>JAJTUV010000381.1:3600000-4200000 GCA_021653895.1 Mastomys natalensis
CATCAGTAAGCGGTGCTCCCCCATGGTCTCTGCTTCAGGTCCTACCGCTGAGTTTCTATGTTGAGTTCCTCCCCTGACTTCCTTTCACAGTGGACTGTGAGTTGTAAGATTAAATAAACCATATCCTTCTCAACTTGATTTTGGTCATGGTGTTTATCACAAAACTAGAGAGCAAACTAGGACAGTAAGGGACCAAGTGACAGTAACAAAAAGCTGACTAGACTGTGAACAGCTTGTCTGAGCTGAGATCAAAAGGAGCCAAGTCACTGTGTGTGTCCTCTGCGTGGATGCATTCTGGGAAGACTGGGGACCTGCAGCCAGCCAGAGCTCTCTAGAGGCTGGGTCTGAGGGGAATCAGGAGCTTATTCTGGAAACTGCAATAGACCAATCCTGTCACTCATCCCTTCTCCCTCACTTCCAGAGCCTGTCGGAGATGACCTCAGGTCTACATGGGGCAGGAAAAAAACAGCATTCTCCCAGACAACTCTGCCCCCTACTTCAGTCCCTGTTCACACCCAATGTCCAGTTATCATTCTGAAAATATACAAAACTTCATGCCCAAGATCCAGCAAGTGCATTGAGAAAATGGAGCCCACAATTCAAAGGAACAGGGGTAATTGATTGTTTCTCCTACAAGGCTATCGGGATAATGAAATGAGTCTGTCACCTAGAACAGGCCTTGGGACAAGGAACATGATTAATGGAGCTGCGGACACAGGTGTGCAACCTATGCATCTGCAAAGACTGCGCTGGAGACGATCAGAGCCTGGCTCGACATACTTCCTCATTTCTGAATGGGAGAGCTGGACATTTCCATTTCACGTTGTGCCTCAGAAACTGTACCTCCAGTTCTGGGTAAATATATCGGCTGCTCCTTGCTTATCCCTAGCTCACTGGGAAGAATTATAATGCCCCTCTGTAGCATCTAAGGCTGGTGATGTGTTTGAGTTTGTAATCATGGTTTTATTAATGTGGTTGTCTGATTAATGCTAGGTTCCAACTTAAATAAGGTCCATAAGAGAAAGGACTGTGGCTATGTTGACCACCATAATCCACCCATACTACCTCAAAGATGATCAGCTGTTTTAGAGTTTGTTATTCAGAGTACTGAAATAGTCACACACCAAGTCTACTAACATAAAACCATAAACAGCGAGGGCAGAGCATCTTTCCTAAAAACAAACAGTGCTTGACAGAAAAGAGAGAAGAAGCCCATATCTCTGACAGTGGGAACTTCTCGCCAAGCCCTGGACTGCTTCTAGAATCCTTTTGCCTGGGTGAGAAATACTATGTGTCTTGATTGAAGTCAATATTTTCACCTGTGTGTTGCCCATACTTGAATGTATCTGTCTTAGTTAGGGTTTTACTGCTGTGAACAGACACCATGACCAAGGCAACTCTTATAAGGACAACATTTCATTGGGGCTGGCTTACAGGTTCAGAGGTTCAGTCCATTATCATCAAGGCAGGCATGGTGCAGACAGAGCTGAGAGTTCTACATCATCATTTTAAGGCTGCTAACAGAATACTCACTTCCAGGCAGCTAGGACAAGGGTCTTAAAGCCCATGCCCATAGTGACACACCCAGTCCAACAAGGACATACCTCCTAGTAGTGCCACTCCCTGGGCCAAGCATATGCAAGCCATCACAGTATCCCTAGTTTATAAAGCAAGATCCATTTTTGCAAAAGTAAAAAGAAAACAACAGGGTCAAATGTATCCATGAGCAGCTTCCAACTCACTGAGAGAATTGACCTTGAACTTCTGATCCTCCTGCCTCCGGCTTCCTAATGCTAGAATCATGATGTGCACCACTACACCTGGTTCTACATGATTCGAGGACATCAACCCCAGGGCTTTGTGCATGACAGGCAAGTGCTCTACCAACTCAGCCATTCAACGCCAGGTCAGATATATGGAAAGAATGGATACATCTTACAATCTGAATTTTAGGATCAAATGCTGCAAAGAATGTGGAACATGGGAAGAGGGTGATAACTGAAGCTCAACCTAAACCTGACGCAAAAGGGCTAGGCTCAAAAGTTCACCCAGGATCAAACAAGTAGCTGTGAACTCCACTCGGAATGAAAGAAGCCGCCGCAGCAAAGGCTGGACTTGAAATCGGAAAGGCGCCCGCAGCCTCGGACTCCCGAGCAAGGCGACTACAGCAGTGCCCTACCGCTGGCCTGCTGCTGCACCACATTTCAAAGAGTGGAGTCAAGAGGAAAAGGGATGGTAACTGGTGGGGAAGATTAGTCAAGGAACAACCAGGACTGGTGAGTCCTGCAGGTCTGTGCTGAACCTGGGAGACTTGGGAAGAGTATGGGTGTCTGGTGAAAGGGCCTGTGAGCCCTTGAAAAAAGACAGACAGGATGAGAATGGAGAAGACGAACACCTCACCACCTTGACAGTCTTGCCCAAGGCTCTCCTTTCCACTAAATCCCATTACAACATCTGTCATAAATAATATCCAATTATTTACTCAATAGCCCACGGCACAATAAAGGATAGGCAGGAAACAATAAAAATACTAATGAAAACAAATGGAAAGGGGGTATAGGGTAAAGAAATTGTACAAAAAAAAGAGGGATTGTATCTGTTAAAAGGACTCCCAGCTTCAAGAATAAAAATAAAGACTCTTACACCAGATTTAGAAAAGAGAAGGCTGCTTTAAAACTAACCATCTGAAGGCATGACTGAGGGGTTCATTTCACCCCCAAAACCACCCTATAAAACAGTGGCCAAATCATGGTGAAGTTTCATAGGGTCTTATTATTCTAGCCTGTTGTCCAGTCATGCATCACTCGAAGGGCTGTGTGACAGGCTCAGGTTTTCTGCTCAGTTGCTACAGCTCCTATTGGTGTAGTATTTATTAACAATGGAACAAAGATGGTACAAAGATGAAGAATGAGCAAAACCACTGGGGCCCCCTACTCCAGAGGTTCCAAGACCCCCACACACACATACATTTTCCCCATCCTGAGAAATAAAGAGTATTTTGACAGCTCTGTCACCAATCTGCCCTGTGACCCTCCTCTATAGCAATGGTTTTCAACATGTGGGGCACAACACCTTTGAGGGTCCCAAGACACCCATGCCCTGCATACTGAGTCTCACAGGCTCAGCTCAGTCCTGGGTGACTCACAAACACCAGCAAACAGCGTGCTTATGATGCTGGGTGAAGTGTTAGAAGAATTGTTAGAATATGTGTTAGAAATACATTTTCTAGTGAGGTTACAGTTTACTCAGAATTTTATTTGGCTTTGTAGCATTTCAGTATATAATCACTAAACTGTAATTGAAGGGCCTTCTCTATACATGAAATTAAAAGTCCCCATTATCGGTCGAGGTTTTCCAGTGCCACTGTTGAATGTGATGATCCCAAGGAGCTACAGTGCGCTGTGTCTCCCATCTGCCACAGGGCACTTCTGAGGGAGCTTCACATTAACACAGGGACTCCACAATTTTAATTTGCACAGTACATGTACTGAGCTTTTAAAAAGGGGAACTTTCTGTGGAAATGGATGTAACTATGAGTTCCTGAAAATGCTAGGAATTCAAGAAAATGTAGACCTCAGACTTAAGTGGACCCAATTCTGTGCCAAGTTCTGTTCATAAGCAAGGAGTGAGCTGTGAATCCCACTAGGGTCGGACAACAGCGGCATCTGATCTGCAAGATCACCAGCCCGGATACTCCCATGCCTCACACTCCTGCCTAAGCTGCCCCTTCGTCCCTCTCCAGATGTTAGCACCACAGAGAGGGCTTTTTCTGTCCAACAGGGAAACCCCAGGAACTGTCAAGCCACTTGCTTTGCTTTTTACCTTCCTGTTGTCTCTCTGTTTATGACCCATTTCCCCATGAGAGTGTTCATCTGAGAGTTCAAGGTTTGCTCACTTCTCTAGCCCTCTGGCACCTCAGGGTAGGTCCCCATATCTGATAATCCATATAATTCCTTAGATTTCTTTTTGTTTCAAGACCTACTTTGCGTGTGTATTATGTGAGGGCATGCATCTGTGTGAGCACATGCATGTACATGCATGCATGCACATGTTTTTGAGTGACTGTGGAGGCCAGAGAGGGTATCAGAACTTTGGAGCCGGAAATGTGGGTACTGGGATCTGAATCCTCATCACTGAATAGCACTTACTGTGAACCTCTGAGCCATCTCTCCAGGCACCTCAGATTTCTATTAATAATGTTTATCTATGAAATAATTCACAAATTCAAACTCTAAACTTCCAAATCCTGAGTTCCAGTTGATGAGTGGACAATATGGGATTTGCCTATGGTCGAGCTCGCCAGACTTGTAAAGGCAACGCATTTATTTATTTATCTGTGTATGTATTTAGTTGGTAGATGGCAGTACAAATATCCAAATACAACACATTCTTCATTTGGGAGCTAGTCATCTAAGTACCAAGTAAGCCAAACTCCCTGTTATGTAGAACTAAAATCAAGAACTGTACAGCACCCAACATTATACAGCCTCTGGCTGTGGACTGAATTGTGTCCCCAAAACTGCTGTGCTGAAGTAATGAGGTGAAACCATTAAATGGGGCCCTGATCCAGCAAGGCTCATGTCAATAAGACACACAAGGTCTTTACTCTTCTTCCTTCCAGAGAGAGAGAGAGAGAGAGAGAGAGAGAGAGAGAGCATCCAAGCATCTAGAGAGGGATTCTCTGGAGGCGGATGCTGAAAGGCATATTCCACCAAAAGGAAGAAGGGCAATCGAGTAGCGTGTTTAGATTAGCTCAGAAAGTTAAATGCACGTGCTGGAAGCTTAGAAGGAATGCTAAGACAACACAAAGGTAACACATCCAATAAATCACGAAAACAATGGCATAGCTTCCGAGAAAGACCTCGTAATAGTAATCTAGAAGAAGAGAGACCCAGACTCGCAGCTTCTGCCTTACCAAAAAGAAGACAGATCTCCAGAGACAAATGTCTACAGAGAAAGGGAACAGCTAGCCATCATCCACCATGCTCCATACTTAGCGTATCAGGGTTGCAGAGATCATATTATGAAGCCTTTAAATTGGCATGGAAAAATGCATGACGTATGATTACTGGGGGGAGCAGAATATAAAATTGAATTACAAATAATCTGATTATGAAAATATAGCATCGGAGCAAATATCAGATAGTCATGAGACAAACACCTGCTGTTTCCCTCGATTGGTGGACAGTGCATATGTTCTGAATGACGGGTCTGGTTTTATGAAAATTATCTGACAACAAATATTGTCGCTTTAAACATCAGTAAAATAGGAACCTGAGATATGTGTGACTATTGTATGCCACTTCGAGCGGGTATTGAGGCCAAGAGTCCAGGCCCAGGAATTTGACAAAGGAGTAACAGTATCAGCAACAAGCCATAAACACTAAGAAGCCAGAAAGCTCTGGTTTTCAAATAATGGGGATCTGAAACCTGCAGGCTCAAAATCTCAGGGGAAAGATCTTGATTTGATAGCTTTTCAAATCTGGACAAATGGAGGAGCAAAGGAACAAGCTTACCTTTAGTCTGTCCATCATTCCCCTAAAATGCGAGCTTTGTTTTGCTCTATTACAAAAGCTACTTGGAAACAGGATGCAGGGCTCCCCACGGACCCCGGCACTGCAGTCCCCAGCTTCCACGCAACCCACTTTAGATGGTATCAGGGAACTGGGACCTTGGTTCTCTCTCTTCTCCCCATGCCCACCTGTTCTGTCCACACAGCATTCTCCAGTCTTCCTCTGCTGTCCCTTTCATGTCCCCTCAACATTCCTGTCAGCCACATCCCCTGCCCTTCCGGCTCCTCCAGTCTCCCTTTTCATAGCTTTATTTATCTATAGGCAATTGAGATTCAGCGCTGATCACCATAAGACATTCCACCCATGCATGTTCCTATAACCAGCCTTCCTCGGCACACCAGAAAATTACATGACCAAGAGCACACACAGATGGTCTAAAATTATGAACACCCCCTCAGCAGATTCACAGTGCCTATCAGCATATTAAAGGGTTGGAGATACCAACGGTATACAAACCTGTTTACATTTAACAGACTTCTTTCGTAAATACCTTTCAAACATCCTGCTGCACTCAATAAAGAATACTACATTTGCTTTCTTACTGTCAGACTACATGTGTAAGGCAGCTCCCCACCCCAAAACAGGCGTGGCCTAGCACCAGCCTGAAGTGCAGGTGGTCGGCTGAATATGCTGATGGGATTTTGAGTTCTGAGAAACCAGACAGCATTATGCTGCAGGCTTTGCTTTATCCTGCCTCCCTATGTGGCCAGCAGAGGGGACCGGGTTGCTCTTACCCTCAACACTAACTGCTGTTCTCTCCATAACTTTCATCTTATCCACCAGAAGTCACTGTGCATAAACACCAGACACGCAGCCAATATTAGTAAAGCATATTCAATCGAATTATCTGTTAACCAGTCCTGGTCACTACCTGTCTTCTCCAGGAACTTCTTAGAAGAGATCTTGATAATTGTCTTGGTTTGTTGTTGTTGTTTTTCTGAAAACTAAGCCCCATATGTATTCATTCATCATGCTTCAAGAATATTTTCCTGACAGGGTCATATCTAGTGTCTCCGATAACCTTTTGGTACTTTGTTCAGCTTCATAATATATCTCTCACCATGACCGCATCACACACGAGTGTGTGTGTGTGTGTGTGTGTGTGTGTGTGTGTGTGTGTGTGTGTGATTTGCTTACGTCTCTGTCAGCAGTACTCCCACACAAGGAGGTTCACATTCCATATGCTGTATCACAGACTCATTTCCCATGAAATAACTCAGGTAAAAGACTGAAGAATTGGACTGGAGAGATGGCACAGCTGATAAGTGCACTAACTGCTCTTCCAGAGGACCTGAGTTTAATTCTGAAGACTCTCAGAGCTCACAACCTCTGTAACACCAGTTCCAGGGAATGAAATGCTGCCTTCTGGCCTCCCTGGGCACCAGGTGTGTAAGTGGTACACAAACATACATGTAGGAAAAATGCCCATACACATACAATAAATTACTTTTTAAACTGAGGAGTAGAAAGGCTAGAATATGATCAAGATTGCTAACTGAGGAGTGACAGGACAATTCCTTACTTTGTCCTTGGCCTGTACTGAGGAGAACACAAGACAGAAACTGGGGCCTTTCTAGGGACTTGGCCATCAAAATGTCTTGTCCTTAGCCAGAAATTTCTATGTCTCTCTATATTGGCTGGACACAGAAATGTCATTAAGTGTTTGAGGGCTCCACTTTCTGGTCTGGTTTCCTTCTGTCTTCTCCTTTTACATAAGTGCCTGGAAGCCACACATGAGCATGTGAACAAGACTGAAGCATATGGACACTCTGTGGATGGGCCACCTGGACTAGCCAGCTCACTCCCCAGGCCTCAGCCTAGAAAAGCCTATTAATTATATGGAGACACTCAGCTGTAGCCCTGTTCTTGGGATCTTCTCGTTATACACCAGTGTTCTACTGCTTCACCTTGTCAGCTCTTACCTATGAATTTGCCAAAATTCACTCATCTTCCCTATGGTCCCCTGAAAACTACTCTTAGAGTATTTGGTTCAAAGGACCAGGAAGCCACTGACCTGGGGTGGTTTTGGCTGCTGTTGATTTTCCAGAACCCTCCCCCAGCTATTTCTGACCTAGGTGAGAAAGTCTCCAGGGCTCGAGGACTACTGTTTTCCCTGTGTATCAATGCTGTCTGGCCACTATCCCCCAAGGACTGTGGGAAAGACGGTCCATGTCTGCCTTTAGTCATTACTGCCCGCTGATCACCTACGATGTGTAATCTGTCTTTATATTTTAGAAAGACTGAATGAGTGGACACAGAAATAAGCACAAAGCTAGAACATTTGTGGAGATGTGCTATAGACAAAGTCAAAGTGGATCCTAATCCAAACTCCACCGAAGCCTGAGTTCATTGGACTATACCACAGTCTACACTAGCTAGGTATGCGTCTGACCACATGAACTACGGGGACTCACAAAGAGATGAAATTTTGTCCTCTGGACACTGTCACTACATTAGTACATTCCTCACTCACAGAGCCTCTTCTGCCACCAACACAAACGCTCACATGTCATAGTGTTAGCAGATGATGGATAAACCTGTGTATGATCAACATATAAACAGTATCAGTCACAGTATCCGTAATAAAGAAAAATGATAGCTAAACAAGCCTTCACGTATGCGAACCCAAATGAATTAAAAAGCAAAACACAGAAACAAATCATTGGAGTGTATTAGAAGGAAGAGGGCAGAGGGACGTGCCCCCTGCTCAGCATTGCTAACCACTGTTTCAATGACCATAGTAACGTTAACGATCCTTTTGATAGAAAACAGAAGACCGTGGGGCAGGTAATGTTTCAGAGGTAAAATCAGATCTTAACATCATTCTAACTGCGGGAAACAGTGAGTGAAAATCAAGACCAGATATATTAGGACTCCCTAAGAGTCTAAATTGAAGACCCAAAACTCGGTAAACCACCTAAGAGTGAGGATGGCCTCCATAGCTTAGGAAAGGAACCTGGACAGAGTCAAGAATGCTTACATTAGTGGTTCTCAACCTGCAGGTCACTACTCCTTTGGGAGAGCAAATGACCCTTTCACAGGAGTTGCCTAAGACCATCAGAAAACACAGATATCTGCATTACAATTCATTGCAGTAGCAAAATTACAGCTGTGAAGTGGTGATGAATTAATTTTATGGTTAGGGGTCACCACAACATGAAGGGCATTAAAGGGTCGAAGCATTAGGAAGGTTGTGAGACACTGTTTTAAGTAAACCATATGCACACTGTGTTGATGAGTGTGGCAGGAGCTGCTGGCTGTCTAATAAGATATATTCTTCCTCCCTCCATTGCAAATGAGTTGTACCAAGTCCCAAGGCTTCTGTGATGGCTAATCTTGGTTGTTGGCTTTGCAACATCTGGAATCAACTAAAGCCCAACCTGCTGCACACGCCTGTGGAGGACTTTCCTAATCCAATTATTAGAGGTGGAAAGATCCACTCTACATCTGGGCCACTCCTTCTAATATCAGCCCACATAAAAGGACATGGAAGAAGGAAGCATTTGGCTTTTGTCTGTTGGTGCTTACTCTTGGCAGCAAGATCATTTGTCCTGTTGTTGAGGTATTCCTTCGTCTGTATTAGAACCTACTTCTTAGGGATCCCAACACATACAAAGATTAGCACTGATCTAGGAATCCTCTCAGACTCCAATGCCAGACTGTGGGACTTCTGAGCCATCCCGTCTCATGGAGTCAACTACTTCAAGATCTCTAGCTTTTTCTCACGGGAGTCACTGTTGAACTACCTAGACTATAGCCTGTCTAATAAATTCCCTTTTAATGTGTAATGTGTAATGTGTAATGTGAATGTGCGTGTGCATGTGTGGTGTGTGTGTGTGTGTGTGTGTGTGTGTGTGTATTCATTTTATCAGTTTAGTTCCTTTGGAAAACCCTGACTAAAATGGTTTCCTAAGTACACTGTGATCTCCAGTCTTCTCACTAGCAGAAGTAGACAGATGCCTACATTCTTGCTAATGAAACTAATAGAAGTGAAGGGTACCAGTTCCAAGGGCCCAACAGCTCTGCCCTATTGCTGCTGTTCTTTCCTGTCTCTCAAAAACTCCCACATAGAACTGCTACCTAGCTCTGACCAAGAGTTCTTACAAAGTCCTAGAGAATAGCATAAAGACACAACAGATCATTGAGCACCGCACGAAATGCCCACCTAGGTGCTCATCTTTGTGACAGGAAAGAGAAGTAATCATCCATTGATATTCTGGTAGGTGGTCTTTCTATTCTCCACACTTTTAGCCTACCCCACTAAGTACAATGTGCACCAACAGAGGCCTTCTATTTTGTTCAAGTTTGGCTAACACTATCATTGTGCTTCCTCGGTGCTCTAAACTGTTTCGTTGACACCCAGAGGAATTAGGTTCCATTTTAAAAGGACTATGACAAAAGAAGATAATCCAAAGAGGGAAATTAAGTTGGTCTTGTAATGGTCTTGGCAGGAAAAGAAGACACTGCACCTCTTCCCTTTGGCTATCACACTAAAGAACCCTGGGACAGTTGCACCAAGCATTTTATGTTGGAAGAAGGAAAAGGCTGAAGCCAGAGCCAGCCAGAGGAACTTGGCTCCCAACTGTGACAGCTTGAAGGAGAGGCCAGTGTGTTAACAATGAACAAGACCAGTCCTCAACCAAGAATATTTAGTTATATATGCCTCTTGGCCTCTATCTATTCATCTCTCTATTATCTATCATCTATCTATCTATCTATCTATCAAGTATTTATTATTTTATATAAATGGGTGTTTTACCTGCATGTATGTCTGTGCACCACTTGCATAGCAGCGTACACACAGAAGTCAGAAGAGTATCATGTCCCCTAGAACTGGAGTTACAAATGGTTCTGAGCCACCATGACATTGCTTTGAACCAAGTTCATGTCTTCTGGAAGAGCAGCCAGTGTTCTTAGCTACTGAGCTCATGGAACTTGAAGAACACAGGAACTCTCTTTGTTCCTCTGCCCTGTGTGGTTAAATGACTGCCATCTTTGATTTTCACTATTAGCCTTCTCTTTAGTTCAGGATAGGTGGCTGAGTTTAGCTTGTTAGGGCATCTTAGACCAGGCTTGGACCGCAGAAACCCTGATGACAGGCTCTTCGCTTATCACAGATGGCGATAGAGAAATGGTTTGGGTTCTATGAGAAGCAACTGGTAGGGCACTGCATACATCTAACACATAGGGATAACATATATCCTAGGAGGAGGTGACACTTTCAAACCTTTGAAAGGTCATTCCAAGGGAGAGGGAACTCTCCTCTTCCTTTCATGCTTCTTATTGCAATGACTATATTCTCACTGTAACATACTCTGAGAACATAGGGCAGTCTTTGTTCAGGTCTCTTCTGTCCTCTCAGAGGAATGCATGTTAACAATCCCGGGTGCCACCTTCCAGAATTCGGTATTCAAAGCCTCCTGTAAACAGCAAGCAATTCCCTGCAGTTGTGGTGAGAAAACAGAAACTGGAAAAAGGTAAATCAAAGATGAACATATTAAAAAAGAAAAATGCTAGTTGGCAGAGAAAAACGGAGCCCCACCACCACCAGCCTGAGATTCATTCAATGAGTGGAGAAGGCTCCGGAAATGTTCTTTAGATACAAATATGGGAGAGGTCAGTACAGTGTAAATATCCTACGAAGAGTCATGTGGCTCATGACCCCAACATTGAGGGCTTTTCCTTCAGCTCACTAGCCCATCACCATTCTACAGAGTACTTTTCCTTTCTTAATGAAAGTCTCCATTTCTAATTCTCACCCCGTTTCCTCGGACACAAGGGCTAGATACCCTGGAAGGTTTGCCTATTACACAAAACCTCTTGAAATCCCTCCTTGACTTTCTTACCTCAGAATGACCTTGGGGTGGTGATGGCTCAGCAGGTGATGTTGCTTGCTATGTGGTAGTCTTTTGAGAAGATAACTTACTCTACAAAATATTTTGGGCCATGAGCAGCATCCACACACATACATAAAGGAGGAGGAGGAGGAAGAAAGAAAGAAAAAGAGGAGGAGGAAAAGTAATAATCAAGTTTCAAATGAGTTGCCTAAGACCAGAAAGATGACTCTGTAGATGAAGGCAATTGCTGTGCCGGCCTGGCAACCTGAGTTTGATCCCAGAACTCATGTGGTAGAAGGAGAAAAACTACGCTAAAAAATTGTCATCTGACTTCTGCACACATGCTGTCTCACACACACACACACACACACACACACACACACACACACACACACAAACATTCTCAACAAGCTTCTCCAGAACCATTTGGTTCCATCCTAAAACATGACCCAGATCTTCACTGTTTAACTACTTGTCCTGCTTATTAGACTGAGGTGTGAGAACAAGAAGGCTTTTAGTTATCTACATAAATGCAGAGACCTCCCAACAATTCAACACGGGTTTGTCCAAGTGTGGGGAAGGAAGTTATAGGGCATCAGGTTTGGTTCAATGGAACCAAAGTCAAAATTTTACAAGGTTTAAAGTAGAACCAAATACTAGTGAATTAACCTTGCCTAAAGCTAAAGGGTTTTTGGCCAAAGAGTTCCTTGCACTGTAAGAAAATTTAATTTGTTCATGAGTGATAACCCTTGACTCTATAATTTAATATCAAAATTTAATTCTGGTTCTACTTACATTTTTTTTAATTGAGTGTGTGTTTTTTTTTATTTGTTTATTTATTTATTATTTTATGTGTGTGTGATGTGCCTGAGTTATGTACATGCACCACAGCATGCAGAAGCACGTAGAAGAGTTATCAAGTCCCCTGGAACTAGAATTACAGATGGTTGTGAGCCAGCATGGGAATGCTGGGTGCCACACTTGGGTCTTCTGCAAGAGCTGTAAGCACTGTCACTGCTGAGCCATGTCTCCAGGCCCCATGTGAATGTTCTTCTAAGACCTGTAACAAAGAATCCACAAGGATCCACTGTCCTTCTTTCTTGTGACCTCTCTCACTGAGGCCCCCTGGATCTTCTTTCAAGATTCTAAGCGGAGCCTAGAAACCAGGTCATAGTTCCCATGTAAACTATGAACATAGGTTCCTTCCTTCCTTCCTTCCTTCCTCCTTCCTTCCTCTTCCTTCCTTCTTCTCCTCTTCTTCCTTCCTTCCTTCCTTCTTCCTTCCTTCCTTTAACAGAACACAGTAAAGTTTGAAGAAATGTTCTTATAAACATGAAAAAGTAAGTATGCCTTTGTGTTTACCAGGTTCGTAAAATGTTAATGATTTTGCTTCACCAATCAGAAAATTTCAAGAAAATGATCTTCATAAAAACAGCATTAAACTAGGACATGGTCATTTGTCATCTCTGATCATCCAGGTTGCTGCTCCTTTAATGGGCTCGGCCTGCTATTTTTCTTGCTTTTCTCTGCTTGTTTACTTCTTTCTTCTAGATCTACTGTTCCCACTAAGTCTTTACGCTAGCCTATAACTCAAAGGAAAGAATTTTGCATCGTATGAGATTAGGCCAAAAGCATTTCCTTTCAATATTATCATGAGAAAATTTTCCGGCAAAAGATTTTTTTTTCCTCTTTCAGTGTACCTTGAGTTTTCTCTCTATCAGGATTTCTGCAATTATCCCACAGTTATCAGCCGCCCCTCAAGGCCAAATCAAATTACTTTGAGCTTATCGCCAACCTTTAGCATTTCTTTCATATTGTTGGGATCTAATTAGAGGCAGCTCTTTCCTAAGTAACATTTCAAAACCATCCCCTGAACGCTTGAATACCCGCTGCTGTCTCTTCTGTCTCTTCTCCAGGTTTTCCCACGGCAGCTCTAGCTGAACCTCTAGGTGAAGGCTGCGGAGTGACAGGGATGAAAGCAGAGCCCGCGTGCGAAACCCAAATTGAAATCACAGAAGGCAGGATTCACACTGCTAATTGTTGCTTAGCAATAATGTGCAGAACATGCTAATGGAACAGTGGCTCCAGGCCCCGAGAAGGCTGCTTCCACGCTGCAGTAAATCAGGGCATTAGAAAGCCCACAGAAGAGTCAAGCGGAGGGATTCCATCCCTCAGGAGGGCAAAGAAAGCTCTGCCTCTCTACTTACTGCTCAGTTGAAAAGAAAGCCCCCTTTTACCCATTAGACAGTCCCCTTGCAGATGCGAGGAGGCTCTGATTATCCCAAAGCAGTCCCTGGTGAATTGGCTTGTGCCTCCGAGAAATAGTTGTGTTTTCGTTTCTCCGTTAAAAATATTCTCAGTGCGACTAGACGTGAAAACCCCAGTTCTTCCCTCGTTAAAGGAATGATCAGGGATGGACTCCTGCTGTCACAGCCCCCCACCGTGTGGACTTTCTGGGTGCTATTAATATTAATGCGTGTAACTCCAGTACTCAGGAACAAGCAAGCTTGAGCATACTGGACTAAGCCGGAATGAACAGATCTAAGAACAGCTCTTCCTGGCATTTAGTACAGAGTCTGTCCTACCTCTGGTTTTGAGCTGGCTTCCAAAATAACTGGGGCCAAGATAACTATGAAGGAATCTGAGCTTGTCCTTGGTCTCCGGCTCATGTAAATGAGCAGATTGATGCACAGGGAAGATATCTGGAGATTAAATAACTAGAACCAGGTTCCACAGTACGTCATTTTTTTTTCTATTATTGAAAATAGATTTTTGTTTTCATGCAATATGTTCTGATTATGGTTTCCTCTTTCTTACTCCTCCAGTCTCCCCATACCTCCCCTCCCATCTGGGTCTATGTTCTTTCTGTCTCTGATTAAAAAATAAACATGCATCTAAGGGATGATAATAAAATACAAGAAGATAAATTAAAACAAGCAAATCAGAGTAGGACAAAACAAGCAAATAGAAGAAAAAGAGGCAAAGAAAAAAACAAAGAAATACAGGTATAGAGACACACATTCATACATACAAGGATTCCATTAAAGCCATAAAACATACATGAAGGATCTATACTGTTTTTTATGTTTTGTTTTGTTTTTTTAATGCTCTGCCTCAATGTTACAAGACAAACAACCCCTCTTTTACTTTTGAGTTTGTTTTGTGTTGGCCCTCTGATGCTGGATGCTACCCTGAAGAGTGGTTTGTTTCTCCAGTGAGACTTCTTTAAAAAAATTAATTTTCCATTTGTAAGTGAGTATCAGTTGGAGATTGCTTCTGGGTGGGACCATGTGTCCACTTCTCCTTTCAGCTCTAGGGCCCCATCTGGTGCAGACCGGTGCAGACCCTGTGCACGCTGCCCAGTCTCTGTGAGTTCGCACGTGTGTCATTCCTTCTGTGTTGCGAATGCTTTAGTTCCTGGGTGTTCTCCATCTCCTCTGGCTCTTTCTTCCTCCTCTGCAGTTTCCTGAGTTCTGAAGAGAGGGAGACATTCCTTTTAGAACTGAGTGTTCCAGGGTCTCTCAGTCTCTCTGCATATTTTCTGGCTGTGGGTCTCTGTATCTGCTCTGATCTGTTGCAGGGAAAACTTCTCTGAGGATGACCAAACAAGACATGGAGCTATGAGTAGTACAGAATGGCATGAGGAGTCAGTCATTTTATTCTATGTTCCTTTAGCAGAACAGTAGTGTTTGGTTTTGCCGTAGGTCCCAGGGCTATCTAGTTTCAGGTCCCTGGTAACTCAAACAGTGTCAAGTCATGGGGCAGTGGACCATGCTAGGAAACTTGGTAAGGTTGAGTGGGTTGGAAGTCCCTGAACCCAGAGGGGACAGTAGGAGCTTCATCTGCTTCCAACCAGGCCCGTTACATGCACACACTTCCCACATAAGAAATGTGACCTGTGGTCAAGTAGATCAGAACAGAGTTCTCCATGCTAATGAGCTATCTACAGGCCCTGAGGGTTTAGCCAATAAGCTTCCTTCCCAGACATCCCTTCCTTCAAAAGGAATTAAATCTCTGGCTCACCCTGAGGAGGTGGTATGCACTCATTTCCACCATGAACAATCAATAAATGGTACGGATAAACATGGACTGTCTCTTTCATCAAGAACCACTGTAGGGAACATGAAGGAAGCCTTTTTCTACAGTGCCATGCCATCTAAGTCTCCTGCAGAAGGTCCCTCTGCACTCCCAGACAAACTTCACTAAGCTAAAGACTCTCCACCACTGAGCTAAGCCGGAGTTCCCCATTCCCCAAGTGTCATTCTCAGCCCTGAGGTCTCTTCCATTGTTGGCTCCTCCATGACTTCCAGGGGTGTCTAGATTTCCAGGAGTCTGAAAGCCCCCAACCCAGGCCCATGGACCCCAGACCCTCTATTCCCGACTCTTCTGTGTGGCTTCCAGTGGCGACTAGACGCCCAGGAGTCAGGGAATCCCAGCTTCAGCCTCCCACCTCCAAGGCTGCATTTCCCCACTGGCTGCATGGTGTATTGGCACTTCCTTCAAGCCCAGCACCTGACAGCAGGCATGGGTAAATGCAGCCTAGTACCTCTAAAGTTCCGTCTGCATTCCCATACCCCAGTGGCAGGGTAGAATGCAGATCCACATCAAGTATAGGCTCCTCTCACGAAGTAGGACTTAAATAAAATCAAACATTGGTGGGTTATTCCCTCAAGCTTTGTGTTGCACTGTTGCACTAGTGTATCTGATATCTAGCAGCTAGATCATTGTTGTGGACAGAAACATTTACAGCTGGGTTGGTGTTGACACTTCTCCTTTGGAAACAAGCAGAGTATCTTCCAGTACCATGAACTGTATAGATTCTTAAGGAAGACTCATACAACAAATATGACAAGTATTCTTCAGCTCCCATGGTGGGTGGGGGGACAGAGAGAGAAGGAGAGGGAGGGGGAGACGGAGAGGGAGATGCAGATGATAGGAATGTTGGCAGGTCAGTTGAGCATGTGCTCTCCCTTAGCCTCTCTCTTAGGAACACCTTGCTGAGCCTATCACCATGACCTGGTCGTTGCTCTGTGTCCCAGCCCAAACAAATGTCCTACCAATATTCTTCTCATTTGTCAATAGTACATCAAAGATAACATACACGGGCCAATCAGGGACATTCAAGTGACATTCATTAAACAGAAGGTTTTTCCCTGCCCTCAATGTTGCTACAAATATGACATCTGTGTATACAAAGGCCCCCGGACTTAAGAAGTGTGGCAGCTCCAACTCTCAGGGAACAACAAAAGGAGGGACAGAAAAGAACGCAGGAGTCAAAGGATAGGGAGGATGGCTTGTATCTTAGTCAAGGTTTCTATTCTTGCACAAACATCATGGCCAAGAAGCAAGTTGGGGAGAAAGGGTTTATTCAGCTTACACTTCCACATGCTGTTCATCACAAAGGAAGTCAGGACTGAACTCAAGCAGGAAGCAGGAGCTGATGCAGAGGCCATGGAGGGATGTTACTTACTGGCTTGCTTCCCTGACTTGCTCAGCTTGCTTTCTTACAGAACCCAGGACCACCAGCCCAGGGATGCACACCCACAATGGGCCCTCCCCCCTTGATCACTAATTGAGAAAATGCCTTACAGCTGGATCTCATGGAGGCATTTCCTCAAGGGAGGCCCCTTTCTCTGTGACAACTCCAGCTTGTGTCAAGGTAACACACAAAACTAACCAGTACAGCCTGAAAGGTTGTCTTACAGGCATCATGGACACATGACACTCATGAAGTCACACAAGCTGCAGTTCCATATAAAGATCCACACATGACTTCTGCCAGTAATTAGAAAGGGAGGTGTAGGCAGCCGTTGTAGGCAGCCATGTTTACGATATCACCTGGGACAGTTGCAAAGTCTTATGACTAGCACCTGACGATGTAGGCAGCTGGCTTCCAGCGTGGCCAGCTCAGCTAAACTGGTAAACAAGTCCTTAGAGCATGTGTCGGCCTCGTGCCCCTCCGAGGGGCTTATGCTAATGAGGTATTGGCAGCTGAACCTATCCTGAGAGAACACATCACCCAGCCCGCCTTGGGCAGTTATATAAGCAGCTCATTTCTGCTGCTTGAGAGCCCATCCCCTTCCTGGTCCAGGCCCCTGGCCATATGTCCCCATCCATAGGCCTCCGTCCAGTTCCCCATCCCTAAGTCAAGAGTCGTTCCTGGAATAAAGCTGACTGAGAAGGATTCGACCGTGTCTGTCTTACTTGCTGGCCAAGGCAGACACGACAGGGAGGGACTCACGAGGCCTCATTCAGAGGATTAATGGCAATTGTGGGCTGCTGGAGCAGAGGAAGTCACTGTTTTCAGTGATGTAGCCAGTGATGAGTTACCCATGCTCCATGTAAGTGGCCCTGTTTAAATCCATTGGGTCATAAATCAAAATTCTAAAAACACATAAAGAGGGGTGGAGACATGGTGAGAGAAGAAGAAGGAGCTAGTGGGACAGTGGAAAGGAGAGGAGAGGAGAGAGGAGGAGAGAGGAAGGAAGAAGAGGAAGAGGAGGAAGAAGAGGAGGAAGAAACCTCGAAGAATAATAAAGGCAAAAAAGCAAGAATTCCCGGATGCCCAGAGAAGATAACATCATATCAAGACGTGTAGTGGCTGTAATGGCTAGACTATGAGACTCTTATGGAAGAATAAGAGGAAGGACTGAAGGCCCTGAAGAGGATGGGAACCCCGCAGGAGGACCAACAGAGTCAACCAACCTGGACCTCTGGAGTTCTCAGAGCCTGAGCCACCAACTAAAGAATACACAGGCTGGAACAAGGCTCCTAGCCCATATGTTGCAAACAGGCAGCTCAGTATCCATGTGAGTCTCCCAACAACTGGCTGGAGGCTCTCCCTAAAGCTGTAACCTGACTGTGGTATCCATTCCCCAACAGGGCTGCCTTATCTGGCCTCAGTGGGACAGAATGTGCCTCTCTGGCAGAGATTTGATATGCCAGGGTAGGAAGAAACCTGGGGGCGGAGGGGGACCCTCTCAGAGGAGAGAGGGACGGAGTGTGTTGGGTTGTAGTGTGTGTGTGTTGATGTGTGGGTCCCGCATCTGTCTCACCAGGGGCTAGGGCCTCTTGTGGGGACAGAGGCATGGGAATTTGACTGTGCTCACTCCACACTGGCGCAGGGCAGACACCAGGCTATGTGAAGCCACAGGACTCTGCTCAGGGTGGGGAGCTCAGTCTGAGGTCCTGTGGGGAGCCGGAGCTCTTGGGTTGAGGATCCCCGGGCCAAAAGGCAGCCAGGAACTGGCTAGTTCTCAGGCTCTTGGGCCCCCAGGCACTGCTGGGGGGTGTGGAAGGGCTGAGAATGAAGTGGGGGCATACGGGCTAGACTGGCCCATAGCCGAAGGGGAGAGGGGGAGAGATGAGATTCAGCTTCGTCATGTGGGGATGAGAGTTCTTGGTCATGGTGGCTCCCTTAGCTTGGTCACAGCTGGCTCTGCTTGCCTGGGTTTGTAGTCTTGTGGCTGGGAACACAGAGAGTTCTTCTGCGTGAGATTAGGCAGCGACTCTGTGACTGAAGGCCTGCTCCACTGTTCCCCACAGTGGATTTTGAAGAAGAGAAATAGTCCATGGTCTTAAGATGTTATTGTCTTGGCAGAAAGTAGATGAGAAACTGTACCCCTGTTCCCTCAGGGTGGGCCTGAGGTTAAGTACCTTTTGCAAGGAGGAGGGTCTGGGAAGGAATGTTTAAATTGGCTACGCCCGCCTGGCCTTTAGGTACCTTTTAATATGGAGATCTGTCTTCAGGCTCCATAGTCTGTAGTCATGCCCTCTACCTGTGGAGGGGCTAGTGGGCATTGTTCTATGTGACTGAAAGGCACAGATCTATGGAGGTCTGTGGCCTCATGTCAGGAGCCTGGAGTCTGGGAGCATGGAGGAATGCATGCCATCCCTTAGGATCACCTGTGTCCCACCTGGGGACCCTCAGGATCACCTGAGGTCTCTGCCAATTTCCAGCCAGTGCTCGACCAGAAACCAGGCTGTTCTTTCACAGTCCTACAGGAGTAGGGAGGGTCTCTGGGCGGGGTTACCAGGAGGGACAGCATTTGGAATGTAAATAAATAAATATAAATTTAAAAATAAATAGATGTTTTCTTAGTCTGGGTTTTGTTGCTATGATAAACACTCTGACCCAAAAGAGCCTGGTTGGGGAGAGGGCTTACTCTGTTTCCAGATTACAGGTCTGTCTGTCATTGAGGGAGGTCAAGGTAGGAACCCAGGTGTAGGAACTGAAGCAGAGACCACAGAGTAACATGCTTCCTCTGGCTTGTTCAGCTGACTTTCTTATATGGTTCACACCCACTAGACTAGAAACAGCAGGTTCACAGTGGGCTAGTCCCCTCCCTGTAATTAGCAATCAAGAAAATGTCCCGCAGACATGGTCACAAGCCAATTTGATCTGTGGAATTCCTTATTTGAGGATCCTCATTTCAGGTGTGTCAAGTTGACATCTGAAGCTAACTATGACAAATGTTAGGTCCAAAAATAGAAATGAATGAAAACAGTTGCTATGCATCTAAAACTAAGTCATTTACTTTGCAAAACTACCTACCTAGTTTTTCCCTCGGTAATGATCTGTTACTCCATAGGTTTGGTGAATAGAAAATTCCCAATGCTCTGTTTCTTAATACATTTACTGACATATAGCATACACCATAACATGAACAAATTTTTAAACAAAGTTTTCTCAACACACTCTTTTTTTTCAGGCCCCTAAAATATCCATGAAATCACTAAAAGTTAAAACATTCCCCCGAACTCCAAATGTTCTCCAGTCATTTCTGTTTCCCCACATTATCACCTCTCTGCTATCTACTATAACACGGTTTTTTTTTGACCATAGCTTAACTTTTTAGAAATGGGCACCAAAAAGTATTTCACACCTAAAGAAAATTTTTTTAAAACTTAGTGTGTCCCGTGCTTGAATGTGTGTGTGTGGTCGTGCCAAAATTTTATGCAGGTACCGATATTCCAGAAGAGGATATCAATTTGAAACTGGGTTTTTCCCCCTATGGGGGTTTTTGGGGAAACCAAAACTGAAGCCTTACAATAGTAAAAAAATGTTTTTAACTGCTGAGCCATCCCTCCACCCTAATTTTACTCTATGGATCTTCGGGCTGAACAACATAAGCAAAATAATTAAAAATTTACCTTTTTTTGGACCCGGGTTTTTTTCGGGTTGGCATTTTGTGTTATGTTAAAAGATTCAGCACTTTTTCAATTTTCAAAGGGGTTTTTTTTAAATTTTTTCCCCAAAAATTTTTTTTTTTTTAAATTTCCCCAAAACCAAAAAAATTTTTAAAAGGGGAGCCCCCCCAGGGTTTTAAAAAACCCCCCCCCCAAATAAAAGGAAAATTTTGGGGTTTCCCTTTTTAAAATTTGGGGGGTTTTCCAAAAAAAAAAGCCAAAAAAATTTAAAAACCCAAGTTTTTGGCCCCCAAAAAAAATTTTTTGGGGCCCCTTTCCCTTTCCTTCCCTTTCCCTTCCCCCCTTTTCCCCCCTTTTTGTTTTTTCCCCCCCCCTTTGGTGGGGTGGGCCCTTAATCCCTTTTAAAAACCCCGCCCCAAAATCCCCCGCCGTTCAAGACCCCCCAATGGCCCGGGGGTTTACGGGGCCCCCTCTTAGGGGTTGGGCCGGGGACCCTTTTTGACGGGGTTTTTATTTACCAAAAAAGAAGAGGGGTTTCTAAAAACATTTTTAAAAGGAAAAGCATGAAAAATAGCAATAAAACCGGGGGGCTATAAATTTTCCCCGTTTGTTGGGGGGAAAAAAAACCCGGGCATGGCACACTAAGGGGAAGTGCTATGGGGAAAACTTGGGGAAAAAACCAAAATCGGGCCCACCCAAACCTCTCCTCCACCAAAAAAAGCCCCAAAAAAAAGGGAAAACAAATTGCCAGGATGTAGTAAAAGGGGGATCAAAAGGGGTTTTTCCTTTTTTAACCAAGACACCAAAAAGGGGATCCAAGAAAGGGGAACTAACTGGAAGGGGGGTCCGGGGGGGGAGGGGGGGGGAAAAAAACTCAGAATGAACAAAAAGCTACCTAAACCAAAGGGGGGGGATGTTGGAATGTCGAGAGATTTTTTGATAGAAATTACTTGTATCGGGGGGAGTGAAACAGAAAAGGGGAACCCCCAAAAAATTTCCCCTAAAATAACCCCGAGCCAACCCTCCATTTATTCAAAGGAAAAATTTCTATGGTTTTTTCAAGCACAAACCCCTTTAAAAAGTTAAAAATAATTTACCACAGGGGCCTTTTGTCCTAACAACTTTTTTGAATTTTTAAAAAGAAAAATAAATCCGTTTTTGGGCTGAAGTAGATACCACCCCCCCATTGGGACGCTTTTTAAAAATGTACTAAAAGTTTTTAACCCCAAAAAGGGGTTTTTTTCCCCGGGAATATTCTAAAGAAGCTCTAAGTGGAAGACTTTTGCAGTATAGAAAGGAGGTTTTTTGTTTTTTGGTTTTTTTTTTTTTCAAGAGTTCTGCTACACCCTCTAAAACTGTAAGTCATAAAAGCCTGTGCCTTTGGACTCCTGACAGTGGTGGCTGGGAGATGGGGGCACTTGGCAATCAATACTCTTCTGAGCACCAATCACACCACCGCCCTCCACCCAAGATCAGCCAGCTAAATCAGGCCCCAACCCACACCAATGACTCACTTCATAGAAATGGTGGATAGTTGCAGCAGAGGTAGGGTTAGATTTGAGACAAGGAAGCTATTTAAAAGAGGCCACAGCACTCACAGCGGCCAGGGTCTCCTAACACGCATAATACCTACTCCCAAGCCTTCCTCCACGCCTAAAGCATCACAGTCACCAAGCGTTTGGTGTAGTGAAATGAAGTAACTGTCAGTGCCTGAATAACCAGGATTCAGCTTGGAATCAGGGTGCCCCTGGTGGAATCCCCTTCTCCAGCTCCCAAAACAAAAGGCCACAAAACTGTTATGCCACTACCCCTCCTTCACACTTCACATGACAAGTAAAAAATAATAAAAATAATATGATGCATAAGAAGAAGCCATGCTAATCAATCTGCAAATAGTAGGATGAATGTTTTCATGGAATGGGCTTTATGTGGGGAAAGAACTAGACACACAATAAAACAAATTTATGACTTTATCATTAGTGCGTCATTACGCCGTGCTCCGCTAATAAAACATGATGAATTTTGTTGAATAAAATATCCATTAGAAAACACAACATGAATCCTCTCCCTCTTTTTTTTTTCTCCAAGGATGCAAGCACCTCCGGGGAGCAGGGCAGGGATTGACATGAATCCGATGCTGCTTCCTGCTGCATCCACTCTGCAAGCTTTGGGAAGGGGGAGAAAAAAAGTCCCGATACATAAGAGCCTTTGAAATATCTTTAAATTTCCTAAGCACTGTTTTATGTGACTAAATAATATTTTCAAATAATATTGGCTTAAAATATCCTACAAATCTACCTTTAAGGGCATATAATACATTTTACATCATATACATATATTTTATACATATACATCATATAATCAAATATATACATCATATACACACATATACATCATATACATATACAAATGCATATACATCATATACATACACATTTGACATACACATACATACAATATATTTATATGTATTGGGATATAGTATCTACGTTTTTAAGTTATGTTGTACATTTATATTAACTGTCTAGACAATTTCATTAAAAGTAATTAATGTTTGAATTTAAAAAAGAAATATTTAAAGAAAGCATGTAAAACATTCTTATATTTTTACATATTTCAACATATTTTACTTTTAAATTATTTTCATCTTCATCTAGTGCTAAAAAATACTAAAGAAAAATTCTATCAAAATAAAATTTCCACTAAACCCTGAGCAATTTTTACACTATTTGCCCAAAAAAATGTCATAGTAAGTAAATATCCTCCTGAAATTTTAAAACAAAACCCATTATAATTGAGGAATCCTTGTTAGGGATTTCAGTCTTGTCAGACATTAGAAAAACCTTAGCTCCAGTTTCTTTTTAAAAATGACTGTACATTGGTTTTATTTTAATTTTTATAATGAATGTCCCTCAAAGCTCTGATATCTCATAAAAGGTACTGTCTATAGACTCAGCATTGAAAATGCTACTCCTAGCCACCTAAAGAATTCATTAATGTGATCAAAGAAAAAAATAAACTACCTTCCTGTATCCATATGAATTTGTAACCCCTTCATCCATAGGAGACAGAAGCCAATACATTCCTATGTCTGTGTGAATTTATAAGGCTTTGTCCATAGGAGACACAAGTCAAACCCCACAATGGATGTCTAAAACCACATAGTGCTTATCCTATGTATCACGGTTTTCTTATATATTTATACCCACAATGCTAACTGGTATAATAGGCATAAAAAGATATTAGCAATAGCAAATAAGAAAAAGAAAATTATAACAACATGCTCTAATAAAAGAAGTTGTATAAATGTAATATTTTTCTCTCTGAAAGTATTTAATTTTTTATCTTTTCTCTTGAGAGAATCACTTTATGACTTCCTTGGGTATAGCCGACTGCCGCCATTGCTGTCTTTGCACTGTGATACCAGATGCCTGAGCACGGAACTGGCTGGGATGCCGAGCCTGGGAGAACTTGCACCCTGGGAGAGATGGAAAGGGGCGGGCCTACAATCTGTCAGTCCACTTTGAACAATGTACAATTTAAACTTTATTCATTTCTTAGTCCTACAATTTTCCATGTATGTGTACATCATTCTGTATCAATAGGTTTCCTTCTAAATACATTTGAGTATAGAATACACCTTTATATCCCACAACTAGCTAGCATGAATGATTTCTGGAAGGTTGAGCTTTCTTAAATTGCCCTTCCCCCACCTAAAGCAAACAGCTTCAGATTCTTTTTCTCTAGGACATTCTCCTTGAAGCAAGAAAAAAGGTTTTCAACAGCTATCAGGGTACAGGCTTCAAGAGGTCCTACACTCATAGCTTCAATCCATCTACCAAAGTAAGACTGGGTTATCTTGGCATTATCAGGCCTGGAGATACTCCCCACCCAGAACAAAGACCCCTAAGGGGGAAGTACTTGATACTATATAATAATCAGAATATGATAACTCTACTACACTGTAATTAAAAGATATTTGTGGGCTGGAGAGATGGCTCAAGAGTTAAGAGCACTGACTGCTCTTCCAGAGTCCTGAGTTCAATTCCCAGCAACCACATGGTTGCAGGGACCTGTGGCGAAAACCCAGGTAGCTTTCGACAGCAGCAGACCCCGATAACAGGAAAATGCCATGGGTTCCAAAGTTTTATTGTTCATGGTGTGTGATAGATGGTCTAGATGTGCCCCCCTCACCCTATTTAAGCCAGAGTTGGCCTGGCTTTAATAGGGAGGGGAAAAGAGGAGGGGCTGGAAAAGAATAACTTAATTAGCTATACCCTCTGGCCTATAGGTAACTCATGAATATGGAAATCTCTCGAGGCTGAAGCCTGTAGTCACGCCCTCTACCTGTGTGTGGATGGTGACACAAACCTCTCTGGGAGGGGCTGCTTAGCCAAACATGACTGCAAGGGCAGGTTAAAGAGATGTAGACCGATGTAGACCGCATGTCAGGAGTCTGGAATCCAGGAGCATGGCAGATATGTGAGGCCCTACACAGGCAACTGACCTCATTTGATTCTTGAATATGAACATATGAACACCAGTCTAACTGTTGGATGAGAGACCCTAGCAAGTAAGGATATTAGAAATGCTTCTAGACTCATGGGGAAAATCCTAACGGAAAAGAGATTGGTAGGATATGGCCAAGGAAGGGAGATGGGAGGAACAGAGAAGCAGCAATGACTAGTAATTCATTACTAGTCACTAGAATAAAATTACTAGTTACTAGAATAAAATTCTTTATTCCTAGCCCCATGCTTTGCACAAGGCTATCAAAGAACATAGTCACTGTCTTTGTTCCAGGCTCACACGCTAACAGAAGACAAAGCCTTGACAAAGTGAAATCCTTTGCCTACGTTTTCATAGATGGGGCCAGGGATTTGAATCTCAGCATCTAGTGCTTAAGTCTACAATGTTTTCATGATACCTCACTGAAACCTATCCTAGTCTCACCACTGAGACACATACAAACCATTAGCCTTCGGAATTGGCTTACCCCAGTTGGTTGCTGACAAAGGTTGACCCAGGACACATCCAGGCTTATAGAAACTACCTTTCCCAATGTTTTCATCACTGAATTAGTGTTAGCTAGAGAAACGGAACGGAACTGATAGAATGCATGCAGGCAGATCCAGATCAAGAAGGATTTCTTTTTTCTTTTTTTTTTTTTTTAGAACCTTCAATCTTTTTTACAGTCCAGTCATTATCCCCCTCCCAGTCTGCTCATCCTCCAACAGCTTCTTATCCCATTCCACCTCTCCCGTCTCCAAGAGGATGTCCCTATCCATACACACACATACACACCCAGCCAGGCCTCGCCACTCCCTGAGGCCTCAAGTCTCTCAAGGGGTAGGTACATCTTATCTCACTGAGGCCAGATCCAGCAGTCCCCTGCTGTATATTGTCGGGGGTCCTCGGACCAGCTAGTGTATGCTGCCTGGTTGCTGGCTCAGTGTCTGAGAGATCTCGGGATCCAGGTTAGTTGAGACTGTTGGTCTTCCTATGGATCACCCTCCTTCTCAGATTCTTCCAATTTTTCCGTAATTCAACCACAGGGGTCCCAACTTCAGTACATTGGTTGGGTGTACATATCTGCATGTCTCAGTCAGCTGCTTGTTGGGCCTCTCACAGAGCAGCCATGCTAGTCTCCTGTCTGTAAGCACACCATAGCATCAGTAATAGGTCAGACCTTGGAGCCTCCCCTTGAGATGGGTCCTATTTGGGCCAGTCACTGGACCTCCTTTCAAGAGAGATTTCTTTTAGAAAATTGACTCGCACAATTTTTGAAACTAGAAGGCTCATTACATGCCATCTATAAGCAGAAGAATCCGGAACCAGTTACAGTTCAACTTGAGTACAAGGGCTTCAGAACAAAGAGAGCCTTGCCTGAACTCTCAAGCAAGTCCAAAGCTGAGAATGGAGGATGGGCGTGGTCTGGAATTCAAAGGCCCCAGAACCAAGAGCTCCAGTGTTCCTGGGCAGAAGAGGATCTGTATCACAGCTCAAGAAGATAAAACAAGTTTTCTTTGTTCTTCTTTGTTGTTTTATGGAGTTCTAAACAGACAGATGATGCCCACACACAGTGCAGAGAGCAACCTTTGTTATCCAATCTACCAATTAGGATGCTAATCTCTTCTGAAAACACCCTCATAGATGCTTCCAATCTGAGGATTTTGCCAGCTATCTGGGCATTCTTTTTCCCAGGGAAGTTGACAATAAAATTAATCATTTCAGCCACTGATAATTATTTATAAATTACAGTCCAAAATAGCCTGACACCCACTGGCCAAATGTAAGAAGATAATTATAGTATCAAAGAGAATAATGACCACAGCAGAGAACGGTTTGACAGTTCCTCATTTAAAATGAACACAGAATTATCGTATGATCCAGTAACTCCACTAGTGATGAACACTCTAAAGTATCGAAGCAGGGAACCCAGCAGACACATGGATGCCTATATACATAGCAATATTTTATCCAATAGACAAAAGGCAGGATAACTCACATGTCACTCAAAAGATAAAATAAGGTTTATAAATATGATGACAGAAAAATAGTCTGATGCATGCCAGGTGTTAGGGCACTCAGCAGGAGTAATGAGCAAGAAAGGGCTTTATTAAAAGTCCTGGAGGTTGGGAAGCCCTAAAGTCTGCTGTTAGCAAGCTGGAGCCCGGGAGAGCCAGTCACAGCCCAAGATCAAAGGTCTGAGAAACAGAATGTGGATGATAGGAGATTCCAGTCCAAAACCAAAAGACCCGAAAGCTATTAGAAGTCTGCACATCTGAGTTTCAAAGCAGGAGATCAACCTGCTAACAGTCATAGCTAACCTATGCTAACAGTCAGGCAGACACTGTTGTATTATTAGAAGAGGCAAAGACATTTGAGCTTGGTGCTTCACAGGCTAAGGAGCCCACGAGTAGGTTTGCAGGAGCCCACTCAACCATTCAGGCCCCTGCAGGGTTGTTTTTCTTCATTGAAGGGGAAAATAATTGGATTACAGAGAAACTGAGCTGTCTTTTTGTTTAGGGCCAGAGTACTTAAATTCAACTTTTTTTCCTGAGGTAGACTTTCTCTATGTAGCTTTGGCTGTCCTAGAACTCATTCTGTAGACTAGGCCAGCCTTGAACTCACAGAAATCTACTTGCCTGCCTCTCGAGTGCTGGGATTTAAAGGTGTGTGCCACCACCGCCTGGCTAATTCAACTTATTAAAATACCCAGAGCTGTGATTTTAGGGATATGATCTACTTCATAGAGCTGTTGAGAAATTCAAATCAAAAAAGGGGGTAACTTTGAGACTGTTAGAGTCCTCCTCAGTCACCTCAGGTGGACTTAAACCAGGTCTTGGGATGTCGAATGCTCCCAGTCATACAAAATGTCCTGGGGTTCTTGCATCCTGAATTTGAAGAATAGAGTTCTCAGATGACTGACAATGCGTTTAGAAAGGAGTTTATTATTAGCTCGTAGGTAGAAGACTATGAGGAAGAATGCAAAGTTCCCGTGTGGCAGGACTGGTCCCAGGACATGGATATCAGCACACCGGTAGCGTAGAAGCTTCTGATAGGACTGAAACCAGTAAGAAGTATATGGAAGGAAAGACAGAGCGGTCAGTCAAGTCGGCCCAACCACAAGGTGTCAGGTTCTTCCTCTCAGTTTTGGTCATGATCTTGATTTAAGCAGGGATGGTCATTTAGCAGAAGAGAGATAACAGGAAGGCAGGTTTCCCTTCTTTATCCGCAGCCTCTCACCAGAACAAAATTAAAAGCTAAAATAGCCTGAACATTTCTGGCGTGTTCCTGGGCTTGGACAAGGGCAGATCTGTTGGCAGATTAGGGACATTTTATGGGTTTTTATCCCAGGTAAAAGTTTACATTCCGGGTCCCCTACCCTAAACCTGCCTGGCCAGTATCTGTCCCTTGTCTTCATTAAAAGTGATCCACAGGAAACCCCCAAAGTTTGAACTCTTATTCCCAGAATCAATCCCCCTGCATCCCAGTTCAGTGACTGCCTCTTTCTGCATATTTCAGTCTCACATAACAACCCCAGAGCAGCATTTTACAGTCTTACAGGACTAATGCTGTTTTACTTCCTTACTCGATACATGTTTAAAGACAAAACAAACAAACAAAAAACTTTGGTGGACCAGGTAAGGCACATTCTGGGGAAAACAGTTTGAAAAATATATTTAATAAAGCATTAAAATATAAGGTATGAAAATAACCTTATAAAAGCAATAACTCCTAAAACAGCAATGAGAGAATCAAATAAAATATGAGCAATATATTAGAAAGGTTCATCAATGGAGAAGATGCATGAATGATTGATAAGCTGACAAAAGCACATATTTTTCAGTAATCACCAACAAAATGGCAATTATAACTATAACAAAGTCCCCTGCATAATTATACACAGTGTGAAAACAATAGAGACTGACAACCCCCAAAGTCAGCAAGGATGTGGGTCGGACAGGCCGTGCATACCAGCAGCAATTCTGTACGTCATTCTTCACCAAAGGGCCAAAGCGTGTGTCTATAGAAAGCCCTCGACTAGCATATCCACCTTTTCTTAGCCTAGCCCAGAACTGGAAATGTCCTAAACTTCAGAAGGAAACAGGCGGACAAACTGTGTCATCTCCACATAAAGGACTAGTACTGAGCAATAAACGAAAATCAGCTCTTGAGAAAAGCAAGGAGAAGAATGACTCTCAAACAGTATTCTGGCTGAGAAGATAATCTTGGCACAAGAACATGAAGGACTGTCAGAGCAAAGGCACCAGGGGACCATCTAATAATGTTCTATGCAAACAGGTATGGCATTATATAGCAATTTGCTGTCCTCGGAGATGGTAAATATATATTTAGAATGTGTGCTTCTTTGCATAAAACTATAAAATCAAGGGGGAAAAGTAGTTACAAGCAAATACTTCACTCTGCTTAGGGAGAACTGTGCTGATGGATGCCTGTGGTTCCCTTGAGTTTTACGTCATTTGCGGCTGAATCTTACACCATAGCCCAGGCTGCCCTATACACAAGATCCTCCTGCCTCAGCTTCCCATGGTGTGGTTACAAATGGGTCCAGCAGGGATTTGCTACGGAATGTGTCAAATATTTAAATGGGTTTAAGGATAAAAAGGGACAAATAATTGAATAAACCACATGTTCACAGCAAGTACAGTAAAATTTTAATACTAGGGATCTAAGCAGGTAGAAGGAGTCCTTGTGTAAAATCAGTTATTTTTATAGTAAAACATGGAAAATATGAAGTGACGCATAACCAATTGGCATGACAGGGAAGCCCAGTAGTCATAAAAGGGAAACTTTACAATAATTGCTGAGGTCACTTCACAAAGGTCGATCGTTTTTTAAAGTCACAAACATGCAAACGGTCTTTCAAATTTCTGAAAGGGAGCTTCAGGGGCATGAGAGGGGGATCTGTCTACTGCATGAACACTGCTTTCCTCCAACAATATAATGAAAACAGTTTAAGTCAGCCACAGTAACATGAAAACGTAATTTAAAACTATTAGAAGCACAACAATGTAATCCCAGAGGCAGGTAATGGGAGGGGCCTTTCCCTAGCACAAAACTGTAGGATGAGAAACCAGTGAGGGGGAAATGTCACATGGCCTGTCATGTGACATCGCTAGCTGGCATTGCTCATTCAGACTTTGTGACTCTGAGACATTTTCCATACTTTAAAAATAAAAAAAAGCTGGTCTACCCTATTGCCTACATCAGAATTCTCCAACATTTACTTCCCTGCTTCCTGCAACCATTACTGAAAGTCCCATAACAGCAACTGAATCAACACCCAAGAAAGGCCAAATAGTGGGTGTGGAAGGGTTTGGGTGTGGAAGGGGTATCAGTACCAAGACTGGGATTCTGTGACTATAGCCCTGTTCTTTTTGAGTTTTTCCCACGTGATTGAGCCAGAAATGAGAACCAAGGCCGGGCTGGGAGTGTAGCTCCCCCAGTTGCTAGAGCACTTGCCTGGGCTTGAACCCAGCAGGGCCTAAGCCAGACATAGTGGCACAAGCCTGTTGTCCCAACACTTGTGAGTGACAGACAGCAGAAGGAGCAGGAGTCTGAAGTCATCCTCACATGCAAGGAAGCATCCCCTGTCACCTCCTGCTAACTCCAGAAGCCCTCTCCCTCTGCTGAGACACACAGCAGTTCCCAGAGTGTGGTCCACTCCAGCTCAGAAGGGAGAGCACATTTTCCAGCTCATTTGAAACAACAAAGCCAGTCGTTTCATTGATGAGGCAGTAGCTTCTCAAGCTCTCAGCCAGGGTTGGTGTACTGGGATGTGCAGAGCAAGCCAAATCCAGAGCTCCCCTAAGAGGCAGGGCCTCTGACTCTGCCCGGTGCTTGTGTTCAGTGACATGTGCTTTTGCTTACCTGCAGCACAGAGCTTCCTTGTATGTACTCCAAAGTTTCTAGGAGCACACACTGTACATTCCTGCTCTAACACATATGTAATATGTCATATATATACACATATATACATATATATGTCATATACATGTGACTAATATGTATATAGTCCATTAAAATGGACTAAAGTATGAGCCAAAAGACACTGAGAGGAAGAAAAGATTATCACCTGGAAGGCATTTAGGGCCAGACGTGTACATACCGATGCCTTAATTCTATAACTAGATGTCCGCGACCCTTCCTTTATCTTCTGCCAAATGATCTACATGTCCAGTTCGCAAAGCTGCTGGGGGAAAGTCTCTGCTGGGCACCTGGAGCCACTAGCTGTTAAAGCTGTGTGCCCACTCTGTGACCCAAAGACCCTGCGTTTCCCCGGATCAGGAGCCGTAGGAAACCATGGGTGAGATTCCACTCTGGTTCATGGGAACACCACTCATCAGCTCAATCACCGACGACATTCTAGCCTAGAAGAAGAGATAGGTTCCTTCTTTCACGCATCTCTCAGCTTTATTTGACTACTGATACATTTTTGCGTGCAGCACACAGCAAGGTCAACTGGAGCAGAATCTAGATGCTGCCACCACGGACAGACATTTTTCCCTTGCAGTCTCCATCCTGACTGCCCATCCTGTGTGACACCACAGTCTACCTGTGACTGTCCAAAGTCCCAAGTGAGATGGTAATTCCATAACCCAGACCTATAGTCTCCAAACACATTCGGTGCAAACTAAGATTAGGGGCCCATTTTCAAATGCTACCAAGATTTTCAAGACAGCAGCAAGGCTGCATGAGAGCCCCAAGGGACTCCTCAGGCTGCACACCAATAGGACCAGCCAACCCAGACTCAACTTCCCAGTCACCCAGTGAAGAAGACAAAACCGCCTAACCATGTGAGCTGAAATTAACTATACTAATGCAGGAAAGGCCTTTGTGTTAATAGAGGCAGGGCTGTCCTAAGTAGATAGATAGATAGATAGATAGATAGATAGATAGATAGATAGATAGACAATAGACGATAGATAATATGATAGATAGAATAGATAGATAGATACATAGATAGATAGAATAGATACATAGATAGACAAAACAAAGAGGGGGATCCTGGAACCCAGGAAGCCCGTAGGCATATGGCCTGCTGAGAAAGTCTCTGAGGGTACATAGGTATTGCTGACTGTGTGAATGAGGTTAGGCTAAGCACGGAGAGTGAGGGGATGATCTCTAAAGAAACTGAGCCATAATTGTTAACATAATGGTGACACTGTAGTTTCATTTCTGCAATCAGATTTATTCTGGGTCTTATAAAACTTAATCCCAAGCCATCTGAGAGTTTTTAGCTGAAACCTAATAGGATTCCAGTCATTCATAGACAATTGTCTCACTTTAACGGCCTTAATACTCCTCCTAAGTAGTTTGATTTAAATACAGGAGTGAGCACTAAGTTTTATGGGTAACCATACAGACCTACACAATAAAAATTATAACATATGTATGAGCATATACTCTGTGTGTGTGTGTGTGTGTGTGTGTGTGTGGTCTGTGTATGGTGTGTGTATGTGGTGCTGTGTGGTGTATGTGGTATGTGTGTGTGTGGTGTGTGTGTATGTGGTGTGTATGGTATGTATGTGTGGTGTGTGGTGTGTGTGTGTGGTGTGTATGTGTGTGTGTGTATGGTGTGAACAGAGCTATTCACAGACTCACACTCTATGAGATCAATTTCTGTGAGAGTTTAGTTTCTCTAAAAAAGAAAAAAAAAACTCTTTGGGAACAAAGAACAGATTTCAAGGTTGGGACAATGGAAAATACTAGCTAAGCCTGGAATATCTTGTGCCACAAAGCACAAAAGTGGTAGGAGGGGAAGAGGAGGGGAGGGGAGGGGAGGGGAGGGGAGGGGAGGGGAGGGGAGGGGGAGGGAGGGAGGGGAGGGGAGGGAGGGAAAGATGAGCTATACCAAAAAGATATAGGAGTTGTTTCCACTGACCAAATGCAAGACAAGGTACACTTCAAAATTTTAGAAAATGGTGGTAATAAACTATGAATTAAGCAGACAAGGGAAGCACTCCCTTGCTGACACACAACAGGGTGGGCATTAGACAGTCATCAATGACAAGATTGGTGTGTGACGGTTTCACGAGGAGTGTATTAGTTACTTCTCTTGTGACTATGACAAAACCCCATGACCAAAACCAACTTATGGAAGAAGTTCATTTGGCTTATTGTTCCTGAGAAAGAGTCCATAATGGCAGCAGCCAATCAGACCAGAAAGCTGAGAAATCGCATCTTCAACGGCAATCAAAAGACACCACCTCTCCAACGTTATATAACCTACCCAAACACTGCCTCTGTCTCAGCTGGGGTTTCATTGCTGTGAAGAGGTGCCATGACCATGACAACTTTTATAAAGGACAACATTTACTTAGGGCTGGCTTACAGTTTCAGAGGTTCAATCCATTATCATCATGGCGGGAAGCATAGCAGCACGCAGGCAAACATGATGCTGGAGGAGCTGAGAGTTCTACATCTTGATTCCAAGGCAGCCATAAGGACTCTGGCTTCAGTAGCCAGCTAGGAGGAGGTCCTCTTCTTCCCTGGGTGGAGCTTAAGCACAGGACCTCAAACCCCATTCCCATAGTGACTTGCTTCCTCCAACAAGGCCACACCTACTCCAACAAGGCCACACCTCCTAATAGTCCTGCTTCCCATTGGCCAAGCATATAAAAACCACCACCACAGTCACCAAACTGGGGACCAAGTTTTCAACTAATTGATATTTCTCATTCAAATCCCCACATGGAACAAAACTATGTGTGAAATCTTAAAATATTTCATCATGAATTACTTCATAATTATAAAGGAAAATAGCTCTCCATGGAAAACCTGGGGGATACCATCTTAACTAAGAGATAAAAGTCACATCATCAGTGTTTGAATAAACCAGCGTTGTATACAACCCAACAGAACATACCAAGGACACAATAGTTCTCCTGTGGCTGCTTGTGTAGTGGCCGGTTATGTGTGTCAACTTGACACAAACTAGAATCATAAGAGAGGAAGGAGGCTCAGTTGAGGAAATGCCTTCACAAGAACCAGCTGTAAGACAATTTCTCAATTAGTGATCAATGTGGGAGCCAGACCATTGTGATTGGTGCCATCCCTGGGCTGGTGGTCCTGGGTTCTATTAAGAAAGCAGACTGAGCAATTCCAGTAAGCAGCACTCCTCCAAGGCCTCTGCATCAATTCTTGCCTCCAGGTTCCTGCCCTGCTTGCGTTCCAGTCCTGACTTCCTTTGATGATGAACAGCAATGTGGAAGTGTAAGCTGAATAAACTCTTTCCTCCTCAACTTGCTTTTTGGTCATGGTGTTTCATCACGGCAGTAGAAACCCTAACTAAGACACCGGGTCTGAGTATAAGGAAATACATGACAAACCTAGAGATATCCTACAAAGTAAAGCCAGGGAAAAGAAAACAAATACTAAAGCCTGGGAAACTATACCATAATAGATCCTCATGACAAAACCAATAGACTGCATGGACTGTTTTAGTTGAGGTTTCTATAGCTGTGGGTGAAACACCATGACCAAAAAGCAAGTTGGGGTGGAAAGGGTCTATTCAACTTATACTTCCACATGGCTGTTCATCACCAAAGGAAGTCAGGACAGGAACTCACACAGCGCAGGATTCTGGAGGCAGGAGATGATGCAGAGGCCATGGAGGGTGCTGCTTACTAGCTTGCTCCTATGACTTTTGCAACCTGCTTTCTTATAGAACCTACAACCACCAGCCTCACCCACAATGAGCTGAGTCCTCCCCTCATTGATCACTAATTGAGAAAATGTCCATATATAGGCTTATCTACAGCCTGATCTGATGGAGGTGTTTTCTCTTTTAAGGTTCCCTCCTCTCAGATAACTCTAGCTTGTGTTAAGTTGATATAAAACTATCCAGCATAACTGGCTTTGGAGAAAGCAAAATCTGAATATGGGCTGTGAGTCAGCTCGCTCTGCATCTGAGGTTTTGGTTTTGGTCTTGGTATTTATGGTATACAGGTGCTTTCTTCATTTTGGGGAACAGTACAATGAACCTGGTGTCCTCTGAGTACTCTGAAGGGGTTCAGGAAGAAAGGCAGGTCTGCAGGCATACATCAGTAGGTACACAGAGGATAAAGAATAAAGCTAGAGTCACAGAGTATATGGACTCAGAATTGCTGAGTCTGGATAAAGAATTATGGGAATGATTAGATTATTCTTGCAAATTTTCTATTAGTTTCAATCATGTCAAACTTGAAGAATTTTTAAAGGAATGGTTAAGGTTGTAGCAGGGCCTTAAAGTCTGAGTTATCTCATTTAGATCGCGTGCCTGCTAACACTATGTAGACTCCTCAGCTTGAGTTCATAAAGTACCCCTCTGCTATGTCTCTTTCTGCTGAAACGTATATATCTGTGAACGTAATAAAAGTTTACATGGAACCAGCCAAGGAGCTACCAATTTGAGAACTCACCACACTTGATGGGATGTGGCAACGGCCCCACTGCGGAGATCACAGCCCACATGTAAAGTCTCCCGTGATGACTAACTATACACACAGTTAACAAATCACTTCAACCCTCTGACATCCCATCACTAAAACTGAAATGAAGTCTAATCTTGTAGAGTCGTGTGAGGAATAAAAATGAATATACACAAAACTCACACATGAGAGCTGTGAGATAGCTCAGTGGAGAAAGGCGCTTGCCCGAGCCTGACGACTTGATCCTCTAGGACCATTGTGGTGAGCAGGGCCCATGGGATCCCCTGACTCCCACATGCACACCATGGCACATGAGCAGATATAATAAATAAGCTAATGTAATAATTTTTGAAAACCATAGCTGCTGTGTTTGTTAGAGTTTTATTGTTGTGAAGAGACACCATGGCCAAGGCAACTCTTATAAAGGGAAACTTTTAGCTCACAGGTTCAGAGGTTCGGTCCATTATCATCATTGTGGGATGCAGGAAGATTTAGTGCTAGAAGAGGCAAGAGTTCTACATCTTGATCTGAAGGCAGTCAGAAGACTTATCTTCAGCACTGGTCGAAACTTGAGCACAGGAGACTTTGAAGGCCACCTACACAGTGACACACTTCCCCAGCAAAGCCAGTCCTCCTAATAGTGCCACCTCCTATGGCAAGCACTCAAACTCATGAATCTATGGGGGCAAACCTATTCAGATCACCAGAGCAGGATACTTGATAAGTCAACAGAATTTTGTTTGAAAAACTTGTACAGGCTCTCCCAACGACTCTTCAGATGCTGAAGGGTCGCCCTCTTATGTCTCACCTTAGCAGACAGAGTCACATAGCTCTGTGCCTCACAGTCGGTGTGTACACGAAGTACCCTAGAGTCGACCCCAGCACAATCATCCCAAATCTAAACTCCTTTGACAGCTTACCTCAAGCCGCGCAAATCCTAGGGAGAAGAGCGGCAGTGTGGCCCGTGTCTCCTCCTTGAGGACAGTGACCCTGCAGCTAACAGCTAAAGGACACCCATGAATCTTAGCCTGTGTGTTGAGCACTTCATTTACATCTTCTTAATAAATGATAGAATAACTCGAAATGACATTTTCATTATGACTTCAAATCGTAATGCCGAAGGACCGCCAGTGACGTGTCAGTTATCTGACGCTATCGTTAGTCTCTGTCCATCTGTCTTCGACAACTGCCGCTGACAGTGCTGCCAGCCCTGGCGTTATTAAGATGGGCCTAGAATCTCTGTTATCAGGTTCATCATGCTTTGCTTTTTAAGGCAAGTTACAAAAAGCTAAAGTTTGGGCCTTAAAAAACCATCAATCAAGAATTACAGATGAGGTTTAATTCGTGTACTTCCTCAGAGTGTTAATGACTGTCACTTCTCAGCTGAGAGGACTCAGGCACAAGGATCCAAGCTCTCTGAATACCTCAAGCTCACGCTCCATAAGACCCAGTGCTGACAACCATTAGCCAGCTAGTGAAAACTACCCTAATTGCTGTGGTAGTGACTGAAGGAGAGAAAAATAAAAAATAAAATGCCTAAGAAAAGTGAGTCAAACTCTGTGAAGAAAAAGAAAGCAGGTCAGTTGCCGAGGTGACTAGGCGCATGAAGAAATGTTTTAAAGTATATTTTAATAGCACATTGACCTGTTCATTCAACTCCTAGTTGCACAAAATAGAAGCTAAATAAATATTGGGACACAGGGAAAGGGCAATCTTCTTTAAAATTGTCACTACTTCCAACCATAAAAAGAGCTTTAGGAAAGAGATGAGAAGGAACTGGAGAGCCAGCTCAGTGATGAGGAGCACGGCTAGTGACGGGAGCACCAGCTCAGTGACGGGGAGCACGGTCAGTGACGGGGAGCACCGGCTCAGTGACGGGGAGCACGGTCAGGACGAGGAGCACCGGCTCAGTGATGGGGAGCACGGACTCAGTGAGGGGAGCACTGGCTGGTTATTCTTACAGAGAGCCAGGTTTAGTTCCCAGTATCCATAGCTGCGCATAACTCCAAACTCAGGGGACCAGATGTCCTCTTCTGTCCTCCGCTGGCACTGCAGGACATGGTGCACAAACACACAAGTAAGATATCCACACACAAAAAATAGAAATAAATAAATCAAGGATTTTTTTTAAATGAGAAATTCCTAATTCCAGTGTTGTTTCCTTTGCCATTTTTAACTAAACTTCAGCCATGGCACACAGCATGGATTAAATGTGGCACTAAACTTGAAGTCATGTCTATCTAAGAAGCAGTTGCAAGTTACTACACAGTGTGATCCACTGCTTGTTCTCGTCAAACCTGCTCAATCCATTCTTCTTCAGACCAGCTATCCAAACCCAGCCGAGTTCAACCAAAAGGGGGAAGGAAAAGAGAGATCTAGCCTGCTCACAGTTTTACCTGGCTCACACTCATATACACACACATGCATGTATGCACATGTGCAGACACTACAAGACACTCATGTACACACATGGAAAAACGCTGCATGTACACATGTGCAGGCACACACTCACAGATGCATGTACACACATGTGCAGTCACTCACACACATGCATGTACACAGTGCAGGCACACACTCGAGCACACACACACACACATACACACACCTTTGTTGGAAAACTCTTGAAAAGTCACTAGTGCCCTTGGAGGAGAGCCCAGCCCCTGACCTCAATAATTCCATTTTGCTTCTGACTCCATCATGTTTCTCATTCTTCCTTTTGAATTTGCCTGAATCTTTCTCCTGATTGTTTTATTTGGTTCCAGAAACAACAGGCCTGATGATGGCTACCTTTGAAAACAGACCACGACAGCAGATATTGTACCAACAAGCCATGCATGGAGATCCTGAGATACTGGCCCCATATCATGATCAACCTGGCCCTGGCCAATGCCAGACAGCAAGCTGCTGCCATGGCAACTCCAATCCTCGACTTTGGTTCTCTTTCCTGTGCAACTCAGAACTGCTAGAAGTATTTCAAGGACAGATCAGGCTGTTAGCCTCTGTGCTGCAGTGTGCTCACCCAGGAGCAAAACTCCTTTCCTGACTCTCCCCACTGCCTAAGCTGTGAGGGGATTTTCTAATCTACTGGGACTCTAGTAAGGGCCTGAGCCAGAACTTCACATCGCGCAGCCTTACGGTGGAGTATGCTACTAGTGGACAGCATTCGGTTTCTTTAACATCAGCGTTCAAGAAAATCATTCTTGAACAGTATTCAATAAAGCCCCAGCCTCTGCATGGTAAGACCATGCTTCTTCCAGAGTGCAAACAACAATCCTAGACATCCACAGCAAAGCACTCCAATGAAAAGGAACTATCTGGAACTACATAATCCTTCATAAACATCCACAGTACTCAAAGGTTACTTCGTGAATATGTCCAAATTCAAGCACTCTCTGGTTATATCTGAAATTTTTTCCAAAGAGCTTACTCGAAAGTAATGTGATGTGAACAATAAAATAGTTAACTGTTCAACTTTACATAAGGTTTATACACACACACACAGACCACACACACACAGACACCGTGCACATACATTATTTTATTTGTTTTAAATCTCATGAATCTGGTTTGGGCTTTGTGTATGTGTGCACGTGCATTCTGTGCATGTGTGTGTGTGTGTGTGTGTGGTTGTTGTGCGTGTGCGTTGTGTGTGTGTGTGTGTGTAGGTCACACCTTGTTTATTTTCCACAACATATTGATACTGTATGTACTATCGTCTTTCCATACCACATCCGAGAATAATGCTTAGATATAACGTGAAATCCTTTGCCCAATGGCAAACTATTGGGAGGTAATGGAAGCCAGCTTCCAGCTGGATTTCCTTAACCACATGCCTAAGCTCTTAACTGCAGGGGAGGTACAGGGTCCTTATCGATTGTTCACACTGGGAGAAGAAATACAGCTCCCCAGAGGATAATAACAGAACGTTTAGAAGGATGCTGGCAGTCCAGGGTTCCATTGCACTTTGAAAAGCCCAGAGCACTACATCTGCCTTTCATTAAGTGGGAATTCCACGGGTTCAACAAATCCATGCATCCTATTAAACATGCATTCAGGAAAGTAGCCATGTCTGCAGCCTTGGCTGATGGCAGATTTATGATGCTTTTGAGGTTTCATGGGTAGCACTCACCATGGCTGATAGGTGTCCACTTTTACTATTGCTCCTCTAGCAATCCTACTCAGGAGAGAGAAATCCCAACAGAGGGGATACTCACTGAGCTCCGCAAACCGCCTACCTCCAATCAATGTAGCTGGCCTTCGATGCTCTCTCTGAGTGGTCCCAGACAGACACTGCCCAGAGTACCCTAACTGTGTCCAGTGAGGCCCCAGGGATGTCTCTTTTGAAAATTTCTCCCTTAGATTGAGAAACTCTTCACTGCTGCCTGTGTGAATGTCCCAGTCCATTTGGATCCTATAGAAGTTAGGATGTGACCTTGGGCCATTGTGTTCTCAGTTTCTGCCAGAGTTTCCCCAGCCAGGACCTGGAAGGACTAACTACTTCATGGCACACGCTCAGTATGGAATTCCAAGCTTCACACTGGTCCCCACCAGCTCTCTCCTTAATTTCACACTCTGTAGCACTGTGGAATTCATCGTCTGTGCACAGGGTACACCTGAGAGTGGAAAGGTGCACTCTATTAAAGTTGGTTTCCCAGCACAACAGACAAATCTGCAAACCTAGATCTATTCACTCAGTGAGATGCCCACAGGACTTTCCTAACTTAAAACCAAATTACAAACCGGCAGTGGTGCCTCAGGCCTTTAATCCAGCACTCAGGAAGCTGAGGTAGGTGGATCTCTAAGTTCAAGGCAGCCTGGTCTACAGACAGAATTCCAAGACAGCCAGGACTAAACAGAGAACCCTGTCTTAAAAAAAATAATAATAATAATAATAATTACATTTACACTGTATATCTTTTGAGCCTTCCCCCTTTCACTGCTGAAATTCTAAAAAACAGTTGTGAACATTGCTTGTATATATTCACCTCTTCCTTCCCTGGTCCCCAATCTTCTGATCCACCATCCGCTAAACTGACTTTCTGCATCCTCCATCCCTACCGCCCTCCATCTCTCCATCCCCTTGTTTCTCATCTACCTCCTGAGCCTCTCCCCTTCAGACTCCTGGAGATCTCACTGTGTCATCTGCCCTCTGTCAGTGACAGACACCTTCAAATATTCCAGAAAACTCACCCTTTCTAAGTTAGAGGACAGCTGTCCTTCACTTAATGTGATTACGGTTCCTCTCAGTCTGCCCACTGCTGAGTTCTGGTCACCAACTCCCTCCTTGAACGTTTCTGAAATGAATGATGCCGCCCAGCCAGCAAGAAGAGAGACTGCGTTTCCTCAGTCTGTCTCCCTGTTTTTCAAGCCCCATCCTTCCTTGGCTTTTGCTACACTTCTTCATTTTAGAGACTGCAAGAATAGCCAGTGCCAACAAACTCTCCCAAGTCCTAGATTATAAACTTTTACTGCGTCTGTTTCTTCCCTTTTGACCTTGTGGGGGGACTTTTTTTTTTTTTTTTTTTTTTTTTTTGTCAACTCAAATATGGGATTTTCCGTTTATCCTGGTTACATAGCAGCATCTTAATTTCAGCCTTATTCCACAGCCTGTCAAGACTCTTTTGAGCTTTAATGCCCTCATCTATCATGTTACCCCTTCTTCTATTGAGTTATCTACAAATTTCATAAACATCCCTTTCGTGACTTTCCCTTTTCTGTGTCAATTTCAGCTGGGTGGCAGCTGATTTTTCAACGTAAGTACTGAAGACGCGCTACTGTCTCTCAGACACGCTCCGTGGCACCATGTGTCACCGAGAGTTCTTTGCTGTCTTGCGCTAAGGTCATCAGCCCTGTCATTTGGACAGTGAATTCATACTTTAGTGGGTTGGGGCATCACCTGTCACTCTTACTAGACTGTTGATTTGTGGGCAGAAGCTTCAAGAAGCCTAACTCTATAAATTGGAAGGAAATCCAAGATTAGGTCTGTTTAACAATCTCCAGTGTCCAACAATAATCAGCAATTGACACTTTTGTCACCAACATTTGCCTTTCTGAATCTGTGGGGACGGCAGTGACAGGGACACAGACACAAGGTGTTTCCAGATTATCTTCTCAGATCCCAGGTACCTTTAAGAAGAACATTCCTAAACTCAGCTGTTCTTCATTCAGATTTTCTAGAAAAATTCAAACGAGTGGCTCCTTGGAGGACCAGAGACTCAACATGGAACTGTTAAATGAGGTGAATATATTCAAGTCTCTTCTCCGGGTTTTTAATTTAAATAATTCTGGGACAAAATAATCTTTCGAGGATACATTTCAGAGATATTACACCAACATTACTCAAGGCAACCTCGAAGAGTTCTACACTTTATTTTTAGCTTTTCTCACCTTAAATCTCATGTTATGTTTATTTAAACTCAACATTATTTTGTTTTAAATCCAATGGATCTGGTTTGGGCTTTGTGTGTGTGTGAACACTCAAGTATCCATGTGTGTGTGTGTGTGTGTGTGTGTGTGTGTGTGGTGTGTGTGTGTGTGTGTGATGGGTTGTATATGTTTGGCCCAGGGAATGGCACAATTAGGAGATGTGGTTTTGTTGGAGTACGTGTGTCACTGTGGGCATGGGTTTAAGAACTTCATCCTAGCTGCCTGGAAGTTGATCTTCTAGTAGCCTTCAGATAAAGATATAGAAGTCTCAGCTCTGCCTGCACCATGTCTGCCTGGATGCTGCCATGTTCCAGCCTTGATGATAATGGACTGAACCTCTGAACCTGTAAGCCAGCCCCAATTAAATGTTGTCCTTATAAGAGTTGCCTTGGTCATGGTGTCTGCTCACAGCAGTAATACCCTAAGACAATCCATGCCCCAGTACAAGGACCTTTAGTGAACTGATGACATGAACTGGCCACACTCTGATCATTTCTGAGGAGTATGACATTAAACTGCTGTATGCATCATGCCTTAAACACTCAATAAAGCATGAGAATATTCATGGAGGAGACCATGAAATTAAAAAATATAGTAAAAAGTTTTTTCATACAATATATTTTGGTCATCTTTTTTTCCTTCCCCAATCTCTCCCAAGGTTCTCGTCTTCCTCCCCATCCAACTGGACATTCTTTCTTACTATTAACAAGACAAAACAAAACCCCTCCCCCAGCACAAAAAGTACCAGCACTAATACCTAAAAAATCCCAAACAGAAAACCATGGAGTCCTTTTTATGTCAGCCAATTTCATCTGAGCATGATGCCTGCCTGGGGTATGGCTGATATACCTAGCATCAGTCTGTTGAAAAAAAAAAAAAAAAGAATTTTCCTCCTCCTAGCAGCTATCAAGGACAAATAGCTTCATGGTTAGTGACTAGGTGCCTACTTCCTGTTCTCTGTGCTGGGATTTTGTGTGGTTTGACCTTGTGCAGGTCTTGTGCATGCTGTCACAGTCTCTGTGAGTTCATTTGTGCAGGGATCTGCCCTGTTGTGCCCTGCTTGTTTTCTTTAACAGATTAATGGCAAAACAAAAATGATGTAAGACATTTGATACATTAGTTGAAGGCTGGGGGATTCCTCTGAGTCTCTTGAGTCTTAGGGATGAAAATTACAAGACGAGTATGAGATGGCTGGGAAGCGTTGAAGTTTGCGCTTCAGGGTGGATTCTTTCCCATTTGAACATTCTGAGGTTTCACACGCCCCTCTTTTTGTTGAGCAGATGAGCAGTGTGAAACCAAAAGTAGAAAATTAAATGAACAGTCCAAGACAAGGCAAGTATGCAAATGAGGTGGGCTGGACAAAAGTAGGTATGCAAATGAGTGGGGCTGGGCAAAGATAGCTATGCAAATGAGGTGGACAGGGAGGGAGAAGACTCAGTCAGAAAATTGCTTGCCACTCAGACAGGAGGACCTGAATTTGACACCCCACACCTCCAACACTGAACTCTACACACATGTAAGTGTGCCCATATACATGGGCTCATACACAGGCACTGCAAATATAAAAGGGAAGTTGAAAAATGGAAATAGGCAAGACCAACGTAAGGCTTAAACTTAAAATGCTTTCGAACTTAATAATCAGAAAAGGTGACTGTGTGTCCGAGACTTAGTGTGGTTGTATGCTTGTCTAGGGTGCACTAAGCCCTGGACTGACCTTCAGCATGACAAAAACAGGGTTGGTCATTCATACCTGTAATCCCAGGAGTGAAAGCAGAGGATTAGAAGTTCAAAGCCATCAACTAGCTGAAATCGAGTTCCAGCTAGCCTGGGCTAAGGAGATCCTTTGTCAAAACCAAAGGAACCAAACAAAACAACCCCAAAATAAAACTATCAATGTGAAATACCTTAAAATATTTTAAATGAGTGCAAGAATATGTAAAAACAAGGATAACACACACACATGCACACATACATATACACAGACACAAACATACACAACATGCACACAGACACAAACATACACAACATGCACACACACACTTGCACACTGTGTTAGTTAGTGTGGGAAAAAATGGCGGGCAGCGCAGCGGCGGGCCCCTGGGCCCAGGCGGCAGGCCCCAGGCCTACGAGGCAGCGGCCCGGGGCCTGTGAGGTCTATGGAGATTAGACTGCTCTTCAGGACCCTGAGTTCTGGGGACGTGGCCGAACTCTTGCCGTTTCTCCCTTGGAGTCTCGGGGTTCTAGGCCCATGCCCAGCCAAGAACCAGGATACCCTTATGCAGTCCCACATCTCCTCCCCTTTACTTTTTAAAAAAGGGAGGTCACTGTGTCATCTGTGCTAGAAATTTTGCATGAGGAAGTTAAAAGAAAGCACTATTTAGGCCAGAGGGGTTAGCACAATTAAGTCACAGGGTAAGGGGAGTTGAGGGTGGGGATTGGGAAGGCAAAGGATCATTGAATCAATTGAATATAGGTGATACAGTTTGAGGGGTAATAACATCTGACTAATCTAGATAGACATTAAGTTTTCCTCACTAACATGTAACTTTAGCTATTTGACTTTGGCAAAAGAGTTCATCTGTAGCTGGAAGATCTGGATCTGTCTTCTGTAGGATTTAGCTTTGGAGTCTTCAGTTAAGCAGTGTAGCTGGAAGAAGACAGCTTGGCCTCCTAGACAGGTTCCAGGAGGTGGCTTTGTGTCTGGATCTCAGCATGTCTCTGGAGTCTGCAGTCTGACGAGATGGCTGAGGAGAAGGCAGCTTAGCATCTCAGGCAGGTTCCAGAAGATGGCGTCTCCACTGGACTTGTGGGAGCACCTATAGGATAATCAAAACAGGAAAGCAGCACCCCAGCATGGGGATTTCTGCAAAGGCTGAATATTAAGCATTAAGTCACTTGGGAACAAGCACATCAAGGTCTGTCTTTAAGATCTTGGAAAGGCAAAGGTGTTTGAGGAAATTTGTCTTAGAAGGCACTTGTGAGTAAGAAAAAGCGAAAAAATTTTGAGTTGAAAAGCACAAACACTGTTGTTTTAGGTCTTCCTGTTGGGGAGAAAAGGCATTAATGGCGGGTTTAGAAGCAGTAGGGGAGGGGTCTGCTCTGCCATGTGGCGGCTGGGTGCTCTAGCAGAGAGGCCAGGGTATTCCCCATTTGTTTTTCTTAGAAGTAAAAGGCCAACCTTGAAGAAAAACTTAGCGGCTTGATAGGAGAGTCAGAAAGAGTGAGGTTTTGTGTGAGAGACTGAGTTATGGGAGAGAGACATGTGGAAGCTGGCGTGTAGCTGGCAGCTCCTGGGAGAAGCTGGGAGTTGGCACACAGTTTCTCCAGGCTCAGCCTGGAGTTTTAGCCGCAAGAAAGAAACTGAGAGGAACACAGGGGCGAAGGGGCTTCAGGCAAACCAGCTGGGCTGTAGCTGGCCGCAAATGACCTAGGAGGTGAAGGGGGAAGGGGAGCAACCAGGGTACCAGCCCTGTTGCTTCAGGCAGCCAGAATTGGCTGCAAATGACGGAGGAGTGGGGGAAGTCTATGTTAGGCTAGCAGGCAACCTGTGAAAGACTGACCCCCTGAGGGAAAATTACTGGGGACTAGAGTTCAGAGCCAGTGTTCATGAGAAGCTAGCAGGTAGAGCATGAAAGGCTAACCCCTGGGGGGGGCGCAGAGAGCAGAGATTAGAGTGTCGCCGCCATCTTGTTGAGTTGGAGAACACGTGGAGGGAAGGGAGGGAGAGAGAAGAGGAGGAGGGGGGACAGTGAGAGACCTGCCTAGTCTTGTGAACTAGGCTGGAGTTACTCACGGTTTCGTGGAGAGGTTTTTGGCAGGCACCAGCTGGGGGTACTCTTGGAGCTGGCTTTGCCCACATCCTCTACCACCTGTAGGGAATGATGTAGGCCTGAGAATGGGCACTCGTGGGCATGAGTCTCTGTTGCGTTGTGGGTCCGTGTGTCTGCCATGACGCAGTAGGCTGGGATGGCAGTTCAGCATGGCAGGAGTGCACAGGATCCTGGCTGAGTCCATTTCATGCAACACCAGGGAAAAGGAGGGCCGCAGAAGGTTTGGCTGTGTTTGTCTCACACCGCACCAAGTAGACATGGCCAGGCTCGTACTTAGATGGGGAACAAACTCAGTCTGGTTCCATGGGGGTGCAGAGCTCTTGGATTGGGGGTCCCTTTGCCCGGATTCAGCTAGGGACCGACTGGTCTCAAGCCCTGGGTTCTCAAACCACTGAGAGGCCTCGGAAGGACTGAGACTGGGGGCATGTGGGCGCACGACCGGCCTACCCACAGCCGAGAGAAAATAGGGGGAATTGAGGATCCCTTTGCCCGCAGGCGGCTAGGGATCGACTGGTCTCAAGCCCTGGGCTCTGAGGCCGCGGAAGGACTGAGACTTGGGGGCATGTGGGTGCATGACCACCACCTACAGCCGAGAGAAAAGAGGGGAATTGAGGATCCTTGCGCAGGCGCTAGGACGATGGTTCAAGCCCTGGCTCTGAGCCGAGACTGAGACTGGGCTGGCGCAGCCGCCACACAGAGAAAAACAAGGAGGGGAGGGAAGAAAGAGGCCCTGGCAGCACCCGAGGAAGAGATTTGGTTACAGTACTTGCTTAGCTGACTTGGTGGCCTGGTTAGCTTGCTTGAAGATGTGGGTCCTGGTGGTTGTCTGAGAGACGGCTGTTCGGCTAGCTTGTCTGTAGTTGCGTGGCGGTTCGGGGCCCCACATTAGGCGCCATTATGTGGGAAAAAATGGCGGGCAGCGCAGCGGCGGGCCCCTGGGCCCAGGCGGCAGGCCCCAGGCCTACGAGGCAGCGGCCCAGGGCCTGTGAGGCGGAGGCTGCCTGGAGGCTTCCAGGCAGCCTGTCTCACATACTGGAGGAAGGTTCCTGGTTCCAGTGGCTGGAGGCTTCAGCAGCGGCAGGCCCAGCAGGCCCCAGTGATACGAGGAAGTCCTTGGTTCCAAAAGGGTTTATTGCCATGGCAGATGGTAGGTGGATCTGGATGTACCCCCCAAACTCATGCCCAGCCCAGCCAAGAACCAGGATACCCTTATGCAGTCCCACAAGTTAGGGTTTTACTGCTGTGAACAGACACCATGACCAAGGCAACTCTTATGAGGACAACATTTAATTGGGGCTGGCTTACAAGTTCAGAGGTTCAGTCCATTATCATCAATGTGGGAACATGGCAGCATCCAGGCAGGCATGGTGCCGCTCCCTGGGCCAAGCAATTGTAAACCATCACAACTATGAATAAAGTTAACATCCTTAGGTGAAAACTGAAAAGGCTAAGAAGCAGAGAAAAGTGAGTTTGTCTTCACTTGGTGGTAAATTAAGGGGATGTTTTAAAATAGAAAGCATATTTGCCCCAGCCCAAAAGTAATCTTAAATCTTTTCTACTATATAAATGCATTGCTGAGGGGGAAAAAAAAAAAAACAATTGGATTAGAACAACTTCAGTCTAGGGAAAACAGAACTGCAAAAGGCAGATGTTACCCCTGAATCAATCACAATAAATCATCCACAGAATAATTAACTCTGCCACTTTCAGGTCTGCCTACCATGATAAGCTATTTGTAGAATAAAAACGATACCTGAATAATTCAGGACTACCTGCATCTCATTTCAATAAGACATCCCTGTCTACCCAATGTCTAGTCTATACCTACTGTGCAAGCCACTTGAGGCTTTTCATACTGACGCCCTCCTAACGGAGGGAGCCTAGGAGTGAGTCAATAACCTTCATTTAGAAGTCCCAGTTTATCCCTGTCTCTCAGCAAATAACCTCTGGAAGTCACTTAACAAATAAGTATACCCTATTCCTGAGGGATCCAATCAGCAATCATATGGATTTTCTTCTCTGGTCAAGTTCTAGTTGTCAATTGTAATTTGTAAAGGAAACTGGGAGGAAGTTAGAAACAAAGATGGCAATTATCCAGCTAATCTGGGCTTTGTATACAGCTTGCGCCTGTCAGGCACACATCAGGATATTTTGTTTCCATTGACAAGATTGCCAGGTGATTGCTAACGTTCTTTGTTCTGGACTGATGTGCAGAAACGGCCACAAGAAGAAGTGCAATGAAGATGTTGTATGATGCTGGACTCAAAGCACACTTCAGTAGGGAAGGCTTTACTGCCCAGAAAAATCAGAAGCAGTCCGAGATGTAGTTTATCTTCTTATGTAAGTCATTGTTTTCTCTTGAGGGATAAGTTGCCTGAATGAGTGCCAACAAAGACAAGAAAAGTCAACTAAAACTCCAAAACAGAAAATGACCCCTCCTCTACATTATTTGAACATTGGCAAGCTGACCAGATCTTTCCTAGTGACACAGGCTTTCTCCTCACAAGAGCCAAGGCATCTGTAGAGGACCAAAGCCTTCAGTGGTGTGGCAATGGCTCAGAATACTTTCTAGCCCTAAGAGCCTTGTTTGTATTTCTCAGTTACGTCCTTCTTCCCAGCCCCCATGTCCCAGAAGATGGAATACCTGGGTATCCCAGAGCCATGCACTGTGGCACCCCAGCAAGGCACCATGCTTGCCCTCCTTGACTTCTTCACCGTAGCCTGCCTGCTTCACAGCTCCGTGGATTCCATTACACACTTTGCTGTTCCCACTGGCGGCTCTAAGTCATTAGGAGAGACAGAGCGATACAACAATGAAGTTATCCGGTCTCTCGGCTCAGCAGAAGGCCAGCTTTTCTTCCTCCTGAATCCCTACTTCCATCTGTGACTAAGCGCTCTGAAATTGTCCTACTCAGTCCGCTTCCTTTTGCATCGCATCAAAGGGGAGGTTGGTAATCTTCTTGACAGATTTAAGAGTAAGCTGCCTAGCGTACAGTTCTGGAGAGTTCACCCCCACTCCACCCATCCTCCTGCGCCGGGACCTCTCCAGGCAACTCTAATGCGGCTGGCTCCGTTGCAGCCTCCAGCTCTTCTCAGAAATGCCTGAGGACAGAATGTCTCTTCAGACCTCTAATGCCAGGCACTTCCCACACCTCTAAACCAGACGCATGCCTAAACACAAAGGCACGCTCCTCCTGTTGAGGTGAAGGACAATCAAAAGTAGGCATCCCGAGTCTGGTTTTATGAACTCTTAACTAAGAATCATTTCCAAATACATCACTGTCGGTTCATGCCTGTAGCCAGTACCCCAAAAATTGGATAGCAGCCCGTTATTTTCTAAAGGTGAAATGAGCCCTGCTTTGCAAAGCTCTGGTCTTGGGGACTCTTAAGTTTTACATTGAACAAAGGAATTACAGGTTAGCACGTCTCACTCTTCTAAGAACACACACATTCCTATTTCCAAAATGTACATGCATACATTTGTTTAAAAATAGCTGCCTTCATTACCATAATGATTCCCCCTCTGTTCGGAGGGCTGGGAATTAGAAGCAAATGTAAATGTAATCAGGGGCACCACCATGCTCTTAACTTGGCAAGTGAAAACCATTTAGGTCTTCCTTCATGTGGCAAGGCCAGTCAGCATTACCAAAGAGGCTGTAGGGGGGAGACTGATTGCCATCTGACATTTTTTTCCCATGTTTATGTCTCATTGAGGAAAAAAAATATCAGTCTTGCTGTTAAGGTCAGATATAGGTACAATCAAGAAGAACCATGCTGGTTCAACATTGGTGCTTTCCTAAGAGATAAGGTGCATAGAGATAGAAAAATTATATAAAAAGGTGAAGGGCCACCTCTATAAATCTACCCAGACATAGAGGCACGTTTACAGCATTCCTGTGTACAATAAAAAAAAAAAAAAGGAAATAAGTTTATCCCAATAGAAGGCAATAGTCAAATACACTATGGTATGCAAATAAAACATACACAATTATTCAAAGTAATTTATGGCTCGAATAATTGATATACTTGAGAAATTTGAAACCAAGAACATCTTACAAAGTTTTTATAAAATGAATTCATGCAACACATACTTATTGAGCACATGCTAAGTGAGAGACATCACGCTGCAACAGAGGTCACATGATGTTAAGTACTAAGCACTTGTTGCTCTTGGAAATGACCAGGTTCAGTTCCCAGCACCTGTATGGTGGGTCGCCACCATCTGGTACCTCCAGTCTCAGGGGATCTGTTTAATTATAAAAGCGCACAGTAAATACTTTACAACCTACGCTCAGGTCTCTGCACAGCTGCACAATTCTATCGTTGTCACATGAAAATAGCACCAGGTGATATGTAAACAAATGAGCTCCAATAAAACTTTATTTAAAACAAAAACAAAAAACAAAAAAAAAAAAAAAAACCATGCTGCTGACTGGACTCAACTCCTGCTGATAATTTGCCAAACCCCGTTCTAGACAATTGGAATATACAAGTAAAACAATGCATACGTTAAATTCTAGAAGCGTGGATTGTATGTTATACAGCTGTTTATTTGCACATACGAGCAATGGGTTGCTCCTAGGTTGGACGCTCACCAACCACTCCTAAGGAAATCACTGGGGACTGTGTCAGACTCTAGGCTGGACACATAAGAGACATGTCCCCTACCCTTACACAGATCATGGTCTTGTGAGGATGACTGATGGAAACCAGGTAAAAACCATAACTACATGTTAAAACTGGTGATCAGAATCAGAGATGATTGACGAGTTTGCGACCCGTGGTGAAATGCTTAGGGAGTTTCTCTCTTTCCCCTGCCGTCTGAAGGCTTTGTAATAAGTTTGTATTATTGTTTCAAAAACAGTAAAACCGGTCTTAAAAGTTGTAACTAATGAGAAAGGATAAAGTTGATTTGTATTTTCTTCTGGATATGTAATCCTCATGGATTTCTGCTCTGTAGTTTTATGAGAAGGATCAGTTGTTTTGAGATTGTGTGTCTCAGATAGCCTTACTATTCCCTGAAGAAATACACAAACAAAAGTTTTGTCATTGGAATATGGATGAGGAACTTTCCAAATGGAGAACTCTAATTCTCCATCCACTCCTGAATTTTAATCGTAAACCCAAGAGTTATGGAGATCTACAAGAGCAATAATCCAAAGACTATCAACCTTTTGATAACAATGATTCTTTTAAAAATATTTTTTTTAATTTTCATTTTGAAAGGAAATTGCACAGAAAAATAAAAAACAATATTCTTTACCCAGAGCAAGGCTCAGTCTTGGTCCTCCATTCTGAGAAGTTTTCTCCGATAAAGGGTTTCTGTTCATAGAAGAATCTAGCCACACACGGCATTCTTTGGCTGTGGGCTGACCACAACCCAGGTGGGAACGTTGGGTATCAGTTAATCGTATACCCCAATCACATGGGCCGTTAATCAAATACATGTATCAAAAGTTCACTAAAAACTGGATTTCATGGGGCTGGAAAGATAGATTAGTGCTTTAAGAGCACTTGCTCTTAAACAGGGTCCAGTTCTGGTTTCCAGCACTCAGACTATGGCTCAAAAACACCTGGAAGTCCAGTCTCAGGGGATCCGATACCCTCTTCTGAACTCTTCAGGTACAAAACATGCATGTGGTTCACATACATACATGTAGGGAAAACACATAAAATAAAAAAATTAACAAAATCTAATATTTTAAAAACTGGACACTGTCTCAAATGAGCTTCCCTGGTTGTCAATACTGCAAGTCACATATTTAGACAAGAATGATTCCTGGAGCCTCCAAATTCTGTCCTTGGATGACTTCTTTTGACCCATCCATGTTTTTTCCTTATAATAAGGAATTCAATGGATTGTGTGACTCTTTCTAGTGAATTGTAGAACCAGAGGATATTTGGGGAATCTCATGAACTTTCAGTGAGTATCTAAATGATCCTATGTGAAGTAACTAGAGACCCAGGCCAGAGGCCCAGCTGTGGTATTTCATCACGTCCGGTGTGTCTACCCATTCCAAAGAAAATGGAATAACGCACACCGGTTCTCCAGGGTGCTGATAAGAACTTTAGTCCCATAGAGGAAGAATTAGGACAAGGAGGAGTAAGTGCATATAGCTAATCGGTACTGGTCACATTGTGTTTCCTTTCCAATCACTTTAATTGTAGTGCTACATGGGGGGCCTGGAGAAGTTGATGTTGCTTGAGAAGATAATCCTGTTCTCATGAGAGGGCTGACTGATCCCTCAGGAGCGCACGTCATCACTGGGCTATCTGTCTACGAGACTTCACTATTCCTAGAATCCAAGGTGACACCTGGCTTGGGACAGTGACTGGAGATTTCTCCAACCCTATGAGGGCAGTGAAAGCTCACAGATGTCCTTGAAACCTCACGTTTCTTCCTGTGTAAGGCCCCATGTCAGTCTGTGGAAGCAACAATAGCACGACAGCAACGCTGTTTCCTAGAATGTGGGGCTATGCAGCGTGACTGTCATCTACAAGGTCACTCAAGAACGCACAACAGTGATTCCAAAAACAACCTCATAACAGTTTAAGTCTGTTTACAATTCTACATGAGCTCCGTGCTGTTAGTGAGCAGAGGTTGTGCACAGCCGGGTTGAATACTTCCTGTTTTTGTTTGATCAGGAGAACCACAGAGACTCCATCTTCCTTGAAGTATAGCCGTGTTTACAGATCCTGAGCAATCAGCCATCTTACTGTTTTAGGATTAACACAGGGCTCTCACAGTGGCAGTGTCTGGTCTATCCTTACAGTATGAAAATCTGAGGCAATACTTAGGGAGCTTACTCTGTCCTTTCCTCAGAGAGTTCCCTCTGACACTCTTAAGTCCTAGACTTTCCAGCCTATTTTCTTAATACAAAAGGTAACTCAGGCAAACGAACACTGTGGTCGTGGTCTTCCAATAGCAGCTAAGTCTAGAAAGCAAATATGGTTCTGCCTTAGCTGTGGTTCCCTCTGTGAGTCATCACATTCACTTTGAAGGTTTGCGAGCATCACAGATTCACCCTCGGAAAAACGCAAGTCTAAGTTCTGGGTTTGTCCTTGACCTCAGCTCCAGTGCCTGGCACTTGAAAAGATCAGGTGCAATTCAATTATGAAGTCGTGCCTGACTTTTTGAAGTGTAAATCCACCGCACTTGAAAATGGCAAGTGTAAAATCCATTCTTAAAGAGCACTTGACATTTTCACATCCAGCTTTACAGCCATGGAAATGTGAGGATGCTCACAAGAGACAGCCGAGAGAAGCTTTAAAAAGAAGAAAGAAAAAAAGGTTCTAATATTTGATCAGGATCGGTAGTCTAATTTTCGGCTTTCTGGATAGAAAATCAGAACTTTTTTTATTGGCTCAGCTTTGTAAAGCTCAGTTCTGTGAACCGACTTTTTATTTTTTTTCTGATGATGCCTAACTGCTGGTTTATCTGCCTAAAAATGTCTGCCTTTCTCTTCACAGATATTTCATAGGTCACCCCACTGTCTTTGTTCCATACTTCTATCATGAAGTCATTGTATGGACCAGGGGATTGGCAAACTTGTCTGGGACAGACAACACAGTAAATTTTGGATCATACGGTCTGTGTCGAGGGTTAACACAGCCTGAAAACAGTCACAGGCAATTTATAAACAAATGAGCTTGATATGTTTATTAAGACATCATTTATGGGCACTGAAATTTTAATTTTATATGATACTCGTGTATCATATTATTCATCTTTTGAGTATTAATCACTGAAAAGAATGGAACCCATTTTTTACTAGGTGAGCCATGCAATGGCAGGCAGGAGGAGGGATCTGACTCTGGGCCACATTTTGCCAACTCTAGTTTGATAGTTATTCTTCCTTGGCAACTTGACTGGATTTAGAATCATCTAGAAGACCTCCCCTGGGCATGTCTAGTGGGTGTTTCCAGGGAGGTTTAACCAAGAAGAGAGACACATTGAATGCAAGCAGCACCATCCTTGGGCTATGGTCCCAGACTGCATTTAAAAAGGTGTGTGGCTAGTTTTAGATCAACTTGACTTAAACAGCTGAAGTCATTTGGGAAGAGGAACATCTATTGAGAAAACCCCAAACACACACAGATTGGCTCGTGGGGAAGCCTGTGGTGATGTGGCAGAGCCCAGATCACTGTGGAAGGCGCTGCCTCTGGGCAGGGGGTCCTGGTTGTAAGAAAGAAGGCGGAGCAAGCCATCGTGAGCAAGCCTCTAAACGGTGTTATCCCGAGGTCTCTGCTTCTGTATCTGCCTCCAAGCTTTTGCCTGGATCAAGCTCCTGCCTAGCTTCCTAGTGACAGACTGTGACCACAGATGGAAGCCAAATAAACATTTTACCCCAAAGCTGCTCTTGGTCATGTTGTCTGCCTCAGCAATAAAAACCCAATTAAGACAAAGAGGGGAAGGAGAAACGGAACTGAGGGCCAGCATTCTGTCCTTCCTTCCTTATTAGGGATACAGTATGATAGCTGTCTCATGCCCCCAGGGTACAGTACCTCCTCCACAAGGATGTGGAGCAAACAGAAAGCCTTCTTTAGGTTGCTTTGGTCAGGTATTCTGTCATAGCAGCAGAAGAAACAGCAACAACAACCAAAACTAACTAATGCACCTTGATAGAGACAGAGAAACCATTTTACCAGAATTAAGTTGCAAATGGCCGTGTGAATGTTCCGATGTTTCCCACACTGTGCAGAAGAGATCTGCCGGGGACCTTGCATTTTGAGTGTCCTTATTGTTACAAACAAATTCATGGGGGTTCAGTAAGGTGGTCATCCTACTAAGTCAGCTCCGCCTCTCACTCACACCCAGGAGCACCAACTTTATCCAAAAGCCACCTTCCCACTAGCAGCATGTTGGAGCATTCACAGTGCTGGACCTCAGACTCTGTCCCTTCCCTCTCTGAATCACCTTCATTAATTCCTCTCTGACTGGAAAAGCTGCTTGGCCTGTGGATCTGTTTACAGGAAGAGCAGAAAGGAGTTAAATCCACAGAGACAGAAGCAGACTCGTGGCAGGCAAGGCTGGGTGGAGAGCAAGAGGTGGGGAGTGGCCGCTCAGTGGCCTTCGGGTCTCCTGGGGATGAGATGACAGTTTCACAACACTGTAAAGATGCTAAGACTCTGAAAACGGCTCATGATTAATCTCGTGTCAGGCTTTACCTCAATTAAAAAGTGTCTCCCCAAAAGCTTTATTTTAAGAAGCTTCTTAGGTGACTAACGGGCATTTTATAGTTTGAGACAAAACCTGTATAGATAAAAAAAAAAAAGCAGGCATTTTCCACCCGGCTGAAAGGAACAATGGGTTTTATATGAGAGGAAACTCATTCAGTTGATGCTAATGCATGTTGGTATCATAATAAATTAATGGATATCTAACTATCATTGATATGTTTTAAACCCCTGGCATGGATATTGTTAAGAGTCTCACTTTTAAACTTTGTCTCAGACTTATTTTTACACATTCAACAGAGAAATTGCTAATGCCAGAAAGATATCAAATGTCTTTCACCCATTAAATCTGACTTTATGTGATGCTTGTCTGGCTCTCTGGCTCCACTATTTCTTCCTATTATTTATTCAACTATAACATTCTTTAAATTTCCTCAACTTTCACAGATTAACTCTCCAGAAGAAGTGTAACCCTACTTGATATTCAGTATATATTTTCTGGTGACAGCTTTATGGTACAATTAAATTTCATACATTTTTTCAGCCTTCCTTGAATATGCATTAGAAATCCAACCATCATAATTCTAAACCAATTGGCTTGATTTAACTATTTAAGCTTACTTCTCACAGGGCCACGTTTCCATACATCCCATATCTGCACACACTTCATCCACCTGCCTAAAGTTATTGACTGTGCTGGCAATGAAGGAAGGCCACGGAGCCCTGGCAGGTGGAACAGAATTCCCATTAGAAAGCACATTGAAGGAACCTGAACTTCGGTCTGCCGCACTGCAGCGGTGCCAGCTTACGCCAGGCCACGGAGCAAACTGACATGTGATTAGCAACAGCAGATTGGACTCTATTATCAGAGTTTAACATGCAAGAAATTGTTATGGAACTTAGCATAGAGGGAAAAAAAAAAAAAACCCTGATGTTTCGATGGACTAAGTAACTTAATAAGGCTCATTTGGATGCAAAAATAAATGAGCATCAAGTTAACATTAACTTTTAATGCTTGCCATTTTATGTTAATTTGTATTTTTTAAATTATGGCTGATTCTTTGCAATCAGTCTATGGCTAATTATATCTCCAACATGTAAATCGGATGGAACGCTGGGACCAAAGAACAACAGAAAATATCCAACAAAGACCTTGGAGACTCGAACTGTCACACTGTTAACGGAGAACATTCCAGTCTAGAGAAAGAACCAGGCTCGGAACAACTGTCACCACGCTTCCTCAGAGATCAAAGCTGGGTTTGCTTAACCATGGTAACCATATTGATGTATCTTGTTTGCAGATGTTCCTGCTGCTATTTTTCTTTGTAACTGATGGCTCTGCCCGAGGCTCGAAAAAGATCTCTGTGTAAGGTAGATGTAGACTGGACTTTCGGAAATAAATCTAAACATGTCTAAATACGAAATGTGCCATTCAGTACTGTCTACCTCCCAAGTGAGTCTCCTTCTCCTTCCATGCCAGGCAGAACAATATCCAAGTCAACATTATGAAGATGTGTTCCAGGGCTTGCATTCCAATCATAAAAAATAATACCAACTATACTAAAGTGCCTTAAACCTTGGGAAAACAGAAAGCTTGCTATTAAAGTAACCAAACTAGAAAACAATGAAAGCAAAACATCTGGTTTGGTTGGCTGGTAGGTATGGATGTGTTTAAACTGAAATGCATTTAACAAGTCCCTGTGCATCCACCAATTAACTGCTCACTGTAAGAATCCAATGTCTATGTTTCACTGGTGAAAACACTAAGCTTGAAAGGGTAAGTAATCCATGTAAGTCAACTGAGCCACAGTGCGGCCCCTGCTGCACTAACACCCTTCTACCACACCCAGACAATAGTTTGAAAATGAATTGTAGGAGATCCTGTTCCCAGAGCAATTCTGATCCAATAGACCTGGAATGGGTGAGACACTTCAATCATGGGACCCAGGGGCAATATTACATATACAAGGACCAATATAACCAGTAGAAATAAGAGACCCAGAGAAGTGTCTTGGAGTTCCAGTTAGGAGAAATTCTGCTTCCTTGTGGGTGAGGTGCCTCACTCTTGACACAGAAAACCTACTCCCCGGGAACTCTCCCAAATCCCTGGCAAACTGGGACACTGGCAAACATTCTGTCCCACTTCATTTACATACCATGGGATCATAGAATTAAACGTTAGAGAAAAAAAAAGCACAGGTGAGGAAGAAAGAGGCAAAGAATGCAAGAGATGAAGAGGGAAGACAAGACTGTACCTGTGAATATGGCGTCCACGACTCAGCGAACCCCATGTTTGCTTCATTGCCCTAACATCCTCATCAAAACACATGTGAGACATCACAAAAAAAAAAATCCTCAAATTATAGTAATAGATGAGGGAAAAAATTCTAGACCAATGGCAAGATCATAGATGAAAACTCCCCACAACCTAAGGAAAGACACACCTATACAGATATACAAGAAACATACAGAACACCAAATAGATAAGGCTGGAAAAGAAAATCTCCCGAATGTATTATAGTTAAAACCCTATATATACAGAACAACAACAGCAAAAAGAGTATTGAAAACTGCAAGAAAAAGAAAAATACAAGTCACATCTCAGACCACCCATCTGATAACATCAGATTTCTCACTGGAAACTTTGAAAGCCAGAAAAGCCCAGAACAATGCACTTCCAGACCTACAAAATCATAAAGGTCAACCTGGACTAAATAACCTAGCAAAACTATCTTCATTAGATTTAGCATAGGAGAAAAACTTTTCCATGATATAACACCTCAGCTTCCAGCTCTAACCACCAGGTCTGCCTCCTGCTGTCATGCTGTCCTACCATTACAGATTCTAACCCTCTGGAATGATAACCCAGATAAACCCCGAGATAGATTCCTAGGTTCCTGAAAGTTCATGAAATCTTTGTATCTACCATGTCAGTTAACATTCATTTGCCTTACATTAACATCCTAAGGAGTAATCAACAAACATAACAGGTGTTCGACTAGTTTCTATTGGAGGAGAAATAGGAAAGCAGACAGGAGAGTCCTTCCTTCAGGAGGGCCACCTTCTCTGAGGAAACAGAAGATAAATGTGGAGAAACAGAACTATTTCATGTATTTCCCAGAATGACTTTGCTTGCCATCGTGTGAGCAGGGTTAGGAGCCACTCTCTCAGAGTGGTGGTGTTGCTGCTGCTGCTGCTGTTGGTTTTGCCTTGTCTTGTTTTTGTGGCAGAGCTAGGGGATTGACTTGATTTGTCTTGCCAATGGCTGGAGGCAGTTCTGCCTGGCTTGGTTTATGAAAGAGATTGAAGCATATTTTCTTGCAACACTGCATCTCCCCGGAGGATTTGTTAATTGAGGTATCACCTCTCAAGAATCATTGAGTAAAACTAATATATTACGTTGCCTGTTTCTGATTTCCACCAGGGCAATTACTTCAAAATATGCATGAGAGGGAAGACCATGCTCTTGAGCACGTCAAGTAAGAAGCAGTTCATTCAGGACCGGGTGGGAGGAGGTTGCTCTCCCTAATTTACACACTGGAATTAGACTTTATTTCATTTCTTTATCTTATTTCTAGAAATGAAATCATAAATTCCTCTTGACAGGTTGGCACAGATTGGTTTTAAGCATTCATAATTCAGTTATCTTTGGGTCGTCTGGCCAGCAGTCAGCTGACGTCCATCATATAACTCTGAACACCCCAAATTTAACATTTCATCCTTGTTAACATTTTGAAATAGTCAGAATATAGAAGCATCGTAAAAGAACCTAACATGCAGTCTGTGGATTCATGAACCCTAGGAAAAGTGAAAAGGACCTAGGCAAGGTCCTTATGTATATTTACATTTGTGACTGTCTAGTGAAAATCTACCAGGACATCTGTCCAAACCAACAACAAAGGCTGTGTGTTCACTTCTGGCTGTATCAGCTAGACATTCACCAGACATTCTTGCTGACCATCATCTGCTGCAGATGAGGAATAAAAAGTTAGTTAAACTTGAGAAAGTCATTTTACAGACAGACTATTTTAATATCAGGAACCATGAGACCAGTGTCAGCTGCAGTACCAGTCAGGGTCTCAGTACAGAGGAGTCTCTGGAAACTAGGAACAAACTCTTTTAAAAACACCAGAAAAATTGATTCCTTTTATTTTTTTCCTCTTGGCATTTTCTTAATAGATTGGGGTGGTGTTTTTTTTTTGTTTTTTTAAATTAAGTTTACAGAAAAATTCAACAAAAGTTACTAAAATTTCATTTACAAAACTCTGTTGTTTTAGTGTCTACTAGCTTTTGAGGGCAAAGCTATTCCAGGATGTGTGTCCTGCTTGGCTGTCCCTGCTCTCAAGTGTTTGTCTCATCCCCTGTCACTCCCATCTGTGACCTAGAATGAACCACACCTGAGAGGATGCTTCCTAAGGAAGCGTCAGTACAACCCAAATGACCTGTATTCTTGATAAGCTTCCTTAGTAACCATGACTTGGGTTTCATACATGGATATTAATATCTAACACTTTTCTCTCTGCTCACTGGAGGAGCTCTTGCCAAGCATGAAAAATCTTAGAGAAGATATAAGACCCACCAGGTTCGTGAACCTTCTTGGATTAGAGCTTTACCAAGTGACTGCCACGTTTGTTTGGCTCATCCGCCGTCTTGTTGAAAAATCAATTTTGAATGTGTCTATCAAAGTTAAAGGAAGAAAGGCTTAGGCAGGGAGCAGGTACATGAAGATAATAACGCATGGCGGTGCCAACCACAGGCATGATGTGCCATAAGAAGATTTGATGTTTGGTAAGGAAATTTAAAAATAAAAACTTGAAACAAGAGTGTGAGCGGATTTACCAGACAGTGGTAGATAAAGCTGTTCTCAGTACCAGAGGTACAAGGTTACCCCCTGAGTAACAAGGGTGCCCTTGAGGCCCCATGCCATTCTTGTTGATTCCCTATAAGAACTAGAAGGTAAGAGCCTGTTGCTGGAGACACCACATACTTCAGTTGTAAGACAGAGAAATCTAGGTGGAAATGGGCTGGAGTCTTCTTCCCTGCTGGCTAGCTATCATAATCTCAGACGGTATTTAATGAGGCTACAAGTGGGGGTAGGGGGTTGTCATTAGTCATACTCATCTGTAGCCCCTGTGAGCAACAGTATTGACCTGCCAAGCATGATGTGCCCACAGGTACAACAGTAGCAAGTCTATTATAGGGATAACTGGCCATTTTCTGATGGGATTCAATATCAGCTCCTCGGAAGGGACCTCACTTCTGTTACAGAAAATCTAGTCAAAGTTCATAACTGGGGTGCTGGGATGCATAGCGCTATCAGGGAGGCTACTGTTGCTGCTTTACTAAGTAGACATGATGTGTGCATCACAAAGTCCTCCGGATAATGATGCTTCTGCCCGTAGATCAGTTCCGCTGTTATCTGTGGCTATGCAAGCTTCTTTTTTGCAGTGGACAACAGAAACCACAGAGAGTCATAACTGAGCAAAGTGATAAGAATAAGTGACTGAAGCCGGGCGGTGGTGGCGCACGCCTTTAATCCCAGCACTTGGGAGGCAGAGGCAGGTGGATTTCTGAGTTCGAGGCCAGCCTGGTCTACAGAGTGAGTTCCAGGACAGCCAGGGCTACACAGAGAAACCCTGTCTCGAAAAACCAAAAAAAAAAAAAAAAAGAATAAGTGACTTCATAAACGGGGTGTGTGTGTGTGTGTGTGTGTGTGTGTGTGTGTGTGTATTTCCCTCTCAAGGGAACATTCAAGAAGAAAAGAAAAGAAAGAGGAGGAGTCGGAGGCAGAGGAGGAGGAATGTAAGAACCAGAAGATGACCAGGAGTGGTGTCTCTCTCTCTCTCTCTCACACACACACATAACACACACACACACACACACACACACACACACACACACACACATACACACATACACACACACACACACACACACTTTAAATCTTAACACTAGGAAGCAGAGGAATTTTATGAATTTCAGACTAACCTGGTCTACCCAGCAATTTTCAGGCCAACCGTGACTACCTAGTGAGACCATGTTGGATGGAAGGAAGGAAGGAAGGAAGCAAGGAAGGAAGGAAGGAGGAGGGAGGGAGGGAGGGAGGGAGGGAGGGAGGGAGGGAGGGAGAAAAGGAAGGAGGGCGAAAGGGAGGGATGGAGGAAATGAAAGAAAAAAGAGAAAGGAAGGGAGGGAGGAAGAAAGAGAGGAGGAGAGAGAGGAGAGAGAGAGAGAGAGAGAGAGAGGAAGACAGACACCAGAAGGTAGGGTATGGTTATGGAATGCTGTCTCCATGCATGACATGATGACTATTGCACTCTAGGACCTAAAGCAGCTGTAACAACCTGCACAAACTTGGATCTATCAACATCTGTCATGGATGAGGAGGGGTTGATGAGGCCCCACCCCTCCCAGGGGATCTATAAGCCATTAATGATTGATGAGAGAGTAAGAGATAATTTCTATAGTAGAATAGCCACAAAGTAACTATGCTTGTATGAATTGCCCCTCGTCCAGGCTCCTGTATGCAGCCTTAGTTAAACTCACTGGGTCGCAGTGGAGTCCAGGGAGTGAAAAGGAGATTAGTTGAGAAGATAAGGCTCAGAGAAGTGGGAGGGACAAGAAAGGATAATGAAGAATGAATATGATCAAATACAATGTATACATGTATGAAACATAGTAATTAAGTCTGTCTAATCAATATGTGCCAAGAAGAGTAAAAGTAATAATAAAATGAAAGAGAATAGAGAAAGAAGCGGGAACGAGCCACAGAAGCAAGTGCACCTTTATGAAGAGGGGTAACTGCCACCATGCACAAAGCAGGCGGCTCAGCACTCCCCATTCCAAGTGCTTCCTAGAGGCTGCCTCGACATGCTCCCCTCTCAGCACCACCTGAGACAGCGGCAACAAGCTCATCTGGGTATCCTCATCTGTGCTGTGTGGGGAAGATGACAGTTCTCCTTCATCCCCCGTGTGAAGTCAGAAAGGTGAGTCTGTAGATACTGCAAATCCAAATGGAATAGAAAGCCCTGCTTACCATGTTTTGTTCACTTTTCAGTGAGTAAATACAAACCACCATTAGCCATAATTCTGTTTTTGTCCATTTTTGTATTTTCTGTATTCCGTATGCAAGGGAAAGCACGGGGGATTTCAGAACTGGCAAATGGCATCTGGACTTGTGTTGAAGAAGAAAACTCCATCTTTGGTAAAATATATACCAGGTTATGGGAAGGAGAGAGGTCACATGAGCATCAGTTAGCTCCTGACAGGTGGGAAGATGGGAAGGGAGGAAATTATTCAGACAGCCCTACCATGGTGTCCCTGCCATCACAGACCCTAGGCATGTATGGAGGGTTTAATAACTAGGAATGTTTGTCCTCAGTCACGCAAATGTCTCCAGGCTCAGAGACAAGGCATGACATCCCCAAGGTTGCACAGTCAGTTCATAACAAAGCTAGAATTCTGCATCAGTGCATCTAAAGTTAACCTTAAGCTGACGGCTGAGTCTATGTCCTGATCTACCTGCTCCTCTGCCATCTTCTCATTCTGTCCTTTCTTCTCACAGGAGGCTTTGCCCCAGCACATTCTCACATTCCTCAAGGACCCAACTGACACATAAACCCTACTGTTGTAAAGGTTTCCTACCTCAACCCCAATAACTTGGATCCTAGAACCATAACTGTTGTTTAAAAAAAAAGAAAAACCGACGGCGGCAGAGGGTTCCAGGAGGAGAAGTTTATTTAGGGCAGAGGGGAGAGCTGAGAGAGGTGAAGGTGGTGGCCGGCCATGACCACGCGGAGGGGGGAGGGGAGAGGGAGATACGACCTGCAGGCACGGGGTCCCAGGAGGAAGAGAGCAAGAGAGAGAGGAGGGGCCAGACAGCCCCTCTTATAATAGTGGGCAGGGCTACCTGGCAGTTCCCAGGTAGCTTTGGGAAGGAGTATACCTAGCTGTTGCTAGGTAACTGTGGAGGTGGAGCTTAACAGAATGCTAACAATAACTAAGGGTTGTCTTAGTCAGGGTTTCTGCTCCTGCACAAAACATCATGACCAAGATGTAATATATATTCATTATTGTATTACAAATACAAATAAAATGAATAAAACCTTTTTGAAAAGAGTTCACATGCCAGATGATATAGGCTTCTACTATAAATCTCTGCAAAATGTGGACAGAAAAAGGGACATATCAGACTGACTGCAAAGCAGCCAGAGCTTGGGTCAGCCAAGGGAACACTCTTGTAAATGACATACCAGATGTACCCAGACAGCACTGCCCATGCCCAGTGCTGCAATCAGAGGCTGAGGCACAAAACCACAAAGTTGCATGTATGCTGCAGCTGCTTTCTCTCACATCTCAAGTATCTAACAGGCCACACCCTGTGCCTGCTTTTTCAGGGCTTACTCTCAACCACCAGAGGCTTCACAGCATAGGGACTCAGATGTGATTCCCTAGCCCGATCTCTAATTCTGCATTTGTCTACCCCACTACAAACACCAATTTTGAGGATGCAGCCGGCTCTGACCCACCCTGGAGCCCATGTTCGAGATCCTGACCTGTCCTTGTACTGGTTCAGATGGATTCTGTCTTTAAACCTTCCTCCTTAATTACTGGCATACACTAATTCAAGTTACTTTCTTGCAATTATGTTATTCGGCAATAATTGGATTTCTGGTTTTAATTGGGCCCTAAATTAGTGATAGCTTTCAAGAAAGCCATTACAGTGATTTCTAGCTACAGTTTTTGCTTTTTGAGTGCATTACATTTCTAACAGAATGATTTGCCAGTAGGAGTCACAGCTGTGTCGAACTCTTACATGGGATCCCACTAATGATTACAAGTCGGGGGTTATTCTGTTGTAACTAAACACTTGCTGCAAACTCTGTCCACTGAGCACAGCTGTGTCACAGGGATGGCTGTCCTTATTTGGTTTAGGATAAAGATGTAGGCATGTGAACAGATGTTTAGCTCAGCTAGATAGAGAATGGCACCCCATGTCTGCCTCTCCCTCGGGATAGTCAGGCCCTTGCGCACAGAGCTGGGCTGGAGGGAAGCTTAGCCAATCGTGGTTGAGCCCAGTGCTGGCTCTCGGTCGGCAATGAGAGCACGGGAAACGAACACACCCAGGAAGGGTTCTTTGGAGAACTGGTTCATTTGTTGGGAGTCAAGGGGAAAAGGGGTATTTATGCCCCTGGGGAAGTGGCCAGGGTCTCTGGGGCAAGGTTTGTGTGGTTGTGTACCATTGGCCAGGGCAGGGGTGTTGTAACATGCTTCATCTGCATACTCAGGGGTTGGAGTGGGGGCGGGGGTCCTCATAAGGTCAAACAAGGAATGAATTCTGATAACTGTCAGGGTAATAAAGTCTTATTCGGGCTGATGGTGGGGGAGCCGACTTTATGGCTGCAGACTGGGAGGCAGGAAATAGTCAACAGCTCCTGCCATCTTCATGTTTGCAGTACCCGGGCTTGAAGCTCCCTAGACCCCTCCTCCATAACTCTGGGCCACTGTGGTCTCACAGAGAGAAGAGAATCTTCTTCTTAGCCAGTGCTGCTAATGAACAGTTCCGCATAATACAAAATACTGTCACAGCAAACCATTCTTAAGAGAAGTTGAAGGGAGAATTTTGACTGATGCTACAGAAAACAATCCCACCGTCATCCTCCTTTCTGCCAGGCCAAGAAGTTCCTTCCTAGTATCGTCATTACTGCAAAGGACACCAAGCTGGTAAGAGGTGTCATGGTAGCACGGTAAGAGCCTGGGCTGCCTGTGGCAGAGTCCCAGTATTGTTGGCTTTCTGCCTAGGATGCCAGGCGAGATACACACTTTCTCCATACTTCCGTTGATCTCTCTGTGGATTGCTCCGCAAGTTATGGTCCATGTTACAAAGGGGCCAGAATCGGCAAGACAGCCCAGACTAAGTTCTCAGCACTAAGGAGACTTCTTTTCCCCCAGAGGTCCAAAGGGTAAGGAATAAAGACTAAAACAGGAGATAGAGGATGAGGGAGAAGAGGGAAGGGTATTTATCCTGTGGGAGAGGGGGTCGCCTCTGGAAAGAGAGAAGACAGACGGGGCCCATAAGCAATTGCAGTTTATAAAGGTAAAAGGGGAAAGCCCTCCCGTGTTAGGATGAGGTGTTTAATTTTAATCGGGGAGAATCGGGGAGAATCGGGGAGAAGGGCAAGGCCTGCCGGATGTTTGCCATGCTCGGGCTGGCTAGAGTCCCTTCAGGTTAAGTGAATTAAAGATGCCCCCTTCTCCGCAGGCTACATATTCCCAGCCACACCTAGTGGCTGGCCCCCAACATTTATATTTTTATTTCCTCTTTATATATCTCTGTAATGTTAAATTTATAAATCAGACAATAACTATAGCAATATGATGTGATAAAAGTTATTTAACACAATTTTCTTTTCTGGAATTTTCCATGGAATGTTTTCAGTCCTAAATTAAGGATGAGTACCTGAAAACCTTGAAAAGCAGAAAGACTCTTAAGGATGGATCATTCATCAGTTTCCTTTGGCACTGAACTGCCTTTGACAAGGTCCGGCCACCTGGTGAGCAATTACTACAGGCAACTTTCACCATTTCCATTCAAGGGGGCATTGTCTGTCTCTGGATGCCCCAGCATCTAGAACAGGGACAGAGATGGAAGCACACTTCTTTTTTCATCTCGTGAGAGAAATCAGGACTACAGGAAGTGCATCAAAGAGGGAAGCGGTTTGAACTTAAGAGGGACTGGGGCAGTATCCTGCCAGGAAACATGTGGTGTAGCAAGAGGGCTATGGCAGGAGCATCCTGGGAGTTATTGCAAAGGCACAAACAACCTTAGGAGAGCAGCCATCGTAGAGAGCAGTTCCCAGCTGTGACCTAATGAGGCCTCAAAAGCTAAGAGAGGGAGAAGCCTCAGCCCTGCAGGACAGCAGCCATTGCAGAGAAGACATATTTCCATCTGTTTTCTCCCCTTTCTCTCCTCTCCTCCCTTCCTCTCCCTCTTTCTCCCCATCTTCTCTCTCTTCCTCTCCCTCTCTCTCACTCCCCTTCCCCTGTTCTGATGACTAAACCCAATAGGGAGTAACTAATGGGATTCTTATTACTGCAATAAATAATAAAAATCTTGATGGACAAAAGAGCCATCATTTTCAGGTGGTAACAGAAGAAAATGTTGTTATAGATTTAAAAAAAAGGCATCACAGTATATGCTTCCTATTGCTGGCTCAGTTTGAGGCCTTTTGCCTACATTGTGGCTCAATGAAGATAGATATAAATCTTTGCCCATCCAAATCCATAGAACCCACAGGACTATTCCCCGTAAGCTTGTTTTCATCTGTCCAGCAGCAGAGGTTTCTGAACACCTAGTTAAACATAGGTTGAATAAGAGGTCACGGGGACCAACTCATTAGTGTATAATCGGACTGTATAATGTGCATTCACTCATAAACATGTACTAGGAAGTGCTCTCTGCAGAGCACTGTTCTCCATGTTGGGGATAGATCGGTTGAGCAGTTTCTTAAAGGCCTTACCTCCATGAAGCTAAGGTGTTGAGGGAAAGGTCAGGTAACAAAATGAATTAATGAAATGAGAGCAAGCATGCCCACACTGGAAGGTAGAGGTGGCAGGGTGACAAGTTCAAGGCCATCCTGACACAACCTCACATCAAAAACCAAACCAAAGGCTGAGGATCTATCTTAGTGGTTGAGCGGTTGCCTAGCACGAACAAGGCCCTGGGTTTTGATACTCAGCACCACGAAAGAAAGATCATAAACTGGGAGGTAGTGAGTGATACCAAAAACCATATAGGACCTTTCAAGACATGTAGGAAGCCAAAGGAAAAAATGTCATTTTTAAAAGGTTAATTCAAAGTTGGGGGGTGAAGAAAGAACTTGAAGGTGTCGGTGGGGAGCAGTAAAGAATGGAGCCAGTTGTAATACAGCCACGCCCATCATCAGAGCCAAACTCATTGTTATTCAGCCACGCCCATCACCACAGGGCCACATCCATTGTTATTTACCCACATCCATCATCACAGAGCCATACCCATTGTAATAGCGCCACGCCCATCATCACAGAACCACGCCCATTGCTATAGAGCCACGCCTATCACTCTGTCACACTTGGTTTCCGCGTGTAGAAGACAGGTTTTGATGAGAGCAGCTGAAGTCAGATTTGTCTTCAATCCAAGATCTGTTTACCTGATGAGACTGGAAATCGGCTTTCATTTGAAAAAGTATTTCCCTACTTTTAAAGGGAAAAAAACTTAAAAAAAAAAAATAAATAAATAGCAATTACATATTTTTTTTCTTTTAAATAATTGTCATCATCCAAAAGGAAAAATGTTAACATACCACTGCCTTCAACTCTCAGTCCCCAAAGTTGACTGACTTTCGTGGTGAGGATAATGAATTTCTAAAGGAATCTCATGAAATGTGCATCTCCTCAGGATTTTGAGAGCCCAGACTGAAGAAGCATCAACCCAGGGGACCAAAGGACATACCAGCCAGAAGCAAAGGTTCTCCAGGAAGACAGGAGCATCTGCCTGGCCTTACCCTTCCCTCCATCCTGCCCCAACATCCCAGAGGCTTTCCCAGTGACTTCAGTGAGGGGTGAAGCAGCTCATTATCCCAGACATTAAAACAGTGCACCCGCTGACACAGACATTCACCCAGGGGAATTTCCTAAGTGGTCATAGATCCTCACTACTGGGTCCCATTCAGCGGGTTGTCAGCCACAGCGTAGCCACATAACTGATTATATTGCTCACCCCATAAATATTCTACCACCACTGAAGAGATTTACGATATTGTATCTTCGGTTCAATTTTCAGAACGATTTAAGCTCACATACATCCAAAAACTTATTACCAACTGCATTATTTGAAAACAAAGTGATAACTTGCTATCCTCCGAGAGGACCAAAGAGCCGTCAACGGAGGCTTCTATTCATCTCCGCGCTATCTCTGCAACTCCTATTACTGTAATATATATAACAAACATCTTAAGTGGAATTACAAAGCACACACACTACACGAGTGTAGTAGTCTATTAAGGGAGACGCCTTTGGAGAACCACATATTTGTCTTCAACGTGGGACCTGTGACAAGACTTTTCAAGAAATGGAAAAGCCTAAAGCGGAGATTGTGCTGAGAACTGATAAGCCCCTCACATCCCATTCTTGATGATAACAACCAGCCTTTGCAAAGGTAACACTTGGCTTAGAGCTGTGTTGAGTCACTCTAAATGCACTATACTCCTCAGACTTGATGGCTAGGAACCTGTCCCGAGCCAATAAGTGTGACCTTGCCTTGGTGTTCCTAAGCTGCAGCAGATCATTAGAGCCCCCAAGAGAATTTGCAAAGAAAGTATTAATCTCCATCCCCATGCTTAGCAAACAATAATTTCATTGGTCTTGGGTGGGGCCTGGATAATAGCATTTTTTAAACATAGACCTCCCCTCCCTCCAGCACATACTGTCAGATGATTTGAATGTACAGTAAAGTCAAGAACCACCTAACGTCACACCCTGGGATTGAACTTCCTTTCCTATGAGCTATAATTTGCCTGCCCCTCTCTTGGACAGTTGGGCAAACATATGCAGAATTTTTATTATGATGGCCGACTAGTGCCCGGCAGGAATACGTGCTAGACTGATCAGTATCCAGTCACCGCGTTCTGGCCTCGGTGAAACAACCAGCGAATGGCGGCACTTACACATAAGTATATTTATAATTCTTTCTGTAAATAAGGTTCTTGTCCCACATTCTTTCTAAACTCTGAAATCCAGTTCTCAACAACAAAAAAGGTCATCTGACGCTCGCTTTTTCCGCCCACAGTGGTGTTTTTCTTCCTGCACTCATTTCTTTTACCGAATCCTTACAAAACCGGAGAGCACTGTGAAGTTAGAATTGGGAAGAGTGACAGTATCCTGCACTGGCCTGTGTCTTTTATCCTCAGACCGTTTCCTATACCCTGTGTCTGTAGTATGGAGAAGAAGACATGCTTCTTGTCTCTGCTAGCCGTTCTTCATTACCGAGCACATATTTTCCCGTGACTAACTTCTTACGATCACGTGCACATTCTTTCAAACCGGAATGAGTATGTACCCACCGTAGAAGAGGGCTCGTCTCCTTATTTTGGCCCCAGCAGTATCAAACCCCTTTGCTACCCAGCAGGCGTGAACAGAAATCTCATCTGCCCATAAAATGGAATCATTGCCACACACACAACAGTTACTCTGATCTTCTTCCTTGAGAGCCGATGGTGACGCCATCAGTTCCACTAGGGAAGCCGAATGGTGATCTATGCTGGGCATGAATACGTCTGAAAGAGCCGGGCCGTGGCTGGGTAGAGCAATGGCACAATGAGCGGCTCTAAGCCTGGGCTCAGTTAAACTGGAGAAGGGGGATTTTGAAAATTTAGCCAGGGCTTCCGCTTCCGGTCTGGGCCCAGGCAGCAGATCCCTGGAGGCAGCTCTGCACTGAACCTCACAAAACCCGGCAGAAGTGGGGCACCCAGCAGCTCTGACCCAGGCAGTATCTCTGGTAAGGAGACAGCAACACTCACCCCAAACAGGGAGTGACCGGGACCCACTGGGACCCACTGAGACCCAGGGATTTACTCCTGGCCCGGAGCACCGGCTCCTTCCGGTCTGGGTCGGAGCTCCCAGCAGATCGGGAGCTCTACACCAAATCCCACAGAACCCAGGGGAAGCAGGGCTCCTAGGAGCTCTAACCCAAGCAGCTTCCTACGCAAGGAGGCAGCAACACTTGCCCCAAACCGGGAGTAACTGGGACCCACCGGGACCCAGGTACTCACTCCTGGCCCCAGCACTGGTTCCTTCCGGTTTGGACCTGAGCGCGCAGCAGATCTCGGGCAGCAATATTGCAAACAATCTCACAGAACCCAGAGGAAGCGTAGCTCCAAGGAACTCCAAGTCAAGCAGCTCCTTAAGCAAGGAGGCAGCAACACTTGCCCCAAATAGGGAGTAACCGGGACCCACTGGGACCCAAGTACAAACTCCTGGCCCCAGCACTGGTTTCTTCCGGTTTGGCCTGGGCGCTCAGCAGATCGGGGCAACTCTGCACCCAATCTCACGAACCCAGAGGAAGCGTGGCTCCCAGGAGCTCTAACTCGAGCACTTCTTAAGCAAGGAGGCAGCAACACCTGCCCCAAACAGGGAGTAACCAGGTCCCACAGGATCAGGAACTCACTCCTGGCCCAAGCACTGATTCCTTCCGGTCGGACCAAAGCACTGAGCAGATCCTGGGCCAGCTCGAACCTCAGCAGCGACACCCAACTTAAAAAGTCTGACCAACAAGAGAACAGGAAAGACAGTCCAGCAGAGACAGCACAGGTAGCACCAAGAAACCAGATGGCAAAAGGCAAGAGCAGAATACAAGGGCCACAACCCAGAACACTGTCATCTCAGAACCTAGTTCTCCAATTAAGTCCTGAACTCCCCATATCACCAGGAAAGCAAGAGTCAGACCTAAAATCACTTTTAATGATGATGATGGAGGACTTTAAGAAGGACATAAATAACATTCTCAAAGAATCCGAGGAGAACACAGGTAAACAGGTAAAAGCCCTTAAAGAATCACAAGAGAACACAACCAAACAGGTGAAGGATTTATACAAAACCATCCAGGACATAAAAATGGAAATAGAAACAATAAAGAAATCACAAGGGGAGACTACTCTGGAGATAGAAAACCTAAGAAAGAAATCAGGAGTCACAGACGCAAGCATTACCAACAGAATACAAGAGATAGAAGAGAGAATCTCAGGTGCAGAAGATACCATAGAAAATATTGACACAACTGTCAAGGAAAACGAAAAATGCAAAAAACTCTTAACACAAAACATCCAGGAAATCCAGGACACAATGAGAAGACCAAACCTAAGGATAATAGGTATAGAAGAGAGTGAAGATTCACAACTTAAAGGGCCAGTAAATATCTTCAACAAAATCATAGAAGAAAACTTCCCTAACCTAAGGAATGAGATGCCCATAATCATTCAAGAAGCCTACAGAACACCAAATAGACTAGACCAGAAAAGAAATACCTCGCGTCACATAATAATCAAAACACAAAATGCACAAAACAAAGAAAGAATTTTAAAAGCAGTAAGAGAAAAAGGCCAAGTAACATATAAAGGCAGACCTATCAGAATTACACCAGACTTCTCACCAGAGACTATGAAAGCCAGAAGATCCTGGTCAGATGTCATGCAGACCCTAAGAGAACACAAATGCCAGCCCAGGCTACTATACCCAGCAAAACTCTCTATTACCATAGATGGAGAAACCAAGATATTCCATGACAAAGCCAAATTTACACAATATCTTTCCACAAACCCAGCACTACAAAGAATAATAGCAGGAAAGACCCATTACAAGGAGAGCAATCATACCCTAGAAAGAGCAAGAAAGTAATCCACCTCCAACAAACCCAAAAGAAGATAGCCACACAAACAATGCCTCCCTTTTAGCAAAAATAACAGGAAGCAACAGTCTCCTCTCCTTAATATCTCTTAATGTCAATGGACTCAATTCCCCAATAAAAAGACATAGACTAACAGACTGGATACGCAAACAGGATCCGACTTTTTGCTGCATACAGGAAACCCCCTCAGTGACAAGGACAGACACTACCTTAGAGTAAAAGGCTGGAAAACAATTTTTCAAGCAAATGGTCCTAGGAAACAAGCTGGAGTAGCCATACTAATTCGAATAAAATTGACTTTCAACTTGAAAATTTAGCCAGCAATGGGGTCCTCATAAATAACCAACCCACTTCACTGAGGATCGTCTCCGACTCTTCCTCCATAGCCCGAGTTCTACTCCTCCTTCGCTGCTACTGAGTGATGCTGAAGCCTTTTAAACTGGGTCTGTTTCATTGTCGCTATTTAAAACTTTTGGAGTTTCATTCCGATTTGGTCCCCCCTTGAAAGCCGCTTCAGACTGCTCTTTAAAATGAATAATTTTCACATCCTCAGCCAATCCTGTCGGCTCCCTCCACATTCTTTTGAGGTTCGTGTTCCCCCAGGATAGCCTCAATGCCTGTGTCTTTGAAAAATATCTGCAATAAAAATTCAAATACATTCAAAAATGAACATAAATAAAACATAATTTCCTCCAAATGATTTATAAGAGACTGAAGCATTCCCTTCTCTGTCTTTGTGCCTGTCAGGAGTTCAACACCATGTCTCCTTGGGGCTCGGCACTCCTCCAAACCCCTCCAATCTTCTCACAGCCTTAGCCTGCACCTGCTTGACAGTACTGAACACACAAAGCCCTGCCACGGCTCTGATAGTGTGTCTCACTTGTCCATAAACTGCACCCATCTGGAAATGATACAGCTCTCTAGTTTCCCGTCAGAGGATGCCATGGAGACGTCTATGATGAGTCCAAGGTAGGACCGTCATGTTGCACTAGAAAGGTGTGTGAAACACAAGTCACTAAGGCCACTCCAGGGCTCCTGATTTGGAGCTCTAGGATGGAGCCTGTGAATCTGCATTTCTAACGAGTCCCCTGAGAATGCTGATATTACTGTACTAGAGTTAGTTCACCTCGGTTATCAGGAAGCAAGGTCTCCTTGGGATTTAGAAGAAACAGGGTTGTCTTCAAGGACCATTTAAAATATGCCAGACCTAAGCACATGACATTCCAAAAGGAGACTCCAAGATCGTGTGTGTCTTAGTTGCTTTTCTATTGCTGTGATAAGACACCACGACCACAGCAACTTATAAAAGAAATGGCTGCTTAGTTTGGGCTTACAGTTTCAGAGGGTTACAGCGTATGAAGTCAGAGAGAAGCCACGGGAGTATAAACAACTGAACGCTGGCATCTTGATCCATAACCACGAGGCAAAGAGAGCAAACTGGGAATGGTATGGGCTTTTAAAGCCTCAAAGCCCACCTTCAGTGACACACTTCCTCCAACAAGGCCATACCTCCTTGGTGTGTGGAGACAAAATATTCAAATATTTGAGCCTAGGAGGTCATTCTTGTTCAAACCACCAAATTATATTCACTGGTCCCCATAGACTCATGGCCATATTATAATGCAAAGTGCGTTTAGTCAACTTCAAAAGCCCCCATAGTCTTCCATAGTCTCTGTACAGTTTCAAAATCCAAACTCTGAAGTCTCATCCAAGACTCAAGGAATTCCTTAACTATAACTCCCTGTCAAATCAAAAAAACAAATTATGTACTCCTAACACACAGTGCCACCCAATATATATTACCATCTAAAGCTAAGAAGTTGAATCTTGAATCTTGATTGTCAGGTCAGGGCTGTGTTTGCTTTAGAGACCAGTAGATTGCTCTTTTAGAATCCTACTTGTTCCCTATAGCTGCCTGTAAACTCCAGCTCTCCTGGAGTCTGAAGAAGGATTGGCCACAAAAATGCAACAGACTTTATAAATTAGCTGTAAAATTAAGATATAACCCAGCAGCCATTCAATACACTGTTATCTGGAGGCTGGGACAGAGGTAGCTCTTGTGGAACAGACCCGAGTCGGAAGTTTTCAATTATGATCAGAGATGTCTCAGTCACTGTTCTATGGCTGTGAAGAGACACCATGACGGGCAGCTCTTATGAAAGGAAGCATTTAGTTGGGGGCTTGCTTATACTTTCAGAGTTTTAGTTCAGTGTAGGCTTAGATTTTTCAAAACCTACTCTAACAAGGGTTCTTAAACACTTCAACCTCCCTTCTAGCCCACCACCCAGCAGAGATAGTGGGGGAAAAAAGGTTAATAGGAAATGGGGTTTGTGGACCTGTTTAGAAATAGTTCTTTGGGGTTATTCCAATCTTTGTTGTCACCAGTCCAGTCCTCTAGCAAAACAACACAAATCAGCAGCTGCAGTCCAGTCCTCTCAGCAATTACCACTCAAATCAGTAATGGGCAGTTCCAACCAGAAGAAATATGGAGGCTCTGTCAATTGGCCCCAGTCCTCAATAGCAAAAAGAAGCTGCCAAAATATCATGAGAAGCTCTTTAGAGAGTTTCCTCTCTACAAAGGCACAAGTGAAGATGTGCAACACTGGGCAAGGCAAACCAATGGTAGAGCATCTTCAGTGAAGACTAGCAAAACAGAGCAAGGTGAACCAATGCCAGTGCTTCCTCCCCACTGTCTGTAGGGTTATATTTATATTCTTCCTAAGCATCACACATCCTCTCACCTGTGTCTGCTTCAGGAAAACATCCTTTCACCTGTCTGCCTCAGCAAAACATTATATGACATAACTGAGTTTCCGAAGAAATCAGATATCGCCACGTCATTCAGTATTATCGTCTCAGGGATCATGGAGGCAGGCAGGCAGGTGCTTGAGCAGTAGCTCAGAGCTACATCCTAATCCATAGGCCTAGAGAAGAGTCTGGGCTTGGCATGAGCTTTTGAACCCACAAAGCCAATTCCCAGTGACACACTTCCTCCAACAAAGTCACACCTCCTAGTCCCTTTAAGTAGTACCACTTTCTGGTGCTTAACTAGTCAAATATATGAGCCCATGAGGGTCATTCTTAATCAAACCATTACAGGATACTGGATGCACCAGCCATGTGCATGTTCTGCTGACACTGATGAGGCTGTGGGGAACAACTCGCTATGTAGCTGAAGCGGGATACCATCCCACTACATTTGCATAAAGCTGAGCGATTGGGCTACATGAGAGGCAGGTGGAGTGAGGAGAGGAAGAGGAGAAGGAAGAGGAGGAGCTAGGAGTAAAAATGTAGGAGCCATAGAGAACCACGTATGTACGTACTGAGAGCAGTCCTGGGTAACAACTTATATCTGGGTTAGTTAATTGGTTAACACTTCTAATTGTGTGGGCATCTTGTTAATTTGAGCATTACCAAACATATAAAGCCTTTGGATAATCTTTAACCATTAGAGACTCATTTCTTCTGGGTACCGAGTAAAGCCTTTGGATAATCTTTAACCATTAGAGACTCATATCTTCTGGGTACCGAGTGGAGGGCGGGATGGTCTAGGCTCAGTCCAGCCTTGTGGAGACAGCGCGGTAGGTAGGCAGAGCCATCTCCCACGCTGGCATCTCGTGGGTGGCAGGGCCAGTGTCTCTGGCCACCTGAGCTGGCGGCCTGAGCCAAGCATCGGCGAGAACACACCACCGCTTGTGGCCTCAGGCCTAGCCTAGTCAGGAACATGGCAGCTCTGTAACTACAAGCCAGATCGGTGCCGCCGTTTATAAATATTACCCTTAACATGTAGCCACTGAGCCAAAAGCAAACAAGAGTCACACATATCACAGTGTTAAGATAGTTACCATATGGACATAAATTTTGCAATCTCAAACCAAAGCGAATAAAAATAGAACCTTTAGAAAATCATTTCCTTGTTACTCAAATTACCCTAGCGCTCAACTATACAAGTTACTGAAATAGGAAACCTAGTCTAGTCACATCTAGGAAAACCGCAATCCAGATCATCTCTCTGTTCTTTCAAACTGCCCCTCCTAACCTTACTTTTTAGTCAGGGAGACTCAAGTATCAAGCAACTGCTATGAGCATATTCCCCTGCCTCGGGTTACCTTGACCACATATATGTCCACTACTAACGCAACAGGCCAGATTTTTTAACCTTCATGAGCCAAGTACACACCAGCAGCCTCTGAGTATGTACACTCCACCGATTTCTGTATATTAGGGCTGCGCTGGCCACCTACATGCTGCTTCCTTGGATTGTGAGACTTTGCTATCTCCTGGCCACTATCCAGCACTATGTTTCCCTAATCGCATAGGTAAACTTCCCCTACTCCTCTCAGTTCCTTCAGGGATTAGGAGCTCAGTAGTAGGGAGCTGTCACTTTCCTCTGTTTGCAAAAACTGTGACACACACACCTTGCAGAAAGATGCACTACACACTTAAAGATAGGCACTGCTTTAGAGCAAAAGAAGGGACCAAATTACTCAAATCAAATGGGATCAAGAAAGAAGCAGGCACTGCTATCCTAATATCTGACAAAACAGACTTCAAACTAAAGCTAATCAGAAGAAAAAGACTGATATTTCATTCTAATGATGGAAACAGTCTAAACAAGAAGACATTACTATATTAAACATAAAGACACCAAACTAAGGGGACCTCAATTTCATTTTTTAAAAAAAAGTATTACTTGATTTAAAGACATAGATGAATATCTATCGATTAATGAATAGTTGGTGTCTTTAATACACCAATCTCTTTCATTGAAAGGCCATCTAGACAAAAAAATAAACAAAGAAACATCAGAATTGACATCTATATTAAATAAAATTAACAGACATCTACAGAATATTACACCCAAACACAAAATAATATATATATTCTATTCAGCATCATAAGATCTCTTTTCTAAAACAGACCACTACCTGGAACAAAAAACAAATCTTTACAAATTCAAAATTATTAAAGTCACTCATTGTAGCCTATCTGGACATAATATAATAAAGCTTAAAACTGAAGTCAAACACATCTCTAGTGTGAGTCCACAAACTCTAGTGTGAGTCCACAAACTCATGGAGATTAGTTCACTCATTATTGAATAGCGAGTTGATCAAGGAGGAAGTAAAGGAAGAAAGAAAAAGAAACAATCTTCTCAAACTAAATAAAAATAAAAACATGTGACAACAGAAACCTCTAGGGCACATTGAAAGCAGTCCTACAAAAACACTGAAAAAACTAGAAAGAGCACAAATAAAGGGCTTAATGATGCAATTCAAAAATTTGGGAAAACAAAAAGAAAACAAATCCAAATCCAGTGGATGGCAAAACTCAACAAAAATCATATCAGAAATTGGTGAAATAAAGACAAATAAAAAATACAAAAAAAAAAAAAAATCAACACATCTAAGATGTGGTTCTTTAAGAAGAGGAAGAAGATTGACAGACCCTTGACACAACTACACGAAAGAATGAAACAAGAGAACTCAACAGATTAAAAAAGGAAAAAGAAACTATTACAACGGACACCCAAGAAATTCAGAACGTTTGAAGGAAATGTTTTCTAAAACCTGTACTCTATTAAACTTGAAAACCTAAAAGAAACTGATTCAGCCAAACCACTAAAATCAAACCAAGAAATCGAGTCAGCGACCTACACATTTGCATAACAAATAGGGAGACTGAATAGTAATAAAACTTTGAACAACAACAAAAAAAAAAAAAAATTCAGGACCAGATGGATTCACAGAAGAATGCTACAAGACTTTTTAAAAGGAGTTACATCATTTTGAAAATGAAAACAATATGGTATTAACACAAAAATAAACATGTAGACCAGTGGGACAAAAATCAAACAGTCAAACAAAAGTACATATAATGTCAGCCACTGAGTAGTTGACGATGATGCCAAAACATAGACTAGATGAATGAACACATCTTCAATGTGCAGTACTTGGGAAAACTGAATATCCATACACAGAAGAATTAAATTAGATCCGTATCTATTACCCTGCACCAAAAAAAAAATAAAAAAAAAATAAAAAAAAAATCACCCAAATAGATCAAAGACCTAAACCTAAAATATTAGACACTGAAACATCTAGAAGAAAACATAGGTAGCACCTTACATGTTACAGTTGCAAGAAAGAACTTCCTTTCCATTTCCCTAAGAATTAAAACCAGCAACTGACAAGCAGGATTTCTTAAAACTAAAAAGCTTCTTCCACACAGCTAAAAACCAATCAAGTGAAGAGGAAGACCAGAGAGCAGGAGAGAATCTTCGTCAGCTACACATCTGACAGAGATTTATATCCAGAATATACAAAGAACTCAGAAAACAAAGAGTTAGGAAAAAATGACCTATTCAACAAATAGGCCCAGGACCTAAAGAGAGAGGTCTCAAAAGAAGGGGTGGGGAGTAAATGGCTAAAAAATGTCTCAAAAAAAATGTCTCAATGACAAATATTTTCATTGTCCCTGGCAATTAGGGAAATACAAATCAAAACAACTTTGAAACTTCATCTTGCTCCAGTCGGAATGGCAAAGATTGACTAGACAAGCAACAACAAGTGTTGAGGGGTGTGGGCAAAAGGGGAACCCTCATTCACTGTTGGTGCAATTTCAAACAGGTGCAGGCACTGTGGAAATCAATGTGGAGAATTCTCAACAAGATACAAACAAATCTATATATGACCCAGCTATACTACTCCTTGGCCTATGTCCAAGGGACATGACAGTCTACTCCACAGATAGTCTTTGCCTTCTTCATTCCTGCTCTATTCACCACAGCTAGGAAACAGAAACAACCTAAATGCTACGCTTCAATCAATGAGTAAGTAATGAAAATGTGATGCATATACACTATGGAATCTACTATTTTTGCCCCTGTAAACACACTCCCACACACATGCCTATGAAAAATGATGAAGAAACAACTAGACAGAAAACATATTGAAGTGAAGAGGGGCTGGTCAGAGCAGGAGAGAGATAAACCAGAAGGAGAAACGACTGAGGGTAAGGGAGATGCAAGCAGGACTGAAAACACTGCACGTGTGCATGGACGTGTCACGTGAGCCCGTTATTATTCATAAAAAATGCATGCCAACATTTTTAAGGATAATAAATTGTGCCTTATTATCCCCAAAAGAAGAATCTATTATGAAGCTATGGTCTACGCACTGAAAGTACAAGAAACAAAACCAAAACTCTCTACTCTGAAAACTACGTACTGGAGGCAGAAACGAATTAGAAACAATACTATGACATTAGACCAGTCACTGAATATACATGGCTGAAGATTATATGTGTGTGGGTTAAACTTGTGTTAGAAGATGGTACATGTCACACAAAAAGAAATGTCAGTGTTAGGGAACAAATGGAAAACAGGCGACTGGACTCTACAACTGAGGAGTTAAAACACCTAACCCTGGTGTTTTTAAGTCTCCCAACTATTTTCATATGCAGTCAGACAGAATAAGAACTATAGTCATTGTCCATGGAAACCGCCCATTCTCAACTCCATGAGGGTCTTTTGGCTTTTTTCTTCATTTACTCCGTGTTTAGTTATAGTATTTAAGGAGTTCCCACCTTTTCTTAGATAGCTCTAAATTCTGGGGCATCTACAATCAAGAAAAGAGGCACAGTCGTTGGCCCCTTGCTGTCCAATACAGAGGACCCTGTCTCCTTTTCTCATCTCATTTCGAGTTGTCAGAATTATCACAACTTTCCGGCGAGGATGCTGAGCCCTGGTGAAGGTAAGACCCTTGGCTGAGGACACACAGCTACTGAGTAACTGAGCTTCGAGTCACCTGCACTCTGGTGGACTCTGAAGATGCCACTCATAGCGTTTCCCAGGGAAACCTTTGTTTCTGATTTTTTTTTCTTCCCCTTCTTCAATGCTTCACGATATAATTTAATGAATTATATTTGAATGGCTCCAAATTGTGTAATTGATTACATTCAGCTCCATCACAAATTGCTAATCTGATTCACACCTGCTGATGTGCCACCTGGAGGGAGTGAGGTGAGGTGGGTGGGTGGCTAGGCCTTATTGGACTCCCACATATGTGAGAATTAACTGCGTAAAATAAATGTTATTTTAAAGTATCAGATGGTGATGACCTGTGATTAGGCAGGCAACCTAGCTATCATCAACTTACATGCGGGACACCTGGAAATTATAGTAGTCAAACCTGATAAATCCCGAAATTAATTTCCATTAAATCTCCCTAATATGAGACACATATTTATAGAACACTCCTAATGTTTTGATCAGCATTTCACATTCAGCATAACTGAGTTATTTTAAGCATACACTGTTACAGGCTGAATTGTGTCTCTTAAAAAAAAAATGCATATATCAAGGCTGTCATTCTCAGTACCAAAAAATGTGACTGTCTTTGAAAATAGGGTCTTTAAAGAAGTAATTAAGATAAAATGAGACCATTAGGATAGGCTCTTGTCCTGTCTGATTGAGACCCTTATGGGAAGAGAAAACCCAGACACGTAAACACCAGACATTTGCATACACAATATTAAGATTATGTGAGAACTCAGTCGTCGGCAGAACTCAGTCGTCGGCAGCCACCCGAGCATCAAGGAGAGGTCAGGAGAAAGTAGACTGGCCAACACCTCCATCCTGGACTTGGAGCTTCCAGAATGATGAGATACATGTCCAAAGCACTCACCCTGTGAAACTTTGTTACAGTGGTCACAGAATTAATAACGTGTACACTTAAAAAATTATTGCTGTAAGCCCAGTTGTCGTCGGAGAGCTTTCCTCTAGCAGCTGATGGGAATAGATACAGAGACCTACAGCCAATCATTAGGCGGAGCCTGGGGAACCTCACCAAAGAGGAGAAGAAGGATTTTAGGAGCCAGAGGTATCAAGGATACCAGGAAAACATGAGCCACAGAATCAACTAAGCAGGTGTTCACAGGGACTGAAGTGAATCGCAGAGCCTGTATGGATCTGAGCTAGCTCTGTGTATACGTTATGATTGTGCAACTTGGTGTTCTTGTGGGACTCCTAATAGCGGAGATGCAGGTCTCTGACTCTTTTGCCTGTTCTTAGAACCTACCTCCTACTGGATTGCCTTGCCCAGTCCTGATATGAGGGTTTGTACCTAGTCTTATTGTAACTGGTTATACCATGTTTATTGATATCCAGGGCAGGGGGCAGTTATGCTTTTCTGAAGGGAAACAGAGGAAGAGTGACCTGTGGGAGAGGAAGACAGGGAGAAATGGAGGGGAATCTAAAATAGGGATGTAATATGTAAGAGAAGAATAAATTTAACAGCATTGTTCTATATCTAATACACAACTGTGGTGTTGAGGGACACCATAGAGCCAGCTTCAAGAATTTAGTATTTTAAGGGCTGGAAACATGACTCAGGGGTTAAGAGCACTGGCTGCTCTTCCAGAGGTCTTGAGTTCAATCCTCAACAACCACATGGTGGCTCATGACCATCTATAATGAGATTTTATGCCCTCTTCTGGTCTGCAGGCATACATGCAGGCAGAACACCGCATGCATAATAAATACATCTTTTTTTTAAAAAAAATAGAATCTAATATTTTAGAAAGACAGTAAATGAGATAATTAGAGAACAATTGGAGGATCAAGGCCACAAGCAGCCATAAAGGAAGCAAGTCACACAGAGACCTTGAAGGGGTCAAAGTCAACATAGTCAAACACACCTTACAAAAAGAAATGGGGTTTTAAAGAAAACGGGGTGTCTAAGTTGTCAGTACTCTAGAAGTATGGAAGAGTACACGATACTGACGTCGACAGGCACTGTGTGTGTTGTGCAGTCACTACCTCTTCCTTGGTATATGACCTCAGCTGGAAAAGGTTCACACATCTGGAAAGGCCTTGGGGCAGACTGAGCACAGCTGCAGAAGTGAATGGCTGGCACTGAACTCTCATTGACTAGAATGTGTGTGGGAGGATCACACAGGAGTTTCCCCAGATACTGAAGATTAACACCAAGAGACAGGAGAAACAAGGTGCCCTTGGTTAAGGACTTGAGACTAACCAGATGCCCCCAGGAAGAAAGATTTCTTCTTAGGAAATTGTTGTCTCTGAATTGATAATGCCATAAGATATCATTTTAAATATTATATATTTAAAAAATATATATTTTATATATATTTTTATATAAATATATGTATATATATATATCCATTACCCATATACTCAAAAATCCACAATCATGCCCATTTTACAGATGAAAACAGCCAGGCAGAAAGAAAAAGATGAAGGCCACAGTTGTACAGTTGGTAACAGAAAGAAATCCGTGAGTGGCAGTCCCAGCCCAGAACCCCACAGTCTACACAGTACACACCCACATTCTTCTCAAAGGCATGTGCAGCTAGTGATCTGTGCATACCACTTGTCACAAAGACTCTTGGTCTGTTAGTGGGGAAGCTGGAGAACAAACATGGGTCATGACCATGTTGCTCAAAACCAAGTATTAGGCAATGGCTCAGCTGGGTCTCCAAAACAACAACAACGCAGAAAAAGATGTAAACCCAGTCACCCTACCCACAGGAAACACATGTCCCAGGAAGGAAGCATCCGTCCCACAAAAATGTTGACTTGTTTTGAGGGAGATAAGACCATCCCAAGGATTCTGATGGCCCTCACCAGATTCTAGGTAGTCCCTACTTCTCTGTATAACTTGCAACTCTCAGAGAAAGAGGTCAAAGAACTGGAGGGGAGAATTCTTAAATTATAAATTCTAGGATCTGGAGAGATGGCTCAACAATTATGAGTACTTGCTGCTCTTGCAGAGGACCCATGTTCGGTTCCCAGCACTCACGTCTGGGCACTCAGCTCCTTGTAACTCCAGCCTCAGGGGGTCTGAGGCTGTCTTCTGGCCTTGAAGGGCAGCTGCACACACACACACATAGCTGTGGAAATGTTAGTGCTTAATGTTTGTAACTGAAATAACTGGAAAAATCTTATACAAAGCAGAGGCAGCAAGAGGGGGGGGAAGAAGGAAGAGGGAGAAAGAGAAAAGAAGGGAGGGGAAAGAAAAAGCTGAAGTAACTTGCCTATAGTTGAAGTTAGAGACAAAAAGAGATGCCAAACCCAGAGAGAGGTAGGGAAGGAGAGAGGGAGAGACAGAGAGACAGAAAGACACACACAGGGAGAAACAGAGAGACAGAGACAGAGAGACATACAGAGACAGAAACAGAGAGACAGATAAAGACAGACTGGGAGACAAAGAGAGAGACCAAGAACACATGTCCACTCAAAAAGAACCTCACTTATTTCAAGTACACGCTTACTGTATATTAATGAGTCAAAGATAAGACACTCTCTGGCATTTCCTCTTCAAACACACGGATTAAAATAAGGGAGGGAAATGGCCACCTTACGTGTCAGGCTCTGGTCAAAACTACTTCTAAGAGACAGGTGGGAAATTCTAATTAGAATATATTTTGATTTTTTTACTAACCAAGAGGAGCAGAAAAGATACAAGTTATTTCAAAGATAGTTATGAAAGTGCTGTTTTCCTTTTCTTTATAACCCAAAGAGACTCCATTTCCTTCGGAGCCATCACCCTGAATATGAGCTTGATTACCCAGGATACTCTGGTGCTGGTGCGCTTCTGGTAAAGTACTCCCTTTGCCGTTCATGAACATTTACTGAGCACCTACTGTTGACGGAGTCTACGAGGAAAAAAAAAAAGAATGACAGTTTAGAAAGAAATGGTGACACTGGGTCCTGAGGCAAGAGCAGAGGCACTTAGGCATTTGTTTTGGGACACTGTGACCCCAGCACCTGACAGAAATGAAGGCAGGGAAGATTGGTTTTATGTTATGGCTCGGAGTGTCCCAGCTCTTGTTCCCATGTGTTTGAACAGGACACCTTGGTGGGAGGAGCATGCGCAGAGGACAATTTATTCTGATCAGAGCAGACTAGAACCAGGGACAGAGACAGGAAGGAAGGAAGGAAGGAAGGAAGGAAGGAAGGAAGGAAGGAAGGAAGGAAGGAAGGAAGGAAGGAAGAAGGGAAAGGAAAACACAATGAGAACCCTCCCCAGGGGCACACTTCTAGCCAATCTCCATTCTAAAGGCTCTGAAGCTTTTTCAAACTAGCCAGGTGAAGGTCGAGCCTTGAAAACAGCCTATAAAGGACAAGTCAGATTCAGACCGTGACACCAGCCTTCTAGTTCAGACTGACCAGAGGAATCAAAAAATTCTGGAATGTGAGTTGTCTTCAAAGTTTCATCAATGGAAGAATCAGTAATGATGAACTATGTCCGCCTGGCAGCCTTTGTCATTGAGAAAATGGATCATCCTTGGCTCATGCAATGACCCTAGGGGAAAAACAGAAGGGAAAAAGAAATCCAAGCATCCTCTATTACATTTTAATTTTATCATCATCTGATAATGGATACTTACGGTTCTGGAGCATCAGATGGCTCACACTAGTATCTACAAGTTTTTAAATAAATTTCACCTGAAATTAAAAAATATATATATCCCCTATAACATTATTATGTTACTTTTAAACACAAATATATTGGGAGCTGGAGAAATGTCTCAGTGGCTAAGAGCACTTGTTGCTTTTGCAGAGAACCCACGTCCAGTTCCTAGCACCTACATGGTAGCCCTCACAACTACCTATAACTTCAGCTTGACGGGCTTGGACACCCTCTTCTAGCTTTCGTGGGCACCCATACACATGCGGTACACAGACGTGTGTAGACAAGCTCTATTGAAGTTACATATAATATATATTATTATATTTATAATAATATATATTATATACAAGATATAATCAGTGTTATCTTAAAATGATTTTCATTTTATCAAATACATATACGCATATTCTATATTGACTTAACAAGCACTTGGCCATGAGCTAAATTCAGCCTACAGACAACAGTCGGTGTACTTAGTAATCTGAAGATCCCTTTAATCTTGTCAAGGCCACAAGTATCTTCCCTTCTGAAGACTGAGATCTCTTGCCAGAGTTTGTCTCCAAGGTTTTCCTTCTAGATTCCGCTTATCCAGTTTCTAGAAATAGGACCCCAATGCACTGGCAAAAGCGGAGAGCTTAGAACCGGCGGAAGACAGGAAATCCCCCAGAAATCCCCCAGGCAGTGGTTTACAACAGCCCTTTATTTAAGGCTATGAGGCATCGGCAATGTTTAGAGCTGGGGACTGAGTCTCCTTCTCTTACAACTCTGTGGCTGTATGTGAGGATAGGATTTTCACTCAGTGGTTACCTAGCCAGGCAGAAACATACGGGCTGCGAGAAGATGAAGCAAAGAAAAAGTAATATCAAGCAGCCATAGATGTCCAATTCTTGCTGAAGGAGGTAGGGACTGTCCTTAGGAATATTCATCCTGTAAAATAGGCAGCAAAGGAACAGGTCAAAGCAGATCTCTTGGAAGGCTTATTCCTCAAAAGTCAAACATGATTTCAGTTTGGGGTCATTCACCAAGCATGAAGGTTGTGGATAACAGTCTTATTAATATTCCATAAATTCTTTATATGGCACTCAGTAGAAAATCATCATTTGTAATATTTATCTGGTGCTTGAACGAGAACATGCGATAATAAGACAATTCAATTTTCGACTTTGACATTTCAGATACGACCAAGTCATGATAATCAATCAGAAATACATTTATCACCTACAGGAAGCCAATTAGGCACCAATAATCGGTGAAATTTCGAACCTGTAACCCGGACTGTATGCAATTGTGACAGCAAGGTAGAGACATTTGCTATAATTATGCTGTTATTGCTTCTAACAAAATGTTTTATACCTGAAAGGGCAGGCACTGGCTTTAAAACCTCAGTTCCAGTCTGGCTCTTTACTACAAATTGCCTTTCAAATCGCAAGCTTTTTAGAAGGGCAACAGCAGGTACAGGCACAGAAAGAGAAGGAGAATATGGCTGGCTGAGAATCATGTTTGGACTGTGCAACCAAACCTGGCTCTGCATTTACTGAATAACCTTGAGCAAGTGATTTAAACCCCCTAGGCTTCAGCCTCCTCCTGCCCCCTGTCTATAAGGGCAAAGCGATAACTACCCCGCAAGGTTGTATAAAGATATGCCACAATGAAGGGCACCCAATAAATATGTACTATCATTAAAACCAAAAGAGTTTACCAAAACAAAGCTGCAGGTCATGGTATTTTTTTTTCTCTTTAAATTGCTTTAAAACATTCTGTATAAGTAAGTCAGTATAGCAAGGAGAGAAATATTTAAAACAAAGCACCAATTATAATCAAGTGTCTTATTAAATATGCTGATTGCTAGATAATGATCGTGTGTACTTTTAGTAATATCGTAGATGGCTACATCTTGGTTTTTACTTATCATATCCTGAAATCCTGTGTTAATTACAGGGATAACCTGGGGCAACCCAGAAGCCCATAGAAGGCACTTAATGAAATGATTTCATGTAGTCTGATGTCCTTGGAAGAAAACATCCAATGTCTTGCTACTTTAAAATGCCACTCCAACACAGTGTTCAACTGAGACCCTCTAAGTTTGTGTGTCTATGTTTGTGTATGTGTGCATGCACATTTTAAATCAATTTCCCATGGTACCTCCCAAGTAGTTTCACTCCCCTGTGAGTTGAGAACACTGCTTGATGCAAGGCTGTAAGACAGGTCATCAGTAGGCACAGAACCACTCTCGAAAGCATTCCATGAAGGGATTGGGTCTTGGGTCTCAGCTCCTCATGGGGATGCAAGGGTCTAGCTAGGGAGCCTTAAATAAATGCTGACTGCCAATAGTATACTACTATCGCATAAATATGTGTTTCGGTATCTATTACTGTAGAACAAAAACACTTTAAGATTTGGAGACATAAAGCAAATTAACTCTCTCATAATTCAGTGGGCCAGCACTAATCTCATAGACCATCTAGTGCCTGCTGAAAACTTCTGGGGTTATCTAGAGTTGGTTGAGCTAAAATATACAAAGATTCTACCTACCTCTACATCACTGCCTGCTGTTGGCTCTCAGCAGAAAGGTTTATCTGAGCAAGGGGTTTTACTTCCCTGTAGTTTCTGTGTAATAGGGGCTTCTCACAGTAGGGTAGTCCCAGTAAGGAAGAATCAGGAAGGCTTCTTCCCCACTTTGAAACCCTACAGTGACATCCTATTGGTCAAACAACTCACAAGGTCATCCTCTTCCCCAAGGAGAAGGATGTAGACCCCCACGGCTGGTCCTTGGATGTGTTGTTATTATCCACCTGGTTTCCCCTGTGTGGTGGATAAAATACAAACATATCGAAAGGCTAAATGAACGTTAGGCAAACTGCATTCACTATTTTCCAGCCACGTCATGAAAACCTTTAAATTATCTCACAAAACAATTAAGAACTCAAGTTATGCTCCCTGACAAGTCTCAATCAAAGTCTCTACACTGATTGTGTAAACAAAAGAAAAGTCACTAACACAGTCCTCTGCCTTGAGACCCAAAAGAAACAGAGGACTCGGTGTTCAAGGGAGGCTGAGTTCCCAGCTCTGTGCGAGAGGGCTTGCCTAGAATAAATTCTGGAATGGCGGAAGCTGTGTGCCAGCGCTCAGCGCCCAGAGAACGTCTGATCTTGTAATTGCTCTAGTGTCTAGAAGCATCTCTTCCCAAGCATTCCTCTTTCCCACACCCTAACCCATGGCTCCCAACCTTCCAAACACTGTGACCCTTTAATACAGCTCCTCATGCTGTAGTGACCCCCAATTATAAATTTATTTTCAGTGCTACTTCATAAGTGTACGTTTGCTACTGCTATGAATCGTAATGTAAATATCTGATATGCGACCTGTGAAGAAATCATAACCCACAGGTTGAGAACCATTACCATAATCCATTTCCCCTCCTTAATTTGATGTTGGTTTAAAGGCATGTGATTACTTCAAACCCAGTACTGTCTTCTGCCTGGGAAGTATCCATACCAAGAAACTCATTGGAACAATATAGTTTGTCACTTGTTTATGAAAAAAAAAATTATAGTAAACAGTTTTAAGTCTAAGACACTGTCTTCCTTCACTTTTTATTACTGCAATAAAACACTGACCAAAACCAACTTGGAGAGGAAAGGGTTGATTTGGTCTACGTTTCCTTATCACAATGCATCATTGAGGGAAGTCACAGTAGAATCCTAGAGGCAGGAAATGTAGCAGAGACCATGGAGGAATGCTGCTTATTCGTTTACTTCTAGACTCATTTTCAATTAAAGTCTCTACACTCTAGCCTTCTCACACCTCCCATGACCAGCTGCACTATGGTGGTACACACAATTAATCCTAGCACTAGGGAGGCAGAGGCAGGCAGATCTCTGAGTTTGAGGCCAGCCTTGTCTACAGAGTCAGTTCTAGGACAGCCAAGGCTACACAAAGAAACCCTGTCTTGAAAAACAAAAACAAGCAAACCGAAAAACCTCCCAGGACTACCAGCCTAGGGGTTGGCGCTGCCCACAGTTGGCTTGGCCCTCTCACATCAATCAAGTCAAGAAACAGGCATGCCTAAGGCCACTCTGATGGAGACAACTCCTCAGCTGAGGTTCCCTCCTCCAGGGGATTGACAGAATGCAAGCAGCACAGATATTGGTGGAAGAAAGATAGAAAGCTGGACAGAGTTCTCTGGCCCAAGCATCCTTTTTACAGACTCAGAATCTTTACCAGATGCAAATGTCAGACACTGGCCTGGACATATTAATCACACCTAGTGATGTTGCTGTAGCCTGCCCATCATACTCCTGTGGGCAAAACTGTCCCAGAAACAGAATCTAAGACTCCTGGAGCTCCATGGTTGGGTGTGGTGTCCCGATGCACAGCGGGTAGATTAGGGCCCAAGGAAAGAAAATGCAAGAAGGGGCAGTGCTAAACAGAGACCCAAAAGAGCACCTTCAGCCTGCGTGACCAGAGCAACCAAGGCAGATGTGTTGTGGATAGCCTCAGCCTTGTATTTTGATCCTAGTTCCACCCTTTTGGGAGGGGCTGCAGAGGAGGATTGAATCTGTACACAGGTGATGTCTTGTAAACCTTCTGTTCAGTTAAAACCTGTAAAATAAAGGCTAGAGCCAGAGATTGGGCAGTAGAAGGGGAGGCGGAGAAAAAGGCTTAGGGGAGGAGAGAGTGAGAGGAATTCGATATAAAAGGAGGTAGAAGTAGAGGCAGAAGAGAGGAAGAGAAGAAGCAGAAGCAGGAGGAAGCAGGCAGAAGGAAGCCGGAGATAGAAGGAAGCCGACGACAGAGGAGCCAGAGCTCGGAGGACAAGGACGCGGCTGGGATAACCGCAAGTTATAAGGGATCTCATAGCCAGGGATTAGAGTAGTGTAGTGGTAATCTGCCAACCTAGGCATGCAATTTGTACCATAATGATTGAGTTGTGTCTTCCTTTACTGTCTCCTTCAGTAGGAGATCCTACAGCGACAAATTTGGAGATTTTAATAATTTCTACTACACAGATGGAACAAGTGGAGGCAGAAAAGGGACGCACAGACAGTCAAATCTCAGGAACAATGGAAGTTCACAGAAAGAACACAGTCAGCCCTGGAGCTGTTAACCCTTTCATACCTTAGAAAAAAATACCAGAGCTGTGTGGCTTCTGGCCTCAATTTACTCCAAGTTTAGCACAGAGAATATAATGACGAGTCCAAAGAAAAATTTACATGGAAATTTCACCAAATTTAAATATTTCATAAGAGAGAAAGAAATGACCTAGGATTAGTTAAGTGGCTGTCCTATAGGGTAAAAGTGGCAATTCTGGGGGACGGGGAAACCCATCAACTGCAAGTGGGTGTCCTGGAAGTTGAACTAGCCCATTGTACATAGTATATGAGGTTTTTCTTCCATATTTCAGAGCCAACAAGAGCTGTGTCTTCCTCTTCAGAAAACACTTGAGTTCTCTTGGCTGGAGACAAGGCTCCAAGTGTGTCACATGTGAACTAAAACCTTACCAAAGGTTTCCTGGTGTCCTGGTGTCTTTAAGATGCAGCTGAGGGTGTCTGCCTGTGTCCGCATGACTGCAGAAGGCCTTGCTACACATCAAACCCAGAGCACAGACACTCTCTGTGGCAGCATCTCTCTCCACCCTTGGATTAAACATGGAGATTTGCTGAGATGCCTGTACTCAGCTCTCTTATCTTTGAGCTATGCATTAATGCTGAACAACGAATGTGTACATACTGTGTTAGACACTGAGGCTGGACTTGCCCTAAGACACTGGCATCCAGTCGTGTTATCTCATGCCAATGAGACCAACATTTAGATTCTAAGTGTTCCCTGGCTCATAAGCAGAAGGGAGACCCAGTGTTTCACATTCCTGGAGGTATATTTCCTGTTTGGGACAAGTACCTCAAAATGAGAATTGATTGCAAGGACCACCCTTTGGAGTTTTCCAGGGAACTGACAATAAGGGAAGGCCTCTAGCCAGATTCTGATGAGTATTGTATATGTGGTTTTGTTGAAACCCGAGAGGTTGTAGTTATGACTTGTGGCTCTGATAAATTGTGTTACATTGGACCCCGTCATCCCTCCAGGGAGATGATTTTTTCCAAAAGTTCTCTATTAGGTTTCATTGCAAAGAAGGATCTTTGTGCTGCAGGCCTATGGCAATCCTCTAATAAAACTCAAAAGCTATCCACAAGGTAGGGAACATTAACTGCTTAAACGAATCTTACCCAGGAAACATGGATTGCATCCCTCCAAACTACTTTCTGCTGGTTCTCCCAGACTCACACTTCATTGGATAGGAGTTTGGCTAGGCAAAAGTAGTAGACCTATGACCACTGGTCTTATGGAATCGAGTGCTGCTCGTTATAGGTTCAAATCTTCGTCTCTCCACTCACCATCACTAGGTAAACAGGACTAAGACAGGGGACTTGAAGGAGATTTCCAAGCCAAGAACACTGACAGCTGAAATATAATCATTTTATAAGATTTATAATGCTATTGACTTTTCTTTTGCATCATAAATTTCACCGCTGACTGTCTGCCTAGATTTTATTATAATATCATATTAAGAACAGCTTTGCTGGGTGACAAATGAAAATCACTGAGATAAAGAACCTCCCATTATCAGCTCATAACCTACCCATATTAGCATCTTTGTATCCTATTATCAACTTTTTACATAAGATAACATTTCCTAATGGCAGGGATCTCTCTAGTGCTGTGTGAGCGGTCCAGACATCATTTGTGGTTCCCACCATGCATATCCTACTTGAAAGCGCAATATATTTATTTTCTATATAGACTTCTAAAACAGCGAATATTTTCTAGCAGTTCGTGCAAGAACACTGCTTTGTGGAAAAACCATTTGCTTATGAGTATTGAAGGCCCCTTTGAATCTGGCCTCTACCTTCGGTTAATTTTACAATAACTCCAAGATTTGAAGAGAGTTGAAGCAGACGGGAAAGAAACAAACTGTGGAGCTACCGAAGGCAGAGTAGAAAAGACATGTGCAAAGTCTCTAGTTATTATTGCTGTACTTCTCAGAGTCAAAGCAGGCTAATTTCAATTCAGTTGCCTGTTACCTAAAATTTCTATACCACACATTTGTCGATGCCATCGAGAAGGGAATTTTCCTCTTTTCTTAGCAATCCCCAGCATTCTTCACATGGCCGGGAGCCTGCCGGATAATACGAACTTGGGTTCTAAGATCTATTTATTTCTTTCTTTTTTTTTTTTTAGGATATGTCGAGTCATTGAAGTTTGCGGCTATATCTGCAAGACGCTGAGCCCGCCCATCAGCTCTGCAATTTTGTGTGACAAGCAGTCGATGCAGTGAGAAAATCCATTTCATCAGCTCAATGAGCAGAGGGGGCTCCTGTGGACACATGCAAATCACAGCCCTCTGAGCCTTCCCATCACAGCAGGGCAGCCCCGTGTTCTTCCACCTAACCACAACTTCCACAAAAGGGTAGCCTGGCTCTTTCCTGGATTTTTGAGTTCCCCTTACTGTCAGAACTCCACAAGGATTCATCAAGCTCAGCCAGACCGGAAGCATATCCCACTGCTTTCATCAAGCTCAGCCCAGGACCCGGAAGCATATCCCTACTTCTTTCACTGAGCTCCCTGCTCACACAACTCAGTCACTCTCGAATCTAGGGCTCCTCTAGGGCCGTTTTAAAAGCACACTCCCACAGACTCAGAGTGTGCAGAAGAATTTCCCTCCTCTCAGGTGTAGGCAGCCGATTTAAGATGGCCAGCTCAGCTTCCTGTATAAACAAGCCTGTTGCGCATGCATCGGCCTCGAGCCCCTCCCGAGAGGGCTTATGCTAATGAGGCATGAGCCCTAACCAATCCTGGGGCTTATGCTAATGAGGTATTGGCCCTAACCAATCCTGAGAGAACAGGCCACCTGGCCCGCCCCCTTGGAAGGGTATATAAGCAGTGCATTTCTGTTGCTTGGGGTTTTCCCCTTCATGAATAAAGATTGTTCCTGGAATAAAGAGCTGTCAGAGAAGGATCCTGCTGTGTCGTGTCTTACTTGCTGGCCAAGGCGGACACGACACTCAGGGAGTTTATTGTTTGGCCTCATGGTAGAACCTCACATCTTCAGGGCCAACCAGGAGACTTCAGAAATCCATGAGCGCTCACACAAGCAGCTAGATTTCTCGGCCATTTCCTGTGTACCACAGCATAAATGCATGTCCGCAAAATGGGGGAGCCATCTCTTTCTAACCCACTAGTGCCTGGCAGGAGGCCACAGGCTTATTAACCCCTCCATGGATGTACTTTGCACTTACTACTTAGACAGTGGTATTGAAACTTTAGTTGGCATTAAAAAAAAAAACAAAAACTGAAGTACTTTTAAAACAGGAATTTTAGACTCAGTGTCCTAATTTGCTTATTTAAGCCCTGTATTGAGAACAGGTAAATCTTCCAGTCCAGCTGGCTGCCAGGCTTTCATTTAAATGTCAGTTGTCTTCGACCAATCTGATTCATCTCTTATTTCGAAAAACCAAAAGCAAGTATGTAAATGTTTTATACAAACAAAGTCTCATTAGTTGGCACAATTCTGCAGTAGGTCTTTGTTTTCACGGCTGTTTCTGTGGATTGTGTGTGTAAGTCTGCCGAGGAGAGCGGCCAAACATTTCAAACCCATCTCCAGAATGAGTCCCAATGGAGATTAGTCGGAAGGAAGTCCTGGTTGAAGTTCGAGAAAGCATTTACACAGAGGATGACTGAAGGTGTTATTTAACACCTGTCTCCCTACTCGGGACTTTCTGGAGTTTCCTCAGCCTCTGCATATTTTCTGCTAAACAACTACAGAGAATTACAGGCCAGTTCCTAGCGTTCCCAAACATGAGGGAGAAGAGAAGGATCACAGAGAACCTACTGTACTGACGGGCTAGTCCACAGTCTGAGGAGGAAGTGAGGGGGCAGGCTTCCAGCAAGCTGGTGGACACCAGTGTAGACAGTGAGAAGGCTGAAAGCATCATCTACTTAGTGCTCACTCAGCCCTATACCACAGGGTGCTCCTGGCTCTGAGTGTGTCTGCACTGCAGTGGTCTGTGCAACAGGATATGCTCTGTAGTCTCTACAGGGCAGCTCTTTTAGGATGGAGCCTAAGCTAGACATTGAGGATCTGCCACAGACCTGGAGGTATGGGCCGGGCAGCAATCTAAAACCTCAATTTCCTCATCTACAGAATGGGATAATAGCTCCTCCTGATGGATGACTGTAGGGTTCAACGAGACGGCCCTCGTGAACTACTGAGCAAACTGGCATTGTCAGTGCCCGGTTCCTGTTGGTTCTCGAGTATTATTATTCAGCCAGGATGCCTACCTCAGCTAGTGATAAATGACAGGGAAATCAGGGTCTCACGATGATAGCTGTCATGTCACAGTCAGCCTCTAGCTCCAGCCAGCCAGGGCTCTGTGTGAGAGAGATGACAAGAACAGTCAGTTTCCTGCTGGGTACTCTAAGCTCCTGCCAACGGCTCTGAGAAACGCTAGCCTGTGCACCTGGTCGTGGAGCTGGTAGTCAGTTTTTCCTCTGGGTCCACCCTCCTGTGTTCTCCGCTCTTGAGATCTCAACAATCTCTGGAAAGACTGTGAAAAATAAAAAGAGAACAGAGGCCAGGGGCGGGGAAGCTACCAAGAGTGACATCTTCTCCTAAGTCATACTCCTGGGTAGGGTGACTCCCTAGCATAGTAGGCCTGGGGCACTACTGTCAGACTTTTAATAACAGATCTTGTTCACTTGTGTCTCCGTTCAGATGCTACGTTCTAAGGTATTGAAGGGCATGAATTCTTCCATTTGGGCCATATTGGCTTCAGCCATAGCCCTTTGAATGACACCAACCTAATGATTAAGTGGGAAGGAAAGCAATTAGGGAGGGGAACGTGATCCCCAGATATGAACAGTTTCCCCAACATTCTAAAAGCTCTTCCTTGAGTTCAGCTGTCCCTAGCAACTCCTTTGGCCCAGGACCACATCCAAAGCTCTTTTCCTCGGTATGGAAGGGCCCAGGGGAAGCGGTGCTCACACAAGGTTCCAATAAAGCATCTCAGCTCAGCTCCTGATTGGTAACTCAGTCAGAACAGGAGACTAAGAATAACTTCTTCTTTCAAGAAAGTCTTCCCTTGGACTTAAAAGCTAACTTAGTTTTCATGGTCATATCAGTCTTTAAGGAACAGGAGACTAAAGAACACAACAGGCCACAGGAGGTAGCTCCTGTCAATCAACTGACACAAAGCACTTCCACACACTTGGTGACACATGGGACTGTGACATGGGCACTGCACACCCAGAGTCTATACAGAAAGCTTAAGTGTGTCTGTCAAATTCACATAGCACAGAAGTGGCAGCCATAGATCCTAAATCTAAGGTCTATTTCAAGTTCTGTGAATCTCTGTAATGCAAAGAGTCACATTATATTCAAGTTAATGTTAAGTACAAGTTAAGGGGAAGAGAGAAATATCAAAAGGGAAGAGACAGGGTCACGGGCTACTAAACAGTCCCGGCACCATCTCAGAGGCATGCTTTGGTGCAAACACGCCCCCGAACTACCAAACATTTCAGGAAGGCGGCACATCCATTCAGCTGGACTCTGTTCTCAGCTGTTCTCAGAATGGTGGCATCTCACCCATCCAAACACATGACTTTAAGGACAACACACTCACCAAACACAGAGGACAACAACTCGTTCATTTAACACTCAATGCAAGGAAATGGGTGTATGGTGTTGGGGAAGACACTTGAGTGAGAGACAATGTCCAGTCCCCACAGGGGGCTTTCCTCAGATCTTAATGTGCACACGGCTGTGGGTTTCCCACCATCCAGCTCCTCAGGTGGTAAAGCACTTCCATACACCCATGCCACCTGATTATGACTGACTACAACTACCTGAGGTAGAAGAGAGGCATCCTCACCCCACATGTGGGGCAGTCTCTCTCTCTCTCTCTCCCCTCTTCTCTTTATACTATAGATAGAGGAGGGAATCACAGCGTCCAGCCTCCTTCATATCAGACCCCCAATCCTAGATTTGCAGGGACAAGCAATGCCTGGACTTGGCTCAGAAGTCACAGAGCTGCCTTGCCTGCCTCTGAGACACCGACTTGGAAAATGTTGTCAGCATGATCTCCCAAGACAGAGGCTGGATCACCCTCCCTATAAAGCAATGCCCCCTAACCCCATCCTCCAAGCTCTTACCACCCAAGGGAAACGGATAAGTCTCTTGCTCACTTTTAAAGACCAGTACTCACAGCCACACCTATTTCTCTTGGCGTTACTCAAAATGGATAAATATGAAATCAGCACTGACAGCAAATTTCTTCCCACTTTCTTGACGAGGCAATCTGAAACTGCCAAGCGTCCAGAAAACCCTTTGAGATATAAGAAATACGCGTGTTTGTAATGAGACATTATCAGGCTGATGGGTGGCTAATATGTAGCTCTTCCTTTGTTGTCTCTACAAACCACAGTCATTGAAACTGAGTTTGGAGATCCCCTCCCTTCGATGACTTACTAGGTTATCTGTAGCATGAGTTCCATCCTCAGACTATGATGTCAAAACAGTTTATGTGGCACTTTAGAAGCCCCAAAAGTACAGGTTGCCAAGGCAATGGTCTGCAAACAGCATTTTGTGTCTCGATGCCAGCCAGGACCATCCATCTAAATATAAACCGTGGCTCATTGGAATGGATAAATTCCCTGCCATACACAGGTCTCCCGATAAACACACCAGCTTACAGGGCCTTTCTGTCTCTGCTGACACAGCCCCTCCTTTGATTTCCTTTGATCCAGTACACCTGTGCGTTCAGACCCCACGGTCAGCTTTCCATGATGCACATACAACCTGGTTAGGTTCAGAGCTTTCTCCACCAAAAGCTCATTCGTTGAGCCAACACACTCATATGCTCATGAAACGTTGGTCACTATGAGACACAGAGATCACAGGCATGAATGGAGCAAAGTAAATCTTTGCAGAGACCTCACAGTCTAGAGAAGAGACAAACTTGGGCACAATGGGACCTCTATCAAATGCAGAGTGAACAAAGGAAGCCAAGAAGATGGCACTCGTGACTCTGGCAGGAAACCAGAGGGTTGCTTGTTTGGCCACGTAATAAGAGTGAACAGACTAAACCCACTGGTGAGCAGCAGGCCATCGGAACAGACTGACCTTGGCATTTATAACCAGGGCCTGTTTTTTGAATAAAACAGATCATAGCCAAATGCATTCTTATATTTGTCTCCCAGAAGCAGGGGGCTCTTCTATGTCCGCGAAGCTGAATCCATTCTGACTGGTTTACGTCTCTAAGATCCCATCTAGCTGAAGACATGATCGTACTCAACAGCCATTCTTGCCCCCAACGCAAAAACATGTCTAGTAAATTTCTTTAAAAAGCTGTCTGTGCCTTAACCCACACAAAGCTCTATATGAAGGGTACCAACACCTGTTTGCCCTCAAGAGTGCAATTGGCATGATATGAGGTAAAAAAATCTAAACATACAGAATCATCTCACAAACTTCTAAATCTCCTTTCCTCATCTTCAGCTCTCAGAAGTTGAACGGCCCAGCCTCTTACCAAGGCCCGCAAAAGGGGGACACAGCGCCACCTGCTGCCTGTGCGAGGGAAGAGCCGGCCCCTCCGCTGAGTATCACGGGGTTTTAGGGAATAACTACATTTTCCAAAACAAAAGTCATAATGGAATACGCAAGATTGACTTGGCACTGTATTAATTTTAATACATATTTTTATTTTATTTTTCCTGATAGTTTACGTAAATGTCATCTCACTTCAGACCAAAGTAAATTTGAAATTTAAGTACTAGTTTATAATGCTATAATGATTCATTTCAAAGAGCCATTTTGTCTTTCACCCTAATTAGAATTCTCTCCTTTGCAAATTCAAGTTCCATAACATTAATTCCATTGCAGAAGCTGAAATAGTTAGAAACATAAAGGAAACTACCAAACAGGGAAAATATGTTCAAGGAATGTTCCAGAAGAAACAGCATCTTAGAACAATTACAGTAAAAGAGAATTTATTGAAAGTTTATTTTTTCATACAGTACATTCTGATTATGTTCCCCGCCCCGACTCCTCCCAGATCCCTTCCCCACTTCAGAAAACACTCAATCCACAGCCGTTCTATCTCTTTCATTAGGCTATCAGCAGGCATTCACAACAACAACAACAATAAAAACAAAAGGAAAAAAATAAAAAAAAACACTATAAACACATACAGACACAGAGACACACACTTTTGCACAGTATCAACTTAGATAAGGACAAGTGAATCATAGGCAGAGTCATAGTGACCTGTCCCCTGAACCTACACCCAGCCGATACCCTGTTTTGAAAGATATCTGTACTCCCCCTGAACACCTACGTTCCGGTGTCATCCCCTTCCCCATGTCCTGCCTTTTTGTGTTTATAACCCTTGTGTGAATAAGTAAAATTTATGATTTGATTTAAATAATTAAATAAATAAATAATTAGAAGAAAGAATCACTTTCCACTAAAGCAATATATATATATATATATATATATATATATATATATGCAAAAGGGCCTGTAAGATAATACAAATAAATAAATATATAAACCCTGACAAAGAATTATGAGACAAAGAACCTCCAAAAATGCCACTGAGTTCATTTTGTGTTGGTCGTCTATTGCCGGGTATGGAGCCTGTCCATAGAAGTGGTTTGTGTACCCACTGAGACTCCCTTGAAGAAACTGACTTTTCACCTGTGAGCAGTTGGCAATTGAAGATAGTTTCTGGGTTAGGGCGTCCACTTCCCCTTTCAGCACTCATCAGGCCCTGACCTGCGCAGTCCCTGTACATGGTATTTCAGTCTCTGTGAGGTCATCTGTGTCGGTCCTGCCGTGTTTAGAAGGCCTTGTTACCTTGCTGTCCTCCATCTCCCCCTGGTTTAACAGTCTTCCCACCTCCTCTTCCACGGGGTTCCCTGAACCCTGAGGGGAAGGGTTTGATGCGGACAACCCACTTAGGTCTCTTACACTTTGCACTTTGCCCACCTGTGGGGACTGAAAGCAGGCGATGTGTGGGAAGCCTTGCTGTCCTAAACCAATTTGCACTGTTTGCAGATTTTCCTTCTTAACTAAATCTAATATATAACTCCATTTTAATGACATCTGTTCGCACAACAAATAGCAAGACGCAAGTACTCGTTGAACTACGAATAAAAAGTACTCTTTAGACTGAACCATCAACCAAAGTGAATACATGGGTTGGACCTAGGTCTCCTGCACATATGTACCAGAAGTGCAGCTTGGTCTTCACACAGATCCCAAAAATACTGGAGCGGGGTCTCTCCCTGACTCTGTTGCCTACTTGTGGATCTGTCTCCCCTGACTGGGCTGCCTTGCCTGGCCTCAGTGGGAGAGGATGTGCCTCGTCCTCCAGTGACTTGATGTGCCAGAGTGGGTTGGTACCCGGAGGAGGGGCTCCACCTTCTCAGAGGAAAAAGAGACGAGGTTGCTGAGGTTGCCGGGAGGGATTCTGTGAGACAGGGACTGGGAGGAGGGGGGGGGGGGACCAGGATGTAAACTGAATAAATGAATGAATTAATGAATGAATGAATGAATAAATAAATGTAAAAATGTGCTCTTTAGGTCTATCCTGGATGGTGCAGACCTTGTATGTTATGACCAGGAAAAGGGTCAATGATTGCCCCTGCATATCCCAGACTGTCTAGGCAACATCAGTCCTCAGATTTGGATCACTATTGTGATAGGGACCTGACCTGTTCAGCAGGTATTTTACTAAATTTTCTTATCGTTGGCGATAGAAGAGACAGCAGGAGGCAATTATGCCTTTTAAAATTACATATATTTCCAAAATATTCACTGAGAAAAGGATGCTACTAATACGACCTAAGAAATAGCTACTGCTTAGTTTCTTCCTAAACTGAAACAACTTCATAGATTTCACTCCAATATTTAGGAAACTAAAGGGCAGGTACGTTGGTAGGGATTGCGCTAGGGAATTCTTTGCCTTATAAATATAACCTTTAACTGCGCAGAAGTGTGTTTGTAACGGAGACCATGTTTATGAGTTGTCTTGCTTAATTTTTGTTGCTGAAAGACACCGTGACCATGGACATTTATAATAAGAAAGCATTTAATGTGAGCTTCAGCCTTCCAGAGCAGTAGAGTCCGTGATCATCATGGTAGGAACCACAGCAGCAGGCAGATAGGCAGGATACTAGAGCAGGACCTGAGAGCCTACATACTGACCCACAGGCATGAGGCAGTGTAGGAGGAGCTAAGGTGGGAGGAGTAAGGAAAGGAAGAGGAGAAGGAAGAGGAGGAGCTAGGGGAGAGGGAGGGGTGGGGACATGGAAGCGGATGTGCATGTCTCTAGTAGTCAAAGGTAGTTGATATATCTAGGTTGGGTATTGGGTTACACCTCTGATTGTGTGGGCATCTTGTTATTGAACATTACTGTGAGAGCCCCCCAGTCATGGGTCTTGATCAGATTTGCAGTCCCAGATATGTGTTTCCTTCTGTGTAGTGACTTAAATCCTATCAGAAAGCAATTGGTTGCCCAGATACTATTCATGACACTATTGCTCCTCTGGGTATAATTTGTCATTGGTATTACTCACAGGGTTCACAATTATGTAGGGCTATTTATGATCTCCTCCTCACCCCAGTGGTCTGCAGATGATCTTCTAGTGTTCTGAGACCTCGTCAGCTTCCTTGTTAGTACAGACTGGATTGATTTTGTATGGGTCACATCCATACCAGCTTCAATAAGCAGGCACATAGTCTGCAAAGACTGGGAGCTAGCTTCCATCAGTACATGCCAATCCAAGAAACATGCTCTCTTCAAAACAGCAGGACAGTTAATCAGAATGAAGGGATCAACTCTGTGAATGAGTCCAAGGATGCTTGTGAGTATCTCCACAGCCATGACATAGTTTGAGGATGAAGAGACAGACCTAAAGAAAATACCTAAGCTTTCGGCTCACACTTTAACATCTCCTGGTGAGAGTTAGAGAACACAATGTCAGCAACTGGAAAATAAAACACATGAAAGTGTGTATGGGCCTGGAGAGACGTCTCAAGGACAGAGCACTTGTTCTTGCTGAAAACCTTGACCAACTCCTAGCACTCACGTGGTGGCTCACAACCATCTGTAACTCCAGTTCCCAGGAATCCGATGACCTCTGCAGTCATCGGGCATGTGCATGGCGCACATATGCACATGCAGGATAAACATAAAGTAATAAAATAAAAAACCTTTTAACAGAAAATGTGTGTACCGTTGCCACTAGCCTGTTGGCCCTGTCTTTTGAAGTTGGTACTTATTCTACTTGTACATATCCTTGGGATGCAGTGTGATATGATACACATTATACAATGATCAAATCAAAGCCCTTCATGGTTTCTCTCCTAAAGCATTATGGGGTTTTTGTGTGTGTGTATGTGTGTGTGTGTGTCCAGAGAACAGTGTCCTTCTCTGGCCTCCCAGGGTACAGTCACACATATGCACTTAACACCACAAAACACACACATAAATAAAAGCAACTACAAAAGCTTTACCAAAGAGAGAGAGAAGGGAAAGAGACAGAGACAGAGAGAGAAGGAGAGAGAAAAGAGAAAGCATGTATGTGTGTGAAATCAAAGTGTTTACAGTATGAGATTATCAGGAAAAAAAATCCCCATACAAAACAACAACACAGCAGTCCTGTCCCCCGGCTGACTTTATCTTTCCCCGTAAATAATCAGCTTGGAAGAGTCCTGAAGGCAGTGTCTCATGATGGCCTTAGAGCTCATGAATGCTGTGTCAACATAGGACACAGCAGGGAGCCAGGGAGGTGCTCCACCAGAAAGGAGCTGGCCTATACCTCAACCCTTCCCAGCCTCCACACCTGAAAGAAAAGTTCTGACTGTGAGGCACGCAGCCTGTGGCATTTCGTTACAGTCACCCGAATTGTCTTGGACATAGCTAGGCTAATCCCATCCCCTAACCAAATTATAAAAACTTCAAGGGACACATTTTTATCACTATATTCTCAGCCCTTAGCGGCCACTGGACATTCACATATTTGCATTAGCGAATGAACGAGTGGGTGAGTGAATGAATGAATGAATCAATGAAGAGTGAATGAATGATTTTCCCAGTCCTTGACTAGAATGTGGCATAGTCTCAGCTAGCCCAGATGCTAGCTGAAAACAATACAGAAACATAGGGATACGTTTAACTTTCAACTTCTTTTTAAGATTAAGCAGCTGCACGAATCTAAAGTGCAAATGACAATGTAAGAGCCACATCTTCTATTATTATCCACAACAGTCACAAAATATAAATATGAATCCCACCTTTCTGCTGCCTCACCCACATGGGTAGATCGCATCTCCCCACCCCAAGCATACCAGATCTCTCCAGATCTTCATCTGGTGACCAGGAGACCAGCATGGACTGAGGAACCAGCAGGTCTTCTGCAGAACCTCTGGGTTCCCTTGTGCAGGGTACCTCAGCTCCCAGGAGGGGAGCATGCTGGCTTTGGGTAATGATCCAGCTGGCTCTACAGAGGTAGAGAGAGAGAGAGGAGAGAGAGAGAGAGAGAGAGAGAGGGGAGGGCTCAACCCCATTCCTGGAGACTGATGAAAATATGTTGTGTTTTTTTTTCCCCAAAGCTATAACTGTAACTATTGCTGACAATGAAAGCTAAATGGGCCAGACACAGAAGTAGCTCATAGATTCTGAGTCTGGACTCATCAGAGGCAATTATTCTAACGGAGACCACCTTGGGTCTCTGAGAGAGCCTGCTTCCTTCCAAATAAACACATCGACAGCCCTCCTGTAATTGAGGAGAAGTCTCCTGGATCACAAATCCATCTCGTAATTATCCCAGGATTCCTCTGAGAAAGTGTGGACGTAATTTCCTTCGTATGTGATTTCCAAAAGGACAGGAGTCAGAGCCAGTGTTCTCTAAATGCTCCCCGTTGATTGTCTCGGGCTACAGTGTGTTGATTTTTCAGCCCAGAGTGTAGAAGGTGAAGGAAACAATAACCAAATATAGAAAATATCGATCTGCAACCATTGATTCAAGGCCTCACGGTGTGAACAGATTAGTTACTTTTAAGAGAAGTACTGAAGGTGACTTTCAACGACTTTTTATTGACTAACACAGACCAGATAAACCTTTCTGTTCAAAGCCAGGCACTCCTCAGAAGCCATTGTGAACAGCCATTTCCTCTGTTGAAAGTAACATCGCATTAGGCTTAAAAGTGAATAGTACTTGAGTATGTGTCCAACCGACAACCTCGAAGACACTGGGGACGTATTCTCTCTCTGAGCTACACACACTCTCAGCCCAAAACCTAGATAACACAGTCATCACGTTTTCAAAAATATATAATATATATTATTATGCTTAATAAAATATATATATTTGATATATTGTATCATATATATTAGATGATTTGTGATGTTTTGATTTAATGATACATATACGGTTCATTATTTCTGGCAAGAGACCCAAGGGTGTATGTGAATGTGGTGTGTGTGTGTGTGTGTGTGTGTGTGTGCTGAGATGCATGTGTCTCTATGTGTGTATGTAGGTACACATGTACATGCAAACATGTATGACCTTAGGTGGCCCTCATTCCTTCCCTGACTCCTGAACATATTTCAGATCTGTATACAGCAACAGATATCCTGCCTTCCTTCTGAGAATGCTGTCCCGTGCCCCTCTAGGGCCTCCCTGTGGTCTGAGGTTTCTCAGCAATCAACTGACAATAGTAAATTCAAACCCCACCAAAATCCTATATATGCTGTTAGTATAACCAAAGAGACTCTGCTTTGAGAAGTCCAGCCTATGCTCTGGATCTGTCTCCCTAGCATCTCTCTTCCGGTTAACTTTCATACTTAAATCTATGTTAAAATATCTTTATTAAACCTTAACTCTACTTCATAATGATCATTCCTCAACTTCTTTTTTGCCCTGAAGTCATTAGTCCTGGTTTGACCTTAGTCGAGGTCCCTAAACTCTAGGAGAGCTTCTCAGGTGATTGCCAGTGGCCTCTGCCACCGACAGTTCAGACAGCTGAGTCTCCTCATTCACCCTAGACAGGCAGCTTCCTCCTTGTTGCTGGGTTTACTTTCTCAGACCAGACAGAGACTCTGGCAGAACTAGTAGTTTTCCCCAGCGTCATTGAAGAGGTGGAGAATGTGGGGGAACCTCTGGAGTCTATGAGTCTCTGCTACACATTAATCCCACAAAGAGAAAGTATTCCTCACTACAGGTAAATCCACAAGTTTACCAAGTGTTTATGAAAGAATGTCGGTGATTCGCCAGTGAGTACTTTTCACTCAGCAACTGTTTATCCCATTTCTCCTCCATACTGAGTAGATGTTCAGTAGAAGTTTGAGGGCGGCTAGGGATCTAGGAGCATTTAACAGAAGAATGGGAGGGAATAGGGCCAAAATACACCATATTCGCGTATGAGATTCTCAAAGAATTTTAAAAATACAATATTAAAAAAAGCACAAGTTTGCTGATTGAAAACTAACGGCTCCTAATTCCCTATTAATTATCTTTCCCAGAACAGTGCAGCTACCAGCAAACAAGAGGTATCTTGCATCTTCTCACCCAGTCTCTTGGCCAGAGTCCTGCCACGCTTGGCTTCTTGTTTGAGGGAAAGCTAATGTTAGAAAGGGGAGCCAAGGTCAGACAGAGCCTCCAACATCAACAGACCACGACTCCAGCTTCTGTTTCAAGGTCAACCTGAGTGCCACGAATGACACCTAAAACACCTCGGCCTCGCTCCACATTTGCATTCTGCACAAACATTTTGAATAGGTGAGAGCAAACAGCTCACCGCAGCCCGAGCCCCAGCTAATTAGCAACACCTGCATCGAAGCACGATTAGCATCTTGCTATTAGGTTACTGTTTGCATTACAGGGAAAGTGATTAGACCTGTCAAATTATGACAGGACGGGCTTCATAATTTTAGTTTATGTATAAATTTAAATGTCACCATTTTAATAACCAAAAACATCTTTAGACATGACAATGGCTATTTTTAAATTTTAGTTACAGACTGCATTTGTCGGTGACAGAGTTTTAGTTATAGTTCAGTTCCTAAGAAGTAGGATAATGTATTTCCATGAACAGATAGACCTGTTTCATCTGCACAACAGAGTCCCTCCTTTACTTGGTCTACCTCTCCTCTCAAGGTTCCAGTGATCAGATACAAATTCTTAAGCTGTTAGCACATGCAGAGTTGTCCTCATACTTCGTATGACTCAGCATGAACAGATGTCCAAGACAGATATACTGAGCTAACAACATTCACCTTCTGCTCCTACGATGACGATTCTCAAGTCTCCCAGTCGCTGGTCTCCTCCATTAGCAGCTGAGCCCTTTACTGTTCCAAACACAGGACAAAAACATGAATGTGTGTGTGTGTGGTGTGTGCCTGTGTGTCTGTGTGTGTTTGTCTGTGTTTCTGTGAATGTGTGTGTGTTTATGTATGCCAGTGTATCTTGTCTCTGTGTGTGCATATGTGTGTTTATGTGTGCCAGGTGTCTTTGTCTGTGTGTGTGTGTGTATGCCTATGTGTCTGTCTGTGTGTGTGTGTGTGTATGCCTGTGTGTATGTATGCCTGTGTGTCTGTCTGTGTTTCTGTGAATGTGTGTGTGTTTATGTGTCCCAGTGTGTCTTCGTGTGTGTGTGTGTGTGTGTGTGTGTGTGTGTGTGTGTGTGTAGGTCAAAAGACAATTTGAGAAAGAATTGGCTCTCTTCTTCCACCATCTAGATCCCAGGGATCAAACTCAGGTTGTGAGTGTTGGCAGAAAGAACCTTTACCCACTGAGCCATCTTGCCAGCCCAAGAAGAAAAAAACTTTTAATAGTCTTCGCAATTAGAATGGGAACTCAAAATACACTTCCTAAAATAAATGAATTATCTACTTATCAGAAATATGACAAAACTTGGCACAGAGTATAATCTGAAGGGCTTGGACTTACTACCATAACATGCTGACTCTAAAATTCTTAATTCTGTATAGTCGTCTCACAGTATTAAATAAAAGTAAATGTAATTTGAAGTTAATGATGTGAACATTATTAGCACTTAATGAAACCACTTTTACAATGCACCTACTCACCTTGGCTTCTCAGAAACTAATGAAAGAAATGGTGTCCCAAATAATAAGGGATGAACCTTGGTTGCCGACCTGGCCCTTTATCACACATCACTGGTGCTTCATAACCTTGGACAAGTCACATCACTTCTCTGTGCCTGGATTTTCAGATGAAGACAGGTACAGTTTTATATACACTGTGTTCATCAATGTAGCAAAAAAATGATAGAGAGCTTGCTGGAAGTTCAGTTAGTCCTAATTACATTTGATGGGTCTCTATCTATCTATTTATCTATCTATCTATCTATCTATCTATCTATCAATCTATCATCTATCTATATGTACCCACCCTCTCTCTCTCCTCTCTTCTTCGCTTCTCTTCGCAGTAGAAGAGAACTAGTTTGGATGAAGGGGACCAATAAGAGTTAAAAAGAAATAAGAGAAGGTAACAGGGTGGTGGTGATCGAAATACATTATATGCATGTATGAAATTATGAAAGGATACAATAAATTTCAATTAGAACCAAGACAGTCACAATCCCTGTTCATGAAGCTGAATATCTGCATATTATATTTTCTGCTTCACAAAGACATACAAGGAGGAAAAAGAGAGTTCCACGAGTCCTCTTCACAGAGGGCTCAATGTCACGGTCCTGATGACAACACAGTAAGATGGGAAGCACTGGACACGAAAGAGAGTCAATGAAGCACCCGGCTTATTATTTCATTGCTTCAGAATAAAATGCAGAGAAAATTGTGTGGGAAAACTAGGTAAGAAAAGAAAGCCAAATGTTTTCCAAATTATTCTATAGGTCTGTAGATAAAATGAATTTAAAAAAACCAACAGCAATCCTTCCTAATGCATTGGAAAAGAAGGAGGAGTACCGACTTCTGTCTTTAGTTAGGGTCTGTGTTTTACTGCTGTGAACAGACATCATGACCAACTCAACTCTTATCACATTTATTGGGCTTGCTTATAGGTTCAAAGGTTCAGTCCATTACCATCAAGGTAGGAACATGGCAGCATCCAGGCAGGCACAGTGCAGATAGAACTGAGAGTTCTACATCTTAATCTGAAGGCTGCTAGCAGAATACATACAGGGTCTTAAAGCCCACACCCACAGTAACAACACTTACTCCAACAAGACACACCTACTGCTACAAGGACACACCTACTGCTACAAGGACACACCTACTGCAACAAGGCCACACCTGTACAGCCCTTCTAATAGTGCCACTCCCTGAGTCAAATATATGCAAATCATCACAGAAACATACACTGGCTCCATAGTGAAAAATATGGAAATGATTATACTGGCCATTGAATAGAAACAGATGTGTACACACACATACACATCACTGAAAATATAGCTTAAACTGAAGTAACCTGCAAAGGCAACGGACTTCTGAAATTATTCATTTCTAAAGTGGATCTTACAGAATAGATTCAGATACTACAAATCTTAGGAAAGCTAAGGATTTAAAAGTGAAACTGTTAGAAGACTCTTCTGTAATGAACTAAAGGATCTTTGCCTTTTAATACAGCATAACAGGGTGTCCAAGGAGCTCTTGGGCTTTCCTTAGAATTACTTATTAACAATGGCACAGTTTTCACCTTAAAGTTTTCACCTTAAAGAACGCCTAGGCACACACAGGGGACTAAGGGCTGCTTATGTTTAGACAACACGGCACCAAGTCGGGTATCCTGCAGGAGTCAGCTAAATGACCAGCACAGTATCAGGGAACGATGAGTCAGTATGCAGTGGTGACACCCAAGGTAAACAGTGATGTAACTCTTATATAAAACCATTCCTTGCCGAATGTCACTTTAATGTGGGTTCTGTATAAATATGGCCTTTGGACCAGAGACCTGAGAATTTGCCATCAGCAGCCTGTTTGTATGTCTGTCTGTAGGTCTGTGTGCTTCCTCTGTGCAACCAGCATGCCAGTGTGCTGTGTGCCACGCTTGCCTGTATTTGGTCCTGTGTCCCAGTGTGCCTGTGTGCCTCCCTGTGTCTGCCTGTCTTTAGCTACTTTCTCCTGGATGAGTAAGAAGTCTTATCTGCGGCGGTGGTGGCGCCTTATCCTAGCACTGGGAGCAGAGGAGGCGGATTTCTGAGTTCGAGCCAGCTGGTCTACAGAGTGAGTTCGGACAGCCGGCTACACAAGAAACCTGTCTCAAAACCAAAAAAAAAAAAAAAAAAGATGTTTATCCATTCGTTCCCCACCTCTGTGACTTCTTCCCCTGGTCTTAGAGTATGGACCTCACATACATTCCAGAAAGAGCTTCTGTTACAGAAAAAGTAGTGTTAATCTAATCTCTGTTGTGAACAGCTCAATACCACAGATGAGGTAAGTTGTAAAGAAAAGAGATTAATTTGATTCACAGTTGACTCAGCCTCAGGGAGCCCCATCTGGTAATGGGTATCTTGTTGGCAGAGTCCCAGGCACCCTGGGGCTCACATGGCAAGTGACAGGGAGTGCAGGAATATGTACACTTGTCTCCTCTCTCTCCTCTTATAGACCTACTAGGACTCAAGCATATGAGCCTGACTTTTATGTCATTTGACCCCAGTCACCTCCCCAAAATTCCCTCTAAGCATCACCAGTGGCTAGCCAGGTTAGGCTTCTGCTCTCTAGATACAGCACAGCAGAGATCAGACTGTAACCTGAGTTTCAGATAGGGCAAGCACAGAGAAGGGTACCCCGAGGGAATCCTGCTGGCACATTACGGTCTGTGTAGTAAGCCTTTCCTGCATACGGTAGAGCCTCAGAAAATGCCTGGCTCGCATTGTAACAGCAGCCAGTGAGGTCTGGACAAGGGAAACAGGCAAGAGGGTGAAGAGGGTAACCTGGAGAATTTCCAGGCAGAGACCTTTGTGCTGAGGATTGCAGATCAGGCAGCATGTGCCCTCTGGTGGAGGACTGCATCAGCTTCCCTACGAAAACCAACAAAACCTCTGTCTCACCCAGAGAGGACCAGAGGGCTTGACCTCTCTACTCATCTCTTCCTATGTTTGAGGAAGAGGACAGAAGTGAAGCAAGCCCCACTGACACTGAGGAAGAATTTTCATCCAGTATGAGTCTCAAAAGCTTTTAACTATCCTAGACTGAACTCATAAGAGAAATGATGGCACATGCCCAAGGTATTGTTTGGAGAGCAGGAAATGGGATTTGGAATAGAATTATTAAAAATCAGCATATGCCAGGCGGGTGGTGGTGGCACACACCTTTAATCCTGGCACTTGGGAGACAGAAGCAGGTAGATCTCAGAGTTTCAGGCCAGTTTGGTCTACCGAGTGAGCTCCAGTACAGCCAAGACTACATAGAAAAATCCTGTCTCAAAATAAAACAAACACAAAAGCATAAACAAAAACAAAACGAAGCAACAACAAAAGAAACAAGCTTATGTCCTCAGCTTCTTCTGGATCTCTATAATGAAGCTGTCTGTGTACTTGTGAACATCAGAACTACATCATACCTCAGTTTCAGTAGCGGAGTTGATTACTAGGTTGGCTGCAGTGTACAAGCTGCTTCAGAGGTTGAGGAATTCCAGTTGACAGTGGTGACGCACAATATACCACACAGCAAATGGTGAAGTGCAGAGTACACAGCACAGACCATGACATGGGACCATGACATGATCCAGGAAAGCCCTGTGCTCCTCCTGGAAGCTGCTTCCTAGGCAACACAAGACCTGCATTCCCGCTGTGCCCAGACGGATGGACACAGGTACACTGATGGACAGACTGAACTCTGCAGGTGGAAGGAATAGCGTAAAAAAGGTATAGTGCTGACCACTTGGCACCATGGTCTACCTGGCCAGTGAGGTATTCTCATAAAGGAGCAAAGAGCACCTGCTTGTAAGAGTCAAAGGTCAGGCTTCCAAGACTGTGACCTATCTGCCAAGGAAGCTGGACCACATTACAGAGGCACTAAGAAAACACTAAGGCTTTGTGCAGTTGCTTGTGAAATGAAGGTCAAAGTGAGGCTCAAAGAGAGAAGCATTTAGAAAAGAAATATTCTTTCTCAAGAGTATCCTACGTCAAAAGAACCAGCTAACCAAACACACAGAAGGGCTTAAACATAAAAGCTGCAAACAAACCCAGATTACCAAACTGATGTTCACCTGTCCAGAAAGGAAAGCAGGCGCTTCCCCTCAGATGGAGATGCTCACAAGGGTTGCAGCATACCCTCACAGCGTGGTGATTAGAAGGTGGAACATGGTTCGCAGGAAACAGTTTGAGGTTTACTGCCAGAAGGGCCACCCCCGTCGGAGTGACCTTGTTACTTTTGGTTTCCTCTGGTTGTCATATGTGATGTGCTGGGTCATACAGGGGCAGGGTAGGGTGTCTCTTTTGCTTCTACATGATCAAAACAGGTTGACGCCAATACATTGGACACAAGGGGGCCAGCGTGGGTCAATCGCTCGCTCAAAGGCATGTCACGTAGCAGCAAGGGTGTCACTTGGAGATGATATCAGCTCCGCCAGCTCTTCTCACAAGCTGATTTTCTTCTTCTGATAACTGCCAGTTAATTAATTCGACTGTGGTTGTGTTCTGGAGTTACTATCAACATGACAAATGATACCAGCTTTATGGGCAGGAGCTACCATTCAATTATTCTTAATTAGGCAATTCTTATCTAGGGAAGGATCCTTGCCACCCCCCCTGGGAAGCCGTTGTCCATGGGTCTGTCCACATAGCGAATTCCAAAACATGGTGTACTCCTCGTTTACACTTGGGGGTCCATCCTGGACTTAGAATGTGCAATTGATACACCATTATTACATCCTTAATCTGGGTACAGAAAGGAGAGAAAATAGAACTATGCACCAAGGGTCACACTGCTCCAGCCATCCAAGGCTCCCCGCTATTTCCCGCTGCCTGGCGGCAGCTGTTCCACACTAACAGAAGAAAGCGCTTTCAAAACCACGACAGTATTCAGTCTGTACCCGTGTTTCCACGCTCCTAGAGAATTTCACTTAAACTGGTGTGATGGCACTTTATTTTTAAAGTGCCGTACGATGACACGGTGGCAGAACGGAACCCTCTCCTCCCACTGGATTCTGGAGTGGGAAGCTAAGAGCAAAGTACACCAAATGTAAATGCTATCATTTCATTCTTATTGTCTCTTTTGGCTGTTATGTTGGGCCTTTTGGAGACAGTCTCACTATGCAGTCTACACAGGCTCCATGATCCTACTGCCCTGCCTTCCGAGGGCTGGAAGGCAGGCATGTGCCAGTGTGCTGGGACAGCTGGCTCCATCTTAACCATTGCTTAGTGTAGTTATTAGCCAACACTACCCACACGCATTGGGCAGCACTATCAGCTCTGCCCCTTCAATGGGCTGGAGAGATGGCTCAGTGGTTACGTGCATGCTGTTCTTGCAGAGGACCTGGGTTCAGTTCCTGATCGATACTCATCATTCGTTTTTTTAAATATCCACCCAAAAGTGACCTTAACATTCACAATAGAAGCAACAATCACACACTACGTAGCTCTAGACACACTGGTGTTGATAGCACCTGTGCTGGCTAACTTCCTTGTACCCCTTATCTTGCTATTGTTCAAGTTTCCCAAAGGAAATGGCTGTGGGTGTTCAGCTGAAGATGGGGTATCTCTATCCCACCCACACCAAGGCTCGTGGAATGCTGCAAAACAGGCAGAGAGAATGGAAGAGCTGGAGTGTAGGCAAGTGTGCTGTGAAATGCCGTCTTCTAAACGTAACATGGATGCTGTGGTCCTGCACAAGACTTTCACAAGATCAAGCCAGTTAAAAATTTCCACATGGAGGGGTAAGGGTCCCTAAGGGTCCACCCCTGAGATGTTGACAGGTGATAGCTGCTGGGGATGACTTGGGCCTAGTAATAACATTACATTCATCAGGGAATTCTAGTAACAGAGGTTTTGACTAAAAAGGAGAGACACAGAGTAGCTAGAGGAATTGGTCTCACTTATCCTAATCACAAATTATCTTCAAAGGGAACAAACAGGCACCATATAAACAAAGCGAGAGACAGTGTTTGTGTATGCACACTCAAACTCTAAAAGGTTTAGCAGCACCCGATAGACCACTGAGCATTTGACTGATAGCTTAAGAATTCAATGATATAAAACTTCTATCAAATCAGGTAAATATTTCTATTTCTCCTATTGGGTATCTGCTCTTAAAAATCCTTACTAGAGAGGCTGAAGAGGTAGCTTCAGTGGTTAGGAGTGCTTGCAGCTCTGTCGTGAGGGCCAGATCCCAGAATCCACATCGGACAACTCTTTGCCTGACCCACCTCTGCCCCTCTCTCCCTCTCTCCTCTCCCCACAACAGGTATTGTGCATAATTTTATTAGAGATCTGGTTCCTTGAGGCTTTCTCAAACAACCGTGGAATTGTTTTCTTCTGTCCCCACACCCTCCCTTCTCCCGGCCGGAGCTCTCCCTCTCTCTTTACTTCGCATCACCTATATCCTGCTATCCCTCCCCACCCTCTGGTGCCCTTTTATTTTCCTGGTTTCTGCAGTTCTCCATGTTATATACTCACACTTGAGGATTTGAAGCTTGGAGCCTCATATGAGAGAGAACACGTCTTTACCCCACTATGGTCGTTTTCCAGTTCCAGCCATTTACCCACGAATTTCAAGTATTCCACTATGTTGAGGAACATTATTTTTATCTGCTGACATTTAGGCCAGTTCCTTTTCCTGGCTATAACGAACAGTGCAGCAATGAGCATGGCTGAACAAGGATCTAGAGAGTATGATGTCAAGTCCTTGGGGCATATGCTTAGGAGTGGGACAGCCAGATCACAGAGTAATTTATTCTAAGTTCAGAACTTCTGAGGATTCTCCATGCTGACTTCTACAGTGGCTGCACACACGTGTATTCTGACCAACAATGAATGAGGGTTTTTGTCACGGCCTTGCCAGCATTTGTTGCCTGTTGTTTGCTAATCTTAGTCATTCTGACTGGGGTGAGACAAAAATCTCAGTTGTTTTAACCTGCATTTCCTCAATTGCTAAGTATGATGAACACTGTGAGATATTTCTAAGTCATTTTACTTCTTTTGAGAATTGTTTAGATCCCTAGCCCATCTTTTTAAATTGGGTCTTGTTTTCTTGACTCTGCTATTTGACTTATTTATATATTCTGGATATTAGTCCTATGGCAAATATGCAACTGGCTAAAACCCTCTCCCATTCTGTGGGCTTCTTCACTTGCTTCTTTCCTTAGCTGTATGGAGCTTTTTAGTTTCGTGAGGCCCCAACTGTAAACTGTTGGCCTTAATTCCTGGGCAACTAATGAGGGGCCAGCAAGATTGCTCCAGTTACGGCACTTATCACTGTACCTAACAGCCTGAGTTGGAATCCTGAGACCACGTGGTGGAAAGAATACTAATTTCTTTTTTTAAATTTCAACAGGTATTTTGTAGCTTATAAAGCAATTAAAATGTGATATTACTAATATTTTCATCACAAATTGATTTTTAATTATTTTTTTTAATGTATGTTTCTGCAGTTTGTCTGTGCATCATCACATGGTGCAATAACCTGAAGACAAGGGTGTCGATCTCAGGAAACCTAGTCACAACAGTGAGCCCCTGTTAGGTGCTGGGAATCAAACCCAGGTCCTCTGGAAAAGCAGTCCATCTCCCAGCCCATTCATTTTATTTAAGAACTTCAAAGTCTAACAGTAACATCATCACTCAGTCTCCCAAGCTGTCACCTGTGACACCCAGAAAAAAGCTGTATAAAAAAAATTACAGGCTCAAAGATGATCATATATTAACGACTCATTAAACAAATCAGTCCCTGGCACACATTTAGGGTACTCTTCTCTAAGCTTGGCATTTAGCATTCCCTTACATTAGAGCAAATACTTACCAGCCAAATAAAAGACATTGTGTGTCCCTTCCCCCTCCCACCCCACTCCCCACAGCTACTTCCCAAACCCTAGCCTCCTACCCTAGCAACTTCACCCAGAACTCACATACTGGTTGCTCTGAGTGGCCATTCTTCTTCGAAGGGAAGCCATTTTTAAATCTAGGGGCAACTTCCATGATCTTAAGCCAATCAGTTGTGCTTCATTCCCTTTCAAAGTGTTGTTTTAAGAAAAAAAATATATATATATATAACTCACGGACTCCCTCTAATTGTCATCTGTCACCTGGAGTCCTGAGAACAAGCCAAGTTCACAAGGTAAGAGGCAAGGGAAGGTGCTCAGGTTCTTGACATTTTCAGCTGCTGAATGACCCAATTTGGGACTAGCCCTTCAGAGACTTTGTTATCAAGCAGCCCAACCTAAAGACTGTAAAACTCTTGCTTTCATTATTTTTCCTTCGGTCTAGAGACTGAGCAACTAGTTTTCTTTAAACCATGTGTACACCCATGGTATATATGTCTGTGCACATTTGCAGACCAAAAAAGTTCACGCCGAGTGCCTTCCTCTGCCACGCTACACTGTTTTGAGATGAGATCTCATGTGTATGTAGCCCTAGCTGGCTTGGAATTACATAGACCAGGCTGGCATCAAACTCAGAGGGACCCACTTACCTCTGCCTCCCAAGTCCTGGAATTAAAGGTGTGTGCCACCACATCCAGGCTTTTAAGATAGTTTCTCTGAACCCAGAGCTCACCAGCTAGACCAGCTCACCCGCAAGCCCCAGGGTCTAGCTGTAACCCTCAGCAGCACTAGGGTGAAGGGTGCATCAGCGTGCCTGGCAGCTCTGACCTGCTAGCATCCTAATTCAGGAATGCGACAGAGGTTCTCCGCAAGAGCACCAAGCGCTCTTATCTGCTAAGCCGTCTTTACAGCCTATAAATTAGTTTTCCCTGGTAAAGAATGAAGACACATAAGGAAGTCCAACATTTATTGAGTACATATTTAGTAACAGCAATACAGTTTCTCAAGAAACACCTGAGCTGAACCCTCCAGATCAGAACACGGCAAGTCTCTACTTTTTTATACTCTCCATTAGGAATTCTCAAGATACACAAGTGACTTATAGATATTCACATTATTATAAAATCAGAATGTTTTAAGGTGAAAGCAGTTTCGAGGCAGTGATGTCTGCACAGCATGGTTCCTCGTGATGCCTTCTCACGGCTTCACCCAACTGCGCTCGGCGCGGTAGCAGACCAAGGGAAGACTCGCAGCCTGCTCCAGGTTCTCATTCCCACCTCACAGACCTAATTCCTCTGGTCCCGCTCTCACCTATCACATATCACATAGGTAATAAAGGCATGTTCTGATGAATTCTCAACAGGCACGGTCTAGAACAACGCCACACAAGCTATGGATTATTTTATAACATTTCAGTATTCCCTGAAGAGATTTTATACAAAAGCTGAAAATAGCTATTATTGTTTTTTTTATTATTATTTTTTAAAAGTTCACTTGGAACAGTTCAAACAGAAGTGTCCCTACTGAACCACCACGGTGAATCAGTTTACTCTTTGAACGGCATACACGGTGTCAGGATCTCTTAATGAACTTTTAGAAGGAGTGGTTATGGTGTGCTGCATGTATGAAGATGCTCTAATAGTTTGACTGCATATGTAATCTACACAGGTCAAAGGTCCCAATCAGTTCTCAAGTTTGATAGTAAAATATCTGGTGTTCACAGTATTATTGAGTAAATTCCCTACAAAGCTACTAACTGTTTGAAACATAAATTTATAGAGCAGTCTAAAATCCCAGGAGATACCTGTAATTATCAGCCAGGATGAGGTGACAAGTTTTTAAAAGTAAACCTGACACTGTATGTAATCAACTGTAGATTGCCCAGACCAATATGCTATTACACATTACCTCATGATTCTCTAAGTACTACATATCTGATTCATACACACACTTTTAGAGGCTTTTCTGGTTTTTTGGGGTTTTGTTTTTATGTTTTTTATTTGTTTTTATTTTGCTTTTTAAGACAAGATCTCAGCAAAGGCCATACTGGCCTTGCATGTACCTCAGTTTCCCAAGTATTGGGTAACAGGTCATGTGCCACCATGCCCAGTTTTGATCCTTATAACAGCTTTTAGACATCTGTCTTAAATCTATATAACTCAGGGTTGGTTTTTGTTTTCAATCTTTATCTTCAATTAATTAAAAAAATTAACATACATTAGAACAAGTTAGGCAGGCTTTAGAAGAAAGAAGGGCTGCTTTGGCAACGTACAAAAAGATGACTGCTGCAAAACCAGTCACCTCGGTCTACCTCCACTGAACACTACAATGCAGTAAGGCAATTATTACTTTAAGACACTTGAAATTAGACTCCATGGATAACTGGCCCCACAGCTGACATATTGCACACTCTATTCTTCTCTATTCCAAAAATTCAAAAACATTTTTGAAAAGACAGCTCAACCATCTTTCTAAGAAGACTCTCAAAGAGAGTAACGGTGCTTGTGCTACTTATTATAAGCAACTGAAAAGGACAATGAGTATCTTTTAATTGTTTTAGGACATATGTATGTGTTGCCTGTGTGTATGTATGTGCACCACATGTGTGTCTGGCATCCAGAGGTTAGAAGAGGCTGTTGGATCCCTTGAAGTTGGAGTTACAGGTAGCTGAGGACCACCACATGGGTGCTGGGACTGAGTGCTCATAATCACTGAGTCACCTCTCTGTCCTGACAGTGAACAGTCTTTAAAGTTTTGCTTTTACTGTTTCTACCATCTCCTGCCCTCCTGAGTCCACTGACAACAGTTCAGTTCCAAGTATCCCCGTAAGGAATATGGAGATGTAACCACTGTCCCAGCCACCATTCCAGGTAATGCCACAGGCTAAGGATTATGTTATATTTCAGTACTCCCTGAGGAGATGTTTATATAAAAGCTGGAAATAGCTACTATACTTACAAACAAACAAACAAACGGCCATCCTGGCCTCTCATTAGCAGTGCTAGGGAAAACCAATAGGAGAGATGTAGATACTACAAAGCAGTTCCCTTCACAGACTTCCCCTGGAGAAGCTAAAGGACATTAAAATGGAAAGTATGTGTGTTTCCACAGGGAAAGAAAAGAAAAGGACAACTACCACTAAATGATCAGTAAACAAGGTGACCAAGAATTCTACACGCCTGGTATCAATGACTCAAACAAGGCTGGCTCTGTTGTCCCCAGCCATGGGCTCAGGAGTGTAAGGCCAGCGCTGACCTAGGCAGAAGACCCCATGTTTCCGCAGTTTCCTCCTCGTGCACCTGTCTCCCCACTATCCTTCCGTCTTTCCCTCACTCAGCTTTCCGCCATTCTCTTAACCTTCTCTTTCCCTCTTTCTTGACTATTCATTTGCACCATCCTTTTCCTCTCTACTTTCTCTTTCTTAAAATCTGTTCCTTCCACATACCATCAACAAATCTACCTGGAGAAGTCAAAGAGCCCCAGCCTCAGGAGGCAGCCCGTGGCAGAACCGCACTCCATCAACACTGCTCTGGCTGAGGAGTCACCTGCATTACTCCAGTCACCCCTTCCAAGCCCCACCTCTCTGGCACTGTGCAGTCAGCACACCTCCAAGCCTGCGAAAAAGGGAATCTAGGCCAGGCCCCATCTGTTCTGGTCATTACACTGATATCTGTCATAAAGCAGATAAGAGTCACAAGGAAGCAGTGTCCAAGACAAGCATGGCGTAGGCCATGAGCTCGTCTTCATAAACAAAAACTGCGTTTTCTTGAAACAGACTTTCTAGTTTTCCAAATTCTTTTCATACAAATGAAGTTTGGTGCATTTTACGATCCTTCTCTAAACAGCCTCAACCAATTACAGTGGAGCGCAGGGAGTTGAGTCTTCAGTTATTAAGAAATAGCATCTGAAGGAACTTACGCATACGAATCCCTCTCTTGTCAATAACCCCAACTGCTTCCTCTATCCAAAAATGGCACTTGTAATTTAGCAACTGTGCCAATAACTGTGACATCCTAACTTCAACCTTAAAGACAGCATATAATTTCCAGTGCTTCCTAAACTAGCTGATATGAAACCTTCTGAGGAACTCATTCAAAGCAGAATCATCGTGTCCCAGGCATATTTAAGACAAGCAGGGAAACAGGTTTAAGGACTGGTGATGAGATGGAACCAAAGACTAGCTGCTGCTGTTGCTAGGGACGATGTAGTTGCTGTAGTTACTTGTAAGTACTGGAGCATTCACTGCAGGGACACAGAACGGTGCCCTGAGACTTCAGAATAAAAGAAATAAATGAAGTAAATGTGGCAAGATCATGACCAGTGACAGACATGAGCAGTGGAGCCGCTGCACGAGGCTCTTACTTCCTTCTCATCTATTATTTTCTGTACTGCTGGGCCTTGAGCACACGAAGCAAGCACTCTTAATACTGAGGTATGGCCCGACTCTACTTTGATGTGATTTTTAATCTCTTCATTTAAAAACTGTCTTAGAGATAGACCCCTTCCTAGATGCAGGACATCTGGTTTCAGCAAGGTCCCTCACACTATCAACCTAAGTTTCCAGCTCCTCATGTTTCCACCCAACAAGCTAAACTTGAACACGTCCACAGGATCTTACTTTACGACGGCAGTCTGCCAAGGACTCATGGCTGCTGCTCCCTCAACCTAGCTGAGTACTGAGCTAGTTAACAAGTCCTCTCCTGGGCACAGATACTTTTGCTGGTATTTGAAACCTTCTCTCAGTCTGACTCTGGCTGAACTACAGAGTTCAACAACTGTACTGATCACTTCTTTTGTATATTCCTACAAAGGATACAGGATCTTCACAACTGATGCTTCCCCTTCATAACATCCCTTTTTCCATGTAAGCAATAAAAATCCAAGAGAAAAAGAAGACAACCCAGGACTCAGGAGCACCTGGTAGGAAGAAACACGTGCCTTCCCCCCCCCCCGCCCGGAATATATTAGGTGTCACGGCAAGATGAGCAAGGACCAATGTTTCTCATCTTTCAGATTTAAAAAAACAAAAACAAAAGGCAACTGTCTTCAATGGTGTTCAAAATAAGAAATGCACACTTACCCAAATCAAAACAACTTTTTCTACAGCTAGATATAAAAATCTTCTTCTTCCAGACCATCCACCACATCTGTCCAATCTAAAGTAAGGCTCTACATTTGCTTCTTCAAAAGGATCCTGGCAATGCACTTGAGGTAGAAGGAAAGTCTGAATGGACCACTGTTAATCTCACAGGCTCACGTATTTGGCCCACTGCGTTTTCCACCGTCCTGTGAGCGCTGCCATTAGGTTCTTACTTTATTCTCAGCATAATATACTTTGCTTCCAGAATGCTCAGTAAAGCTGAAATTTTTCACTTAAAGTGATTTTTAAAATGTCCCCAAATATCTTAGAGCTTAGGTTTGGCAAGACAGTTTAATACATACAAAATGAACACATTCATTTGTCAACACACACACTCACACATACACACACACACAGAAGGGTGCATGTATGCGCAACGACACACACACACACACACACTCACACAACACACACACAGAAGGGTGCGTGTGTGCACGCACACACACACACACAATGCCTTTAAATTTTCACTATTTTCTCCTCTCTCATACAGCTAATTTTTAAATGTGCAGCTTCCTTAAAATCTACAGATAATCTCAAACATGATTGTCACCAAGTATTGTAGAGCAGAGATGAAATGTATGCGGGTACAGATTGTCAATGGTTACATTGGTTACATCACATTTTTTAAGAAACAGACCTTTCTGCTCCTGTAAACTTTTCTCACACTTTAAAGTGAGGTTAGTGCTGACATAAATTATTGCTACACTCACAGTTTGAATGTCTCCACTATGTTCGAGGTACATTTTCTCCATCCAGCCTCCCAGTCCTGACTTACTTGATTAAGAGCCAACCCAGCTCACAGCCCACACTGTCCAGTGCTTTCATTAATGCTGGAATGACACCAAGTAATGTTACAACATATCAGAGATCAAAACTGTCTTCTTACTGGAGCACAAGAGTTTAACTTATTCTTCATGACATGAATATACTGCTCTTTAATTCTTCCAAAGAGGATTACTCTGGAGACGGAAATGCCTCCTGAGCCCTTTTCCAATACTATTCCTTCACATCTCCTGAGGCGTTGCTGTTTCATCCATTTACTTCAGTCATCAAGAAGAATCACCTTTCCTTTGGTGAGTGTCATAACGGTTTCTTATGCTTTTTGTCAACTGCTTGATAAATATTTTGTAAGTTTTTCCACAGTACGTGTGAACTGTCTTCTGTAATTCCAGTTCTAAAGGTTTTAGTATGGAACGGACGGAATCATTTTCAAGAGAACACTAGAGAAGAAATATAACAGGCAACAATAAATACAAAAGTTTAATTATTTTCCAAATAAGTTCTTCAGTCAGTTAAATATAACAACTTCCATCTGCTATTTCACATGAAGTGCACTTACCCAGTGTTATTAGGGAATTAAACATGACTATTAGAGAAGGGGTTGACAGCAAATCTCTGAAGACAGGGAGACTTCGGAAAGAAGCAATACAAGGGCCTCTCAAGCCAAGAACACATTCAAGAGCAGAAAAGATGCAGAGAAATGCTGAGGGAGGTGGTGCGGGCCTTTAATCCCAACACTCAGGAGGCAGAGGCAGGAGGATCTCTGTGATTCCGAGGCCAGTCTGGTCCACATAGGGAGTTTCAGGACAGCCAGAGCTACACAGAGAAACCCTGTCTCAAACAAACAAGCAAAAGGATGCAGAGACACTGGCATAAAATGGCTAAATCATGTTACAGGCAACTGGGAGGAACCAGTAAAAGCCAGACTCACTTACAGAAAGGGGAAGGCCGCCTTCCCTCCCTCCATCCCACTCCACCCCGAGCCCACGCAGCCGCAGCGACACTGCTGATCTCACTACTGAGCCACCAGCCGAGCGACAAGTGATGGCTCACACCCACCAGAGGCAACTGCGACACTTAGACAGTTGGGTAGGCCTGCAGCCGGTCCATGTAGATAGGACACCATCACAAGAACTAGAGACTTGTACAGTGTGTGGTGTATTGTGAAGGGGATCTAGTAGAGGACCTTAAATCATTCATATCCTTAGAGGGAATGGGATTACAGGACTATAGATGTCCTTACTCTGCTGTTACATCTGCCTCATCAGTGATGTAATGCTACTACCACGTCCAATGGTGTCCCCAGGTAACTATGGATTAAAATTTCTGAAACTGAGCAAAAGCAACAATCTCCCTACATATAACTGACAAACTCAAGTGTTTCTTAATATAATGGAAAGTTTATTGCCATACTGCACAAATAAGGATAACCTAGAGAACTGCTAAGTACTGCAGACTCTTCACAGGGCTCTTATAGCACATGACTGTCTAGAAAGTAAGTAAGCCAGAAAACATCAGTTAAATGCTGATGGTATATTTTTGGCCCCCTTCTATCTTATAGTGTAAAACATATAGAAATCTGAGATAAAATGAACTGAGATTATCTCTGAGGGTCACACACGCCTAGGGGAAGAGAACAAAGTTCCAATCAAGTTGAGACTGAACTAGAAGCTACCTCCCTGCTGGCTTGCTTCATGCGAGGTGAATACAGTAAAGTGCATGTATGGAAATGTCCTGAACCTGTCATAATACATAATATTTTATTATATATGTTCTATATGTGCTAACAAAACACTATGTACAAGAGGTGAGCTAACAGTGACCTGGGCTGAGAAAAGCATGACCAAGACACCATCTTCTAGTAAGTCACGTAAACAGGAGAAAGAGACTAAAGCTCCCCCTCAGACAGTGCAGTGACTCTGAAAGGGAAGGTGCACCTGTGCTCCTAGCTGAATCAGAAATGCCGTCAGCATCAACACAACTTGAAGGAAATACAATCATGGAGGGTAAGTACCCCAAAGTCTACAGTGGTTCTACTTGGGTCCCAGATGTGGGCACAGCATCACAACTCTGAGAGGAAACTACACAACTGTAAGCTAGCAGGAAGCTTTGGTGTTTACTAATCGAAAGAGCTTAGAAACACAAAGTAGGCAGATACATCTGAGTTTAATATTGGTATAACGGTTAATAAATACCATTAGTCTTAATGAAAAAATAATTGCAGTTTTTAGGTATCAAGAAGATAATATATATAATATATATAATTCAGGTTCTTTATATTTACAAACTCCTCATGTTACTGTAAATTTTAAGTGAAAACTTCAGGGTAGCAAAGCTTACATTTCTTAGTGCTTCATACATAGCTCTGAATGCTGGCTGCTTGTCGTCATGGTAAACACCTCTGTTTCCATGAAGAATAAAGACTCCTTCCTCTTCTGCTTCTCGGCAGTTGCTTCCATATATACAATGATCTGGTCGGTAATTCCATTGACACGGAAAAACAAAAAGGCTTTCTACAATGAAGAAAAGCCCAAAAACAGGAAAGTAATAAAGCACACAATGACTCGACAGAATCAACACTTGTAAATGTTATCACTTAAAAAACATATAGATGATATTTAAATTTCTCCCAACCAAATCAATATTCAAATCTTACTGAAAATACAGACAACCATTAATATAAGCAAAAATTGAACCAACGTGCTTCCTATGGTCCAAAGGGCTGAACTGAGGACACTATACCTGCTAGCAAGTACTCTGCCACTGAGCTAGCCCAAGACCATTGTTTATTGCTTTCTGATCTTTAAGCTATGATTGGTTTTACAAATGTAAAGAATTACAGGAATTTAGATGATTACCTGGATTATGAAAAAACATGATATTTAACAGATCTTGATCGCCCCATGTGATGTTTAGTTTGTATTTTTTAAGCAATGGCATAAGTATGTCTCCCCACTGTAGCCGCGCGGTTGTCATATCGTTCTGTTGATAAAAGCATTGAAAAGTTTTAGCATTCACGTTCCAGGGGCAGCATGACAACTCCCCATTCTTCCCTTAGAACCACTGCAAAGCCCAAAGAGAACAGAAAACCCCTTAGTTACAAACCCATGTGTCCTGTATAACCCTGCATGTGAGGTGGGAAGGCTGCACTGATGCTAAGACAGAGATAACACCAATGAAGCACACAGAAGACTGGCACAGAGCGGCATAGCAGCTCACCTACATCTTCTGTTAAGGTAAGAACTACAAAAAGGAGTCTCCTTGTTTTGCTTCTTGAAACAAGGTTTTACCAGTAGTCCAGGCTCTCCTCAAATTCATGATCTTCCTGTGTGTGTCTCTGGGAAGCAAGATTACAAACTGTACCCCACAGTGACCCTTTGAAAGTTCGAGGCCTGGTAAGGCTGGGTTGCTTCAGATGTCACTGCAGATGTCTCTGGCGCCCTGCAGAGATTTGTCCACACCATCCCAGGAAAAATCACTGAGCAAACCAACCTTTCACTGAGACTCCTGTAATGTATTACTCGCAGATTTAGGGGGGTACGGTACCGACAGTACATAAAATTCATCAATTCTTTTTGTTCTTTATTTCCCACCCTCTACAAGCTTATTTTTGTCAAGCTTCTTGCTTTTCCACTTTCCTCTTTTCTACACAGTCTTATGTAACCCAGGCTGGCTTCCAACTCATGGCCTAGGAGCGCTCTGCCTCCCAAACTCGGGGGAAGCATACTGTTTATTAGCATTAAAACTTTAATTGTATGTATTTATTAATTTCTAATAATTTTCTTAAACTTCCAAAATAACAGTGGTCTTGAAAGGGAAAAAGAAAAAAAAAAAAATCACATGCCAGACATTGTTCTGAGCACTTCATATCAGTTCAACCCCAACCCTAACACAAACTGAGTCCCTTTTAAGGACACAGTCTGCACCATAATAATGTATCTGTGGTGTGTGTTGTTGTGTCTGTGTGCGCGCGCACGTGTATACATGTGCATGAGTGTACATATGTGCACTCATATAAAGATGTGTATACATACACTAGGATGTGTATACATACACTAGGATGGGAATCTTAATTCTGACCCCCAGTATCAGTGTGAAAAGCAATGTGCGGCATGTCACTACAGTGCCGGGCAGGGGCAGGGGACAGGAAGATCACTTAGCTTGCCAGCCAGCCACTTTAACTAGTTCAGTGAGGGATCCTGACTCGGGGGATAAGGTGGAGAGTGAGAGGGTAGCAGGACACCTGTTGTCCTAAAGCTGTTCTCTAAGCTAGAAGGCTTCCTGTTCCTCAGAGCAGCTGTGACTCCCTGCATCAGACCAGCAGCATCAGCCTCACAGAAGCAGAAGCAGAGCGGTCATGAGCACCTTAGCTGAGACTTCCTCTGCTAGCCCCCTCCCCTCTGACCCATTTACATGTAATTCTGTCGTGACGGCACCCAACCTTGTGGAAGGTTAACTGAAGATGGGATCCCACATGTGCAGCTAGGAGGAAGTTGTCATCTATGCTGGAAGGAGACTTTCTGGTGCTACAACTATTATTAGAAGCCACCCACTCTCTGGTAAAACAAACCCTCTATGCCTATGCTCTATAAACAAGCCACGTTCTGGTTCCCCAAGGTGGACTAGTGGCACCACTACTCTACAGCTTTCTATGGCTTTGTCATCAGAGTAGACATCTGTGTCCCCAGAGAAAGTTCCCAAAACAACAAGAGATAAAGCTTGTACCCATTACGTAGAAAAAACTGATCAAAACACCTTCCACATATGGCACAGTATAGAATACATACAAGAAAAGAACTCAGATCCTAATTTAATGTCCTTTTTGTTTTTCTAATAAATAAGAAACGTTAAGTAAGCTTGTGTAATTTTCTAAGAAATAGGAAAAGTCTTGGTATGATTGCGCATACCTGGAATTCCAGTATCGGGAGGATGAGGCAGGAAGATTAACAGGAGTCTGAAGCCACCCCTGAGCCACATACGGCCATAAAGAGGCCCTGTCTCAAAAAAGAAAGAGGGCTGGAGCTGGGTCAACCATTACAGGTAAGGCTCACAACCAGGACCAAAGAACTGGGAGGTGACTTGATGAGTAGCATGCTTGCCACACAGTACAGATACCAGCCTTTAGGTCCCCAGGAGGCAGGTAACAGCCAGACAGGTATGGCGGCCTCTTGGAGGCAGAGGACCTGGAGTGAGCTAGCTGAGCCATAACTGGCTGTTTCTTAGTTCATCATGAGACACTACCTCAATAAAGAGTGACTAAGGAAGAAACTCACCATCAACTTTAGGTCTCTGCATCCATGTGCATACACATGCAAATATACAACATGTGTATACCACACACATGCATACACATGCAAAAAAAAACAACGATTCAACATTGCAAACATCATCAGGACAGAAAGTATGAGTGTATATCAACAGTTTAAACAACAGAGTGTCCTGCTTATCAAGCAGTAAGAGATACAAAGAACGAAATAGAACTTTTACTGTTTTAATTTTTTTTTTTTTTTTTTGGTTTTTTGAGACAGGGTTTCTCTGTGTAGCCTGGCTGTCCTGGAACTCACTCTGTAGACCAAGCTGGCCTCAAACTCAGAAATCCACCTGCCTCTGCCTCCCAAGTGCTGGGATTAAAGGCGTGCACCACCACCGCCCAGCCTGTTTTAATTTTTTAATGCTATTATAATGTAGCAGATTGGAACTGCACAATCATAATGGCAAGAACAGGGTATCAGTCATGAAAATAAATAATCATGGCCTTTATTATAAACAGGTTCTCTTTAGGTTTTCATGTAATAACCATGAGGACACATTCATGGATCTGTAAGGAACGATCTGGAAAGTGACTTGGAGCCAAATGGCTAAAGACCTAAAATTTATAATCTGTGCCCAAAGTTACCGAACAGGGGAAACCAAGGCAATGTTTGCTACAGAAACAGAAAACCTATGAAGAAAAATATACACGAGGAAATGTATTTTACAAATCAGTAAATGTTATAGAGCCGTCTCAGCAAGTTCCTGTGAACAATGCTGAAAAATGACATCGTCACAGAGCCACGTCTCCATCTGGCTTGAAACCAGAAAGAAGAAAGGAAAAGCAGGAGGCAGGAACTTCTCAGGAAGCTGAGAATGAACTTCAAGAGCAGTAATGAATTTCAGCTATACTGTCCAGTTTTAAAATCAGTGTCATTTCCACTTTCTTTTGAAATACTAAATCCATAATTCTACGAAGTTCAAATGCAGTCAGTGAGAAGTCAAACCATTCTCAGCAGATAATCTTACAGCACCATCTTCTGGCATGACATCACCAAACATTCTAGACAGCAGAAGAGCAGCCATGTGAATACGCTGCTTTCACATAAGAAAGCTTTATGGCCCATGAAATGTAACCGCCCAGAATGTAAGAGCAAATGAAACAGTGTCCATTGTTCAGCAGGAGCTGGTGCCACGTGTGGTGGCTACTCCTGGTGTCAACTTGACTTCACCTGAAATTAACTGACACCCAAGCAAATAACACCTGTGAGGGGGGTTTCTTAATGAAGCTACTTGAAGTGGGAAGACCCACTCAGTTTATATCTGGTCACACCATCTGCTGGCAGCCTATATAAAGGACATGGAAGAAAGCTCTCTGCCCTTTGCCTGCTCGTCCTCATTCTCGAAGGCAAGTCCACCTTCACAAGCATTACAGCCTGCCTCTTGAGGACTCCACCGTGAAGACCAGCTGACATATCTTCCCGGTGGACTAAACAACTACTGGATTCTTAGACTTTCTGCTGGTAGATAGCCATTGCTGAACTATCAGAAGCACATCCTATAAGTCACGGTAATAATTCCTGTATGTATATAATATGTTTATATATGTTCCACATATATTATATATATTTAATGAAACAATTCATTCTATCCATTGTGTTCCTCTAGAGAACCCTGTAGTACACTGATGACGGAAAGGCTGACATACTGTAGTGACAACAGCAAGCAACACCCTGCCCATACTGAAGACAACACCAGCACAGACAGGGAGGTGTACAGCTTTCACCCCAGCCCTCAGGAGGCAGAGGCAGGCAGTTCTCTGCCTGGTGTGCATAGAAGTTCTGAACAGCCAGCTTTAAAAACAAACAAACAAACAAACACAAGGAAAAAAGAAAACATTCCACATGACATGAAGATATGAAGATTTAAACCAATATATAGAAGGGACAAATAACAACATAAATTCTCATCTGCCAGAACTCACTGAAAAATATATGAGAAACAAATACAATCACAAAATACAGATAGACTCTTAATTTCCCTGAGTTTAATTATTCCTAACTAGCAATAAAGACGTAAGCATAAGAAGGAAAGCTTGTGGTTTTTTTCTAGAAGTCCATGTTTTCATTTAACATCACCTAATATTTATTTTAAAAATGTGACTACTAGTTGTCATGCTGTAAGCTAGACTTTGTAGGGTTGTTTGTTTGCTTAGTTAAATTGTGTATTGTATGTATGTGCTGTGTGTATGTGCTGTGTTATATGTACTGTGTTGTATGTGCTGTGTTCATGTAGTTACCTGTGGAGGCCAAGGGGGGGAACAGCCAATGCCCTGGAACTGGAGGCACCAGGCAGTTGTGAGCCACCAAATGTGAGTGTTGGGAACCAAACTCAGGTCTTCTGCAAGGTTATCAGCAACTGTTTAAGCCTCTAAGTCCTCATAGAAAGGCCTAAAGCACAGGCATATTACATCACCCTCCCAGTGTACAGATAAGGAAAACCCTGAGATAGTCAAAATTTACCCCACTCACTCAACTCCTACGGAGACAAAGTTAGAGCCAGACTGACAGGCTGCAGAATCCATATTGATAACCTCAAACCTGCCCCAACATCACTTTAGATTCACATTCTCTATGCTATAAAATGATGACAGCTTCCTGCACCAACAGTCTAGAGATGATGGTGGCTACCTGGCACTTTACTTCATTGTGAGAAATACCATCTGATGTGACCTACTTAAATTGACCACTACAGAACACTAGGAACACACTTTTTTCCAATTATCCTAAATAGAAAAATTAGAAATAATTTAGGTATATGTGGGGGAGGGAAGGGCAGTGAGATACCATCTCACCTGTGTAGCTCTGGCTGGCAGAGATTCTGCTTCCTGAGCAAGGGGATTAAAGATGTGTACCACCACATCTCAGATACACACATGTGCACACAGGACATACTTATTTTTCTTTTGTTTTGCTTACAAGTAAGTGTATTTAACCTGAGTCCCTGGTGCTCTTAGAGATCAGAAAAGGCATAAGATCCCCTGGAATTGGAGTTACAGTTGTGAGCTGCGTAGATGCTGGAGACTGAATATGGGTCCTCTGCGAGACCAGTAGGTAGACTTAGAGACTAAGCCATCTCTCCAGCCCCATATCTATGTGTGTTTTAAAGAACTGCTTCATTTTTATTTATGTGCATGTGTGTTTGTGCCTGCAGAAGTCAGAAGAGGATTCAGATCCCCTGGAGTGGGCGAACAGGCGGTAGTGAGCTGCCTAATGTGGATGCCAAGGACACATCACTGTCCACAGCCAAAGTCCTTAACCACTGAACAGCTCTCCAGCCCCTAGTGTACTTTAGGTTTTAAGAAAATCCAGTGTAAATGTTCCAATGTTCAGGAGAAAGGAAAGCTCAGTAAAGCGCCAGCGCTGTGCACTACCTACCTTGAAGTACTTTCTCCTCATCCGGGTCATGTTCATCAGCATCACTCCAGAGTTCACGCCTGTCCTCCCGTAGTACGGGTGCCGGGCAAAGCGATTATACCATCCGATTCTGGGCTCCTCGTGCTCTGGTGCCATGGCAGCAATTTGTGTGGAATTAAATTTCTTCAGTAATGACCAAATATCATCAACAGGTCGTAAGAAAAGGATATCGGTGTCGACATACAGCAGTGAGTCAACTTCTTTCAGTATTAACTATGAGCAGAGATTTGAATAATTAGTTACAAATAGAGTTCATAAAAGAGAGTAACAAAATCCCTATAATTCACATATCTTCCAGGAACTTACGCTTGTGTTTTGTTTGGTATTTGTTTGTTTTTGAGACAAGGTCTCTCTGTTATGTAGCGCTGGCTGTTCTGTATCTCTCTATGTAGACTAGGCTGGCCTTAAACTCCCAAAAGACCCCGCCTGCATCTGTGTCCCACTATACCTAGCAGAATTTAGGCTTCTACCTTGAACATTTGCATTGCGATAAGCAAATACAATTTTAAATTGAATATACCAAGAATTTTTAATGCCGGGACTTAGAAAAATAACTGTGGATTTTAAAAGTCAAATCAACTCAAACTTATTGTATCTTTAGACTGGGGTTTGTTACCCAAAATCATCACCAAAGAGCTCTAGTAAGCAAATGGCTCCTCTCTGCTCTCTCCTGCCCTACAGCTGTATAGCGGATTCAGGTATCACTTAGGGAAGGGAAGGTGACTTCGACAGACATGCCATCAGGGATGCAGCAGTCTGGCTTCCCTGGCTGTGTGTGCAGCCTGCAGACCCTTGCTACTGAGACCTGACCACTCTTCTTTCCCTTGGTTAAAGCGGTTCACGTTCCTCAGTGGTGGATAAGCCCCACCACTGCGCTAATCCAAAGCCCCAGACTTCTAAGTTTTCTTTATCTTTATTATCACTTGGACTTGTTCTATGGAAATTTTCTTTCTCATGTTTGACATGTGTCTGTTTAGTTAATGCGGCTTATATATAATTATTCAGAAACTCTTCTGTGGTGGTTTAAATAGGAGTAGCTCCCATAGGCTTATAGATTTGAATGCTTGGTCACCAGAGAGTGACACTATTAAGTGTGCCTTTGTTGGAATAGGTGTGTCAATGGGGATAGCTTTAGGGCTTCCAATGCTCAAGGCAAACCCAGTGGTTTTTTCTTCCTGCTGCCTGTGGATCTAGATACAGAACTCTCAGCTACCTCTCCAGCACCGTGTCTGCCTGTGTGCCACCATGCTTCCCACCATGATGACAATGCACTAAGTCTCTAAACCTATAAGCCAGCCCCAATGAAATGTTTACGACTGTAAGAATTGCTATGCTAATGGTATCTCTTTACAGCAACAGATATCATGACTAGCACATGTTCTGTGTAAAATTAAGTTTCAAATTTAAACAAGATAAAGAAACGAAACCCTGGGAAGGAAAAGGACTCACTGGCAAGAACAGCCTCTGGGAAGCACAGGGCTTAAAGAGCTTCTTCCACTCCACGGCGCTGTCACTCGGGAAGGTGATGGGGTACAGGCTATAGTTAAACCTCTGGAGAAAGGACCAGCTGTCAAGCTAAGAACGTAAAAAGAAATTAACATTAAAAACATAAGCCAATTTAGATTTGTTTTACTTTCAACCTTCTCTGAAATCATAAACCAATAGCTATAAAACAAAAATGCTAAAACTTAAAACCACATTTATGTTATACAGTTAGAAGATTATTTTCAGTTACTTCATTTTTATTTCAAATCTAAGAATCGTGATACATTACAATCACTTCCAGCAAGATCTAAGGCACAGTGGATTTCTAATCAATGTTCGGGCCACTGAGACTGATCAGTCCAGAGATGATTAGTAAGAATGAAGATGAGTTCAGATCCCCAGCACAGTGCTCGGCAGGAAACAGGGAAACAACTATGCTCACTCAGTAGTCAGCCTGTCCAAAACCAGTGAGTTCCAGGCTAACCGAGAAATCTTATCTCAAAAACAAAAACAAAACAAAAAAATGGCTGAGCACATACAGGTGCTTCTTGCTAAGCCCAACAGCCCAAATTTGATCTCCCTTAATTTCACCTATATGAATTTTCTCAACTCTAAACAAATTAAAATCAGGAAAATTAACTTATTACCATAGCATATATGATAAAATGTTTATATTAATATCAGACTAATACAGCACCAGTTGGGTCCACTTATATAACATTTAAATGTATACTGGTATTCCTAATACACTATTCTTATAAATACATATCCAGTGGCAATTTTAAAAACCATTAAGGATCCAACTTAAAAGAACATCTACAATGAATACTACTCCAAACTCACTTCAAAACACTACCTTGGTGCAGACTCAGTTAAACATAATCTATCATTGTTGCTTCCCAAAGGGCTTATGCTACTGCAGCTGTATAAATTGAGGAATGGACCCTCCAGAGGTAAACCTCAACCTGAGGCTCCTGCCTCAGCCTGTGATGAAATGGAATGAGGAGCACTTGCCAACAGGGCTAGCTTTAGAATCTCTGGTTTAAATTACCCAGAGCACACAGAAATGACCAGGGAGGTGGGGCACAGGTGACAGCAAGCTAATTGAGTGTCTCTTCAGCTACAGCTGTGGTCAGATACTTCTCAAAGCATGGGCATCTTCCTACATACTTAAGAATGCTGTTGGGGTGACACCCTGCTCGGTGCCCCTGTCAATTTACAAATCACTTAAAGATCTTTGTAATACTAACTTCAAAATGAAACCTTTGACATTTTTCATTTAATGTTGGATATTTTGCAATTTGGTCCATCAAATATCTGATATTCTTACATCAAAATCAAAGACCAACATTTCACTTAAGAATACAGTAGAGAGCTGGGCCTGGAACTCAGTCCTGTGTAATCCCAGCACTCAGGAAAGCAAGGCAGGAGGATCAATGGGAGGTCTAGGCTAGCTTGGGTAACACAGTTGAGATCCTGTCTCAAAAACAACAAAACACAAACACAATAAATTATACTTTAAGAAACAACCCAGATTAAGAGAAAAGAATGGGGAAACTGGGAAAGGGGCTAACATTTGAAATGTAAATAAATAAAATATCCAATAAAAAAATAAAAAGAGAAAAGGATAATAAACTATGCATAAAAACAGAAATGACTCAAAAACTTTTATAGTGTAAGTAAACCTTTAATACTTCTCAGAATTAAGGCTCTTGGTCAAAAACTAAAAGGCTACAAATGGTATTTTTCCTTCAACATGGAAATGAACCTGGAAAGCAAAGACTCTTTATAAGTAGTTAAATCAAATACAGAAGTCCCTAGCAGCTTAGACACTAGACATAGCAGAGAGATGGAAGGGGAGAGGTGGGATGGGGGGCTCACGTAACAGGCATCACCTCCCCACCCCAGAGCACAAAGTCATCTTCCTTTGCATACCAGGCTGGACCCTCTGATACGGATCCCTAGTTCCTGTATGGGCAGTTGTTGCTGAGGAGGACCCAATGCCTAAGCTCATATTAAAAGTGGAAGGCTGTCACCCTATGACACAAGGTCCTTCTGCAGTCCTTCTTCTCCTCATATTGGATACAATATGGTTGCGATGGCTGGAGCGTGAATGGCTGCCTCTAACCATGAGTCTAATCATGAAAACAGCCTGCTACAACCACAACAAAACAGAGGAAGACCCAGGACGCAGCATTCTTAGTCCACACACCCTGGACAGAGGAAGTAAATAAACTCTTCACTGTTGCCAGGATGGAGGTGACCTGCTCCTGTTTACAACCAGTCTTCCTGTCCACTGTACCTGACTTCTAGAAAGCACGCTCTACGAGAGAAGGCTGCCAGAGGACAGTTCTAGCTGAGCAGCTCCTGGCTGGTCAGCTCTGCGGTTTTCACTGAGTGCCAAGTACTTACTCTGTCTTTAAAGCTATCGTGCAGTTGGTCTTCAGCGAAAATGTGACGTGCAGTGGCTGGATGCTGAAGATCAGAGCTGACTTCAACATGGTCATAGTTTCCTCCAGTCTCTCACCACAGGCAACCACAGCAAGGTGCATCTCCGCATTGGGCCTTGGTTTCAGATTATACCTAGCAACAGAGAAGCATTGCCAACAGCTCAGCATGACTGTTTAAAATCAGAAGTTTACAACTTCTTAGAAGTATCAAGCTACAATATATGCACTGCTAGCTCAACTGCCCGACCATGCATGTGTCCACTCTGTCCAGTTTGCCTCAGCCACATTCCTCCAGGCAATCCTCAGAGAATATAACAACTCATCACTGCACTGTGTCAGACAGAAGCCTGCCACTCACATACCTGAAATCTCCATTTTTTTTTTTAATTAAAACTTCTAATTCCATTTAAAACCCCTCCACATGCCTTCTCAACGCAAAATCAGACCACTATAAAGTAGTCATCTACAATTTCATCCATAAATATTTCAGTATTTCATCTTATCTTAGGCCATGCCAATTTCAAGAGATTTGTTCATGTAACTTTGCTCACTGGCACCCATCATGGGCACTCAGCAAACACTCACCAGACGTGCGAGCATGAAAGGACCTTACACATCAGTCCCCTTTCCTGCACAGGCAGGAACTTTTGTGTAACAGAGCAGTGGATTCAGGCTGAGGGGCCCTCCCTTCCCCTGGTGGGCTCACACAGTGCCCTAGTCAAAGGCACGGGACAGAAGTGGTGCCTGCTCCCGGTTGCTCCTTTAACACCTTGTCCTCCTATCTGCTAAGTCCTCCATTTCCTAACAGGGAAACCACACGGGTACCACTTATGCTGTGACAAGGAAACACGAATTTAGTTCATCTCAGAACAGTGGAAGCCATGGTCAGAGAAGGCAATCGAGGCACGTAATTCTACAGAACTCTACATCATCTTCCTGTTAACTACTTACTGCTCATGGTGGTTTTAAAATAGTCTTCACTAAAACAACAGTTTGAGGACGGGAAGATGTTTAGTGGCTGAACACACCTGTTGCTCTTACAGAGGACCAGTGGATGCTGGAGTTGGCAGCCTCCATTCCTTGCCCTCTCAAGTACTTACGAGGACAAGCTTAAGTCACCAACCAAGATAAGATTTACTTATTTTAGTATTGTTTGACAGGCCATCCAAGGTGTCTGCTTTCCTACATGCGCTCCACTGTCACTGTCCACAAGGTGGCTCACAGCCACCTGTCACTTAACTCCAATGCTCAGGATCTGACTTCCTGTTCTGACTTCTGCAGGCACCAGACCACACATTTGGTGCACAGACATATATGCAGGAAAAACACTCAAACACATAAAGTAAGTCTAAATAAAAAAAAAAAAAAAAATTAAAACATCACACCAGGCCAGGTGCTGTAGGCCTATCATTTCAGCACTTGGAAGGCAGAGGAAAGAGGATCCAGTCTGGGCTCCAAAACAAGACTGTCTCAGGAAAAACAAACGCATAATTTGAGAATCTCCAATATGTTCAGTTGCCTAACTGGTCCACACATAGAGTACATCCCAAAGCCAGGGTCAGGAGCAGCTATTAACTAACCCAAAACAGTCACGATGCTCTGAACAGAACTCTACAAAAATGTTAAGAAACACTAAACTCCTTAGGAGAAAAGAAAACTGTTCCTCAAAGAAAGAAAAAGAAATCTGCCGAAAGCAGACCTGGAGCAGCCACGCCTGCATCCCTGGACTCGGGAGGTGGAAGCAGACGGAGCAGTGGCCAGCGTGACTCTGAGCTACATAGCAAGTTTGAGATCTGTGATCTATGATCCACAAGATCCTGTCTCAGAGATAACAACAAAGCAAAAATAAAAACAGTTCACTCAATCCTCAGGAGTGTTACTAAGGATGACTGAGCTGTGGGTGTCATACTGTCTGGCAGCATCATGCAGACTCCAGCATGCAAACTGACAAGATGGAGCATGCACTGAAGTCTCTAGCCCTCAGCACCAAGAACAGAAACAAGTGCAGAAGAATTAAAAGAAATCCGCTGTAAGCTTCTACATTGCAGGAATTGATAGCTAAGGCTTTCTAAGCATTCACAGGGAAGCAGCCATTCTGGCCCAAATGAATGGTAGGATCTTCATCATGCTCTTAAAATGTGCTTTATCTTAATTCAAATCCCTGCAGAGATAAATGCTACCCAAAAGAGAATTTTAAAATAAAATCTATTTTCCATATATAAGAAGAAATCTGTAGACTATTCAAAGAACACCAGCGGGATCTCATAATCCAGTAAAGGCACAACACTGGCTGCCTGTGGGTACAAGGACACCTCAGCATGGCGGGAAGTAGGAGCTAGGCACACAGTCCTGAGGCCCAGCAGGATCCCGCAGACCACTCACAAAGGGAGGAACCAGCCTGGTCATCCAGAGAGGGGCTCTGGACTACAAAGGTGTTATTTTGCTATAGATAACAGGAATCCAGCTCCCTTGGCAGGCTTCCTACCCAGCCATCCCTCAAGTACTTCTAGGAAGCTCTCCAGCCAACATTTAAACTTCCTGTGGCCTAAGCTACTGACTGGAAATAGTAATGGTTTAGTTTGATTGTCAACTTGACATAATGTACAACGAACAGGGACGGAGGTCTCAAGGAGGAAAAGCTGTCTAGGTTAGGCTGGTGTATGGGACACCCCGTGGGACACTTTCTTAACTGTGTTTATTGATCTGAGAAGATGACTCATCCTATATATGGGTAATTCAGAGTCCCGGGCTCAGTAACAAAGCAAACCAAGCCCAGCACTAGTACACATATCATTCTCTGCCCTGTGTTCTTGAGTGTGGGGGATAACAGCTTTAGGTCATCCTGACTTCCCACAACGACGGACTGTAACCTGGAATCTGGAAGCCAAATCAACCCTTGCTCCTTTCCATTGTTTGTGTAGGGTATTTTATCATAGCGACAGGAAATGACACTGAGACAGGGAACCTCTCAAAGTGTGGGGCATGACTCTCACTTAGGCAGCTCCTGCCCATGCCTAGCTCAGTGCAGAAGTCCCTCGACGGGGCTAAGCAGTGCAAGCAGCCACGTATTTTCTTATTAAGCAGTGTCTGAGGAGCATATGTAAATTCTCACTTCCAGTGCCTCCAGTACCTGAGGAGAGGAGCCTGAGGCACACATAGAAGGGAGAACCGGGATGCACCCCACTCATACAGTCATGCCCAGCTTGCTCTGGGTTCAGTTTCCAAGGCCACCAACAAACCCCAAAGCTCTGACACTAATGAACAGCGTGACTGAGTTAAAAACATGAGCACGCTTAAGTAAAGGAAAACTCTTCAAAATCTACAGCCAACAAATACAGCATCAGAGAGCCATCACAGTCAACACTCGTCGAAAAGAAAGAATCTATTTCCCACATATTCCACAGTGGACTCAGAGACAGTTACAGAGCAGACAACAGTCCGTGACTGTGAACAATGTTAAGCGTATGAGACCGACACATGTGACCTACTGCGCTAACGAGGCACATCAATGTTAAACGTACGGTAGATAACAGGTGACTCCTAGTGACAGCGTGAGCCAAAGTGTAAAGTAACACCACCTACTCATGAGGACTCAGACAAATCCAAACTAAAGGTAATTCTGCAACACAAAATAAGTATCACATCACAAATGGTGAGGGCCAGCAGAATGGCTCAGTGGGTAAAAATGTTTAAACGCCAGCCTGACAACCTGAGGTCCATCCCTGGAACCCACAGTGGAAAGAGAGAACCTTAACCTTCTACTGTGGAAGCAGAGTCTGTTTCAAACAAGGTGGGAGATGAGGAACAACACCTGAGATCACCTCTGACCTCTACATCACAGCACAGCAGATCCACCTGCATGCAGAAACACAGACCACACATCACACACACGAACACATGTTCCGAAAAAAGAAACAAAGTTTAAGGTATTTTTCAGAACGATGACACATACGGCAAACTGGTTTACATTTTTGTTCGCACATGGTATAAACAGATATAATACTGCAAGCGGAACATGTAAAAGAGGAGAATGACTTAAAGTCTCTTATTTACGAGGCTGATAAGGCAGTGGTGGCACATGCCTTTAATCCCAGCACTCAGGAGGCAGAGGCAGGCAGACCAGACGGTCCTCAGAGTTCATTCCAGGACATCCAGGGCTGCAAAGAAAAAAAACCCTGTCTCATAAATACAAACAAGCAAAAAGAGCGTAATGAAGTGGTATACACCTATTTCAGCTACTTGAAAGGCTAAGACATGAAGATTACTTGATGTTTACGTCAAACATCAGCCTGGGATGACACAGAGAAATCTGTCTGTCTCTGTGTGTCTCTGTCTCTGTCTCTCTGTCTCTCTCTGTCTCTGTCTCTCTCTCTCTCACACACACACACAAACATACACACACAGAGATCTAATACTAACTAACCCTTTCCACTTGCTTATAGGATGCATGATTGAGAATTTAAGACTTTATGTGTACCATTATAAACACTAAGAATGCAGCTTGAATTGCAGGCAATGCATAATTGTTGAAAGGGGAAGAACAGAGTCTTCCTAGGGATGAATCAGTTCTAAAAACATATTCATATAAGCTACTAAATGGTACTCTGCGCGGCGGTGGTGGCGCACCCTTTAATCCAAGCAATTGGGAGGCAGAGCAGGCGATTTTGAGTCGAGGCCAGCCTGGTCTACAGAGTGAGTTCAGGACAGCAGGGCTACAAGAGAAACCTGTCTCGAAAAACAAAAAATAAAAAAAAAACAATAACAAAAACAAAAAAAAAATGGTCTCTGCAATGTAATATATATATAAAGCATAAGAATTAGAAAAAGGCTATATGAGAGGCGGGTTGGAGGTCAGAAGGGAGAAATGGTATAAGTAATTTTAAGTTTTTTAATGAAAAAAAAAAAGAGAGACAAAAACAAAAACCAACAGTTGAGCTCAGAATAGGAATGACAAAGTGTGACAGAAAAGAGCAGAGAGAGACAGGTACAAGACTGGTTCACAGCCGCAGAGTGGTCACTGACAGAAAGTATCATTTTCAACAGCATGTGGAAGTCTCAGAGTAAGATACTTGCTACTTGACCCAGGTTCATTTCCGAGCATCCACACGGCAGCTCACAACCAACTGTAACTCCCGTTCCAGGGGATCTGATGCCCTGGCCTCTATGACCACTACATGCATGTGATGCATTCAGGCAAAACATACATGCATATATAACTAAGTAGATCTAAACAGCTAAAGGCTTTCCATGTTCTCAACGGTGGTACTGAGAGAGGTGGGCAGTGTGCTGACCATGTGTGCAAGTGCCACACCACATCCATGTCACACCATCACACATTTGTTCTCTCATCTAAAGCACACGACCGTCAACTATGCTAGTTTCCTGCTCATCAATTCCTGACAGGAGGCCTTCCCAAAATGCCAGGTCTTGCCATTCTCTACAGTCAACTAAGTGCACTAGTGCAAACACTACCGTGCAAGCTCTGAAGCACAGAGTGCCAGCATCCTGACTAGAGAATGTGGTAACCAACATGGTCCCAGCAAACAGTCAGAGTTTAAATTAGCCATAAAGAAGTGAGCCTCAATGTGTTTTGCTCTCAGAGGACATCAGGCCACTCCCAGGTTCTCCACCACTGTCTCAGGACAGTGCCTGCCTTACCCTCTCCTATTAATACTTGATTCTTCCCTGAAGGCAAGAGCAGGATGGGATACAATTCAATATAGCCTTCCTCACACAGTGACTTAAAAGGTTATACTCCTTCAGCAAGGATGTCTTTATCCTCCTCTTCCCCCAAAACCTCCAGGCTAAAGCTAACATAACCTTTCCTTAGCTGTCATCCCCTCCAAGATGTGTTTTAGTATACTACCTTTTGGGTTTTTTTTTTTTTTTTTTTTTATATATTTTATTTATTTGAGGTGGGCGTGCACAGACAGCACACATGTGAAGGCCAAAGGATCACTGACAGAAGTAAGTTGTCTTCCTCCACTATGTGTCCTGGAGATCCAACTCAGTATTGGGCTTGTCAGCTCAAGCATCTTTATCAGATGAACAATCTCACTAGCCCCAGTGTTTAAAAATACTGGATATTAAACACCTGGTATTAAAGACTCTAGCTTTAGATAAATGACAAATCATGTGTACAACACGCACATGCACAACATTATCTGTAATATCTAGTGGGAAGCCTTTTATCATCTTGTCTACATAAATTGTAAACTTGACACAGCTTAAGAGTCATCTGAGAGCAGAATTCCCTAGGTCAGAATGTCATGTGGGCATGTTTGTGAGAGATTGTCTTAATGACTGGTGTGGAAGGGTCCAGCCACTGTGGGAGGTGCCTACCACCCAGAGGCAGCTGGGCTTTGGCTCTGTAAGAGAGCTGAGCTAAGCATGCAAGAAAACCAGCAAGCGGCACTCCTCCATGGCTCCTGCCTTGAGCTCTTCCCCTGACTTCCCTCAGGAATGGACTGTGGGACCTGGAAGGATAAACCAAATAAACCCTTTCCTCCCAAGCTGCATTTAGTCAGAATATTTTATCAAACTAGATCACACCTATATATCAATTTATCAATAAAGCTCAATCATAAATTCCTCTAAAATTTATAGTTTATCTTAATAACATTTAGAAAAAATAGAGCATTTGCACATCATATTATTAAAATTAATAATAACTAAAAGATGAGGTAAAGGAAGAGAAAACCCAACCAGAAAATCAATTTAGTTATATTTAGTTATATGATACTGAAACACAGGAAAAGAAGATTGTTTTATACAGTGAAAGGTTTGATCATCTACTATCTAATCTTACCTACTCTGATCTACTAAATAAATATTAAGGGCCTACCTAAAAGCCGCTTCCCAAAAGCAGTTCATTCCACAAACATCAGAGGGCAGCATCCAATAGGGATTCCAGTAACACAGAGAGAACTCTTTACACCTGACAGTGAGAAGAAATAACAGTCCTGGGTGAGCATTCAGATTAGGAACTACCAAGGAATTACTGAATAACAGTAACTTTATGTTCAGCTTTACAGCAACAAACAAAAAAACCAACTGCCATAGACAAACTGGAGCATGTTTAGGAAACCGATGTCTTCTTTACTTAGGGACATTATTTTAAATAAAACCACTAGGTGAGAATATCTTGTGAGTGGAAATGTTTTGGTCAGGACTCGGAACATTTAGATCTCCCCCCCCCTCTGATGAAGACATTGATACATGTTATCTTTTTCTTCTTAGACTATGCATACTATCTTAGAAAAGTCATTTCACCAACATCTTCTGTTTACAACAAAAATAAAATGTCACAAATGCAGTTATAAGGGGAGAAAAGAATCATTAAATACATTCAAAATAAACAAGACACTGCGCTGACAGCCCTTCATTCCTACATCCCTGCTTCCTTACACTCCAGACGCTGAGATGAGGATGCTGCAGCTTTCTTCTTTAAGGCCAGAGAGAAACAGGAGTTTTCACTGTCACTTCCTTCCATCGCAGCTGTTGGACACTGACTGCCCTTACAGACAGTCGGGCAAGTCACTGACCTAGGACATGTCATCTTAACTGCATGGAACTTTTTTTCCTCCATGGATTCAATTAAAAGTTACTATTCTAATATCAAAAGATCTATAAAATGTCAGACTTGCAAAACTCTTTGGTCTGGTGTCCACAAACCTCCACGATCTATGATCTAAGGCAGGAGTCCTCAGCCTGAAGTCATATTACCATCTCTAGGGAAGATGCACATCAGACTAATGATGAAATAAGACTCTGGGACCAGGGTCTGAGTGGTGATCTTTTAAATACTGTCTATGAAATCTGTACGCTACTGCATAAACAATACAGCACTGGAATGTTAAGATCACTAGGAAAAGTTATACTATTACATATGGTTTTCCTAACACATCAAAGCCCACAAAGTTATATATCTTAATTTTAAAAAGAAGTTAGTCAGGAAAATAAATGTGTACCTAATAATAGTGCTTGTCCCTTGATTAGAAACTGCATTTCTTATAGGCAGCCAAACTCAGTGGTACCCTAACTAGTAACTATATTTCAAATTGTATCAAATTCAAGTGCCTGAGGATCGATTTAATAAGCCTCACAAACTTTTCAGATAAAGACATTATCAGTGTTATTTTAACAGTTTATTTACAATCAATACTGAGCATGTACCTTTGTTCTTGGCTAGGGGTGGGGTGAAGGTGGGAGGGGTGGGCGTGGCAGACTGGAACTAGCCAGATTATTCCACTTCTGCCAAACTGTACAACAGGGTAACAAGGGAAATGAAAACAGAAATCTCAATTTTTCAGTAACAATTACTTCATGAAGCTGGGTGTTAGCAATACCATCTTCTGTTGCAGCTCTCACTTGTTGTTTTATGCAAGTCATTTGTGCAGTGTTTCCTAAATCTGGTCCCAAGGTCACTTATTAGACATACAAATACAGGGTCCTTCCTCTGCCTCATTAATCAAGCATCAGGAGAGCAACTGAAAACATAACCAAGGTCAACCCTGAATGAGAAACGTGTATCGAGTGTATCAAGCAAGAGTCAATATGTCACTCCAAAGTGGACACACAAGCCTGTAATTCTGTAACTCCAGAGGCTGAGACAAGAACTCTCTGGGAATGGCCCCACAGAAGAATTTTTCATCCAAAGTACTGACACTGGCTTGTCTACTAAGCATAAGTGTGTGGATTGTCGCACCCACGTACCCCTCAAAAGTCTAAGGAATTTTAATCTTATAAAACTTTGAAATACACAAAGGTCTCTGGATTTTGCTGTGTCAAACAACGGGATCTTGTTCAGAAAGTTAAGGATGTCCATAAATTCTACGGCACTTCTATCAAGAGGTAGGTAGACTTTTTCTTGCCTCATCCAAAATCTAGGTGCATTTTCACTGTTTTAATGAATACACTGTCCTTATTTTTAAAGCATGGCAACTTTTAAGCCCTGTTTCCAGAACCTCTGCAACCCAAAGATACACACTTTAAAGACACCTAAGAGTCTGGAGAAATAACATGAGCGAGTGCAAGGCAGCAATCCAAGCAGAAGGCAGCACTAAATGCCAGTTCAGTGACAAGCTGACCGACTGGGTACTCTCCCAGTCGGCTTTTGGGTCAACTTCCTCCTGTCAACACCAAGTTCTGCTTTCTCTTCCTGTTTATTCAATACATTACCCATTGAATGATCAAATACACTGGCAAACTCCAGTGAGTAAAAGGCCCAGATCCCATGAGTCCAGTGGGGAATGAGAAAATATCATCTGTGATAATGCAATATGGATACCTACCCAGCAGTCGCTCCTCTAAGATAGGAAATCTTGGCTGGACCTGGTCATCTTCTGAAACTGACCCCTACACTGCAGTCTGTCCTCCTCCTCCTGTCAGGTAATCACTTAGGTCACACAGGCCCCCTCAGAGACTCATTTCCCTCCTCTGTCCTATGACATATCTCTAGTGAAAGCTCTATAGTGCTACCTTCTTTCCTAAACCTCATTCCTCCTCTGTCCTGTGACAACACCTTTCTAGCGAAAGCTCGTTAAATCCAAGCCATTTATTCACAGGCTCAGACGAGTACAAAGCAGTGACATGAGTATGTTGCCCCCTGGGGACTAATGCAGACTTGCTTGAAGCTGGGCCCTTTGAGGACCGCAGCACCGCAGCACTGCAGCATCCACCTGCACTGGTTGTTATGCTTTTTTCAGAGGCCCTAAAGACCACCTTGTATCAACCAGCCCTGCTTCCTTAATCAGAAGCACCTAGTAAACTGTCTTAATGCTCATAATTAACCCCCACACCCTGTGATCCTACTCACTTCCATTGACTTTCCTACCTCTAAAGGGAACCTGTATTACATTATTCACCGACTCTGGCCAAAGCAACACAGTGTTAGCGACTGAACCTAGGGCCTTGAGCATGGTGGGCAAGTGCTCTACCACGGACTTACGTCGCTGTCCCTCTTTCAACCTCTCTACAAGACTGAGAACATTCAATGTAAGGAGAGCTTCTGCAGCCTGGGTTTCAGAATGAGATGCTCAATGCAGGGTCATAGCCACAGTCTTGTAACGCTTAAGAAATTGTTATTGTTTATTGTTAGCTTATAAACTACTGAAAAGCTTGGAGTTGTTACAAAAGCAAGAAGAGTAATATAAGTCATAATTCTCTTTTAAGGCATCAATTTAGGGACTAGCAAAATGGCTCTGCAGCTAAAGCAGCTTGAACTCATCACGATGATCTGAGGACACTCTCTGGAACCCACAAGGTGGAAGGAGAGAACAGCCCACTGCAGGCCGTCCTCCACTGCAGCTCTTCCAACCTCCACAGTCACTAGAGCACACAATGCACACACAAAATACGTTAAAAAGAAGTTACTAGTTTACACCACACATAGCCCATCACTTCCACTCCTAAACACACAACACTAAGATTAGCTATGTTTATAGGAAAGATGTCTATGATCACATAGTGTTGAGGGAGGAGGAGTCACCTCAGGCCAGAGAGTGAGTGTGAGGCTAGCCTTAGCTGCAAGAGACCCTGCTCCAAAACAACAACAAAAAAGGCGAACAACTGTTCATAGCACCATTATTCCTAACAGTCAAACAGCGGAAAACCACCCAATGCCTATCAGCTAATGAACAGAACGTGCTACATCCATCTGATGAAGTATTACCAAGTGTAGTAATCCATGCTATGGACGAACCATAAAAGACAAACTAAATGAAAGAGACCACACTCAAAATCCACTCTTGGAATGATTCATTATGGGAAATGTTCAAGATAAGCAGATCTGCAACTAAAACAGATTTACGGGATCGAGGGCTGCAGGGCTAAGAAACAGAGTGGGAAGTTACCACTAACAGATGCAGAGTCCTTGGTGGGCAGTCAGTAAACTCTATTAAGAGCTAATGCAGACATATAAAACTTGATAGTTTTAGGGTGTTTCTTGGTTTTAACACCATGTTGGAAAACACTCAGTACATAGACAAGATTTAAAATTTACTACTGGGTGTTGAGGAGACTTCCCTCAGTAAAGTGGGGAACAAGCATGAGACAGACTGGTCGGGACCCTCAGCCACATGTAAAAAGCCAAACATGGCAGCACACCTGGACCCTGGCGCTGCAGGTGGAGACAGGAAGATCCCTGGGCTTGCTGTCCAGCCATGCTAGCTCCATCATCAGTGAGAAACCTGTCTCAGAAAAAGGTGATTGAGAAAAGATACCAAATGTCAACCTCTGGTCCACATACAAGCTCACACACACAAATACAAACGTACACACACAACACATTCATACAATAATAACCACATATACTATATATATACACACACCACACACACATGCACATGTGCACACAATGTATACATGAACATATACACATGCATATACTATACACACAGGAAAGATTTACTAGATAAGTAAGAACACACTTAGAAAGAATATACACAGCACCTACCATTATGAAAAACACAAAACAGAAACACAAAGGAGACTCTAAAGGTGACTGACCAGCTGAAAGCATTTGCTGCTCTTGCAGAGGACCAGAGTTGATACTCAGCATGCACATTAGGCAGCTCAAACAGTCTGTAACTCCAGCTCCAAGGGATCTGACACCCTCTTCTGGCCTCCGCACACATGCATTCACTTACATGCACACACGCATACACACAGAGAGACAGAGTTAAATAAATATAAATCCAGAAAAAGAGAAAGAGAAGTGGAAATTTAAGGGTTCTTTGGAGAGTCAGTTGTGTTGGATGGAAAGTCGGAGACAGGTATCTCCCTGAGTTCCAGGACAGCCAGGGTTAAAAACAAAACAAAAGTGTCTGGCACCAGCTACTTGGGAGGCTGAAACAAGAGGATCTGAGTCTAGGAGATGAAGCTGGTGTGAAAAATAGTGAGACCCTGCCCAAAGACAAAAGCAGACATCACCAACAGAGGCACTTAACAGTACTGCTCTCCTTAGTAACACCTCTCAAACTTGAATCCAAGACCTGATGTCTTCTGTGAGGATCTGAGGAGGCCCTGAGCAAATGTGTAAAGAGCAGATAAGGTTCTGAGTGAATGTGTCTCAGTGACATGTCAAGGACCTAACCTCAGATCCAGGAGACCAGGAAAAGCCTCTCCCCCTCAAGCCCCACCCCTCCCTATGAGGCTCAGAGGATGACAAAACCGTCCTCTGGCCCCAGTGTGATCACTGACAGAGTAGCTGAGTAAGACTGGCCAGTGTGTGCTAAAACTCCCAACCCACTTTCCTCCTCCCTGAGGTTTGCAGACACTGCTCCCCGACGACTCTTTCCTCTGTGCTGCGGTACCATGCCAGAGTGTAGGTGCCCACCACCACCCCAGATTTACTGTACATGTGTCTGTCTGTCTGTCCTTTCTTCATTCCCTCACTGCTTCAGTCAGACTTCCAGGACCAAGTCATGCAGGATACATTAATTAAGTCTTCTTTAATTAAACTGAAAAGGGTATTTGTTCTTTGTTTTAAAATGTCCATAATAACCACAAGGCTTCTTTAAAACCTGTATACAGGAGAAGATTTCCTTGACTCTTGACAGTCAAGGAAAATTCCAAGCAAATCCACTGTAAGACTATGGAGGACTGAGTTCAGGGCTACAAGGCTACATCATACAATCGCAAGCCTGGGCACCTGTGACCATGCAGGAGACAATTCATACATGTACTTTAAAGACTGCTCTCAGAATACCACAAAGTTACCAGGATTTACGATCTGCCCGGGCAACTCACCTGAAACTGCTTCGTGTCTAGACTACTTAACTTCTAGCTCTAATCAGATCTTCCCCTTTCCAAATCTCTAATGTCGTGAACACTCAGAAAGTGAGGGAAGGCAGTTACACAGGCAGATGGGACTGAAACCATCTCGCCATTTCATGAAGTGACCACAGAGCACACTCTCTTCCCCTGACAAACAGTAAATCTAGATTATAGATACAAACTTTTTTTTTTAAATGTGTGAGAGGAGGAACTCTGGAAGAAAGTTCTTAAAGGTTAAGAACAATTAAGAAAAAATAGCCAATCTGAAAACAAAGAAATTTATCATCCACTGCAAATACAGTTCCCAAACAAAAACTATGCAGGCAGAAGAATTTCAATAGAAATGAATATTTATACTTTAAAATAAGATCTCTAAGCCAAGAGTACACTGTTTAGTGAAATGAGTATCTTGAAAATCTCATAATATTAATTACTAGCTTTAATTAAATTTAATGAATCAAGATTATGCTAAGTATTCGGACTGTTTTTGTATGCCTCCCTCACCAGAAAATTCTTCTCTCCCATGTGATGGCTGACGTCAGGGATGGCTGGAGCCTCCAGTATGTGATTAGACCATAAGGGTCAGCGCCCCAAGAAGGATTATGAGGAGCAGCTCTAGACTTGCCTGGCCATGTGAGCGCGCGCGCGCCGCGCGCGCACACACACACACACACACACACACGTGTAAGAAATAAAGTACTGCTGTTGGTTCCAGTCTGCGCAGGCACAAGTTTTCCTACAGCAGCCCAAAGAGCACTCAACAAAGATGTGAAGTAGAAGCCACTGTATCATCCAATATGCCAGAGCACAGGTGTGGCACTCGTGTGACAGGCCTCATTTAATGACAACGAGTAAGGGCCTTCCCTCCCTAGGTATTCCTACTTTCTCCAGCGTCCACTGCCCCCATTCCCCTCTCCTTCAAAAACAGATGCAAGGAAGGGGAAACAGCAGTGCAGAGGAATAATGGTCAGATCCATCTCTCAACTGTCAGGTTCTCACTGTCTATCTGCATCTTGGCAATAGCTCATGGTTAAAACACAGATAACTGGCATTCTAGTTTACCAGGTTTCTTATTAGGTCCCAAAGAACAGATACTCAGATACTTCTCCCCAAAGTGAGAGAGAGAGAGAGACAGAGAGAGAAAGAGAGAGAGAGAGACAGAGAGAGAATATAGACGCTTACACCTGAAAATTAAAACAATCACATCAGCTAGTTTTACCACGCCAGGTACTGTACTAAGCAATCTATGCAACTATGTCACTTCAGTCCTTACAAATGTTCCACATCTAATGAGGAAGTCAACACGCCCAGTACATGGCAAAGGTAAAGTTGGTGACTCAAAAGCCCTCTCAGCCTTTCATCTTTAAATTCTCAGTATATCCTATCAATGTTGACAGGACTCAGCAAACATGAACTGGAGGTCTAGCCAGTCTGAAAAGGAGGAAGGGAAGTGACAATCATTTCAGAATGTGTACCAAAACATCAAGTTGTTCGTATTAAATATATGTAACTCTTGTCAATTATATTCCTGTGTAGCTAAAGAATCATTATCTACACTTACAATAATAAAGAAACGAATATACAGAGAAGTAACCATGTGATCAAGGGATCCTACAAAAGTAAGCACAGGTTTGTCCCACTCTACAACTCTCTGGAACTCCCTGGAGGGGTTGAACTCAGCACCTGACAAGGCAAGTCCTTTACAGCTGAGGTACAAACTCAGCCTTTGGTCTGTTGAACTTGGGTCTCATTATGTAGCCCAGGCTGGCCTGGAACGCCCAATGAAAACAAGACAGGTACTGAATTTTCCATCCTCCCTCCTGAATACTGAGAATACAGATGTAGGCCACCCAAGCCCAGCTTGAAATAATCATTTCAAATAGTATATACTAGTTGAAAAAAGATTTCTGTCAAACACTGTTCTTACCATTTAAAAAAGTTTGTCTTTATGAAGTTGGATTTTTTTCCAAGTACCTCTTGTTATGTAATTCTGGGCAATTAATACGTTTTTTTGTTTTTGTCTTTTGAAACAGGGTTCCTCTGTATAGCCCCAGATATTCTGAACATTGCTCTGTGGAGCCAGTTGGCCTCAAACTCAGAGATCTGCCTACTTCTGCTTCCCGAGCACTGAAATTAAAGGCATGCAGCACCATGATCCTCCTGCCTCTGCTCTCCTCAGCAAATCCTACTGGGGACATGGGGTAACGTTAGGATGTAGGCAATGGAACCTGAGAACACGCCTAGACTCCACATTTCTCTGACTACAATCAAACCATAAACCAAACAGCTCATTATTCTATGCTTGCTTCTCTTTTACACCCGCTTCCTTCTGGAAGGGAAGATGCTACATACACAATAGCTCAAAGTGGATGCTACTCTTTTTACAATTTCTCTGCCTTCCATTCTCAAATTAGTTGGTCTCAGAATTGCCCAAATACAGATATCCACCAAGGCAGTGCAAAACACTCAGATTGTTTAAGTAAACTGCCCAGTTTTTCATTTAAATTTCATAATTCTAACCGTGGCAATGACTTATGTAAATTCACCAAATCATTATGCTGTGTTATAAATATCTATTTCTTTTTAAGAAAAAAAGTGATTATCTTCATTTCCCACTCCTCTCATAGATATAAGTATATTAAGTATCACTCATGTTTCTGAACTTCCTTGACGTTTCCGGAAAAAAAACAAAAACAAAAACGAATATTTTCAAAACAAAAATTCACAGCTCGCTTTATACCACGTCCAGATTTCTTTAGCCACGGCTACTGATAAAATGCTAAGATTTAGGGTGAAAATTTAGACACCTGGGAGGAGGGGACTCAACAAGGGCGCCGGCCTGATTCTCAAATAACTCAGCTTCGACTCCATGGAAACAGGAGGGAATTCCACTAGCCGCAGTGTAATTAGGATTTTGTGGGACACCACTACTTCCAACGAACCTTTCAGAAAGTTGCAAAGTAATTCAATTTCTAACTGGTCTAACACTGGGTCTGAAGCCAAACAGACAGTGCTCGCTGGTGGGAACGGCACGTCCGGCCCTCCCAGACCCCCGCGCCCGGCAATGCGGCCCGTACCTGCCGGTCTGGCCCGGGCCCGCGCTGCCCGCGCCTCTCCCGGTGCGGCGTCCGCCGTCCGCCAGCCAGGAAACCACCGCCGCCTGCGGCCTGCGGCCTCCGGCTGCTCCTTCCTCCAAGGACACTGCGAGCTGGCTGAAGGCGTACAGCAGCGAGCAGAAGCCGCAGGCCAGGCACAGCCCTACGACCCGCAGGTAGCGCCGCATCCCGGCCCGCGCTGCCGCCACCGCCGCTGCCACCGTCAACGCCGCCGCCGCACCGCCCGGGCGAACTACGAAGAGTCGCAACGCGCAGCCGCAGAGTGACCATCCCGGTTCCCGCCCCTCCGCCTGAATCCCCGCCAGGTCCCACTCTGTCCGGTCCCGCCCAAGCCCAGCACCCCGCACACCACGCCCCTAGCCCTGCCATGCTCCGCCCCACGGCCGCCGCCCCGCCCACATCCGCCGCCAGCCCCACCTCTGTTTCAAACCACGGCCCCTGCCTCGTATTGTCCCGCCTCTGTGCCACGCCCCACGCCGGATCAAGGCTCCGCCCCCGCAGCCCTCCCGGAAACGGAGCTAAGCGCTGGCGCACTCCCCGGCCTCTGCTCAGAACCGTGGGGTGGACGCTGGTTCCTCTTTAGAGATTGCCCAGTTCTGAGCTGTGGACAAGTGTAGCGAAAGAAGCAGGGCTGTAGGCCCTTGCCCTGAATCTACGATTTTCCCATTGCGCAGTTTGTGGTGCTGGGCAACTTGAATTCTGAGACATCGCTGTGTAGAATAAAAAGAAACGGTGGTTACCGCACTTGCTAACTCTTCCTCGACCCATCCTGCTCCTCACGGACCTCGGTGTCGGGTCTAAAACGTTACGGCAGCGGCAGTGCAATGGTGCTGTGCTTGCCCATCCACATAAGGCTGGGAAGCCAAGGGTCCTTCCAACCTTTTACGTTGTTAGACGTGGCTGACAACTCATTTGCGTGCCCAAAGCAAAACTGATTCACCCGCCACACTCCAAGCGGTGAACTAGGCTCATGCTGAATCCTCCTGGGAACCTGGGAGGGGGAAGGGGCGTAGATACTGGAAAAGTGCAGCTCGAGGATTTTGGCTGGTGCTGGAGACCTGTGTTGACGATTTTACAAAGCAGAACGACTATAGCTTAAACTCATGATTAGTATTAGATACCATTTGTTCGTGAATAGGGTTTGTTGACCACCCATGTCAGATCTAACTAATACTTTGGCTCAAAACCTTTGAAGCAACCTCATTGAACCAATGGTTTCCACCAGTCTGAAAGCTAAGAATGTCATTAGATAAGATCTGAAACCTGTCAGTTTTTCCTGTTTGCCATAATCAATCTGAAGATCCAACTGGCGTCTGGAAAATGCCTTAACTTCTGACTTTCTTTTATTCTGTGTTGGAACCTGTTATTCCACCCAACCCGAACCCACGTTCCCAGGTCGTGCACGGGTCACTCATATTTGGTTCAAAATCTCTTATTCCCTTTCGAAGAGGGCTGTTGTACATAGACAGAATAGCCATCTGTAAGGCCGTGAACACGCCCCAAAGGACAGTTGCTTGTATCTTCCAGTATAGCAGAGTATATTCCTGAGAGAGGGTGGTCCTCTTGGAAAATCTTGAACTTGAACTGCTTGAAGGTTTTTTTGAGGAAGGATGGAAGATGATCACATTTGCATTTTAGAGAGCAGAATCTGGATGGAATGCAGGTTGGGACAGAGATGAGAGATTGGGGTGAGTCCATAGTCAAAACTGAGGCTTAAACATTTAAAAATCCACTTAACGTGAACACAAAATATACCTGAACATACTAACAGGCACATGCACTTATACATTTAAACAGTTAAATGCTTTACATGCACGCTTAAAACATATTTTAAAAGGCACACTTGAAACAAAACCATTTAAAAATACAAGTAAAATGCACATATTTAAAAACGTACAGGCAAAACCACACTGAAAAGCATACACTTAAAACTACATGCATACTTACCAGCACTCTTAAATGTGCTCACACACACTTCATGAGAAAAACCACGCTACTGAATTGTTCAAGTTACATCTGGGTCACTGAGAAATTTGTCCACAAAGGACAATGTGAGGGAAAGTACAGGCATAGAAATTCTCAATCCCAGGCTCTATGACCGTGGCAAAGTCACCTGACAAACTACGGGCTGTTTCCATCCCACGAGGATTAAATTTCGTGCCTTACCACCCCCCCCCACAAACAAAATTCTAATGAACAACAAAGAGAAAGAGAAAGAAAACATACATTTGTTCATTCAATAAATATTTATTGAATATTTTCTACATGCCAGACAAGAGGCTCAGATGCACAGTATTCAGGAATAAAGGAGTGTCCTGCCCTCAAAAGGGAGAGAGGCCATGAAACAGCAAAGAGAACAGGACATCTTTCTAATACACCTTACAATTCTTAGAGAAATAAAGATAAAAAGAGTACAGAAAATGGCAAGAGCACTAACAAGAAGGGAGAGTTGGAGGATGTGGTACCAGCTAGAGTAAAGAGCGAGGACCCAGGCAAAACAGCCCATTTAAAAGATGCTGAGGAAAGCTGATTTGATGACTGACACCAGTAATTCCTGCACTCTGGAGGCCAAGGCAGGGTTACCACCACAGGCTCAAGGCCAGCCTAGTGAACAGTGAACCTAGTCAACATAGTGAGTTCCACATCAAACTGAGTAACACAGTGTGGCCCATTTTTAAAAGGTGAGGGGAGAGGATTGCTAATAATTTTTTTTCCCAAGAAGAAACATAAAACATAACATAAAGGAAAGCCAGTCAACAAAGTATGCAAAGAACACAGAATAATCATTTTCTTGACATGGGGGTTCAAGACCATATCATCTTTTACAATCCTTTTAATCCTATAATTGCAAAAGAAGTTGTTGCAAAAAAAAAAAAAAAAAAAAAGGCACTCTAAAAATGGAAATGTTTGGGGGCTGGAAAAATGGCTCAGTGGTTAAGAGTGTCAACTGCTCTTCTAGAGGTTCTGAGTTCAATTCCCAGCAACCACATGGTGGCTTACAACCATCTGTAATGGGATCTGGTGCCTTCTTCTCTTCTGGTGTGTCTAAAGACAGCTACAGTATACTCATACATAAAATAAATAAATCTTAAAAAACAAATGAAAACGTTTATACTACCTACACGCCAAGCACTGGTTATCTACAAAGCAGAAGGGGTCACTTCGTGTTGCTGTCAGGCCAGGAGCCATATGCTTCATTTTTATTTTCCTAAATTGACTTTTGTTACTTAAAACAACTTTACCTATTTCCACATCGAGTGGGTATTCCTTTCATTTGTTTCACATATGTATTACAAGTTGCTATCTAGAACCACAATCTTTAACTCACCATTGACAGGCTAAGTAAATCCAAATTCTCAACTCAAAAAAACGAATGTTAATGAAAGAAATGGAATTTAGGTCAGGCATTTTCAAGATGATGACACTGTAGACAAGGACAGGAAATGAAGTTTGAAATTAATATGTGAAATTTTTTTCTAAAATTAGACAAAAGGTCTCTAGGAGATAGAAAACTGACTCAGGATTTAAATCAAATATTAAGAATCTCTATTTTAGAAGGTACGGGGTTACAAGGAAGTTTGAGGGCATACTGCTCTTGCAGAAGACCAGAGTTATGTTCCCAGTACCCATCCCGGGCAGCTCACAACCACCTGCAACTTCCACTCCAGGGAATCTCATGCCCTCTTTGGAACTTCACATGCACAGACACACAGACACAGACACACAAACATTTTAAATGTTGGTGCTCTCCTCTTTTTTTCCATCCATTCTTCTGTTAGGCCACTGAAATATGTAGAGTCCTGTCCACTATTTCCTTCCAATTTCTACATTTGAGTTTATTAAAGAAGAAAGAAGCCAGGCAGTGGTGGCGCACGCCTTTAATCCCAGCACTCGGGAGGCAGAGGCAGGTGGATTTCTGAGTTTGAGGCCAGCCTGGTCTACAGAGTGAGTTCCAGGACAGCCAGGGCTACACAGAGAAACCCTGTCTTGAAAAACCAAAAAAGAAGAAGAAGGGAGGGGGGGAGGGGGGGGGAGGAGAAGGGGGAGGGGGAGGGGGGAGGGGGAGGGGGAGGGGGAGGGGAGGGGGAGGGGAGGGGGAGGGGGAGGGGAGGGAGACATACCAGAGTTTTCATAAAGAGAAACTGATTTTTAGGTAGCTGTTTTAGGTAGGATTGGAGAAGCTGAAATGGGAGGATTCCAGGTCTGGGCCAGCCTGGGTGATATAACGAGACCCTGTCTCCAAAGAAAATCCAAAATTAAAAATGAAAATCTGGCTGGATGTGGTGGAGTGTGAACTTAGTGACAGCCATTGGAAGGTAGAGGCAGGTGGCTATCTGTCCAATCAATGCCAGCCTTATCTACACAGCAAGGAGAGCTACATAGAAAGACCCCATCTCAAAAAGTGAAGCGTCCTCCAACTATCTTGCTCTGTGCCAGACAGAGTCCTCTACGTTGTGTCTCAGCCTCTCTTGGGCCTGACTTTCCCTGTGCTTTGACTCTGAAACCTCAAGCTGCTCTATGAAGGCGTGCTTCCATTTGTTCTGCCTAGGCTTCTCTGCTCCCAAGCTAGTGTCTTGGTGTCCAGTTCTCCCCACTTTTGCTTCCCTCCCCCACCTGCAAGTAGGCACAGGTCCGTTTCACTGCTGCTCTAATTGTTTAAGTTAAAAGGGGATGGTGAAAACAGCACACACGAGAAGCCAAAATTATTAGACCTTGGTCTTCGGTTTACTTCTGAATTTTCCTATGAAACTCTACAGAGAAGTGCTGAGCAGATGGCAGCTTTCTTCTGAATCATCAGAAGAAAACTAGGATTCAACCTCAGGACCTAGGAGTGAGCAACACCTCAGAACTCAGGGAACGCAGCGGTGGTACAGCGTTCTTACCCTAAATTTACCTTTGGCTTATCAAATAAAATCTTTTTTTAAAAAAAACTATTAGTATTAAGGGGCAGAAGCGATGGCTCAGTGATGGAGAGGGCTTGTGGCTCGGGCAGAGACCTGGCTGGGTTCAGATCCCAGCACCCATGTGATGCGTCACAGCCCTCTCACTGCAGTTCAGTTCTGGCCTCCACGCACCAGGCACACACATGCTTTCCAGATACACATACAAGCGAAACACACAAAACGAAAATGTTTATAATTAGTAATTTTAAGTCTTACTCATCCAAGAGAATTGAGGCAGTTTATAAGAACAAAAAAACCCATAGTCAAAATTGTTTTATATATATGTGTGTGTATGTGTATTATATATAATATATATGTGTGTGTGTGTGTGTGTGTGTGTGTGTGTGTGTTTGTAGTGTATATATGTATGTATATATGTGTATATATACATATATTATATATGAAATAAAAAGTAAGTTAGAATAAGGACAGCCATTGAGTTCTACATAAATTATTAAAAACAGCCAAATTGGGGGCTGGAGAGATGACTCAGTGCTTAAGAGGACTGCTCTTCCAGAGGTCCTGAGTTCAATTCCCAGCAACCACATGGTGGCTCATAACGATCTGGAATGGAATCTGATGCCCTCTTCTGGTGTGTCTGAAGACAGCGACAGTATACTCATAAAATAAATAAATCTTGGGGGGAAAAAAAGCCAATTTTAACTGAAATTTCTTATAACTACAGTGAAAATTGACATCAATCTAAATTGTCTTATGAGAATGGCAAATTAATTTCTCAGATGAAGTAAACTTTTGTAGAAACCAGTCTGAGTAGAATTTCTAATTTGGACAGTAATGCAGAATCTTCCGTCAGCACCTTCACAATGTACTGTTTTGACTTTTCAGAGTTGGAGGGCGGGGCGCTCAGTGGCTAAGGGCACTTGTTGCTCTTGCAGAGGGCCTGGGTTTGGTTTTCAGCACCAACAGAGTGGCTCACAGCATCAGTAACTCCAGTTCCAGGGCATCCAACACCCTTTTCTTGCTTCTTCAGGCATTGCACTTATGTGGTGCACTTACACATGCAGGCAAAACACTCATACACATAAAAATAAATATATTAAATAAATGAGAAGAAAATGACTCATCTCAAATTACAATGCTTAAAAAGGTAAAGTTTTGACAGTATAAGCTGTGATGGATCACAAACAACTGGCCGGTCATTTGATTAGCAGCTGCAAATGCCCAAGTGAGGTCCCAATATTCTAGTGCAGCCTTCCAGTGGATGTTTAAGGCCTTGGTGAATTCTCTAAGAAAAAGGTCCCAGGCAATCCCTCCTCTGCTCCTTCTGTGTCTCATATGTATCTTTACTGTTGTAGGGAAGTCCCTGTATTTATAGAGCTTTGATGTGTGTACTCCAAGTCTTTAGCATCTTTGTAACCAACCCTTGAAACAGTAACTAAAAAACAAAGTATACTTAATAAAGATCCTGAAGTAAACAAAAATTACATCAGGAAAATACTTAATTGGAAGCGATGGTCTGTGAAAAGACACAGAACATGAGGCTGGGGTGAACTGCCTGTGCTGACAGCACCAATGGGGATTGTTTGATTCTCCAGAAAGTTAAAACACACCCAAGCAAGCAAGCAGTGCTCCATCCTTGTAACACTGGACTGGGGAAGGGAGACAAGCAGGTCCCTTGGGCTCACTAGTCGAGGTCACCTAGCCTACTTGATAAGCTGTGAAAACTCTTGAAATCAAAAAACAAGGGAAAGTTAGATCAGTGTTTAGGAACTGATCTTGTTGCTCCTGCAGAGCACCCAGGTTTGACTTTCAGGACCTAATATGGAGGTTTACAACTGTCATAACTTCAGTCCAAGAGGACCTGACACTACAGTACAGAAGCACACATACAGGCAAACACTCATAGAACCAAACAAACATAGGCACACACCTACAATGGAGCACTTAGGAGACAGAAGCAGGCTGATTCCTTTGCTCTGTGAGTTCAAGGACAGTCTGACACACACAGTGAGTTCCAGGATAGCCAGGAGACATAGAGAGACCCTGTTTTAAAACCAAAACATGTTTTATTAAAAAAACAAAACCAAGAAAAACGGTGAGCAAGTCTTGAGGAATGAAACAGGCAACACCCATATAGACATACCTTAGACACACCTAACACGGAGAAGAGGAAATATGTCCCCAAACACTGAACCCGTCCAGAAGTCTACTTGATTTTTTCACTAAAGTATCTGGTCTTTTCATGGTATTTCAAGTGGTCAAGAATTGGCCCATTCCATAAATACAGGATGATCTATATGGACTAAGAAGAGCCTAAGTCATAGCATTTTTTTTTTTTTTTTTTTTTTTTTTGAGACAAGGTTTCTCTGTGTAGCCCTGGCTGTCCTGGAACTCACTCTGTAGACCAGGCTGGCCTCGAACTCAGAAATCCGCCTGCCTCTGCCTCCCAAGTGCTGGGATTAAAGGCGTGCGCCACCACCGCCCGGCGAAGTCATAGCATTTAAATGACCTGGGATAGTAGGTGTGTGTTATGTAGCAGAAAGTTATTTATATAAAGAAAACTTGTCTATGGTAGCTTACTGTGAACTGGTTTGATGAAAAACTAAACTATTACACATACTGCTGCCCTACTTAACAACATGTGCTAAGGGAACAGCTTATGACTAACTACAAAGATGACTTCTTACTTTATCATTGACATGTCCCCAGAGACTAGTAGACTATAAGCTGCAGTTCCTCCCTCCTCCCTCCCTCCCTCCCTCCCTCCCTCCCTCCCTCCCCCTCCCTCCCTCCCTCCGTCTGCACTCTCTCTGATGCCTAGTCTCTCTTACCTCTGCAGTTAGTGGGAATTGTTTCCCATCACTCATAATGGTAAGCTAAAGACTTCCTCACTTTCTGCTTTTGAAGACCAACAAAATATCCCTGTTTGCTGTACCCTTCACTGCTTCCCTTGGGCTATTTTTGTCACTGTTTTTTCTGTACTTCAACTTTTCTACATTCTTTGTTCTGGGCTTCTATACATGCCTGCAGTGGCCAAGAGGGAAATGGTAATGAAATCAATGCTTTATTTTTGTTTGCTTTGGGGTTTTGTTTTTTTTGTTTGTTTTAGATAGTTTCTCTTTGTAGCCCTGGCTGTCCTGGAACTGGCTCTACGGACCAGGCTGGTCTTGAACTCACAGAGATCTACCTGCCTTTGCCTCCCTAGTGCTAAGATTAAAGGTGTGTGCCTCCAGTATCCCACAACATATTATTTTCCTGCTATCCTACACACACACAACACACACACACACAAACACACACAATTCAAACCACACAACAAAGATTTCATTTCTATGACTAGTTTCTACATCAGATCTTTACAAAGATTCCAGAAAAGAGGTAAGTTGCTACGACAGTATAAGAAATTCAAGCTAATAACCATTAATATACATGATAAGCCAAAAGTACATTCTTTTAGGCACTGAGGATTTATAACTAAATGAAAATTGACATGCCATCAATTCAGTTGATTTTCTTCCTTCTACTAATGTACTTCATCTTGTCTATTATCACAATAATTTTAGGAAAGCATGTAATGAAACTTTTAATTAAACTTTAATTAAAACCTTCAAGCCATTCATCCCTGCTGTGTAATACAAAAGGTTTTAAGAGTGTATATTCTTATGTGCTTCAAAGTACACCTTCATTTTTACTTATCTTTATTTTTATTCTGAAAAACATCCAAAGCCTTTTAGTGTGGAGTCTGGTTAAAAGAACCAACTGCTGATGGGGCTGGAGAGATGGCTCAGTGGTTAAGGGCACCTGCTGTTCTTGCCGAGGACCGTTTGATTAGCAGCACCCACATAGGAGCACAGAATCATTTGTAACTCTCTGCAGGTAACAGGCGCACACAGAGTACACACACATTCATGCAAGCAAAATGCTTGTACACATAAAAAACTAAAAAAGATCCCACCACTAAAACTCTATTACACATTTATACGACAGCTACAGATACGCCCTGGCTCTGAATAGTCTTGCATATTTTAGCGTGAAGCACATGTACTAATAATGGAACGTGCGTGTCTTCCAGATATGAACATCTATTTGAGGTAGAGTGAATAAAGAAAGATGAAGGAAAAAACAAAACCCTACACTAGGTGGCGTCGTTCCTTTCTGCAGTCTCAGTGTAGAGGGTGAGGTTCTCCATCATACAAAGGAGGTCTCTCTGGGGCCAAAGCAAACTAAGACAACACTGTTTTCTTAGGCTACTTAAGAAGCAGTAAAATAATCTGGTTACAAAAATGTATTTTTAAAGATGTTTTACCTATAATACTAAAAGTAAAGGCTCGTATTTACTGAGCAGCCAGACGTTAAGGACCCTCCAGGGGTTAACCTCTAGTCCTCCGGAGAACCATGTGCATCAGAGACAGCCATGCTCGCCCCTGCTTCATGGGCACAAAGTAAACTTGGGATTTACTCCAGTTTGTGTTCTGCGCGGCGGGCACTTGTGCAGCAGGCCTGGCACACTGCAGAAATGCGTGTGCACTCTGCATCTCCAGCATGCCACTGTGCTGTCCACCAGTACACAAAGATGAGGGTCACCTAACTCAGGTAAAATTGCACATTTTCTAAATTTTTTTTTTTTAGTTTTTTCGAGACAGGGTTTCTCTGTGTAGCCCTGGCTATCCTGGAACTCACTGTGTAGACCAGGCTGGCCTCGAACTCAGAAATCCGCCTGCCTCTGCCTCCCAAGTGCTGGGATTAAAGGCGTGCACCACCACCGCCCAGCTTCGCACCTTTTCTAATGCTTTTCTTTCCTGCAGAGAAATTTAAAATATACTATGAAAATATATAATCACTGTAAGATATACTGCCTTTACTTATTTTGTGTTAGGAACTAAAATATTTCCCTATTACAAGTATTTAAAATTGAATATACTAAACATTTATACATGAAAATCAATGTAAAAATAACATGTTTACAAAGAACATAGCCAGTTAGTTGGTATTCCATTGGAAGTATCTTAGAATAAAACAAGTTTTTAAGCCTCCATTTAACAACACTAAAGAATGAGGTATCTGAATGTTTCATCACAGACTTTTACTGTATGCAATAAACTGTATTCACAACTAGCATGTTACAAGAGTACCACTGTGCCAATAAAACGTACTGCATTTCAACAGTTACATTATCAAATATCACAACTGTCAGGGTGTCAGGGGCCACAGTTTTTTCTTCAAATGTTACCATGATATCTTTTATGTGATAGATGATATTCAAGTTAGGTTTTGTCTTTAGGTTAATTTACATATCAGAAGCCACCCCCCCCCCAGGCAGATATATATTAAGCAAATGGCTAGAGAAAACAAGAGAACCTGAGGAGAATTTAAGATGTAGCATGTAGTTTCTAAGGTGGATTTTCAAATTCAACATAACACACTCCATTTAGTTGTAAGCAAGATGCAAAATCTTAAGTCATAAAAAATATTTTATTGGTAATTATACATAAGTGAGTGGGGCTGTAAATACTTCTTATTTAAAGATATTGGTAAGTGCATAAATTGAAGGTTGTATCTGGAACTAGAGTACTATGGTTTCCATACGAATTGTTAAACCGACTTAGGAGTGACATCCCAACTCCGCGCAATCGTTACGTGTTTGCATCAGTCAGACTCACACGTCTACGACCCGGATAGGTTTGAAGCAAGGAAACGGTGATAAAACTATCATTCAGTTAAAGCCTTGCAAGTATGGCAAGTTCTTTCTATTTCTGTCAAATGCTTGCACTTCTTTAATGTTAATGTCTTAGAGAATACAGGAAATACCAGTGTTCAATGACAATAGCACTAAACCTGAATCAGAAAGATAAACAATCCATGTTTTACTATTTACTATTCAGCTAGTAAACAGTACAATAAATTGATGCTTTGAAAAATAAGCAAACTAACAAACATAAACTGCAAAAATGGATAAAACATAACTCAGAAACAATAATTTAGTAAAAACATTGGCAAAGGTTCATACAAATTCTTTATTTAATAACAACTTCCTATTTAATCACACCAAGTACCAGCAGGTGCATTAAGAGGATAACCATTAAGAAAATCCTGTTGCAGCAATAGTTGATTAAGTTGATCTCTGACTTGCATACATATAACTATTTGTTTCACAATTCTCAAATAATACATATTTAGGCAGCTTGCACTATGTAATAAAAATTTAAACTCATTACATGCCAATAGTAGAGAATTCAATAATTATGTGTTAGAATTCACTAAACTATAAGTGAAAATAGACTTACCAATAACACTGCATAATGAATAATTCAACCACATTTTCATGGCATTTAACAGCAGAGACCAAAATGTTAAGTCTGGAAATGTTTGGTAGCTTACACTGCAATAAACTCTAATAAATCCTGGCAAATTCATATTTCATGTAAAACTCAAATTATAGGTTATGCATGAGTGTGTCTGTCATGAAAATGTGGTAGTTGTTGGCATAATCTGTATTTCCAAGGAGGACAGGCATGACTAAGTGGAGCGAGAATGTTTAGTGAGACTCTCCGTTCAGGGAAGAGGCTTCTCCACGGGGTGAGGAGGACCTGGACACTCCCCGCTCAGTGTTGTCCGAGCTGCAGCTGCTCTGGCTGTGCTGGTCCCCAGCAGCAGCACTGGATGCCGGCGCTGACTTGGCTTTCTCCTTAAAGTCTGTAATAATGACTGTCAGGTCTCCAACAGTGACTTCCAAGTGCTGGGCTACGACACTTACTACCGATTCCACATTCTTTTAAATCTAGGTGGTCTCTAAACCAAGCGAAATGAAAAACAGACGCAACAATGAGTTTTTAACCTAGCTTTTCTCACTATCAAATTTCTGAGTAAACACTATACAAGCAAGCCAAGTGACAAAATGAGTCATAGTGAAGGTTGCAGGCAGCTTGATCATTTTATTCCAATCGATGTTTTAGGACAGTGAGACACCACTGCACCACAAAGGCAGCTGGTAAAGCTCAGGCTGGGGACTAGAGACTCTCACTGGTTAAGAGCCCTAGCTGTTTTTCCAGAGGACCCAGGTTTGATTCTCAGCACACACAGGGAGGCTCACAGCATCCCTGACTCCAGTGCCAGCAGATGTGACACAGAGAACAATAAAATAGATAGCTCTTTTTAAACACACAATAAGGCTAGAGCTAGGCTAAGTCGTACTCCATCGCTGCTGCACACCTAATCATTACGACCCAGACCCATGATCGCTGCCAGAGCTCAGGATTGTGAATACCACTGTCCTGAACTTCAAGTACCTTTTTTTTTTTTTTTAATTGATGAAAGAAAAAGAATAGACCTAAATGTCTTTCTTCTAAATATCTGCTAAGAAAGAAAAGCCTCTTCTTTAAGCTTGTATTTTTACTTTTTCTGATTTCTAATGTAACTTTCAAGCACATAAAACTTCTGTGATATTTTATACTGAGATAAAATAGTTTACTTTCATGCTGTGTACAGAAGCATGGTCAAAGTTAAAAAGAAATGTTAAATGATTGTCTCTACTGTTGTGAAAACCCCATGGAGCCCACTCTACCTGGCTTTCTTGTGACAGTTCTTTTTGCTAGCTGCTTCCTTCTCACTCTTGTCCTTCTCTACTTTGTCTTTCTTCTCTTTCTTCGACTGGGTAGGGGGCACGAACTGCTGAGTGACCTGCTGTGCGACCAGCTGGGAGACAGGGCGAGGTTTCCTGTGTGCATAGGAAAGAGAAGGGTCTTATTATACCTTAAAGGTGCTGTGTTTATAAAATAAAAGCAGGGTGTGAGAATATATTTTGTGATATTTTCAAGTTTAAATTTCTCATATATAAAATATAAATTGTTATTTCTGTTCAATAAAATAGAACAAACTATCGTAACAGCTAAAATTTAAGTGCAATATATATGCTCAGGCCATTAGAATGCAACTGCACATAAAGGAACATGAACATTATTTATAATTTATATCCAAGAAAATAGGGCACACATAATAACATGAATTTTAAAAATGTAACAATCGTTTACACTTAGTTTCTGTGTATCAGTGTTGTGGCTGAAGTACTGGGCCACACACCTGCAAAACAGAAACTGAGGCACATCTCAGGCCCCAAGAAGTTGTTTTAACCTATCCTTCCTTCTGAGAGAAAGAGCTAGATATCTGTAGTATCATCTACTTGGTTCCCTCTTTAAGATCTTGAATTCATTCACTGATTATTTGTTTACTGCCAAAACTCATCACTGAAATCCTTGAGACTCCTTCTGTCTCAGGATACAATCTTAAGATGCATTTCTGATGCTGGAGTATCCTCCATTCTGTGACATTTCCAATTTCTACATTTCGGGGTGCCTTCTTGGCTTTGCCTTTGGATCCTAGCATGAGCAAGCATCTTATCGCCCCCAATCAAGGACCCTCCAGGTCTCACAGTGCTTGAGCAACTGGGGCAACGGTCAGAGAAACAATCTCTAAGTTCCAAAGAGAGAAAGAGAGTAAAGAAAGAAGCAGGAAGACAAAGAGTGGAGAAATACGGGAGATTTTATACACACACACACACACACACACATATATATATATATATATAACTTTGCTTAGAAAATACTATTTACCGCCGTCATAGAACCCCAGAACAAAACCAAACATACATGTTTTCCTTTCTTGGGAGATCCTAGCCCACTGTGTGTGTACATGCATGTGGGCACAGTATAATATGTAGAATGGAGAACGGGAACACATATTAGGTGACGAGGAAGGCCTGAGCACAGGGAAATAGCATTTGAGTCATGAGCAAGGATTTGAAGCCAATCATTCTTCTTGTTCCAACCCTGTCACGGTTTGTGTGTTTTATCTTTTTTTTTCTTTTTTTAAAGTAGAGGACAAGTGCATATTACCAAGTGTTTATATTCGATAATAAAATATAAAATATAATGTGAAGCTTTCTATTTTCAGAATGGCTATTATTACCATTTAGAATTCAGAATGCAGATATTCAATGTGATGTTCACAGCCAACTTTTTTTTTTCCTTTTGTTTTTTGAGATAGGATTTTACTATGCAGATTGGGCTGTCCTTGAACTCATTATATACCAGCTAGCCTCAAACTCACAGAGATCTGAGTGCTTCTGCCTCCCAAGAGCTGAGGTTAATGTTCAAGGTGGTTTTTTTTTTTTTTAATTTTTTAATTAAAATTTAATTTTAAAATCATATATTTTGGATAAAGCATTTTAAAAAATCTTTTATATTTTCTTATAAAGAAACAGGAAACAGCAGGACACAACCAGGAAATGAGAAAATATTGCATAATGTTGTATAATCAAACATAAAAAGTTTGAAGGCTAGCAGGATATGAGGAAGCAGAGTACACTCATTTTAACACCAGAACTGACAGAAATGAGGGATAAATGTCCAGGCTAACAGTTATACTAACAGTGCTTGAGTTAAGTGCTTGCATGCACCTGAGTTTGGCACCAACACTCAGGTAAAAAGCTAGGCGTGCCCCCTGACACAGCTGTGAACCCAGCATTGGTAACAAGGAGGGACACAGATGCCAGCTAAGGCTTGTTGAACACCAGAGCAAGTTCCAGGTTCAGTGAGAGATCCTAATTCAAGGGACTAAGGCTGGAGGTAAGGGGAGAGGAACACTACAGGACACTAGACATCCTCCTGTGACCTCCACGGACAGATCTGTGTCCACACACATGTATACACAACACATGCAAAACCAGCTACACATATGAAAGTGCTCTGAAGGTATTGTATTTTATGGTTAGCTCTGTTAAGGAAATGAACATGACAACAAGGGTTGAGGCAATAGTTCATGTATTCAAGCAGTGTCTGAATCTCCCAGGTTTTTAGTCTTGTCAACTCCTACCGCCACAGTTTTTGATTTAGTTACTTCTGGGTGGAGACCAAGAATTTGTACTTCTGGCTAGTTTTTAAGTAATGCTAATTTGTCTGACTCAGGGAAGTTATGTGAGAAAATTTTTCTTGGGAAGACACAACACACAAATCTACTCACCTTATAGGAAACTCTCAACAGAACAAAGTTTGGATACCGCTAAAGTGCAATTTAGTGAACCAATGAGTCTTATTAGGGCTACTTACAGGAACAGAGATGACTCAAAAACAACTGCATCACAAAAACACACCCCAGAATGAGTGACAGCTCACAAAGCTAGGAACCTGGTGTAGTCCCTGAGCAGAGGAGGCCACCACCTCCCTCCCTTCCGCCCCAGCCTACAGCCATTGATGCCTCCACAGGAACTGTCAAAATGGTGGCATCTCCTTGGCCTGTAGCTGGTGCAGGAGCTGTCCGTGGTGGTACATCTCCTTTCCCACCTCAGTCTATGTGTGCTGGAGCTGTCCACCATGACAATACTTCTCTTCAACTTCCCCCAACAGCTCACCAGAGTACCTCAGCCAAAGCCACCACTGGCCAGGAAGGACTTCCCATCCCAACCAATGAAATTAATGCAGGAAAGAGGAGGTGGGGGAAGCCACCAATCTCTGAGTAGGAAAACCCATCAATCTCCAAGCTCCCCAAGATCAGGACTTGAAATATCACCAATCCTCAATCTGGAAATCTCAGCCCGGAAAACCTCCACCCACCCCACCCCCACCAAGAAATTCTATGTAAGTCCTGGCCTTTGTTCAATTCCCTGGACCCTCCAATAAATTTCTTTTATGGGATTTGCTGCCTAGTGTGACTCTCATTGGAATAAGCCACGAAGCAATGGAGAAAAGAAGGGAAGAAGCAAAGAAGTAGAGTGAGCCTGAGGCTCCTGGGGTCCTCAGCACAGCTGAGGGCACACTCCCCTGGGAGCTGTAACACCTCTGCTGAGGAGCCTTCCTTTCTGATATGTGATTGCTGAGTTCCTGCGCCGCAGGAGACCCTTCCCTTGGGATACCTTCTCCCTCAGCCATGTGGTTCCTGGACTTGTGACTCCAAGATGCCCTTCCACCCAAGCAGGAACACTTAGAACATACTGCATAGCCTGGAGGCACATGGACGGGTAGGAAAGTGTCCTTTCAAGGTGCTTCTGTTCTCAGACTCTTCCAGGCAGCTCCACTGGATTCTCTTCTTTCTAGGTAACTACTCCGGCATCAGCATCTTCTTTGCAGCTCTGTTCCACTCATCTCTACACTCTGAGCTTTTCTGCTTACTCTGGCACGAGGGGCCAGTGTATCTAGCAGTTTCAAGATTTCCTGAAGCTCATTCGAGTGAGTTGTTTACCTTCTGTTTAAGGAGCTTCCCTGCAGGATAGGATGTTTCAATCTCAGAGGAAACTGTTACACAGCAAGAAATCTTTCTGAAAAGAAGCTTCAAGAAACAGAAGACTTTTAGCAGGTACTGCAATCACTGCAGTAGGAAGCCCGAACAGTGCAGAAGGCACGTGCTAAGGAATATGAGTTACCTGAGAGTAACAGTCATTAAAGAAACTCATGAAAACTTAACAAAGAGTATGGATATCAATCAGAAGCAAAAAGATTTTGTAAGACAAGAAAGTGGTTTGGAAGCATTTGAATAGACCAGAAAAGGGGGCATTCTTTATAAAAATGTCATAAAAATTAAACAGAAAGAGAAAATAAATAATCAAAAACCACCCAAACTAAAGCAGCAGCAATGAACTTCAACTGTCTGCCTGGAGAGTGAAATCAAGGGCCAACAGTAACTGTTTAGCTCTGCCCTCCTCACCTCTAACCAAGAGACACTTCAAAGCAACAAGGAAAAGCTAACATTCTCTGTGCAAACAGTATGGTATGAATGTTCACGTCCCTTCAAATCCCCACACGGACACATAATCCCAAATGTGGTTAGAATCAGCAAGTACAGTGATTAGGCCCTAAAACCAGAGCCCTCAGAAGAGTGAGTGCCCCGACAAAGCCTCCAGAGAGCCGTCATGTCCCTTCCACAGCCACAGGAAGTCACACACACACAAAGGAACCCTCATCAGATAACCCCACAGGCATCACCTGACTGTGATGCCCAAACTTTAAAGGTGAGAGAAAGAAATTCCTTTTACCTCAAAATGTAGTAGAAATATATAAAAATATTACTAATTATAAACATTTAGAGTAGAAATCCTAGAGTTGGGGAGATGGTTCAGCAAATTAAGAGCACTTACTGCTCTTGCAGAGGACCTGGGTTCAGTTCCCAGCACACACATAGTAGCTCAAAACTATCTGTAATCTCAGGTTCCAGTGTCCTCTTCTTGCCTCCTTAGGTACTGTAACACACACAAACACACACACTATGCACACATGCCCAGAGGAAAAACAGATATACATAAAAGAAAAGTAATTCTTTCAAAAGTGAAAATCCTGGAGTCTCCAGCCATTAGCGAACTGCAGTGCCGTCTTTCTGTCACTACAATGGGTAGACTGATAAGGTGCTGCCTCTAGAGAGAGGGACTTAAACAACAGTCACCTAGCTCTGCTGTGTTCTCTCAGTCACAGTGCACACTGCAGCATTCAAGCACTCTGCTGCACTGAGGGGCTGGCCCCCATGCAAGTCATTACCCAGTGAGCACCCTCTTGGCACTTGGCACTGCTTCGCTGCACTACGCTCCCACTTTCATGCAAGAAGAAAACAATCCTAACTTTCCAACTCATAAATCTTACAACAGAGTTGCTACTGTTTTTCCTGAAGTCTTATTCCTAACAGATATTCTCTCCCTAGAACAATTACTCCTTGTGGAGGCAGGGCTGACGGGCAGGTTAGCCACTGTAAAAGTAAACATCTATTAATAAGGTATAATTTACATCATAAATCCATAAACTGAATCAAATCCTTTATTTTAAATGAATTATCAATTCAGAATATTTCTAAAGTACTACACTCTCAATGGAAGAATAAAATGGCTGAGAATATTATAGTTAGTCCGCAAGGCAAAACCAACAAAACTAGATGACTCTGTCAGAGGAGAAAAAAGAATAAACCAGGCTATAAACAAGTGATGTTAGATCTACACTAGGGTCCAGCGGGATGGAATGTAAGTGAAACAGTGAACTCTAATGTCTACCTGGATATTCAGGATAAGAGTCTCCAGTCACATAAGGAAAAGAAATGGTGGCATCTAGGGAGGACAACAGTGGCCTTCTCTCAGTAAGAGAACCAACAGACTTGATATGGGCCATGCTAACTACTATGGCTGCAGTGTAAGATGTCTCCCACTGGACCATCATGTATCTGAACATTGCTCTCCAGCTGGGATGCTGCTGTGGGAGACTATGGGGCCTTTAAAAGGAGTGGACTGGGCCTTCCACATGACATCCATTTCTGGTTCTCACAGGAGTTCTGCTCCTTGATCTGCCATATGCGAAGAACAGACTACAGGGCACACTCTCTGCACAACAGACCAAGCTGTGGTACTTTCCTTATGGTGACGGACTGTACTATGAAGCCATGGGCCACTTCTCTATTAAGCTGTTCTGTCAGCTGTTTTATCAGTGACAAGAAAAGCAAACAAATACACTGAGTTTGCAGGTTTGTGAGGGAAGCTGGCATGGGGCAAGCAGAACTGTAAAACTGGCATTCTGGTAAGGAATCATAACTATCACCTCTGTACCTTGTGTCTTTTATTGTATTCCTCGCCTTTAAAATGTTATGCCTTAAAGAGACTTAATGGCTTTTCAAGGTGCTGAGTCATTGCTTTCAGTTGTTTATCACCAGAATGCCTACCAGGCTCCAAAAGACAGTGCCAAACCCAGAAGGCCCTGGTTAAACCCATTGTGTCACAAAAGAAAACAAAGAAAAGCAAAGGAACATTGAGAAGGAGTTTGCAGCAAGCAGGGGTGAAACAGGGTAAGAGGGACAAAAGAGAGGGACCAAGGTGAGAGGAACAGAGTACATTCATATGCATAAAACTGTCACATGGTGAAATTACTTTTAAACATCTCTGAGTAATTATATCTTTCTTCTTTTATCATAGGCTTTTCTATAGTATACAATACTCCACTGTTTTTATCCTTGTTCTAATGATACAGATTACATTTCACTGAAGACTATAACTGTACCCACAGTTCTAAGATTATTTAATCTCAGTCAACTCTGAAGAAAAGGGTGGAGAGGAGCACATTTGTTAACTGAATAAAATTCCCTACTGCTCTTCAGGGGCTGAATGGGCTTTAAAGTCCTGCAATGACAACAGTGTGGACACAGTTTATCACAGTCCTTTGTGATGTCTAGAGAGGCGCAACTTCACCATGCATGCATGCAGTATCAGTCCACAGGGATCAGAACAAAGTTTGATCTCTCTTCCATTTGACAAGAGCAATCTGCTGAATGACAGAGAAGAGTCTTGGTTTTGTTGTTGTTGTTGTTTTTACAAGAGCACAAATCTACTTTATTTACTCTCCATTAGTTTAAATCCAGAACAGGTACACATCCCACGGATTCTGTGTCCAATGGCCTTTGCAAGAAAGTTGCTTTGGAATTAGGCTCGAACCATGCCACTGTTTCCAAGGGCCTGGGTTACTTTTCCCCAGATCACTCTGGTTTTTGATTTGCCTCCAGGAGTCACTGTATTGTTTTTTGCTTTATACACATAAGCACATCTCTTGCCTAAGTAGAACTCAGTTTTATCTCGGGCATAAACATCTTCAATTTTAAGAAGAGTAGTAGGGTGCCTCTTTGGTTCTGAAGTAGTGTGCTCTCTTTGGTTCTGGAGACCTTGCTTGTAGCCAGCAAAAATGGCCTTGAACCACAGCCTTCCAGACATACTTGGGTTTAGAAGTCCTGTTCCCAGCAGGCCCCAGAAATCTACCCTTGAGGTTCAACAGCACAGACGTCCCTCACCTCCACTGAGAGTAGGGTCTTTTAATGGTACAAACTGTTAACTCAGAAAGTAAAAGAATGTCATTATAAACTTCCTTTCTCAACTATTTTGTTACAAGCCAAATAATTAATAAATTAGTGTACTTATTAAAACATGAACTGTCACACACAAAATTAATGTGCTCAATGTGATATCATTCCAGCTAATAAATACATAAGAAAGTAAACAATTAAAACAAGTACGGTAGCACATGCTTATGACCCCAGCACACAACTTGCTGGACTGAGTGAGCTACATGGCGAATCGGATCAAAATCTAACTTACACAGTAGAAAACTACTAGTATGCTACTAAGGAAACGTAACAATAGAGGGTTCCTAGTGACATACTGTTATACCCACAGATTAGGCCTCACCCAACCCACAGCAGAGAAGCTTCTTCTGGCTGTAGATGGAAATAAACAGAGACTCACAACTGGACGATGTGCAGAATGAGAGATGTCATAGCAGCCATCATAAAAGGAATGTCTATATCAAGCCCCTCCTCTCAAAGGCTTGGGGGTCTATGGGGAATGGACGGCACCAAGCAGTCAGTGTCTTGCAGACACAACAGGACTGACGCTCAGACTGTGGCGGTATGACCTAAACAGACCTACAGAGGCTCAAGCCAGACAGGGTTCCAACACTGAGAAGAGCAAGCTTAACATGGTATCCCACTTCTAACCAAGAAGCTATTTATAATTGTTACCTGCTGGCAAAAGGGAAACCAGTTCTTACCAATTGGGTGTCACTGGGTAGTGCATCAACCACACCAGATCAGACTCTATGTCTAGAAGTATCTAGAAGTAGTTGGCCAGGGGAACTAGGGGAAACACAACACCTTTTTGTTTCATTTTGATGGGGTTTTTTTTTTTTTCAGTTTTTTGTTTGTTTGCTTATTTGTTTTAGTGTGTGTGTTAGTTAAACGAGAGAGAGAGAGAGAGAGAGAGAGAGAGAGAGAGAGAGAGAGAGAGGATAGTAGAAGGAGGAAAGGATCTAGGAGTTAGGGAAGGGGAAAGAAAACATGACCAAAATACATTGTATGAAAAAATTTAAATAATGTATGTACAGTTTGAGAAACTACTTAACATCTCGTCTTAGAATACTCATTAATAAACATTCAAAGAAGCACTTGCTCTTGAATGCCACCAGAGGTTTCCAGGCAACTGAGTCAGTCGATAAAACGCTTGGGAGCAAACACATGCAGACAGCACCAAAACCTGAGTTAGGCATGCACTCACCTGAGACCTCAGTCTCTCTGTTTACCATCTTTCAGCAACACCGCAATGTTATACTCTGAGGTTCTGACTTGACAAAGTCACAAAAAAATCCTGTTTGTCTTCTCCACCTTACTGTAACCTGGCTTTCCCAACTCCACAGCTGGTGTAGGGCAACTGCTGTTCTATTTTTCACTTCTCTCAGTCCCTTCAAAACAGCACCCAGGGAGCCTCACCCTGAAGGCTTTCCCACCATTGTATGGCACCCACACTTTTAAACAGCTCAAATGATCAAATTATAAAGGAAGTGACACAGTGGGCCTTCTGTAAGTTCTGTGTTAGTCACTCAGATCACTTCCTCTGGGGAGCCAGCTGCTCTGTCTAAAGGACTTCAGCAGCCATGTGGAGATGCGCACATGGCAAAGAATTAGGCAGTCCTGTCAACAGCGCTCAGTGTGTGTGCACCATCTTTGGAAGGAGGTACCCAGAGGTCAAGCCTTCAGTAAGTGCAGCCTCACTTAGCATCTCCTTCACTATCCCATCATTCCTCCCCAGAGTCTGAGTAAACTGGCTAACCTGGAACTAGTAATTTTCCTGTCTTGGCCTACTGAGGGATTGGGCTATAGGCATGGACCATGATAGTCCTCAGCAAACATTAACTATAACCCGAGAGTAATCTAGAGTCTGAAATATTCGCTAAAAACTGAAGCAAACTTATGACCAAAATAGATAAAATAAGTGTTCTAAAGGCAATATGTTGCAAAAATATAATTGTGAACCTGTTTACTAAAAGTATCTGAACAAAAATGAAGCCGTTTCTATGTGGGAGAGGGGACACAGCAGAAAGAGAAAGCTGAGCAACAGGGAAACAGCTTGTCAATGCACACTGGTCACTCGTCTGGGAGCCAGCTGCTGTGTAGAGGGCAAAAGAGACCAACGTGCTCAAAAGTGTTTTAGGCTGCAACCCGTTCCATGGTCCTAAGACAGCAGTTCTCAATCTGTGCTTCACAACTCCGTTGGGTGTGGACCGACCCTTTCATGGGGGTCTCATATCAAGTATTTACATTATGATTCATAACAAAATTGTGTAGCAAAATTATATATGAAGTAGCAATGAAAATAATTTCATAGCTGAGGTTCACCACAACATGAGGAACTGTATTAAAGTGTCACAGCATTAAGGCTGAGAGCCACTGCTCTAGGCTCATGAATTTTCAAAATTGTCTTTAGCATTTTCTATTTTACTACATTTCACGAGTGTGTGTGCGTGCGCCCGTGTGCGTGCCGTGGAGCCCGTGGAGGTCAGAGAAGCTGTAGAAGAACGTTCCCGTCTTCTATCATGTGGATTCTGGGGATCAACCTCACATTAGCAGAGACACAAGCACCCTCACCTGCTAAGCTGTCTCACTGGCCCAGTTACTAAGTGTTTAATCCATTTTACTTTTAGAAACTAAAAGCACAGCACATGTATAATTTTATTATGCAATAGACTATTTGAAAACAATGAGGTTCACCTGTTGAGAACAAATTCAATTTAAGATTTCTACATGCTGCTGAACTGCAGAGGGCCTAATGAAGGTAGTGTGGTTTCTAGCACCGATGAGCTCCAATTAAGTAGAAAAAAGCAGGAGGAACCCAGGAAAGACTTCTAACATAGTATATGTCCAAGTAGTTGCTGAATAAATTTGAAAGGCAAGAAACATAAATAACACCTGGACACCTCAAAGTCAAAAAAACACATTCTTGAAAAGAGGATTTTTCAAGCTAGTCCTGGAAAGAGTTTCAACAGGCAAAGCTGAAACGCAGGACAGTTACCACAGAGGAAGCATGAAAAGCAAAGCTGCCTTGTCCAAAGATACAGGGCATCTTCCAAGGCACTTTCAGGAAAATCTGCAAGCAGTTAGTTGAAAGAAAAACAGGCAGACTTTTCAAGAGGGCTGCTAGAGACCAGGGAGTCAGGCTGTGGGAGGCTCTACCTGACAGAGTGACAGTCTTCAGCCAGGACTGGATTCCGAAGAAAATTATTTTCCATAAACTTAATCTATATTAACATTTTTAATTAATAGATTTTGCATATAATTTTAAATGTTTTATATTGAAAACAGTCCACTTCAAATCCTCACTACTGTCAAAGCAAGGACACTGGAAATAAGATGAGATGAGAACTCTCAGGGGCCTGACAGTAGCTGCCCTACAGTAGAAATGTCCCATCTTGGCTGTGTGGGGCTAGACATGCATATATCCTAAGTGTACATAGGTGCTCACAACTTGCAATGCTGCCACAGAATAGGAACCCATAACATGTCAATAAATTGTTAAGTCAAGCCATCAGAAAGTGAAGTCTGTTTATCTGTATCTACATATAATTTAAACATGATATCATATAAGTTATTACATAACAAACTTTATATAGACTATATAACATTTTTACATCAGATGCAGAAGCTATTTTTCCTTACAAGTGTGTGTTTGTATGGCTGTGCATGCCCAGTTCAAGCAAGCTCTGGCTTCTCTCTCTAAAGTTAGTGAGAACCCACCAAGACTTCTGTCATGTTAAGCTACTTCTAGATCAGATAACAGAAAGGAAGTTGTGGTTTTAAGTGACTCTCTTGCTTCCTATCTATATTCTGCTAAACAAAATTTATTTTAGCACAGAGAGCTAAACTATAAATGCTTTGTTTAAACTAACATGTCTTAAATATGAAGTAGCAATGAACCAACCAGCCACCAGGCATTAGATAATTTGACACCTTTGATTGAAGAGAACACAAAAGTACATTTGGGACAAAGTTCACTGTCTTACACAGAGCTATCATCATTATGTACAGGTGCAGGGGACTATGTGAGGATATTTTTGCATGTAAGAACTATACACTTAATAGTATATCATCAAATTATATACAGTGTACTTTTACTAACAATTAGAAATTTAATGTAACTAAAACCATAAATGTATGGGTAAAAGAAAAAGCAAACCTGTCAAGAGAAACAAAGGAAACTAATGCCAGTGGTGGTGTAAGAAGGGAAGGGGGTGGCAAACTATGCAGGGAAAACACTCCAAGGAGATCCTACACTTGCACAGAAATGATCATTGCAACCTTATATAATATTTTTATTTAATGTAGTAAGATTTTAGTTAATAGAGAAGTAAGTATTTAGATAAAATTGATTCACTCTCTTAATTACATAAAAGTTATTTATCTTAAGGATTCCTTAAGTAAAGTATGCAATAGCTTTTATGAAGCTTTCCATCTTCATCCATTTACTTTTAAATTCTGTTTTGAGTGAAGAAACCTGTCCTGGTCACTTTCCAAGTCTCGATCAACTCCAGGTCTGCCAAATGCTAACGTCCATCCTTCCACATACATGATGCTGTGAGCTTCTGGTGACTCACAAGCACCATTTGGAACCTCACACAGCAAGGCTCTCTGGACTCATTAAGATGCTCTGGGCCATCTGCCCACACTTGAAATAGCACTTCCAGAAGCCTGTGCCATTCTAGCTGGTAATTTTCCTGTCTCCTGTCTTATTGTCAGTTACCACTTCTCAGTATATCTGCTTCTGGCAACTTTAGTCACCCATTAACAACTTCAGTCCTTCAAGCTGCTTATAACTTAATGTCTATTATAATCTGAAAGAATTAATAGGTGGGGACAGAGCTCAGTACGTGAGGAGTTTGCCATAAAAATATAAAGTACAAAATTTAGATTCCCAGAAACCCACACAAAAACCAAGTAGTTGTGGCAAGTGCCTGTAATCCCAGCATTTAGGAGGCAGAGAATGGGGATGCCCAGGACAAGCTGGCTGGCTAGACTCAGAAAGTTGGAGCTCTTGGTTCAGTGAGGGATCCTGCCCTCCTCCCAGCAAAGTAGAAAGCAATTGAGAAACACACTCAACATCAACTTTGGGCCTCCATACATATATGCACAAACTTCTAAGCAAATCCAGACATGTACACCTTCAACATGTAAATATACATACATACATACATACATACATACATACAGTATTTCATGTATATATGTAAAAAAGTTTTCAAAAATAAAAACATCTCATCATATCAGTGCTTGTTATTTTATGAAGCAATTCTTACATAGTGTAACTACAAATTGACAGGGGAAACTAGATACCAAAGGACAGCAGCCTTTAAAGCTGCCTGGAGAATTCTGGGTGCTTGGCAAGCAGGGGTGTCAGGAGCAGCCTTGCTTATACACTGAAGGCCTAAAATCAGTCATAGGCCTAAGTTAGACATATATGCCTGCTCACAAACTCTTGGTCTCTGTGGAAAAACACCGACCCTAGAACAGATAGCTATAAGATCTTGTAGACAGGCAGCCTTAGTGGAAAACTACCAGCTTGGATAGTCACAGACCTTGTGGATAGGTAGCCCTGGTGGATAGTACCAGCTTAGATAGAGACAAGTGAATCATAGACAGAGTCAAAATGACCTGTTCCCTGAACCTTCACCCAGCTGATACCCTGTCCTGGAAGACATCTGTACTCCCCTGAGACATCTACGCTCCTGCATCATCCCCTTCCCCACATCCTGCCTTTATGTGTTTATAACCCCTGTGTGAAAAAGTAAGAACAGTGGTTTGATCAGACTATAGACAAGCCACTCGTTCATTGTGTCCCCGTCCTCCAGTTTTCTCTTCCAGGTCTTCTGATCCCAGTTCAATGCCCCGTGGGACTGAGGCACAAGGGGAAGGGAAAGCCATGTCTAGAGAGTCCCTGAGCCCTCGAAACCACAGCGGCTGTGTGCTGGCTTCACTATTAGACAACTGAATGGCTGCATGACCCCTCTGTGGAGTTACAAAAGTGAGGATAACTTCAGCAAGGCAAGTTATCCCTAAACATGAGTTACTGAATGTCACACCAGAGCCCTGGGTATTTCATCAAAGTGTCAGCCTTTCTTCTCCATCACTCTTCTCTGGTTTCTGTGACTTTGGGTATATTCCTCATCATTAAAATAATAGAATAAGAGCATTTCCTTCATTTCATCTCTACTATATCCCCATGAGCACATTCTTGACTGTGGTTTTGAAGTGCATATTTAATTTTGCTAACACACTGTGAATTTTCAACTTAACTTTTAAATCGTTTCAAAACCTGTAATTTTTTTCCCTTACTAATACACAAAAACATTTTTCTGTATGTTGGCAGTCCCAAAATAGCCTTAGACACAGCATAGCTTAAATGCACTGTGTTCTCTGTGCATCATCCCTGTCTGATGTTTCAGTGGCCTGCACTGCTGCTATTACTCCTGGGGCACTAATATGCACTGAGTTCTTTCTGTAAGTCAGGCATTACTCTAAGTGCTATATTTCTCGTTAATCTCCACGGCAACTTTGACTTATAGGAATTTAATGCTTTAAGAAAATAATAGGAAATTTCAACTTTGTCTTTATTCTCAGTCAGCTTAATTATTTACCAAATCATTCTGTGAGAAATCTTTAAAAAGTTCCTCACAAAACCATCTGGGCCTGGTCGTTTCAAGATTTCAGTCTCTTATAGGGTCATTTTTATTAATTTATATTTTTCTACCAAAAAACTCCATTCTCCTTGACTCCCTTCCTTTTGGGAGACAGGATATTCTTATGACTCAGGCTGCCCTTGAACTCACAACCATTCCTAACCCAGCCTTCTGAGGACTGGAATCTAGGTAAGTACCACTACATTGAGCCTATATTTTTTGATTTACTAGCTATGACAACTGTTCCCTGATACACATTAGCATCATTTATACTGATGTTACTTTCTATTTTGTAGCCCTAATTCTGCTTAGAGTACCTTCAAATTCTAGCTAAGAAAACTTGTCTGGTCTTGCACATATGCAGATGTGTACATGTGTACATGGACATGCAGATGCAGGTGCACGGGTACGCATGTGGAAGATGGAAGTCAACTCTGGAATTGCTCCTCAGGAGCTGTCAACCTTGATTTTTGTGGATAATGTCTCTTAGAAATCCTGGACTCCATCAATTAGGTTAGATTGGCTGTCTAGGAAGCCCAGAGAGTGGCACGACAGTCTCTCCATCCTGGGATTCCCAGTGTGCACTAGAAAGCCTGGCTTCTGTGTGAGGACTAAGACTTGACCTCATGTCCTCACATTTCTGTGGCAAACACTTGACTGATGGAGCCATTTCCCAGTCCCAATTAATTTTCTAGTAATGAAAGATGATGCTTTACTTTTACTGAACTACACTTTGTTTTCTGATTTGTTATTTGTTAACTTTACTATTTTTTTTCTATCTCATCTTAGGTTTATCTTGTCATTCTATATCCTATATGTTAATTACATATATAATTTAATTGGATTTTCTAGACAAACTACAATTGTCAGTTTGCAATACAACTTTGACCTAAGACTTTTTTAGGATTGTTTGTTTCTCTGAAACAAGAGTTTTATGGATCCCAGTGTGGCCTAGCCTGCTAGGCAGCAGAAAAAGAGCTAAGATCCTCCTGTGTCTTGGGATAACACTTGTACACCACACCTAATTTACACAATGCTGGAGACATAACCTGGAGCTTCCAGCCCACTAGTTATACATTACAGTGAGCTGTCCACTTGGGAAATTTTAACTTAGATGCATCATTAGTTAATTACTTGAGCCAATCATGTTGGTGCCAGATGGTCTCTCAAGAATACTTATTGTATGCTCCCTTAATTGTGTTTGATTCCCAACACAGATTATCCTGATTTACTTAAAATGTACACTCACTCATTTCAACTGGTCTGCCTGTAAATGGCAACCTGAGGAACAAGGTTATACAACCTAAGCAAGCACTCTAGCAGATGAAGTATTTCCCTGATCTAGGAAAATGGTTTTGGATTCTTCATAGAGGGAGAAGTGTCTGCACACCATGTGCACACTTAAGTGCAGGTGCACACGTGCCATGGCTTGTGGGTGAGGTCAGAGAACAGCTTGTGAGTTTGATCAAACTCAGGTCGTCCGGCTGTGCAGCCAGCACCTTCGCCCACTGAGTCATCCTAATTCCAGAAATTGAGATTGTGTTTTCAAGGTTTAGAAAAGTGTTGTGGTTTGTTTTCTAGGTGTTGCATTGCTATTAACCTAAACCTTATTGTAGAGCACATACTTGATAACATACTAACTTAAAACTGTTTCTCAGGCTGGGAAGGCAGTTCAACTAGTAGTGCAAGGGCCTGTTCCATCCCCAGAACCCATATGAACGCCATAGAACGCCAGGCACAGTGGTGCACATAGTAACTCAGAACTGGGGCGTCCGAGACAGGTAAATCTTGGTTAGTAGCTAAGCTTGATGGTGGGCATTGCTAGTTTTAACAAGTACATTTGGTCTGGTTTTTATGTTGTCTTTTAAGTTTTCCTTTCACACTTTTTCCTTCTGTTTTCCTTCTTCTATGACACAATTAATGCACAGATTAAGCAAACACTTATGGAGTACATACTACTTGAGAGACACCACACTTGAGGGATGGAATGGTACCCAAGGCATCAGCAACATAACATGAATGGTGCTGCTCATTCCCCATCTCATTCAACAGCAGAAGAGACTGCTCAGAAGTGGGGTAAGGGTGACATACTATATAAATACGCCAGATGGAGTAGTGCACACACTGAATCTCAGCACTCTGGAGTGGAGGCAGGCAGATTTGTGAGCCTGTGGTCAGCCTGGTCTAAGGAGCAGTTCTAGGCCTACAAGGCCTATAGGGAAAAATGCTGTCTCGAAACAAACAAACAAAAGACTAAAAAAAATTGCCCCAATGAAAGAATGGGAAAAGACTATTTTAACCAAACTGAGCACCATATGTACAGAAGAGGAAAGAAGCGTGGACAGAACTGAAGGAAATCAGCAGGCCTGGAGTCTGGATGAGGGAGGACCTGTAAGAGATGATGACTGAGAAGCAGGCATGACAGCTCAGTGTGGGTCATGTTAAAGAATCTAAGTAAGCACCACAAGTACATCTAAGAAAGAAAATGACTTTCATCATATACAGTGTTGTGGGAAAATGACATAAGGAACTGGGAAGTCAAAGGGTACATTACTAAAATAATCCAAGCACGAGCTGACAGTAATACGGTATGCTGGCAAACAATGAAGATCGGCCAGATGGAAATCGCTGCCATCATCTTAACTACAGTCTTCTTTTTCCCAACCAAATCTTGGGAGCTATGTGTTTACTGCTAGTTCTATACAAAGTTACTTTCACATAGAGCACAACATGTACCTTTTAAAATTCTTTTTTTTAAATTTATTTTATATATGAGTGTTTAGTCTGCATGTACATCTATATCATGTGCATGCTGGAGCGAGCCATCTCAAAGTTATAAAAACATCTCATGTGGATATTTTTATAATAAACACCTCTCTATTAATGAACATAACTTCATTCTTTCAGTAACTCTTTATTAAATAGATATCACTAGGTCTAGGGATATACTGCTCAGTGGAAAATGACATGCCTGGCATATGTGAAGCCCCGAATAAATCCCCAGTATCAAAAATAAGCAAATAAACCAACAAGGAATATTAATGTCAGATAACATGAGCATGGTATTGTGGCAAGAAAGCAATTCTAGTATTACAAAGCTGGTAATTTATGAAGTCCAGTGTAATTAAACCTTGTATATATCTGATTATGTCCTACAACAGTACTTTAAAGCAGTTGAAGATAAACCAGTTAAACCGACACCTTTTCATGTTAGCCGTCCATTCATTCAGTCCTTCAAACCCATTCACTAAAATATTATGTGTGTTTCCAGTCCCTTGGAAAGACAGACAATCTCCTCCTAGGGTATTTACTCTGGTAAACACAGGGAACCAACTGCACACACAGATATTACACAGCTTGCATATAACTGTAGCAGAAGAAAACTCAGACTATGGGCTAGGCCTAGAGCACTGCTCAGAAATGCCTCTTTCTATCGAGAGAAAACAAAAGCCTCTCAGCGACGCTTCAGGACAATCTTCAGCGAAGAGAGAGGGAGCCACACAGAACTGCTATTAGATATTCATGAAGGGAAAAACCTAGGGCAAAAATCCTGGGCAGGCCTAGACATGGCTCAGCATGTAAGTACATCTGCCACCAAGCCTGATAACCTAAGTTTCAGAGGAAGGAGAGACTAAACGAAACCTGCACCCTGGCACGTGTGTGTGCGTGTGCGGGCATGCACACAAAATTACAAGTTTGTTTTTACTTACGACAAACAGCTGGCAGATTCAAGGAGCAATAAAAAAGTAATTCAAGAGCAATGAGTGAAAGAAAATGGTGGAAGTCATTTGAGGAGACAGCAATGAGTCAGATTACACATTGTCCTTCAATCAGACACAGAAAAAGCTTAGAATTTTATTGAAATTAGGATGGGAAATTAGAAGGATAGGAAGGGATCTAATCAGGAATAACATGATATGATATTAAAATAAAATTACCTGGCTCTAAACTGGAGACAGATGGGAAGGGAGCAGAACAAGATCAGAGAAATCAGCAGAGCGTTTATGGCCGAAGCCAGCAGAAAGGATCACTACTCATCCCAGGACGGTAACAGCAGCGTGCATGTAAGGTGGAGGAATTTCAACAATACTGTAGATATTGCTATGGCACATACAATTTTCAGGTGAATGGATATAGGATAAGAAAGAGACTATTCAGAAAGTAGTTAGGAGTCCACAGTGATCTGTGAACATGTTAAGTTTAAGACAGCTACACACAGAATGTCTAAAGAATGGCCCAGCAGAAACAGACTACTTTACAGTCATACTTTAAATGTGTATACTGACTAGCAAGATCTTCTAAATGATTTTAGCTCAACAGTACACAAACTTTAACAAAACAGACAAGGTTTGGGCCTCTACAGTTTTATTGGGAAAAGAGAAAAACTACACAAGCAATTAAAATATAGCCTCTTGGGGCTGGAAAAAACGGCTCAGAGCTGAAGAACACATACCCTCTTCTTGAGGACCTGAATTTAGTTCCAGCACCCATTAATACAATTCTCAAAAAAGTAAACTGTGTACAATGCACTAGTTTCATTCCAGAATTATGTTACATTCAGAGAACTTTCCAATTAATTTGTGATTAAGAAGGACAGAGGGATATAGGTCTGAGACACTGTCTCCTGAACCTGAATATGTGGGAAACACTTAAAGAGTGTTACCTACAGATAGTTTATCATGGCTGGCCCATTAAAGTCTTCTTCTTTCCTGTCCAATGTAAGAATTAAGCTATAAATTATGGATGGAGTAGGACCCTTTTAATCCCTATGCACTGGCCATGTAGGATTCACCACCTCCCAAGAGTAAGGTCAATGCTTGTGCCCCTCATCATTTACATTCTCAGTAGGATCTTTTAAAAGGAAAAAACCTGGGACATAGCCCTATTCATTAATGCCTGTAGTGAGATCAAGTGCTTCCATGCATATTTAATTTTTCATGAAGATAACGTAATTAAATTGTACAATTGTTTATAAAGGCCTAATAATACAACAACAACAGAACTGAGATGGCTCAGTCAGTAGGTGTCTGCCGTGCAAGCATGAGAAACTTAATTGGATCCCTAGACCCCATGTAAAAAGCCAGCACCTGGAGACAGCCAGGAGGACTTCAGCATCTCCCTGGCCAACCAGCTCAATCAGCTGATGTGGTTAGATCCTTAAAAATCCAAAGTGGAGGCTGATAGAGGAAGGCATTCCGAGTGAACTGCTGCTTCTGCACACACATATTAGCAGTAACAACCGTACACTTACAGGCACTATACACTTAGAGCAGGGTTCGCCAAGTTTAACTGCATCTACCTAGCATCACACCATGCTATATTCTGGATCTTCTCACCTGAAATTTAAGGGGTAATCTTCACAAAATGAGATAAGCACCATTCACTAGGATTTATTCAATTTATCCCTCCTTAGCTTTTAACTAAATTTTTTCTCTTTTGAGTATTTTATATCTTCTAACTCTTGTTTACCACCCATAAAAACACAGCCCCTCTACCTATGGAGAAAGGGAGTAACAGCATTATTTTTATAACGCACCATGACAGATATGAAAAGCATTTAGTTTCTCATATTATTAATTTTAATATCATCAGGAAATAGTTCTTAGTCTGCTTGACAGCTTAAAAAGAAAATGGTCTGTAGAATCATTTCACTAACAAAACAAAGAACACAGGCAGTTTTATAAGATACCACTGATTCAAAGGCAGTGGACACATAGCAATAGGAAAAAAACTCCACTATCCCAAAATAATACGTCTACTAATTTTTAAAAATAAATTCAGCTGAACATGGTGGTGCATGCCTTTAATATCAGTCTTTAGGAAGAAGAAGCAGGAAGATCTTTCTAAGTTTGAGGTCAGCCTAGTGTACACAGTGAATTCTAGAACAGCAAGCGCTATGTAGAAAGACCTTGTCTAAAAATTAAAATAAAATAAAATAAAGCTGGGCATGGTGGCACACACCTTTAGTCCCAGGGCCCAGAGGGCAGAGGCAGGAGTATTTCTGAGTGCAAGGGCTGTTACACAGAGAAGCCATGTCTCAAAAAAAACAAATAAATAAATACATAAATATGTAAAAAACAAATAAATAAAACGAATCTAACTCAGAAAGGTGAAATTTATATGAATTTTTATGAACCAGAAATTTTTACAGACTAAAATACTACATACATGTCAGTGTTTTGGCTCAAAACAAGTCAGGGCTTAGTACAGAATTCTCTGTAAAACTACCTTAGTCTTGGCCGCCAAAAGAAGAAAGGTAAGCAACAGAAAATGTCCCAAAGAACTTAAGAAGAACTTTGACTAGCAATGCTCGTTAACTCTTGAGTGAAGTATTCACTCAGATACCTAAGAATCCTGAAATCACAAGACATTATCTTGGGTGCTTTGTAAGACTATGAGTAAGATCGTCAATGTTATTGCCTGTTTTCCTTTTCCTTGCATTCAGAGTCTTCTCCATATTCATAAGCACAGAAAGGCTCAGGGCAGAGTGCACGCTGGAGCCAGATGACTGACATGTGAGTCTCAGTTCTGACTCTCACCTCTGCTGTTTACTAGCTGTAAGAATGGTGTACTCTTACAGGTTTCTTACAATGGTGTATTCTAAGTGCTGTACCTTGAATATGGCTTAAGAATGTCAGCAGAAGCTGACGGTGATGCCAGCATTTGAGAAGTCAAGGCTGGATCAAAACTTCAGAGTCATCTTCAACTACACAGAACGAGGCCAAACTAGGCATGAGGGCACACACCTTTAAAACCAGCACTCACGATCAGACCTGAGGATCCTGAACCATACAGGATATCACTGACAGAGACTAGTTTAGAATCTTTCATATTAATATCAATAGTATGCACTGGAAAATCCTCACGTTATGCCCAAAGTATACCCTCAGAAAGAGAACAGTTACAATACCACTTGGAAAACATAAAGCCATATATTTCTGGGCAAGTTTATTCTATAGTTGTTTAGAGTTACCCACATTACATGGTATCTTCTCCTAGAATAACCAGAGAAGTGACTTTTGAATCCCAACTGAGGATAACTAAGAAGTGCAAGGTGAAGTATGAAATTTCTGTACTATATAAAAATGACCTAAATAGAGTCAGTAATAAAACTGTGGCTGTGTACATGTGCCCAAGACATCTTCTGACCAATGATAAAAACTCAAGTTTAATTTACACAGATGATTTGTGGAAATCATAGAATTTTAGAATTTTAGAATCTAAGTGACCTTAGAAATGAGACATTCGCCGGGCAGTGGTGGCACACACCTTTATTCCCAGCACTTGGAAGGCAGAGGCAGGCAGATTTCTGAGTTCGAGACCAGCCTGGTCTACAGAGTGAGTTCCAGGACAGCCAGGGCTACACAGAAAAACCCTGTCTCAAAAAACCTAAAAAAAAAAAAAAAAAAAGGAAAGAAAGAAATCAGACATTCTATTTTTTGTTTGAGATATAGAATTTTAATAAAATTTTCTGAGATTTTTTTTTTCAAAAGGAGCTCTGGCAAAATTTTATTAAAGGAAAACTTTCTTGGTTTACTTCTCACCGGTCTGCGTGGTGTGCTTCTGATAATATCAGAATCACCTGGGTCAATGACAGGCAGTGTGCATACTCTAGTATTTTCCGCACGCTGTGCCCAGCTCAACAGTATTGCCACTGGAGTGATGCACACCAGTTTTAGCCAACATGGCATAGTATTCTATCTCAGATTTCCTCAAAGCTGGGCAGCAGGGCGAGGATAACCAACTTCACTTTGCCTTGTCCGGTCATCTTCAGAGTCTATTTGTACCCCAGCACGTACGTACTTTCCACTTTTCATAACAAGCTGGAGCCTAGAGTTGATCAACTCCAGAGACTTTTCATCTTTTTTGTGGCCACCATCTTCGTACCTTAGGTTCGGAACAACCCCCAACCAAGATCAGCTGCCAAGATGGCCGGGGAGTGAAAAAGGATTTTCTGAGATTTTTATATAGATATTTAACATTTAACTATTCACTGTTAACTAAAATTTAGATAAAACAAGTATAATTTGAGTAGCAACATGATAATTATTTTAAAATTTTTAATATTTTGTGAGTTAAAAGTTATAATTTATATTAACATTGAAATACAGAATAAATTTTTCTGCAATTTTACAAATACATAATTTTTATAAAAATTGAAGATTTGTAGGATACTTTTTATACATTTGAAACCTTATTTTTTACCATATACTCAATGTATGTTTATCATATTAAATTGTTTTTAACACATGTTGTGATTTTCATAATTAAAGCCTTTTAATAGATAGATAGATATAGATATAGAGATGGAGATAGAGATAGAGATATATCTGCACTCAGGAACCAGAGGTAGGCAGTTGTCTGTGAGCTCAAGGCCAGCCTGGTCCATATATAGAACTCAGCCAGGGCTACACATGAGACTCTGTCTCAAAATCAAAAAATTACAATTAATAAATTGAAAAACAAGTTTAAGATCAGTATGAATACATGAGACCATCTAAAACAAAAGATAGTATGTCCTAAGATTCATGTGTTAGAAACTTATCTCACAGTGTGGTCACCTTGGGAGGGGAGGATTAGAACTTTTAGAGAGGAGTACAGTGGGAAGTAATTAGGTCGTCCAGACCATCACCCTCCACAGGGATTATTCTCAGGGTGACTAAGTTCTTAAAAGAACTATTAGTAGCTGGGAAAATAACTCAGTAAATTCTTTGCTACACAAGCATAAGCACCTGTGCTCAAACCCTGACACCTACATAAAAAGCCACACTTGGTGGTTCACACTAAGTGGATTCCTGTGGCTCGCTGGCCAGCTAGCCTAGTCTAATCAGCAAATCCCTATGTCCCGGAGAGACATGTCTCAAAGAAACAAAGTGGACAGCTCCTGAAAAAAGCCACTAGAGCTTCATGTCAGACCTCCAAGCTCTCACAAGATCCTGCACACACATGAACACACACACACCTATATGACTTAGATCAGGATATTGACATTTCTGATATACCAGAAGGTTCCCTGGTGATCTTTCCTCATGAGTACCATGCTTTCAAGAACAGTATTGTTAGAAAATTGTATCAGTCATATCATCTATGAACTTCCTATAAATGAAATTATTCAACTTATGGTTTTAATTCTCACTTCTTTTATTCAATACTGTCTAAAATATCCAGCATATGTTATATTATTTATTTTTATTGTTATGTAGCAGTTCAGCCTAAAAGCCATAGTTTTTGTTTTGAGACATCATCTCAGTAGCCTGAGAATAGTCTCGAAACTCCTGCTCTGGGCAGCCCTTAGGTGCTGTCCACCAGGTAGAACATAAACTAACACTGTGAGTCCTGTTTCATTTCCAGAACCATCATGATCATTTCTGTACCTTACGTTTTTTACACGAAGGTTATTTTACACACATGGCCAAAAAAAAAAAAAAATCCTGATTACTGTCTAATGCTACATGCAAGTAATTCAGGGAAGTGTTTTCAATAAAATGTTTTCATATGAACCTTCTCCTATCCATAGAAATAGAATATTTTTTTATTCCTGTCTAATTTTATATTCTTCAATAAAATTTTGGAAACTTAATGAAGTTCTCTATACTGAAGATATCTCTGTTTTCTAAGTGGATGTTGCTAGTTCCAGTAAGGACCTTCTAGGAGCACTGATCTCTCTTCTTAGAACAAATACACGTTCATTTCTATTAAAACTTCTGGAGAGCCAGCGAGACTGCTCAGTGGAGAGAGGTGGCTGCCTTGAAAGCCTGGCAAGCCATCTAAAACAGAGAGGAACTATTTCCTACAAGTTGTCCTCTGACCTTCACATTCCGACCCAGTAAGTGCACACTCACATGTCACACACTAGGAACACACACTGTCGTAGTCAGGGTCACTATTGCTGTGATGAAACACCATGACCAAAGGACTCTGAGGAGAACAGAGTTTACTCAGCTTACGCTTCCACACCACTGTTCATCACCAAAGGAAGTCAGGACAGGAACTCACAGGGCAGGAACTGGAGGCAGGAGCTGATGCAGAGGCCATGGAGGGATGCTGCTTACTGGCTTGCGTCTCATGGCTTGCTCAGCCTGCTATAGAACCCAGGACCACCAGCCCAGGGTTAGGCCCACAACGGTCTGGGGCGTCCCCAATAAAACACTAATTTTTAAAATGCCCTACAGGTTTGCCAACAGCTACATCTTATAGAAACACTTTCTCATTTGTGGTTCCTTCCTTTCTTTTAACTCGAGCTAAGGTGGGAGGATTAAGGAGAGGAAGAGGAGAAGGAAGAGGAGCAAGGAAGAGAGATGTAGGAGCCATGGATGGTCACGTGTGTATTGAAAGCAGTCCTGGGTAACAACTTATATCTTATAACAACTTATATCTTATATCTTATTAGTTAATTGGTTAACACTTCTAATTGTGTGGGCATCTTGTTATTTGAGCATTACCAAATATATAAAGCTATTGGATAATCTTTAAACATTAGAGTCTCACTTCTACTGGGTACTGGGTGGATGGCGGGATGGTCTGGGCTCAGCCCAGCCTTGGGGAGACAGCGTGGAAGATTGGCAGACCGGGTGTCTCTGGCTGCCTGAGCCGAGCGATGGCTCATGGCTCAAGGCTCATGACCACAGGCCTTGTCTAGTCGGGAAGATGGCAGCTGATTAAGAACAAGCCAGATCGGGTGGTGCCTAAATATTACCGCAACACCCACCCATCCTGCCTCCCCACCCTGGCATTCCCCTACCCTGGGGCATCGAGCCTTCACAGGACCAAGGGCCTCTCCTCCCACTGATGCCTGACAAGGCCATCCTCTGCTACATATGCGGCTGGAGCCATGGGTCGCTCCATGTGTACTCTTTGGTTGGTGGTTTGGTCCCTTGGGAGCTCTAGGGGTCTGGTTGGTTGATACTGTTGTTCTTCCTATGGGGTTGCAAATCCCTTCAGCTCCTTCAGTCCTTTCTCTAACTCCTCCATTGGGGACCCAGTGCTCAGTCCAATGGTTGGCTGAAAATTAAATTTTCTAGGAAGATGTTTATCTCATTTCTCTTCCTCTCTTCCTTTCCAAGTCTGTTGGACTTTTTTGTTGCCCCTTGTTGTTCTATTACAGACAGAGACACATCTGCTATGCTTTTGACGTTAACAAGCATGAACTTAAGGTTTGACTATCGCTCACGATCCCGTGTTAGACTCGGAAAAGCACTTGTTTCACAGGTCAGAGGCTCACTTCTTTAGTTTTTGAAGGTTATCTTTTTTTTTTTTCAACTTTGACATATATATTTACTTTCCTTTAACACCAATTGTATGTCTCTTCAGAAAAAAATGTATCATGAGCTAACAAAAGGGTCCTGTGGGGAACTGAGGTCTAGTCACAGTCTTAATATCTCTGGTCACACTGAGCAGCAAGCCCTCTGTGAAGTAATTTGTAGTATTTGTATTAATTTTTATTAATTTTGTATTTATTATATAACACAGATTTATTAAATTTGTATTAATTTTTAGTATGAGAGAGTATTAAATCTTTATAATTTGCTTTTTCTAAACTTGGAATTAAGTTTATTTACAAAATTAAATAAGTAAATTTCAAATGTTAAACTATCCTTACATTCTTATTACATTTAAATTTTCATGTCTGTGTCCATAAATGAGTTTGGACATAATGCATTTCCCTTGTGTATTCTTTTTAACCTGGGTTTCAGGGTGACATTTACTTTATTAACCAAAAGCTGCTTCCCCCCTTTTAAACTCTTCCTGGATTGATCTGTACAAAATTGAGTTTTGCTCTTTTAAAGTAACTGATCCCACTCGGTACCCAGACTTCCCATGTTCTCCTCCAGGCCTAACCTGGGTTCCAAATCTGTGCCTAGTCAGACCAGCCCTACCTACACCACAGCCAAGCAACACTCTACAGGTCCTATTTGATCAGCTTCCAGCCACCGCAGGTTAAGGTTTCCTGATCTCCCATCGCTCCTTTCCTCAGACCCAGCCTAGGTCCCATACACAACCAGTGCATCAGCCTAGTCTAGACTTCCTTGTTTATAAAACAAGGAATTCTAGGCTTGGGTCAGGATCCTCCCTAACTATCCCCCAAACCACAGGACTCTCCCACACCACATCCAGCCTTCCTCCCAGTCTTCCTCCCCTACTCTCCAGACACGGAACAGGAAGCACATCCTGTACACCAGCCCAGTCCTCTCGCTCCACCTGATTTCATGCCACCCAAGCCATCTCCAGCCTCTAGACCCAGCCTGTCTGAACATTCTCTCCTCTGCCCCAACCTGCTCTGTTCATATCAGACTCAGAACTAACAAAGACCACATGCCTAGATCCCACTGCAAAAATACCAACAATATAAAAAAGATCAAGTCAGGATCTTCTCTCCAAAACCTTCCAGCCCTGTAGAAATGAATATCTGCCAATGAGAGTTACCTAGATGAACTCCAGGATACAATACAAACACCAACATCAAAACTATTCTTTATGAGCCAGCCATGGCGGCACATATCTTTAATCTCAGCATTGAGGAGGCAGAGGCAGGGAGGTAGGTCTGAGTTTGACACCAGTCTGGTCTATATATGAGTTCCAAGCTAGCCAGGACTACACAGATTTTGCTTAAAACAGACAACAACAAACAAACCAAACCAAACCAAACGTATCCATGCATGGGACTATAGCCTAGCCTACTCCCTGTGAGGTATTCCTCACTGCACTCTAAGTCCTCAATCCTTAACCTGCAGGTCAGCACAGCCCTCACCTCATCCTCATCAGAGCAGCTTCGTCCTGAAGATGAAGACATTACAGAAAGCCATAGCTGATCAAACTGCAGAGAACAGTGGACAGTGGAGCACTCAGCCCCAGTGGAGGGCTCCAGCATACAAAGGTCATGAGTATAGTGGGAAGTGTGCAAAGAGGCTCTAAGAGCCAAAGTACCAGTGTGTCTGCTGAAGACCGTGTCTTCTATGACAAGGAAGCTGCAACAACGAAATCTCAACATGATGGCTACCTCATCAAGACCGGAAAACTCACATGCCAATGTGGCTGGGAGATCTCACAAGGCCTGTCCCCCTGACCCTCAGATAAAGAGCTACAAGCAGTTAACGGCAGCTGAGGAAGAACCAGGGCTCTCCATGGATGAGTCTCCTGAGAGGTTATTTGGTCTCAGGTGGTCACTATTAAACACATGGACACATGAGCAGTAAAGGAGACACTCCACGTTGCTATAAATGTGTGTGTATGTGTGTACAATAATAAGCCACGAATTTGAGAGGAGTTGGGAGGAATCAAGAGGAATCCAAGAGAAGATGGAGGAAGGAAACTGTAAACAGGTGCCATGTGACCTACTGTTTAACCGCATCAATACGATCCCATAGGGTTGGTCACGTTGGTTCCCTTGGAAGAGAAGAGCTTCAAACCCCACCAGAATATCATCCGACCACTGTAAGGAAACACACCACAGCCGCTCCCAGGAAGCCGTGGCCATGCTTTCAGTGTCTCACTTTCTTCTTCAATATCCCCTGACACACTATAAAATGGACATTTAAGATACCAAATATATTCCAATTCTGCTTTGTAAAGAAAACAGCAACAATTCCATTCGTTCCAACACTGTTTCCTACCAACTAGTTCTCACACATTAGTGGTAGGAAGCAAAATGGAGTTGCTGCTTTGGAAAATAGCCAAGCAATTCCACAAAGGTAGAAGCTGGAGCTGTTAATACTGCCGAGCAATTCTGTTCCAGGTAAACACTCAAAGCTAACACACAAGGTCCGTGATGTCACTTGCTGACAAACTTGTTTGATCCCCAGGACACGAACAAAATAAAAATCCAAAACCAGGTGTGGTAGCACACACTTGAAATCTCAGCACTAAGGAGAAGGAAGTGGGGGTAAGGAGGATAAGTAGATAGTCTGGAGAACATGAGTCTCTCTCTCTCTCTCTCTCTCTCTCTCCTCACACACACACACACACACACACACACACACACACAATGTAAAAAAGACATAACCTCGTCGAAAAAAACTTGGCATACAATGTTCCTAGCAGGACTATCTACAATAGTTGCAAAATAAAAACAATCCAAGTATCTGTCAATGGATGAATAAACAAAACATGGTACTATCTACATATAACTGTTAGTATTATTTAGTGAGTGGGGGTGATATAATGAAATTACAAGGTGCAAGCATGAATCCATGATTCAAAGGGCTGACATACAATGACTGCATATCTATTTCCATGTAACAATTAATTTGAAAAGATTTTTTTCCCTACAATATGGATTTGTCTTCACATTACAATTTATATACAATCTGGGTGTAGAGGCTCATGTCTACAATGGAAGCACTCAGAACTAATTACAGATGTGAGCCTGTGCCCAGCAAGACTGTCAAGTTTTGTTTGTTGCTGTTTCAGACAGGGTCAACCAGGCTGGCCTCAAACCCCTCATGCAGAAAGGGATGACCTCCTACCACACAGCTAAGACCCTTTTCTTGATGTAAGTCTTAGCAAACATGACACTGGCGTGTTTGAGGAGGTAAAGCCTGATCAGTAATCCCTTTTAAAATGGGATTCAAAATTAGTATCTGTTCTCTCTTTGCTCTTTCTCTCCCACCCTGGCCCATACAGATTCCTGACCCAAATATCTACTTTTTCTGAAGCTATTCCTGAACTCAAGATGCTGCATACTCAAGTATTCTGACATTTGTCTTCAAAGAACAAAGGGACTGTCAGTCTAAGCACTATGCCTGCCTCTACTGTGCCACACTGAGGTTCAACAGCATTTTACAGAGATGTGTTGCAGCACATTGGTAATCATGAGCAAGTCATCTGACTAACTGTTCTTCATCTTATCTAATGATTAGGTATCAACTGGTTTTCTCATGATCATTTAGAGACACTCAAATATGCCAAAGAACATTTCATAATGTCCTTTAAATCTTATTTACGCCTGGATTGAACAGGTATTCTTAAGAGTAAGCATTTATACAAATCAAGCAACAATGCTCTAAAACATGCAAACCTCAAAAATGAAATACACTGCCTTTGTAGCTTAATTTATAAAGACTGCACATGGTCATGTTTTTTGTTTGTTTTTGTTTTTTGGGTTTTTTTTTGTTTGTTTGTTTTTTGTTTTTTTTTCCAAGACATGGTTTCTCTGTATAGCCCTGGCTGTCCTGGAACTCACTCTGTAGACCAGACTGGCCTCGAACTCAGAAATCTGCCTGCCTCTGCCTCCCAAGTGCTGGGATTAAAGGCGTGTACCACCACTGCCCGGCATACATGGTCTTAAAGATATTATGATAAATATTCTCAAAATTTTTTCAAAGTTTTGAGACAGTGCCTCACTGTACAGACCTAGCAAGCATGGAAATTGCCACGGAGACCAGGCTGGCCTCAAATTCAGAGATCCACCTGCCTCTGCCTCCAGAGTGCTGGGGTTAAAGGTGTGCCATAATGCCTGGCCTTTCCCCTCTTTTTTTTATTTTTTTTTATTTTTTTTTATTTTTTAAGACTTATTTATTTTATATAGGTGAGTATACTGTCACTGTCTTCAGACACACCAGGAGAGGGCATTGGATCCCATCACAGATGGTTGTGAGCAACCATGTGGTTGGCTGGGATTGAACTCAGGACCTCTAGAAGAGCAGTCAGTGCTCTTAATCACTGAGCCATCTCTCCAGCCCCTTTTCCCCTCTTTTTAGCCCTCTCTCTCTTTTGCAGCATAACTGTTGAAGGAGGAGACAAGGTGTGATGAGTCCTTGGCAGCAGCCTTCCTCTGGGCTGCCAGCAGTTGTTCAGTTCCTACCGCTCTGGCACCAGTGAGCATGCCCACCCGACTGTGTGCTCACTCATCCTTGTACACGTTTAGGAGCTCCTTGGTGTGTAGCTCATACACATACTACCAAATAGTGTCCACAAGCATTTAGTCTGTATACTGAGATGACCACCACAGCATCTGTGCCTCAATTTGCTAGTGTTATTACTTTGAGGCCTTTGCTAAGGCTCACAGTAATGGAATAGTACAGAACCACATCTTGCTGTTTGCCAACAATGCCACAACAGGAACCACACTCTCGTTTTTAATGTGCCATAAAAGTTAGTATTATACTGGTTAGAATTTCAATGTACCAGTTTTTAAAGGAAAAGAATATAGTTCATGTAAGATTTATATGTCCAATAAATGAATGCTTCATAATATACATAACATACACACACACACACACACACAAAGGCATTCATGCCTTTATGTAGAAAACTAATTTTTAGTGGGTACTTTCTTATTAGTTACTAACTTTAGGAACCACATGAGAAAAGAGTAAAATCCTTGCTTTCAAAAGCATTCAGTGAGGTTTTAAGTATTTAAAAATGTGTTCCACAAAAATGTGTTGCACAACTGTAACCCCAGCATTTAGGAGGCTGAAGCAGGAATTCTGTGATTTCAAGGTCAGCCTAGGCTATACAGAAGCATAATAATCAACAGAAAAGAGTTAATCTTTAAGGGCCAAACAGTGTGGTACAGGTAACTATGACCACAGAAATAATTCAGCTAAGACATTCCCTACATTAATACAATATCAGCAAATTTCTGCTGCACCACAGAAAGTACAGGTAAAACAGATGCTACCAGGGACTGGGGAGATAGCCCAGTTGGTAAAGTGCTTGCCACGAAAGAATGAGGACCTGAGTTCAATCCCTGACACCCACAGGAAAAGCCAGGCAGAGAGGCTCCCAGTTGTCAGCCTACCACTGGAAAGACAGACAGGAGGATCCATGGGGCACGCAGGTCGTTCTAACCTAATCAGTGTGTCCCAGGACCCAGGGAGAGACCACGGCTTTAAACAGTGATGTATATTACTGTTGACGAATGACTGACAGAGACTTCCCTCTGGCCTCTATCAGTATACCTACCCTTGTGTGACAGCAAAAGTGAACCATGCTAGCCAAAAAAGACTAATCAGGAGGGTAGATGTACTTCAGCTTTCAAGTACAGAAAGAAGAATGGGGAAGTCATTCCAAGAGAATGGAAAAGTACTAGTCAAGCCTTAAGCTATCTAAGTAAAAACAAAGAGCAAAGTTTCAAATTGAGGACATTAAGACTATATGAAGAGAATTAAAATGGAATATAACAGCTTTAAATACTCAGAGATAAATGAAAATGTATGAAACAGCAATAGAAGTATATTACTCAGGTCGCTATGCTAAAACTGCCCTTGAAGAACAGTGATCTGGTAATAGTACGAAACAAAAGAAACCAAAAATAAGAAAATAGTTGTAGGTAACATAAGTCAGTAGTAGAGCACTTCCTTGGGAAGCTTCAGGTTGGGTTTGAATGAGCAATTCAGAGAAGTGGGGGGAGGGAAGGAGGGAGAGAAGGAGGGAGAGAAGAGAGACAGACAGATGGAAAACAGACAGAATTCTAACCTGTAACTTATGGAATCAGTGCTCATAACAGCAAGAATCTTAATTCCAAACAAACCATGGAAAAATAACTACAGCATTTCCAAGACCATGCTTCAAGGACTCCTTCAATGAAACTAACATGCTCATTGGAGCTGCCACTTAACACATGCTACGCAGTCAGGCATGGAGGTCACCTCTGTAGTCCTCATAGTCTGGAGGTGGAAGCAGGACTGAAGTTCAAGGCTAGCTTCAGCTACCCAGGGAGTTTGAAGCCAGCCTGAGCTATCTAAGAACCAGTTTCAACAACAAAGAATAAAGCTAAAAACCTCTTTTTTAAAAATTCCAGCCAGATCAGAAATGTAGCTCAGAGAATGCTTGTTGTGTACAAAGCTAAGAAAGAAAGGAAAGAGGCAACTGCTAGTTGATTAAAACCAAATGCCAGTCATGGGGTGGCACCTGAGAGACACAGACACATCTAAAGGTCAGCCTGCTCTACATAGTGAGCACCTGTCTCAAACAAACAAACAAAGCTACTATTACTGTTCAGAATACTGTGCCAAAATAATCTGACCAAATTTGGTATGTGTAAAAATTTATAATTCAAGTATTTCACTTAAAGCAATACTGTAAGTAAATTCATAAAATAATTCAACATGTAGCTTTCCTGTTATACTTTATAATTATTACACTATTTACCTAAAACATGTAATTTTTAGAAAGTTATACTAAATAATACTTCATACCTATACATATATCTATTAATAGTTTGCTATATTATCAATAATAGCTTTTATGACCAAAAAAAAAAGTTATACAAAACAACTCTCTTTCTATTATTTTCCTAAAGAGAAGAAATTTGAGAGAAAAACATCTCGTTTGTGAAAACCAGCTTACTTACCAGTAACTTGAGCTATCCTATTGGGTCTTTCCCTCACAGATCCACCCTGGCTTCTGGCATCCGGAGGATCCTCAGGAGGCACATCCACGGGAACTGAGGGCATGCAGCACGGTGCGCGCACGGAGGAAAGCTGGGTGGGCTTAGGAGGCTAGAGACATGCTGCAGGCACTCACTTACCTTCCTGACAGGGGATCACAACGGTCCCTTGGTCCTCAAGGCATTCACAATAGCTTCAGAGAATGTGGATCTGTGGAGATTACCCAATAGGAGAACTCCAGTTACTGGTAAGTGATCCAGTTTTTTCTTCTCTATCAGAATAAGAAGATTATTTAATTTTACGTGAGATTATTAACTCAGGTAATGCTACAGGAGAAACAGATGCATCACAAAGCTAAACATGTACTCACCAAAATAAAAACGGGTAAACATGTGACTGACATACAGAAACACAAGAAGATTCAGACTTCATTTGTAAATTTCCACTATAGCGGCAGATGCATTTTTAAAGATATATTTATTTATTAATTTATTGTATATGATTACAGTGTTGCTCTCCTCAGACACATCAAAAGATGGCATTGGGTCCCATTACAGATGGTTGTGAGCCAACATGTGGTTGCTGGGAATTGAACTCAGGACCTCTGGAAGAGCAGCAGGTGCTCTTAACCACTGAGCCATCTCTCCGGCCCCATGGCAGATGTCTTTTAACAACAAAAATTAGCTATGAAACTTGCATTGCACTTAAATATCATCATTATTTTGTAATATTAGTATAATAATAAACAGTTGATCAAAATCTGCCATTTCTCAGGATCATCAGGCCACCTTCTAATTTTTTTTAATATTTTTTTATTTTATTTACATTGGTGTTTTGCCTCCATATATATCTGTAGGAGGGTATCATATCCCCTGGAACTGGAAGTACAGACAGTTGTGAACTGTCATGTGGTTGCTGGGATTTGAACCAGGTCCTTTGGAAGGGCAGCTAGTGATCTTAACCACTGAGAAAACTCTCCAGCCCTGTAAATTTTATACTAAAATTAACACGACTAACATGGTGGGCTAGCAAACATTAGATTTCACATTAAAAGTCATTAAGTCTTTAAAATTACTATTAGTTCCTATTATCAAGTAGAAAAGCACTCCAAGTCACTGAAAAACGTTAATTATTTTTTTTGTCCTTAAATACTTGTACCAACATGTCTGTCATTTAAAGAAAAATTCTAATCAAAAGGAAAAAGAAAGGCCTGGGAAGATGGCTTAGTTAAGTACCATGCTTGCTTTACAAGTATAAGGACTGAATAACCCATATAAAAAAGCTGGTTGTGGCTGTAGGGTGGTTCACATCTTTAATGCCAGGACTTCGGAGGCAGTGTCAGATGGATTTGTGTAAATTGATGGCCAGCCTAATTTACACAGCCAGTTCCAGGACAGCAAGGATACAGAGAGACCATCTCAACATTTAAAAAGCTAACTGTCGTGGTTCATGCTTTCCATGCTGGTAGCAGGGAGGCAGAGACAGGTGGATTCCTACGATTTTATAGCTAGCTATCCTAGCTTACTTGGAAAGCACCAGTGAGAGACACTGACTCAAAAAGAAAAGGGTTACTTCTGGGGATTTAGCTCAGTGCTAAAGTGCTTGTCCTGAGTTGTTTCTCAGCTCCAGAAAGGCAGGCAAGGAGGAAGGACAGGACTGAGGGAGAAAGAAAAGACACCTAAGTCCATGTACACCTGCAAACACAAAGGAAAGAGACCCCAGGCAGATTGTTCCCTCCTCCTCAATGTCCACAGGGCATCCTAGTGCCTTTAACTCACACATGCATTCCAAACTTGCAGTGATGGCTTCAAGTCCTGCCCTAGTAGCACTAAATATAGATGCACTTCTGTACCTTTACTACTGTACTGTTAAACATCCATCCCCTACCTTCCAGATCTTTCTAAAGTTTCTTTTTGAAACAAGGTTTCGTATAGTTTAAGCTAGACTTGAACTTCTGATTCTCCTGCCTTCACCTACAAAATGCTGGAATTATGGGTATGTGTCACCATCAGTCCCCATATATGCCATGTGAGGACTGAACCTAGGGCTTCACAAATGCTAAGCAAGCATTCTACCAGCTGAGCTACCTACACCAGCTCACCTAGATCCTTGTGGCTCCACTATTCATTCCATGGAAATAAACTAAAGAAAGTTTTTATGTTTTCCTGTCTCACCTATGAAATTAAGTAAGACTAAAATAATATAATATCATTTCTCCACAGAAACAAATCTTGAATATGAAAATCTTGTATTTCAATATTGTTATGACGTATCTAGTACATGGCACAAATATCAAAGTCTCTTAGTAACTTGCTAAAATTTTTGCTAGATTCACATTTTATTTTATCATGCACATTTCTCTGGATAAATTATATCCATTTTCTAAGTCTAAAATGTAATAATCATGAATGACTTCATTTTTAAGCGACTTATTCATTCAAACTTGGTACTAGAGCCACAGGGTGTACTAGAGTGCCACATCTTGGTTGTGGTCTGAGTGTCTGTCTTCACTGCAGTGACACTGAGTACTGTGGAACACTCACACATCAGCGCTAGGGAACTGGGACAAGGGAGGCTCTTATCAAAGCAGGAAGTCTGACTTGCCATGTGGCCTGCTCTGTGCCTGTTCCATCAGAGGGACTGTGCTCTTTCCAGAAGCTGGACATAGACAGCTAGTCCACCCAACTGTGAACTCAGCAAGCCCCTTTTCTTTTCCAAGTGCCCACCTTCATGTATTTGTTATTGAAACAGACAGCAGATCTCCATTTTGAAGTGTAATGTACAGATTAGGGTTGTTGTTGTTTGCTTTTACTTTGTTTGAAACAGGTTTCTCTGTATAGCCCTGGATATCCTGGGGCTCTGTAGATCAGGCTGGCCTCACTCAAGAGATCCATCTGCCTCCACCTCCCAAGTGCTGGGATTAAAAGCATATACTGCCACACTAAGCTCAGATTAATATTTTTAAGAGTCATCTAAATCAGTACTTTCAATTACACTCTACCTTAACGTCCAGTCACTGAGAACAGGGAGCACGCTGCACAAACAATTTACATGTACTTATATGGATTATAGGAGCAATTATCTAAACATTTTTACAGCTAAAAGACATCATTCCAAATAAAGCAATATCCAGTTTTTATTTAAAGCAAATATTGCCTCCACTTAGATATGTCTTCTAAACCTAAAATATAATTAAATTCAGCTTAAAAATAAGAGCATTAAGCACACTCAAAACAGTTTAATATAACAAACAGACTAACCTGCACTTGGCAGTGAAAGCTACATATTGTTGTTGCTGCATGAACTCAAGTAAAATTGGTCAGTTCTCTGTGTGTGGCAATAGGACTTGAACCAAGACCTCACACATTCGACAAATGTTCTACCACTGAGCTACATGCCTTCAAGCAGATTTTATTTTTAATTCCAGAGGTCATGATGGTCTGCTCAAAAATAGTGTCTTGAAACTCTATGATCAAAATATGTATCATCCAAAAGTTATTCCTCAGTATTCAAAACAGAACCAAACATTTCATCAGTAAAAGTCACCTCACAGCATCAGTCTGAACTTTAAAAAAAAAAAACAAAAACAAAAAAACCCAACTAGATTAAACTGAGAAAATTAAGTAGCTAAAGCCAGGTAGGTCAATCTCTATAAATTCAAGGCCAGCCTGGTCTACAAAGGAGTTTCAGGACATCCCCAGCTACCCAGACTCTGTCTCGAAAAGAAAATAAAAGCAGGAAAACAGAATGTGGTAGCTAGCTGTACATGGTGAAGCATACTGAAAGAATCCCAATAATCAAGAAGCAGGACGATCCTTTGATTTTTTGGGCTAGACAAACAAACTATCTCAAATAACATAAAATCCAGGCATGGTGTTTTCACCTGAAACCCCAGCACTTCTGAGGCCTAGGCAGAAGACTCCCCATCAGTCTGAGGCCACTCTGAGCCATACAATGAGGTGAAAGCCATCCTGGGCTTCATAGCTATACGGTAAGATGCTATCTGAAAAAGAGAATGGGGTTGGGGGCATAAGTAGCTCCACTGTAGAGTACTTGCCTAACATGCACAAAAGCCTAGGTTCAAAGCCCAGCAGTGAAAATAAGAGGATGGGTAGGATAAAGGTAGCAGGTATAACTCACTGTTGAGACACTTGTCCACTCTGTGTGAGGCCTTGGATTTCATCTCTGTCTCTTTTGTTCTCCCATCCCCATCATACACAACACACCTCTGAATATTCACATTTTAACTCCATAAACCATGATCAATATCGTTCTAATACACAACTATAAGACATTATATTACATTTGCCTTAGTAATAGAAACTACCTAGACATTAAAATTTGCCAGAAACATTGGTGTGAATTATTTCTACATCCCAATGTCTAATTTATAAGACAAGATCTTATAATGGCAGTTGCCAAAAAATTTTGAAGTAAAATATGAGGTCAGTGCATGACCATTTTCTTGAGTGACGCTTCACAGCTAACTCATAAGCAACTTGTTAAAAGTGACGGTGAGCTACAGTCCCCCAGAAGTCCTGCTCTGCCCTCAGCAACCAGCTTTCCTTACATCCTGGGTTTCCATAACGGATTGAAAGTTCTGACTTTTAAACTGTGGCGGCCCTGGAGTGACTGCAACTTAACTGAACACCTGACTGCAGCTTTGTGACAACAGAGAGGAGACAAACAACAGTCGCAGGATTTAACTACAGTTTATACTCCTGCAATATTCTTCAAGTCAAGACTGTTTAATGATTTATTTTTACTTTTGGAGCACTGGTGCTTTACCCACATGTATGTAAGTACACTGAGAGTGTGCCCGGTGTCCATGGCAGTCAAAAGAGGGTGCTAGACATCTGAAACTGGAGTTACATAGAGATGAGAGGTGTCATGTGGCTGGTGGAAATCAACCTATGGTCTTCTCTAAGAGTAACAAGTGCTCTTAACCACTGAGCCATCCTCTCCAGCACCTTCAAATCAATTCTAAATAACAACCTCTAAAGTACAACTGTGTACTTTCTGTGTAAAACTGACTTTATAAAACAATGGCAAATTTTTCTAACATGAATTCAATATAGCCTGAAGTTAACAGTTCTAGTCACTATGACAACTAAAGCGTAGCTCTGAGCACCTTTTTGCTTCCTTTAAAAGGGTAGTCCTTCTTTATTACCAATAAGCAATGTTTCAGTAATAATTCCTCTTTTACATTTTACCAGGCTTAATTCTAATCATTCAAGTTTACAGTAAGTGCACTCTCATTTGAAAAGTGCATATAAAAACTTCATAGATGGCTAAGTGAAGGTGTCTGCTGCTAAGCCTGATGGGAATTTCATCCCAAGAACCCACCTAATAGAAAAAGACCAAGTCTAAAAAGTTATTCTCTAAACTCTAACACACAGAGACAAATAAATACACAAATGCAATAAAAGTGCTCATAAGACTAAGAGTTTAATTCATTTACAGAGAATTTGCCTGTTTTGTTCAAGGTCTGGGCTCAATACACAACACTTTAAAAAAATTTAAAAAGTCAGCTCCCACAAGAGATGGTTTCTCACCTGTCTTTATATTTCAAATACTGCCCTTGCCATCTTACCTATGCCTACTTTAGCTTAGGATATCCTTACTCTGCAACTCTGCTCCCATGGACAGAGCATGCTCACAGCAGCCTCATAACAGCATTTCAGAGGAAGCATGTTCAGATTCCAGCAGCAGCTCACTGATCCTCACATCTCAAGTCTTCGGTGATTTCTGTGTGGCTCATGCTCCAAGCAACAGTTCCTCACACAGAACATGAATCTGACCCACTGTCCTTCAGGGATACCTGGAACTCTACAGACTTAGAAACAGTGTACTCATCTGCTTGGTGAGCTAGCCAACAGAGTCCTACGAGTCCTCCTCCTAAAAAGAAAAGACAGAGGCCCCTCCGCAAGCCACATATGCTCACTCACAATTAGCTATGCAACTGTCCATATTTTCTGTAATGTATGTATGTAGTATGGATGGATGGATGGATGGATGCATACATGCATGCTCTGAGCCATCATGTGGTTGCTGGGAATAGAACTCAGGACCCCAGGAAGAGCAGTCAGTGCTCCTAACTGCTGAGCCATCTCTCCAGCCCCAGTTGTCCATATTTTCAAAGTGACACTTGTTTACAATTAAAAAAACTATTTGACACTAGAATCCACCCAAAGTTCTGGGGATGTTCATTACATTACACTCCATAACTACAAGTAAAACCTACATTTAAATGTATAGATTTATTCCTCCTCCAAAAAAGTTAAATAATAAATATTACTAAATAATTATAGCATTCTTCTTTGGGCATTAAAGCTAGCTAATAACATAATTTTATTCATCTTTCTACCTATTAATATTAATCTCCCTTATTTAACTTATAGATACAATTCAAAATTGTTGCAATTATCATGAAAAGGTGAGGACAAGCAAAATGCAGTATTTTTCTTTAAAACTTAAAATACAAATAATTGTATAGCTGTGAAAACCCATGTTGCCCTTGATTCGGTAACCCAGTGTTGCATACGTGTTCATTACACGGACCGTCATGGGAAGCACCTCACCCTGCTTCTGCAACATCTCACATTCTCCCGTGCTGTTCCCTCCGCCAACTCTTCTGTGCTTCTTTGTTCCTGAATGCTCACAGGCTAGCTCTGGAGGGAGAGGACCGGAACTACTCTCCAAGGTCTTCTGAAGGCTCTCTCCTCATCTCTGCAGTCTACTCCCTCTCATCGTCCTCACCCACTTCCTGGGCTTCCACGTAGTCACGAATGCCAACAACTACAATGTACTAACAGCTCCTCTGTCCTGAGCCTTCTCCACACACCTAGAGCACTGCAGATCTACCTTTCAAGCTGACCCCAGGGAGCTAGGGTTTAACAAAGCTAAAAGTAAACTACTGCCTTCCTGACACCGACCATCAAAGCGTCTACTTATCCAATCACATAAGGAAGCCGGACTCCATTTGGGAGTCCTTCTTCCACATAACCCAATTTTCTGTCCCCATAACCAGATCTAATTAACAATCAAGTCCTATCAATTTTCTGCTGCACATCTAAAACCCATGAACTTCCTTCCCTCTGCATTGCCAGTGCCTGTGTTCGTCATACCACGACCACCTCTTCCTGGATTGCTGCAGTTACTTCTCCTAAATGGTCCTCTGCAGTTAGGATTCAACCAACAAGTGTGAGTAAGTCAGAATAAAACACTAGTGGCTGTGGTTCTAATCATACATGCTATTGATGGTAAAAGAAAACATTTTTTAAATGCTTAAAAATAAAACCACAGAAAATTAAATTCTTTTATCCAGTAAAATGGGAGAAATAAGATGCACCCAATGTAACTCAAAATGAAATGAAATAAATGTTCCTTAGAAAAGAAGTGGAAGGGCTAGAGAGATGGCTCAGCAGTTATGAGCACTGACTGCTCTTCCTGGGGTCCTGAGTTCAATTCCCAGCAACCACATGGTGGCTCACAACCATCTGCAATGGGATCCGATGCCCTCTTCCAGTGTGTATGAAGACAGCTGCGGTGTACTTATATACATAAAATAAATAAGTAAATCTTTTAAAAAGAAAGAAGGAAGGAAGGAAGGAAGGAAGGAAGGAAGGAAGGAAAGGAAGGAAGGAAGGAGAGAAGAAGAGAGAGAAAACAAGAGGAAACTAGGAGCTCCTGGAATCAGATGGCTACTAAAGGCCTCCCCAGTTCCATGAAGTATTCTCATTCCTCCGTAAGGTGCAGACAGGCAGTGAGGATCTCCATCAACACTCTGATGAGTCACTGATGACAGCACATACTGCACCCATCACTCTACCCCGTTACCACCCTACTTCACCAGAAGGCCAGGTGGAGTCAATGGCAAGCTGCCACTTTACACCAAATGTGACTCTCGGACCAATGATTCCCTAAGAAGAAAACTTTAGGAAGACACAGTGAAACAAAACCAAAATCCTTCCAAAACACAACCATCACTTTAGTATAGAATGCTTCCAGATTAGTTATTTATTAATACTTCAGCACACACTGCTTAACATCCTACACTACTGGAATACTTCTTAGATAGTAAAATGTTAAATTTATCTTCTGGTCAAGATATGTATATGGCAATCGACATCAGAACACCAGAAATTTCATTTATTCATATATTTTTAAATTCATTCATGTTCATTCCTCCCCAATACACACACAAGCAGGAGGAAAGAGAAGAGGAAGTATTAAGTAAAGGAAGAGTGTAGGTAGATTAAAAAACATGGCTGAAGCAATTTATGAAGAAGATTATATATGAAATTACTTAATCTTTTATGTTCTGATATAATGGGTAAGCACACTGGAATCCAAATATTTTATTTTCAAGACTATTACCGTATCAGCACTTACATATTCGATTGCTTTAGCTAACACTTTTTAGAACAGACTCTGTGCTAAAACCTTTATCATCATTACTTTCATTTAAAACTGTGAGAAAAAGTATTTTTATAATCTCCACCTTAAGAATGAGAAGACCTAATACTCAAAAAGCCAGAAAATGGTAAAATAAAAACAAATCAGAAAGTTGCAACAGAAAAAACAAACAAAAAAGCAAGCAAACAAAACAAAACCATTCCATCTTAGTTAAGGTCTCTATGGCTACAACAAAACATCATGACCAAAAAGCAAGTTGGGGAAGAAAGGGCTTATTCAGCTTATATTTGCTGTTCATCTCCAAAAGAAGTTGGGACAGGAACTCACACAGGGCAGAATCCTGGAGGCAGGAGCTAATGCAGAGGACATGGAGGGTTGGGGCTTACCAGCTTGCTTCATTCACATGGCTTGCTCAGCCTGCTTTCTTATAGAACCCAGGACCACCAGCCCAGGATTGGCCCCATCCACAATGAGTTAACATTCCCCCATTCATCACTAATTGAGAAAATGCCTTACAGCTGGATCTCATGGAGGCATTTCCTCAACTGAGGCTCCTTCCTTTCTGATGACTCTAGCTTGTGTCAAGTTGGCACACAAATCCAACCAGTACATATTCAAATACAGTAGGAGAGCTCCAGAGTCTACACTTTATAAATACCATGCTGCTTACTACAGAGAACTCTTCAAGTTCAAGTTCTCTATGTTTGACTTTTCATTATTTTACTGGAGACATGTAAAAATTTATTAAAAAAAAAAAAAATACTATTCAAGTCTCAAAGGCCTCTCTCCAGCCTGCAACTGTTTTCACCTTGGACACAGCTGGAGGCCTCGCCTGCTGGGTTAGAAGACCAGCTAAGACTTCTGCTAAGAGGCAAGAATGTCCTATGTGAGCTGGGTATGTGCACACAGGCCTCTAATCTCAGCACTTTGAGAGACAGGGATAAGCAGATCTCTAAGTTTGAGGCCAGACTGGTCTACAAGTTTACAAAGTGAGAGTCAGGCCTACACAGAGAAGCCCTGTCTTGAAAAGCAAAAACAAACAAACAAACAAAAAGTATTATGTGTCAGGCACTGACATAGCTCAAAACGGTGATCGTGATTTACCTAAAATAAATGGCTGTGGTTGGTCCAAACAACCGTCCTCCCTCAGCTTCCCACATGCTAGTAGTATTACAGACATGCACCTTTAGGTGCTGTCCTTTATTTCCTATTTATAGGAAGTATGTTTTATGTTAGATGTTAACAAGATGTATAGCTACATATAGGTATGAAGAAAATTACAAGAAATTCTTAAATGCTTGGTAGGAAGTGTAAATCCTCCCTTAGCTGGTCCTAGATCTCCAGACACTTAATCTCCTAACTAGCTATTGGCCTTGCCTGTCTCCCCACCATCGCTGCCACCACCAACATATTAGACTAGAGCCTCAAGTCCAAAGACAAATAGCACAAGAACACAGAGACAGTAAAGACCTCATTCTAGCAGATCAAACACTGCCTCTTACTTCTTTAGGACGACAGCACAAAACTCTCCCAAATGTAGCTGAAATCCCAACGGGGCCTGCAAACAACAGTGGCCTCACCTTATTTAAGAACTCAACACTGAAATCCTACTACAAATCTCCTAACATCAGTCTTCTTCACTCTGCAGACTGCCTCAGCCCCGTAGCGTGTCAAGCAATCAGGAAATGAGCATGCCTTCTGGAGGTTCTTTAAAGATTCCCTCCAACTCCTAAAATTCTAGTTCTACAATTATCTAAAACAAACAGTATTATCAAATGTCTACAGAATCTTTCAAAGCAGATGACTGTCAGTCATAGAACAGTTTACATAAAAATACAAAGAGTAAAAATCTAAGAATCAAACACTGTAGATATTCAACAAATATTTGATTAAGTGAATACTTTACTTAAAAACCACAATAATATAACATTTCATTGCAAGCTTTAAATGGAATAATTTAAGGGAAAATATGGTTTTTAAACCAAAGGTTCAAGGACCCAGATGAAAGCTTTGGTTGAAATCCTCGAATGAACACTCATTAACATTCTCATGTAACAGCTCTCTAGCCAATCTTGGAGAAAAGAAAACAAGCAGTGTCTTAACACTCTGGTTTTAGAAACTCTCTCCCAAAGAAGAAAGAATGAGTCGACCAAGCAGCAGTCAGACAGCCTGGCTGCAGCTCTGGATCTGATACTGTGACTAAAATGGTCACTCCTCCTTCCCAGCCAAGCAGGGAAGACTGACAACATAGGAACAGACTGGGATCGCTGTAAAGTACCAATCAGTAGTAGAAATGCTTTGACTGAATTCCTACTGCCAGAACCACTAACGGTCACTAACAACTAACCTGGCAAGAAGCTGTTCAACTGTCTTCCCGAACAGTGACGGCCACTGCTTACTACTTATGCTGCATGTTTTGCCTGTGTGCATGGATGTCCAGCTTAGTGCCAGGAAAGGTAGGAAAAGGACATCATAATCCCTAGAACTGAGTTATAGGTGTTTGTAAGCCACCATGTGGGTGCTACTCAAAAGCATATATGGCACGATTTGTGTTGTGCTAGTTTCTAGGGGAAGTGCCTGTAACCAAACTGTATACTTGTGAGCCTCTGGAGAGCTTAATGAAACCATAAAGGATAAACAAGATTTACCTACAAAATAGACTGACCTTGTCCCAGGGATGGGCAAGTATCCCCAGAGTATTCTATATATCCCCACCCTTACCTCCACCCTCAGGGAACACAAACTGTTCTCTCAGCTTGGGACCTTTCAACAGTTAGGTGTAGCCAATGAGAAAGCAACTGCCAGCACCACCTACTTAGAGCCTTAGTGGCAAGCAAAAGCACAGCTCCTGAGGCACTAGAACTAGCCCTACCTAGCCTCTGGGGGTGGGAAATGGGAAAAGTCAGTCAGTTCAGGAGCCAACCAGATAGACCTGGAGGGAGGGAACTTCAATTAAGGACTTGCCTCTATTAGACTGGCCTGGGGACATGTCTGTAGGATATTTTCTTAACTGCTAACTGATATCCCAGGGCCCAGCCCACAGTGGGCAGGGCCAGCCATCCCTAGGCAGAGGTCCTGGTTACAGAAGGAAAGTAGCAGAGCAAGACGGAGGGTACCAGACAGTAAGCGGCAATCTTCCAAGCTGCAGCTCCTACCTCCAGGTTCCCGCAATGATAGACTATGACATGTGAGGCACAGTAATCCCTTTCCTCCCAAGCTACTTTAGGTCAGTTTTCTCAGCAACTGAAAAGCAGAGAGGGATGAGGGTTAGGGATGTATGGGCATGACTGTAGGTACAGACAAACATGAGAGTGATGGGGTCGTTCCTGCTGACTGGACCCGGCTGCCAATGCTTTCTTCCTAGTGTGAGCATTCTTAGTTGGGAAGACCCACTGGCACTTGCCTCACCTCAGTTACATAAAGCTAACCTCTGAATGTCAAATAAGAAAATCAATTCACATAAAGTGCATGGGCCAGGGATACTATGAAATTCTTGAGTTTATGGCTAGGTCAGGTGCCAGTAACAGTCAACAGGATGACAGAAAAAAAAAAACCTACAACTACCTGTGCCTATAAATATTAAAACAATGGTTTAAAAAATTACATGAAGGGACACTAAATGCATAGAAAAAAACCAAAAAACAAAAACAAAACAAAACAGAAACAAAAACCAAACCTCTTCTAGAAGCCTTATGGTTACTCAGTAAACTGTGGTTCCAGGACATGGAGAAATGAGGCGAGGCTAGTTCAAAGCATACTTTCTACTAGCTACGGTTTGTAGTAGAGAAAGAGTATGAAGGCTGATGAAGAATTGCTGCCAATGGTCTTACTCAACATGTACCCTTCATGTTAAAGCCATCAGTATGCCAGGCAAGATGTGCCCACCGGAGGCACAATCATACCATGACTGGTATGAGTATACTCAACTACCTTCGAGACCTGGTCCACTGGAAGGTGAAAGCACTTATTAGTCAGGACACGAGCCGGAGACTGGGGAGGTCACAGAGAATGCTGGAGACGTTACTGCTGTCATTTCTGCTAAGTGTACGATGCTAGATGAACAGATGGCTGTTGAGAATGCTATTCTCCACCATATCCACTTAGAAAAACCTATCAAACTACCTTCTAGGTTCATTCCCCTGGGTTATTACTGTTGTTGGTTTTGGTCAAACAAGCTTCATTTTATAGGTCAGTGATTACTGCAGACTCATAACCAGTCAAAGTGCCATGATAAGTGACTCTTACCATGGAGAGCACAATGCTCTGCCCAAAACAAGAGAAAAATAATCTTATGCCAAGGCTCAGAGATCATGTGGAAAAAGGACCACAGGAAATGAAAACGGGCCAGAACACAGACTGGAATGCTGAGGAACTGTCTCCAGCCACTGGCATCCTGAAGTCAGTGTGGCTGCACAAGACGTTTCCTAACTGCAAGGAGAGAAGTACATACATACAGGTGTGTAAGAAGGTACATGAGTCACCCCTTCTCCTCTATGGAAATACACAAACAACTGGCAGAAGGAAGACTCTTCTTCGGGGGTGCATGCTCCTCTTCTAAGTAACCCCAATTAAACTTACTGGTTCACAAGCTGGTGTGGGGCAGAACTGTTTCTCAGTCTGCCTCTGCCTCCCTATCTGAGGCACACAGAAACAGTACTGCCCAGGAATAGGCCAGAACACTGAGCACCATGCTTTGAGGCTCATCACGTATTCAGAAACCACGTTTTTTAAACATACAAGGACCAATACTATGTAGGATTTTTAAAAGATGTATGCAGCATTTTGAGAAGAGAGCAATCAGTCTAATATATCTGGAAAGAAATGGCACAGGATTGTGAACTGTAACTACAGAAACTAGACAAAGGACCTGAGACAACCCATGAAGAATGCCAGTAAAGTACGGTCACAGTTGAGACAATGATGGTGTCTAGCTCAGGTAAGAGAGAAGGTTCTGCCACATCCAAGGGAAGGAATGTAGAAAAGTCAGACATAACTAAATAAAAATTAATTTCAGAGACTTACAAGGAAAAAAGTGTTTGTGGCATCAAGGAAAGAATATTTTCATTCAAAAACAAAAGCCACCAACAAAGACCAAGAAGGTGACACTGGAAGACTGAAATCAAGTCAATAAGGTTTAGCAGTAAGGTAGGCTGTCAGTTACCTCAGTTATCAGACTGAATAAGGAAAAGAAAGGGCATCTGTTCAAGTCAACCTACTTTATGAAAAGAAATCCAAGCCTGTAAGACTGCAGGCCAGCAGTTCACAGTTTTTGGTCTCAGGATCTCTTCATGTCTTAAAAGCTATGCCTATGTGATTTTTGTAAAGATTTACATTTATTTTTATTGTGTGTATATGAGTGTCTGCCTGTATGTGTGCATATGCACCACATGCATACAATGCCCAAGGACCAGATCACCCTGAGACAGGAGATATGGACAGTTATAAGCAGCCATGTAGGTTCTAGGAATTGAACCATAATCCTCTGGAAGAGTAGCCAGTCCTCTTAACCTCTGAGGCATCGTTCCAGCCTCTGTTTATGTTCTCATCTACGTCTACTGTACTAGAAATAAAAACCCTGAGATCACAGCTCAGTGGCAGAGTATTGCTTTACTACCCATGAGGACTTGCATTCCATATGCAGAAACCACACAAATATATAATATAGGTTTGATAGCTCATTTTAAAACTAGTTAAATGATATATTCCCTATAAGAGGGAGAAAATCTCTGCATTTTCCAAAATAACAATAATTTTGTGTACAGTGCTTTTTTTTGCAAGCTTCCCACATTTACTTTACCAAAGTGTATTCTGTTATACCTATTTATGCATTTAATTTTTTGCACTATGTTATTTTGGCCCAAAAATATGAAATATACTTAGACTCCAATAGTTATGGTAAAAAAGAAAAGGGTTGCCGGGTGGTGGTGGCGCACGCCTTTAATCCCAGCACTTGGGAGGCGGAGGCAGGCGGATTTCTGAGTTCGAGGCTAGCCTGGTCTACAGAGTGAGTTCCAGGACAGCCAGGGCTACACAGGGAAACCCTGTCTCAAAAAAACCAAAAAAAAAAAAAAAAAAAAGAAAAGGGTTTTTTTTTCTTTCTTTTTTACAAAGACAGTGTCTTACATTTGTGGCCCAGGCTGACTTCAAACTTGCAATATGCCTGCCTTTCCTTCTAAGGCACTAGAACAACATAGCACCACCACACCCCAGCCTCAATAGCCCTTCATAGTTATCAAGTAGTCGTTTCTTAAGGTTTAGCTGCAATGTAAAACCTAAAACCACATCAACTAAATTTTCAAGATATTTCCTTAAAAACCTTTCTGCTTTGTACTTTGATTATCTATGCATGGCTCTTTAACACTACACACTGCATTGATTATCAGGAAATAACAGCTCACTGAATTATACAGACCTTCCAAATGTATAGACATTTCATGAAAATATCAGAAATTACATTCACTGTATCAACACCAATCTTACTAGAAAAAAAATATGGAGAAAAAGCAGAAGGTAAAAGTAGTACATACAAAAAATAAGATGATTATTCAGAAGCACAAAGCTCATTACTATAATTATGGGTTTTCAAATGTATAGTTTTCACTTGAGTTATGTCACTGATAAAACATACTGTCAATTTTTCTCTTAGAAGTGACAGATTTAACTGAGTTTACTTTCAAAAAATATGTCTGAAAGATTCACATCTGAATAATTATGGTTTTCCAGGTAGCCTTTCAAGTGAAAACAATGTTTCATGAAAATGAAGACAGCCAGTTCAACTTGTGCCCGAAGCAGCACAAGTATCTCCCCTTGGCCGTCACCCACTGAACGTGGCCTTCAGCACAGTGCTCGGTATGTACTTCCCGTTTCATCAGACTACTAAGAGCAAAAGCTTAACAAAACCAGCCTTGTGTCCTGCTTCCTCAAGGCCCCCTTAGGTGACACCGGGGTGGACTCTTACTGAAATCCTGGCAGCAGTGCCTCTGCTCTGACGCACACACATGGACACTTTACCTCCCTCTGCCTCTGCACTGCTCACAACGGTCAGCAGTGAAAAGAACAACCAATCAGTGCTACTAAGAAAACAATTTGGACATCACTAACTATTGTAAATCTGCTCAGAGCTCCCAAGGCTCTTTGTGTGACTCTGAAATCATCACTAGATACCATCCGAACGTGTATCCCCTCACAATTTCCCTGTAAATAATGAACTTGCCTGAGTTCTTTAACCCAAGACAGAGGATAAACCCTCAAGAATAAGCCCTAAATAACAAGTACAACTGTTCTTCAAGTAATGAAGGATCAGGACTGTGTATTCAAAGGAAAGCCCAGATACCAACATGGTCCTTGTTTTGCCTCTCTTATTTCTATACCTAGTATCTACAAGAATTGTACCAAACCTCAAACTAACAAACAGAAAGCCACTGTGACAGGTAACAGGTATACTGTAAAGATTTTCACCTGGTAATAACTGGCTGCATTATGGTTTTTTCAAAATGTGTACTTTAGAATTTATTCCTACTTTACAGAAACTGAAATAACCTGTCATCATTAATCAGCTCCTAGTCATAATACTGTGCTATCTATAAACTGTATATATATTTTAATAGTGAACCGCCATCTCTTCAGCTCACACTAAAGATACAATAATAGCACATCGCATAAAGAATATTTTTATTTATTCATTTATGTGCATAAGTATGTGCCTGTTACTGACAGAGGCCAGAAGAGACCATCAACAGCCCCTAGACTGGAACCACTGTCAGCTGTGAGCTGCCGCACGGGTGTTGGGGATGGAACCCAGGTACTGAAAGAGCACCTGGTGCCCTTAGCCAATGACCCACCGTTCAGCTCCTCACTTATAAAATTGTATAAATGCCAAAGTGTTTCTCACCCATAAAAACACTACCAAAAGCAAAGGAACACAAAACTTCCTCTCACTACAGTGAGTACGTAACTCAGATTTTGTGTAACCAAAGATACTAAAGAAACTTTACTGAATGCTAAAGTGGTTCAAATGAGATATGAACCTGTTATCAGACTCCTATGTATCATAAAAGCTAACACCGGTCTCGAAAAACCAAAAAAAAAACAACCCTACGTTACCTGTTATATAGAAGAACGCAGCAACTCTCATTTCGATCACAGTTCAAAACCAAAGCTAACGGCATTGTCATCTTTATTTATACCTATCTGCTATCCAAATTAAGCAAGAAAGTAATTTTCTATTCCTACATGAAGATACTCATCTTAATTCAATCATCCAGTAATTAATACCTTCACAGGCAATACTAAATATTTCCCTTTCTATGATACTGAGCAGTTTATTCCCTAAAGTCTTACATTATTACACTTACTATAAAGGAGACTAGGCAGCACCTCTGACAATGTTTTTTATTGTTTTTTTATCTTATTAGTTTTTATTTTGTTTTTGCTTTTTAAAATACTCCCTGTCTAGGGTGGCTCATAGCTGTAATCCCAGCGCTCCGGAGGCTACAGCAAGAGAAATGCTGTGTGTTCAAGGCTAGCCTGAACTACAGGGCAAGGCTGACTCAAAGGAATCCTGGGTTTCTTTTCTTTTTGGGGTGAATGGGGTGTTTTGTTTTGTATTTATCATTGTTTCTCATAAAATCACAATATAGAAATCTACTATCCTTAAAGTATCTTCTTGGCCTGTGCCGCCTCAACTCATGGGTGCGGCTGGGTGCAGGCATGGCTTAAAAAAAAAAACCCAGTCTTGAGGATAGTTTTTTTTAAAGGATTAATCGAATTTAATCTAAAACCATCAAATACAAAATGAAATTCAATGATAAAAATGGCATAAATTTATAGGATGTAATTTATTAACTGAAGAATTAAAGCTATGTCCAGTGGCATTTTATTATGGCACACATGGTATGAATACAACCTCATTCTGCAGAATGACACGACCTACCAAAGATGCAGCCAAAGAAAGGAATCATCTCTTCCATTATAGAGCGTCTGAATCAGGTGCTTTAATTAAAAATTACATATATGTATGTACACATATATAAGTATATATTCGCTCCAGTAAAATGTTTACAGAAACACTACGAACCCATCTTTTATAAAGACTTAAAGAAGAGAAGGTTTCAGACATCTAAAATAGCTTAGGCTTGGCTTCACATTTGGCAACTGAAACAGATTCAGTTCAGAGGTCGCTCTGACCCAAGGGATCCAAATGCTGGCTGTGGTCACACAAACAAGCCATTAGCAAGCAGAATCCCTGTGTGCTGCAGCTGCCCGCTCCCTGCTTTCCTTCTTGCCAGCCTTACTCTTTAAATTCTCTCTGCTAATAAATATGTCAACTGGGGAAATGATGCCTCCCAACTACCCAACTTGCCTTCCATCTGTGTTCCGTAGTCCTTCATCCTGTTTTCCTGTCATTCCTATAAGGAGACATTCTGCATGTAACCAGCATCTACTTATTAACAACGTCCTGTTCTACTGTTCCATCCAAACATGGATGTCACTCAGCTTCAGAAAAAGCAGAAGGAAGCATAACAGACAGCACAGAAAATAGACCTCCTACAGTTAATTTAGGGGCAAAGTCAAAAGAGACAATTCAGAGAGGAGGAAGCTGAGAGGGTCACAGTGCAGAACACGTAACTCTCAAGAACAGAGTGTCCCTTAGACTTCTGGGGAGTGGCCCAGAGCCTCTGCAGTTTCAATCCAAATGACAATGCTTCTCTGAGTCCTCCTCAAGTAATGTTTCCACCACTAAAAACTGGATCTACAAGAGCTCAGATACACTGGTAAAAAAAACAAAAAAAAAAAAACAAGTCAGGGGCCTCCAGGTAGGCCTCAGGCCTCTTTTAAAGCAGGCCCACTTCTGTGGTGGAGCAACTCCCCTGTGCACTACAATCCTTCTCCAGGCGCCAGGGATTCAGCCTGTTGCTTCTCTTCTGAGTGTCACCACCTACTCTACTTCTCGGGGCTCCTCTAACCCCAAGACTGGCTGTGGGGTAGGACACCAGCTTCTTCCCATCCTTGCTGTCCCTGCAAATAAACAAATAGCTCTTCTAATTCCAGTGTTCTTCTAAAAGTATGAAAGAATAGAAGGACAAACAAAAGCAGCAATACAGAGGCAGAGATTCGGATTACAGTAACTGTCTCTACTTCCAAACGCCTGCCTCAAGAGAACAAATCAAATGATCTCCATATTGCTCATTTACAAATACATATATATTACATGCTAAGCCATTTCCATCCTTATACAGACATAAACACTGTGCTTTTCAGAACACTTAAAACGTGAGTCCAAAAATAGCAAGTAGTTTCTCTTTTTAGAATCTTTCCTTGAACTTAAAAGGTATTTAAAACTTTGCTTTTGCCGGGCAGTGGTGGCGAACGCCTTTAATCCCAGCACTTGGGAGGCAGAGGCAGGTGGATTTCTGAGTTCGAGGCCAGCCTGGTCTACAGAGTGAGTTCCAGGGCAGCCAGTGCTACACAAAAAAAAAAAAAACGAAAACGAAAAAAAAAAAAAAAAAAACTTTGCTTTTTAAAAGACACCAAGAAATAATGAAAATATTGTATTCAATGTAAATGAGAATTTGTAGTAAAAACTTATTGAGATTTACAAAACAGGTATGTCAAAAGCAACCAGTAGTGTAGAAATAATAAAATCCTGACATGTCTCTACACTTACAATGTTAGCAAAATTCTATAAAACTGAATTTGAAAACCTTTCAGAAATAACTTTGACTATTTAGAATGTCAAAATTATACCAGCCCTCTTTTTCAAACAGAAAATTCCCCATGTTCTGTGATAATTTGTATTTTAATATTAATATTAGCATGATAATTTGTAATTTTCATAGCAGCAAAATAAATACCTTACTTAAATATCGCTACAAATCACAGGACTCTAAGAAGTGGATTTAAAGGCTGCCTTCCTGCAAGGGAACTATGACCAAGTGGGGACAGATCAAAATCGCCACTGAGTTTAATTTCCTGAATTTAACTTTTAAATGTTTTTTTAAAAGACAATTATAATACTGTATCTACCTTAAAACAAATTTAGGGCCGGAAACAGACAAAGATCATGTAATCTCGTTTGTGTAAAGATATTCAGGCACTCGAGTAAAACTGCGTTGCTGGGCTCGCCTCCCAACTACTTAATTGTAAAATATTACAGAAATGGAACAAAAACCAGACGCAAAACCTTGGCCTGACCCTTCCGGACATCCGTTACTAAGAAAGTTTAATCTATGGCGATCCTCCAGCGATACTTTTTCCCCAGGGGGACCGAATGACACCGCGGCCTTTCCTCCGTCCCCTCCCCCTCCCCGCCCCCGCCCCCTCCCCGCACAGCAACACCACAATGCGGCCAACGTCTCGGCGCCTGGCTGGGGAGGGGGCACCGCACCGGCCACGCACGGAACGGCTGCGGCCGGCGACCCCCTTCCATAACCCATCCTCCGCAGCGGGCGTCGCGGGCGCCGCCGCCGCCGCCAACCGCCGACCCCTCGCCGCAAGCCGCGGCTCAGCCGGGTCGCGCCCCACCGCGGCCGCCGCCTGGCTGGCCGGCCCGCCGTCCCGCGTCGCGCGGGGGGGACCCCGGGTCCGCGGGCGCGCCGGACTCACCGGGTGGAGGTGCCCTTCCGCACATCGCACATCATGCACTTGAAGGCCTCGGCGCTGTTCCGGAAGGTGCAGACGCTGCAGTCCCAGTAGCCCTCATCCGAGGCGGGCTTCGGCTGCCGCTTCGGCCTGCAGGACACAACCGGACACGACGCAGCGCGGGGTCAGCCGCAGGCCGCGCCCGCCCGCCCGGCCCCGTGCCCCGCCCCGCCCGGCCCGCGACCCCCGCCCCGCCCGGCGCCGCGCGGGGGAGGGGAGCGCGGCCGCTGACCCCGGCCGCCATCGCGGCCCATTGTGGGCAGCCGCGCGCCGCGCCGCGCCGCACCCCCTCTCCCCACACACGCGCGCCCCGCGCCGCGCCCCGCCGGTCCCCGGGTCCCGGGCCGCGGGCGCTCCGCTGGCGGACGCCCTACCTGGTGGGGCTCTTCTTGTCGCCCATGCTCGCTGCCGACGCGCGCGAGGCCGCGGCCGGTCTGTCAGCGCCGAGGTGAGGGGCCGGCGGAAGCGCGGAGGCGAGGGGGCGGGGAAGGCCGCGCCGCGAGCTGCAGCCGCCGCCGCCGCCGCTGCCGCCGCCGCCACCGCCGGATCCCACGCAGCCTCCAGCTGTCGGGGAAACTCCTGCCCGCGCGCACGTGACCCGCGCCGGCCAACCAGCGGCCGCGCCGGAGACTTCAAACGCGGGGAGCGCGGCCCAGCACCGGCGGCGAGTTCGCGGCGCCGCCTCCCTCCCGCTCGCCCGCTCGCCACCCGGAGTGGCTCGCACGCCCGAGGGGCGCGGTGGCAGGAACCCGCAGACACGCGTGCGCCCGGCGCGGCGGGGACTGTCATCCTTCATTGCGGGAAGCGACCCAGAGGCTCGGGAAAGGTTCGGTGCCCTGCTTACATAATTCAAACGTGACGAAACCAGGGGCTGCTCCTGTTTTAATTCCAGAGGCGTCCTCTTGGCCTCACGGGGCTCTGCAGTGACTTGTTATAAAACGGACGCTCGTGAGCCTTCCTAAGGCAAACGAGGTTGCTTGTGCCCTGGACACCACCTCCCCGACACACCTAGCCTGCTACACCCAGACAGCCATCTCGCTGATCCTTTAAGCTCTGCTCCCACCTCGCCAATCTAGCGGATACCCCGCAACCAGAGTTAGCGTGCCATCCCCTCTGACCGAGAGGCGACCTTAGCATGCCAAGTCATCAGTCGTCATCAGGAAAGTCGTCCCTGAAGAAAGGGGAGATGAAATCCATCCCTTCTCGGAACCCTGCTTCTGCCTTAAACTTGGGTGTGCTGATGAAGGCGTGGTAGTTTAGCGTCAGGCTTAACTAACGGAAGAGGACTCAGTTCAGGCACTGCGTACTTAACAGTTGATCTGAGGCAAAGACTCCTAGTGACTCCTAGTTGGGATACACTATAAGGGTGTTTAGAGTATCTATCCAGCTGGGCTCAGAGCAGATGGAGCAAATTTTCATCGTAACACTCAGAGTGGATGGCAACTAAAAACTTAGGCGTTAATTATTTAGGAAGTCTTTAATATTTTGAATTATGTTGTCTGTGGGTAATTGAAATAGGAAAGCAAAACCCCAGCTAAGGGGAGACTACTGTATTGATGTATTACTTACCAAACAACAAGAGTTAATAACCGAAGTGAGGAATGCTCTCTTTTTTATCATTGGGAATTAGAGATTAATTGGGGTAATTAAGAGGGAAATGGGCTACAAGCTTCTGAGAGAAGAAACCAAAATGAAGATAGCAGAACAGGCAGGAGTATAGCTCGGTGGAGCACTTGCACAAGGCTCTGAGTTACTAAAGATTTGCAAAAACATTTAGAAGATTGTTTTATGTGGGCTTTGCTTCGTTGCTTAGTATTACTTTATTTTTGCAAAATAGACTGACTTAGTCGAGTATAGAACTTATATATTAGAGGTTGCATTAATTTTCCAAGGTAAAAGTTAGAGGCTGAGTGGTTTATGCAATGGTAATGTATTTTCCCATAATACTGGAGGCTCCAAGTAGAAGATAAGGATGTCAGGGCTGCTTTCTTCCAAGGCTCCACTTTGCTTGCAGACAGCCATCTATCTAGGTCCCACTTTCAAAGGGGCATCTTTGTATGTGAGTGCCTGTATCCTTATGTCTTTTTATCACCTCCGCCCATGTCATACTCTCTTATAAGGACACCATTCATTGGATTAGGGCCTACACTAACGATATCGTTTTAATGACTCATATGGACATTGGTGTTTCGCCTCCATGTATGGCTGTGTGATGGTGTTGGGTCCCTGGAACTAGAGCTACAGACAGTGGATGCTGAGAATTGAACCAGGACCTCTGGAAGAACAGTCAGTGCTTTTAACCGCTGAGCCATCTCCCCAGTCCCTGATGACCTCATTTTAATTACTCTTTAAGGAGAAGTAGTAGGAGGGGTGGAAGTGAGAAGCAGAGAAGCAATCCCATAGGGACAGCTCTCTTCTGCCCTGTGCCTCCACTGCATAGCCTACAGGAATATACTGTCAATCAAAGAACCGGTGTTCAGCAGCGACACCTTCCTTTCTGTAGTTCCTCACAGGGTCCTAGTTGATGTTAGTAACAATCTCATGTTTCCTCAGTGTGCTTGCTAGTTTTATGTCAACTTGACCCAAGCTAGAGCCATCAGAGAGGAGGGAACCTCACTTGAGGAAGTGTCACCATGAGATCCAGCACAAGGCATTTCCTTAGTAACCAATGGAGAAAAAGCAGGCTGAGCAAGCCATGTGAGCAAGTCAGTTGTAGCACTCCTCCATGGCCTCTGCATCAGCTCCTGCCTCCAGCTTCCTGCCCTGTGTGAGTTCCTGTCTGGACTTTCTTCAACGATGAATAGCAATATGGAAGTATAAACCAAATAAATGCTTTCTTCCCCAACTTGCTCTTTGGTCATGGTGTTTCATCACAGCAATAGAAACCCTAAGACCTGGCAAAGTTCCTGAAGAGTCTTCCTGCTCAAACAGTGCTGACATCATGTGAACGCTAAGGTCTCGACCAACTTTAACTATTAGAAACTAAAGTACTAAGAAGGGCTGGAGAGATGGCTCAGCAGTTAAGAGCACTGACTGCTCTTCCAGGGGTCCTGGGTTCAGTTCCCAGTAACCACATGGTGGCTCACAATCATCTATAATGGGATCTGATGCCCTCTTCTGGTGTTTCTGAAGATAGCTACGGTACTCATTAATAAAAAATAAATAAATAAATAAATCTTTTTTGAAAATTAAAAAATAAAGTACTAAAAAGTGCTGTTAAGACCACCTCATACTGAAGACTACCACCATTTTTACCCTCACAATGTATCGGCAGCCCAGGTTTACCATTGCCGTCAGGTTCAGTTTCCCCATTCAACAGGTCAAGTCCCTTGTTTACCAGGTGGCCCGGTGGTGTAAGGAGTGCTAAATATCCAAGTAATGGTTTCTCTTTTCCATTCATTGGAACCACTGTTGTGGTCTTAGGACCCAAAACCCCCTAGTTAAGTAGTGTTCAGTATGGAGGCCACAGAAAGAAAAATGTCTGCAAGCAGGTATGATGAGAAAAGCCATATCCTCTCTCTCCCTTTCTCCCTGTCTGTGTGCATACGTGTGTTCTTCTCTGTGTGCTCACATGCAGGCCAGGTGTCAGCATCAAGGTGTCTCCTTCCATCACTCACCACCTTCTTTTTGAGATCAGGTCTCCCGTTGGACCTGGGGCTCTGATTCAGCTAGACTGGCTGGACAGTGAACCCCGAGATCCTTCGTCTCTGCCTCTCCCGTGCTGAGATGACAGGCTCTCACCGCTGCATCCTGCTTTTTTTCTGAGGGTCCTAAGAAGTTGAACTTGGCCTGTGCTTCTTCGGCTAGAACTTTCCCAGTTGAGCAGCCTCCCCGTCCCCTCCCCCCTTTGCACTTGTATTCTGGTAACCAGAAGGGCAGCACCATCTTTTGACCTCTGACCCAAAAGATACATTGCATCTTGCAAGACAGCATCATACCCAAGCATGGTGATTCACACGGATAATCCCATCCCTCAGGAGACTACAGCAGAAGGATTGCTTCTATGAGTTATAGGCCAACCTGGGCTATAGAGGAAGGCCCTATCACAATAAACAAACAAATGAACCGGAAGCACCATACTCTTTCAAGATGTTGTCTGATACAACAAGACTTCTTCATAAGCATTGTACTGTTCTGTAGAGGCAGTTGCTTCATAGATGAAGTGTGTGGTATGATTAGTGAGTTCCCTGGGTATGAGTAAGTGCTACTTTCCTGTTGGCATGAGATCAGTTCATTAATCAGAAGCATTGTTGTTCAGACTACATTGGAAGGGATGACAGAGTCCACAGACAGTGGTACCAACAGAAATGTTCTATAATGCAGTGAGGGCAGATACATATCTAGAATACGTGCCTGTTTCACTGGAAATATCTTTCTTCCATCCCATGAGGAAATGATATATAATAATATAAATAATATATAATAATATAATAAAACTCTTGAGGGAGCTGATTACTTCAGGAAACGGGCCACATCTAGTGTTGGTTTGTGCTGTTTCCTAAGTTAAATACTCAGCAGTAGTAGTGTATCCAGCAAAGCTACAAGGTTGGCTTTAGTGAGAAGAGCATGCACTAAGCTCATGCAAAGGCTCCGTTTCAGACACTATGGCCCCTCTGCAGGCGAGCTCACGGAGCAGCACTAGAGTGGCTGGGGAGTCTCGTGTTAGAAGCTCTCCCTTCATCCCATGCTCTTTGTGGGTTAGCTTTATACCCACTCTGCTGCTCCTTCTGAAATATCCATCCATACCTGGTTCTCACCTTTTAACATCAGTTCTCCGAATGTCTCTGAGTTCCTGTCATGGGGCTTAATAGACATTATGCAAGAATAGCACAAGCCCACACCCTGTCCATGCCCTAATCCAGACAATGTGGGAAGTTGAGCCGCTAAACTTTCTCCTTAACATAGTTTTTCTCTTTGTTTCCCCCACCCCCTCCCGAGAGCCACTTCCCATCAGGATTAGAGGAACATGACCATCTACCTGGTTGGTGCCACCATATCATACGGAACCATTTGTAAACCAGGCCTAAAGTTTTTCCTTTATCTGTTGCATGAAACTCTTTATAAAGCCTCAGATGTGGACAGAGAGAATTCCTATTGTGCATTTGTCTTTATTCCTGCTTATATCCAATATCCTACACACCATTTCTATGGCATGCTGGTTGCTATGCCTATACATACAGATTTGGGGCTTGGGCCATTTCAGAAAGAAACTCAATGTGGTTGTTTGGCTATTATGTCACGGTTAGCAGTTATCATCTCTACACAGAGTTCAATAGAAAGACAGCAGCATGCCCCAAAAGAATCATCTACAAAGAGGCGTAGGTTTACTCCAGAGCCACAGAGGTCCACGATATGACTTTTATTTTGTATTTTTTGGTACAACAGATATCTGCTTAGTGTGCTGTAGACTATTTTATAGACATGGCTATTTGAATATTATAGCTCACTATTCTCCTGGTACTTATTTTGATATAGTGAAAGTGGTTGTTTGAACTGTGTTTTTTTAATCTAGGTGTGGTGTGTGTGTTGTGTGTTGTTTGTTGTGTCTGTGTCTGTGTCTGTGTCTGTGTCGTGTCTGTGTTCTGTGTGTTGTGGTATCTCAGTAGAGGTAGAAGGAGCCTGAGTTAAAGCTGAGTGACATAGCAAAAACTTAGTGTGTGCATGTGTGCATGTGTGTGTGTGGATGTGTCCTTGTGTGTGCACAGTGTGCACTTGTGTGTAATTGTCTGGTCATGTTCAGAAATTCTCTTTCATCATCTATCACTTCAGTTCACACTAAATACCCATGACTTTCCAATCATACTTTGTTCCGTTTTCATCTTGTTTTCTACACAGATAGCCGTTTGGTTTTATGCTTTCCATTTTTGTCATCACTTCTATTGGTTTCTATTTCTTCTCCTTTCCTCTCCATTTTTGTCTACTTTGTTATTGATTACCCAGGATCTTCTGTGAGCACAAGCTATTCTCACTCTGTAGCTGAGATGACTCTGGATTCCTGGTCCTTCTCTCTCCACCTCGCCAGTGCTGAGATTCCAGATGTGCAATGCTATGTCTGGCTTTCTCTGTATTTTCGTGTGTGTGTGTGTGTGTGTGTGTGTGTGTGTGTGTGTGTACATGCATCCAAGTGCTGCAAAGAGTCTAAAATCTCCCTGGACTGGAGTTAACAGGCAGTTGTGAGCCACCTGACATGGTGCTGGGATTTGAACACACAAATTTTCTCAATAATAGCATTTTATGTATACCAGTTCTTATTAGAGCATTTAAGTTGCTTTTAAAATGCCCCAGGGGGTAAGATTTTTATATGTATTCATGTGAATGTTCAAGATTGCAAAAGAGAAGCTGGTCACAGTAGGAGTTGAGTTTCTTGGTGTGTGTGGATTTTTAAATGTGCCGTTAAGTTACTTGTTCACAAAGAGTTTTAAGTTCACTATCACTAGAAAGCAAACAGTCTCCAAATGAAAAGTTCTTCACAGTCAGAATGGACTTTATCTTGGCGCATTCTTGCACATCAGCAATGTAGGTACTGAAGGAGCACCGGGAACAACTCCATGTCTACCCCACAGTCCAGAATATTGATGATGCTGTAATTACTAACAAGTAGCATTTTAATGAACTCATTGCAAAGATTTTACCCCAGTCATTTATTTATTATTTTTTAAGATTATTTATTTATCTCATGTATGTGAGTACACTGTCGCTCTCTTCAGACACACCAGAAGAGGGCATCTCATTACAGATGGTTGTGAGCCACCATGTGGTTGCTGAGAATTAAATCAGGACCTCTGGAAGAGCAGTCATTCCTCTCAACCACTGAACCATCTCTCCAGCCCCCTAGCCATTTATTATATTAGCTTAATAAGCTTTCAGTGTGAAATGCATTATAGTTATACTTAGAACCTTTGGTAAGGTGATTTCTGCTATGACATCTGAAAATTTAGAAGTACCTAAAAATCTTTCTACCAAAAAAAAAACAAACAAAAAAAAAAAAAAAACAAAAACAAAAAAACACAAACACAGCCACCCTTTCAAATTTCTCAGCAGAAAAGTGTGTTTTCCCTCAGACCTAATCATGGAGAATGATATATAAGGGGGGATTTTCAATCTTTTGTTCAAACACTTTCCATAAGAAAATGTTTCTAATTCGGGCAGTGGTGGCACGCCTTAATCCCAGCACTTGGGAGGCAGAGGATTTCTGAGTTTGAGGCCAGCCTGGTCTACAGAGTGAGTTCCAGGACAACCAGGGCTATTGTACAGAGAAACCCTGTCTGGAAAAAGCCAAAAAAAAAAAAAAAAAAAAAAAAGAAGAAAGAAAGAAAGAAAACAAAGAATTTCTAGGGCCAAGAATGGCGGCATATAATTTTAATCCCAATACTCAGAGGCAAAGGCAAGAGGATCTCTGTGAGTTTAGGACCAGCCTGGTCTACATAGGGGCTTCCAGGACAGCCAAGGACTGCATAACCCTGTCTCAAAAAGAGAAAATGACTGGGCCAGTGTCTGTGCATTTGTTTTTATAATAATATAAATAACACTATTAGAATAACACATTTCATGAAAAGAGAGTAGAATCATAAGCCATGCCATCAACTGCAAAAAGAGCTGTTTGAGGGGAGGCGGGCGCCAGTCAGAGGGAGTGAAGAATAGGGAACAGAAGGGGGAGGGGCTAAGAACAAAAGAAAATGGCATCTATGTATACACATGGCAAAAATAGTGCTGTGCTTGTGCATATTCTAAAATTCAAAAAACAAAGGAAATTAACATGGCCCCTGCACAAGGGTGTACACAAATCCATGAAGAAGTCCACGTTTTATGTGTACATTCTGTACATGCATAAAATGTCATAATGAAAATCATCATTGTGACTGATTGATATATGTCACAAAAACATTAAAATGTCCCTAAATAACACACTTTGTTAATATATCTAGCAACAAACACATCATAAAAACTATATATTCAATTAGCATTTTTATGTACTATAATGTTTTAACTGTTACTGACATTTCTCAGATTATGTTTCATTTCTGTTTGTTTGTTGTTGCTATGACTCTGACTTTTATTCTCACGGAGCACAATTCATGGGTCCAACTGGGGTTAATCTGAGCTGTGCTCTGTGCCAAGAAGACTGCAGCATCCTGAACTTGGAGAGGCCCAGGTTCTCTAGTGTCGAATGTCCGTTAGGTGGTGATGTCAGCAGCTAAGGGGTGTGGGTGGGCTCTTTGCACACACTTCGTTCTTAGGAGCTGCTCACATCCCCTTTCCTTTGTCTTTGTTTTTGTTGTTGTTTGTTATTTTTGGTTTTGGAGGTTGTTTTTTTTTTTTTTTTTTTTGGTTTATTTGTGGGTTTTCAGTTTTGTCACTGGTGTGTGTGAGGCCATGCTGCATGTTGAAGTTGTGTGTCATCCTCATTCTTCACCATCTTTTTTTTTTTTTTTTTAAACAAGGGGATTATAAAACAGGAGCTCGCTCACCAGTTCACCTACGCTAGATGCCCTCAGGCTCCAGGGATCCACCTGTCTCTAACCCATAGCCCTGGAGATTTTTCCAGGACTTCATTCCTGCAGGGTCTCACACTGAAGACCAGAATGTCCTCAAACTAAGGCAGCCTTGCATCTGCATCACCAATACAGGGATTACAACTGTGAACTACCACACTTAGCTTATATTTCTAAATTGCTGACTAGATAAATTCCTGAATTACTTTGAAATAATAGAATTCTATGGAGTTAAAGCTATCTAAAATTTTGCAAATCCGTTTATTTTAAGTTTAAGTGGAAAGAGAAAGATGTATACAAAATTCTTTATAGGCCAGGTGTGGTATACATGCCTTTAATTCCAAAGGTAGAGAGAAATGGATATCGAGTTGAAGGCTAGACTGGTCTACATAGTTCCAGGCCAACCAGAGCTACATAGTGAGACCCTTTCTCAAAAACAAAACTGTAGGTGTGGGTATGGGTTCATGTATGTGTTTGTGTATGTATTTGTATACATATATATGCACAATATATATACAATATAGTCTCCTATGAATTTTGGATAATGTGTACAGTCATGTAATCAGGATGACACAGTCAAGATGTAGACCAGTGGGTTAGAGAGATAACTCAGTGGTTAAGAGCACTGGCTGCTCTTCCAGAGGTTCTAAATTCAATTCCCAGTCACCGCATGGTGGCTCACAACCATCTGTAATGGAATCTGATGCCCTCTTCTGGCATGCAGGTGTACCTGCAAATTGAGCACTCAAAATCAATCTTTTTGGTTGTGGTGTGTGTTGTGAAGAGAAAGAGGAGGAGAGGGGAGAGAGAGAGAGAGAGAGAAAGAAGTTTCATCATATCCAAGCTTGCCGCCTGCTGTCTAGTATGGCTAAACTTAAACTCTTGTCAGCTAATGACCTGTTCCCCACCCTCGATCACTTTTCCTGGAATGCACTGTGTAACAATTTCCTCCAAGACTGAAACTTTCCATGAAGCAGAAAGTTCCTTAGACAGGAAAGTAACAACTCAAAATAGTTTCAGGAAGTCCCTGAAACTGACAAGATTCACTAGGCCCCTCCATGACAGAGCAATCCATAAGGCTGAGAGTCCCCCTCAGATGGAAGGTAAATTGAGTTGCAAAGAAGATGCTCAGATGAGCTAAGCTGCCAAGAAACTGAAGCTGAGTTGTAAACTGTCAGGGCAAAGGCTGCCAGAAAGATTGAAAACAGAGCAGCATCCTGGAAAAAGCAAGAACAGCTGAGCAACCTTGAAGAAGAGACTTAGATCAACTGAGGCACATAGGAAGGACACCCTTCAACCTGCTGAGCTGCCTGCAGACTCTGCAGTGTGCTCCAGGTTCCCAGCTTTGTGAACTGTCACTCATGCTGGGAGGGCTTTGGTGATGCAGCTGTCTTTAAGTCATTTCTGCTCCTGTAAATAAACCTTCGCCCGTATTCCTGTAGGCAACTGCAATAAAACTCATTAGTTCACTAAACTGGACTTAGGTGGCATTGGTACTTTTGTTTGTCATGAGTTTCCTATGTGGAGTATGTAGACGTGTGTATGGCATCTCCTATAAAGAAAAAGTTTTGTCACACAACACAATGTCATTCAAATAAAAGCAAACAAAATATAGTCTCTCCCATCTGAACCTTCCACATAGAATAATGCATGTGTGTATGTCTGTGCATTCTTATCTATACTCATCATTGTATGACTGAGCCGCGTGCATATGTGGAGGCAGAGGATGTGGGTAATATTAGTGTTCTTTCCTCAGGAGCTACTTTGTACTACTATCACACCTACCTATCGGTCCATCAGTCCGTCCGTCCATCCATCTATTTTGTTTTATTGAGCCAGGGTTCCTCAGTACTCTGGAAATTACCAAACAGAATAGGCTAGGATGAAGGGCCCGGAAACCTAGGGGTCTGCCTGTCCCTTCCTCCTCGATGCTGTAATTCCAAGCATGTGCCACCACACTCAGCGTGTATGTGAGTTCTGGAAATCGAACTCCTCACATCTGTGCAGCAAGCACTGATAGCATTTTCTCTCCCTCAGCAGGCAGATACAGGCCAGTTTAGACCAGATTAAAAGTAAAAGGAGTTATAAGGCCTCGGGGTCTTGATCTAAGGTGGAGGTCAGTGAAGTCAGGCGTCTGGGCTAAAGCAAGGGGTTTTATAGAGCTCAGGCGAGGAGTGATGACATGCCAGCTAGGAAGTGGAAATTGTGTCCATACATGGTCAAGAACTGAGGCCCTGGGCGGACCCTCTTGGGTGGGTTGCTGGGAACATGGAGACGAGGAGAGATGACGTGTTAGCTCGGAGTTTTCTCCAAGTGGGCAGGGGAGTTTTCTCTGTGAGGGCGGGGTTGGGGGAAGGAGGGCAGACAGGGTTTCCCAGCTTGTAGGGATGAGCGGGGTTTCCAGTTTTACCAGCACCTTAAGCCATTAGCCATGTCTTTTAACATTTTAAAGTTGGCATTTAAGGCTGCTTGATTTAAGCAAACTTTCTTTTTTCGTTTTGTTTCTCGAGACAGGTTTCTCTTCATAGCCGTGGCTGTCCGGAACTCAGTCTGTAGATCCAGGCTGGCCTCGAAGTAGAAGATCGCTGACTGGCTGTCGGTCCCTAGCAGGCAGGTATAGACACGACACGCCTGGATTCTTCTTTGAAGCTCTTTTATTCCATGGCACAGCTTCATCCATCGAAGGGGCCCAAGCAGCTGAAATGACTGCTTATTACCCTTCCAAGGGGCAGGCCAGACAGCTGTTCTCTTCAGGTTGGTAGGGCCAATACCTCATTGCATAGCCTGTGATTGGTTAGGGTCCCGTGCCTCATTAGCATAAACCTCTCTGAGCCATGTCTCATTAGCATTTTAAGCCTTTTGATTGGTTAGGGCTCATGCCTCATTTGCATAAGCCCTTCTGGGCTTTGTGCTGACGCAGCGAGTTAGGCTTATGCGGACGTCTGGCCACCATGTTGGAAACCGGCGCCTCTTTGGCCGCCTCCTCTGCCTGCCAAATGCTGAGATTAAAGGCGTGCGCCACCACCCCCCTGCAAACTTTCGTGTAAAGCTTAGAATGTGAGCTAGGTACATGTTTCACTTGAGATTCAGTTGCTCCAGAACTATTAACTGAGAGCACTAGTTTTGCACAGTTGTTCCGAATCGATCGACTGTACTTTGAAGGTTTATCACACAATTCTCTTATGTTCTATTGGTCAGCATACCTGTTCCTCTTGTTAGGCCCATTATAGACTGAGCATTATAGATCAATCATTAATTTTTTAATCTAATCTAATAGGTATTGGTAATGAGGTTCTCATATCATTTCAGTTGTTTGTGGGTGTTTTTATATAATGGATCAACTTCTGCTATTAAGCTGTTTTGTTTGAGAGGTTAGGACTTTGGAGTTTTTGTTGATCATGTCATTCTGGATAGCCCAGACACACTTTAAATTTATGATCATCTTGCCTCCCTATCCCCCCTGTGCTGGGATTACAGATATGCACCACAATGCCCACTGTGCTATTAAGTTTTATTTTTTGATTGGTTTAGTTGGGTTAGTGCTATTCTTTTTTTTTTTTTTTTTGGTTTTTGAGACGGTTCGTGTAGCCGGTGTCTGGAACTACTCTGTACTCTGCCTCGAACTCAGAATCATGCTCTGCCTCCCAGTGCTGGATTTAAGGCGATGCGCCACCACGCCGCTGCTATTTCATAAAATGGTGATATGCATTCTTGATTGGAACTTGAGAACTGCTGGCTGCACCCTGCTCTGCTGGCCTGAAAGGGTTAGCTGGAGATTCTAGGGAGAGACAGGGCTGCCCTCCTGAAAGGGATGGGTGACCTGACATGACTCTTGCATGCCTTGCAGTTATTTCTGTATTCCAGACAATAAGTAAATACACCTTTGAAGAGGCCTTGAGGCTGAGATAATGTGTTCTCTTGATCATGGAGTGCTGTCAAGGTTGTGAGAATGTTTTCCTTTGGAAGGTTCTCAGGAAGATAGTTTGGGTAACACTGTTAGTTATTATTAGTCCATACTAGATGTTATTGTATCTGTAGAAGATGTTATTGTATCTTAAGAAAAGTGCTGAATCACACCGCTGGTATATACTGTAACACTGAAAGTAAAGGCTTTGCTGCTTGCCACCAGAGCTTGTAGTCCCTCTGTTAGCTAAGGCGTCCTTGTGAGCTGGTCTGCCTCAGGAACTATTATATCTTATGTGAGCATTTTTTCTTTTCCTTTGAAGTGCAGATTGAAACAGGACTTTGTGCGTGTCGTAGTTAGGGTTTTTTTTTTTTTTTTTTTTTTTTTTTTTGGTTTTCGAGACAGGTTTCTCTGTGTAGTCCTGGAACTCACTCTGTAGACCAGGTGGCCTCAAACTCAGAAATCGCCTGCCTCGCCTCCCAAGTGCTGGGATTAAAGGTGCGCACCACCGCCAGGCCGTAGTTAGGTTTACTGCTGTGAATAGACACCATGACAAGGCAACTCTTAAAGGACAACATCAATTGGGGCTGGTTAGAGGTTCAGAGTTGAGTCATTACATCAAGGTGGGAGCATGGCAGCATCCAGGCAGAGATGGTGGAGGAGTTGAGAGTTGTACATCTTCATCTGAAGGTTGCTAGGAGAAGAGAGGCTTCCAGGCAGCTAGGACTAGGGTCCCAAAGCCCACACCCACAGTGATACCCTTCCTCTAACACCTACTCCAACAAGGCCACACCTCCAAATAGTGCCACTCCCTGGCATATAAAAACCACCGCACTGAGCCACACAGCAAGCCTCATGAACTGGTGTTGGAATGCTTATTTACTGTGAAATACAAGTAACTAAAATTTACCATTTTAACTTTGTTTTTGTTTTTCAAAACAGGGTCTCTGTACAGCCTTAGCTGCCCTGGAACTCTCCCTGTAGACCAGATTGGCCCCAAATTCAGATATCCACTTGCTTCTGCCTGCCAAGGGCTGGGATTAAAAGCGTGTACCACCATCACCTGTCTATTTTAACTGTACAATTCAGTAGGTTGAAGTATATTCACATTGTCGGGTTATATAAGCATCACTGACATTTCCACCAACTTTCAACTATCAAAGGTGAAATGTACAACAGTAACTGACACTTCTTGTCCCCAGGCTCTGGAAACCACCATTTCACTTGTGTCATTGGGGATGTGACCACCACGCACATACAGACGCAGAACTCTCCTTTCAAGCCTGACTCGTCTCACTTTATGTCTTTAAGGTTGAAAATATTTGAGAATCTCCGTCTTTAATGTTGCATCACATCCCACTGCATTATAACAGACAAAGCTTTCCTCACGCCTACGAAAAGAAACAAGACAAAATCCCCATCAGGAAGGAACGGCTGGTCTTCTCGCCCTCCATCATGGCGGAAAAGATGCAGCAGCAGGCATGCGCGAGCTGCTCATCCTGTGCCCTCAGTTGGGAAGGAGAGGGGAGGGAACGCTGGTCCTCAGCTCGCTTTCTCCTTTTTATCCAATTCAGAATCTCAGCTTAATCGCTTCTCGGCCTTTTGGCTAAGATCAAGTGCAGAATCTCAGCTTAAGGAATGGCGCTGCCTACTTTCCGATAGGTCTTCCTTACTCTCTGCTAAACCTTTCTGGAAATGCTCACATCAAGGTGCGTTTCTATGGTGATTCTAAATCTAGGAGAGTAGGTAATGAAGATGGATCACCACAGGCTTGCTTAGGTCGCTTCCCCATTTTGGATGCTTTGAACAGCGATGCTGTGGGCATGAGTACATAAATAATTTTGAGTCATTGATTTCAGTCCTCTTGGATGTGTCACTGGAGTAGAATTTACTGGATTATATCTTAATTCTATATTTAATTTTTAAAAGTCTGACGTACTAATGGACTGTAGACTTCAAAGAGTGATGGGGTTATTTAACACTGACTTTTACATTAAAGACAGGATTATAGAGATGATACAGAAAAAGAAAGTGGATTTTTGGTATTGTTAGGCAATATTATACGTGGTGGGAATGGTCAGAAAAGGCAGTTGAAAGAGATTCTGACTTTTCCATGAACTTGTACTAGTATTAAAGATGCGATATGTTTCTAGAGTTATTATTTGCTTTTTATAAGATGTATTTCAATTGAATTTATGTACATACACATGTATGACTTTGTGTGAGTGCACATGGGTGCCTGCTAAGACCAGAAGCAAGCAGAGGATTCCTTGGAGCTGGGTAACAGGAATCTGTAAGCCACCTTACACTGGTGTTCGACCAGTGTTCATTTCATTACCATCTTAGTTAATTTTCTATTGCTGTTCGATCACCATGACTAAGACAAGGTATAGGAGAAAGAGTTCACTGGGAGGTTGCCATTTCAGAGGATGAGTCCATGGCCATCATGACAGGGAGCGTGGCAGCTTGCTGGCAGGCATGGTGCTGGAGCAGTAGCTGAGAGCTTGTATATAATCCAAAGGCATGAGGCAGAGTTACTTGGAATGGTGTGGAAACCTCAAAGCCCACCCAGTCACACACCATCTCCAACAAGGACACTCCCCTAGTCGTTCCCAAACAGTTCCACCAACTGGGGACCAAGTCTTTAAGTATGTGAACTTACAGGGACCGTTCTCATTCAGTTACATCCACCGCAGTTACTACTCAAAAAGATCAGAATTGACAATATTAGTCCTGGAAATAGTTTTTCTGTGGGGTTTCCAGAATTTAAGATATTATATATTATATATATATATATATATATATTATTATCATACATACATATAACAAATACACATACAACAATATACTCATATACATATATGTGTGTGTGTGTGTGTATGTATATAACATACATATATATATATATATATATATAATATATATATATATATTCCATCCCATGCTATAATCTCAGCACTTAAGAAGCTCAGGCAGAAAGACAGCTGTGAATCTGAGGCATCCTCAGCTGCCTAGTGAGTTCTCGAAAAAAAAAAAAAAAAGAAACATGAATAATGATATTTCATATTAATTTTATTCCCTAAACCAAATTTTATTATATTTTAAGTCTATAAGGTGGTGGTATCTTTGTTGTCAAGAGGAACAAAACATTCATGTATGATCATATATAAATACATAATGGAGTGTCTTACTTAGGGTTTTACTGCTGTGAACAGACACCATGACCAAGGCAATTCTTTTTTTTTTTTTTTTTTTTTTTTGAGGGAAACCCCTTTATTGTGCACTCTTGGTGCAGGCACTTGACATCCAACCAAGGCAATTCTTATAAAGGATATTTCATTGGGGCTGGCTCACAGGTTCAGAGGTTTAGTCCATCATCATCAAGGTGGGAGCATGGCAGTATCAGTCTTTATCTGTTGAGGAATGCCCATGATGGCAAAGGTCAACTTGCCATAAGGCATTGAATTTGAGGCCCTCCATTTGGATTTGTGTGTGTGTGTGTATGTGTGTAGTGTGTGTGTGTAAGTGTGTTTATGTGTGGCAGTGTGTGTGTATGTGTGTTGTGTGTGTGTAAGTGTGTGTGATGTGTATGTATGTGGTATGTGTGTGTGTGTATGTGTGTGATGTGTATGTGTATGTGTGTGTAAGTGTATGTGTGTATGTATGTGTATATGCGTGTGTGAGTGTGTGTGTATGCGGTGTGTAAGTGTGTGTATGTGTGTGGTGGTGTGTGTTGTGTGTATTATGTTGATGTGGTGTGTATGTATGTATTGTGGTATGTGTGTGTATGTTGTATGTGGTGTGTGTGTTGTGTGTGTGTGACCTGTTCTGTATCCTCTTGACTCCTTTGCTCTTCCAATGGTCATCTCTTTTTGCTTTGTTTTCAAATTTTCCTTACTTTCTTCGGCATATAATAAAACACTCAAATTTCTCTGCCCTATAAACAGCAAAAGTACTTTCCAAAATCTTTTCTTTTTAAGTCATCAATCTGTTTTATACCTTACCTTCTGTGTTGATTTCCATTGCTGTATTACAAATTACAACAAAGCTTAACAGCCAAAGGTCACTGACCTGATCGTGGATCAAGCATCTGGGCAGACAGGAGCTGAGTATTCTGGACTCACTGTACCATGAGACCACAACCTCAGTATGGAGCAGAATCATCCAGAGGATGCCCAAAAGCGCTCATCACTTTTGGCAGTTCTTAGAGGCTGTTGTCTAACGTTTGCTTCAGCAGCCGTTTGCCATGTGGACCTCTTTCAGAGCACCTCAAGATGCACCTGGCTTCCATTGGAATGAACCAACCAAAAAGCTGAGAAGCCAGATGTGAGCAAGAAGCCAGATGTGAGCAAGACTGTTGTTTTAAAGATTTTGCTTTTTAATTTGTGTGAATGTGTGCGCGTGGTGGGTGTGTATGTATGTGTGAGTGTGTGGGATATATAGTTTCTGTGTCTGTGTGGCATGTATGTGATGTGTGTGAGAGGTATGACAGGGTGGGTATGTAATGTGTTGAGTGGGGGAGGTGTTTGTGTGTAGTGGTATGTAAGCATGTGTGTGTGGTATGTGTGTGTATGATGTGTGTGCTGTATATGTGTATGTATGTGATATGTGTATGATATGTGTGTGGTGTGTATGTGGGTATATGATGTGGGTGAATGTAGGGGGTATGTTTGTGTGTGGTATGTGTGTAAGCATGTGTGTGGTGTATGTATATGTGAGATGTATGTATGTGTGGTATGTATGTATGTGATATGTGTATGGTGTGTGTGCATGTGTGTTGTGGTATGTTGCATGTAAGTGTGTGTGTGGTTTGTGTGTGTAAGTGAGTGGTGTGTGTGTATGTGATTGTGTGTATGTATGTGGTGTGTATGTATGTATATGATGTGTGTATGGTGTGTGTGGTATATGTGTCAGTGTGTGTACATGTAAGTGTGTGCACACTAGCACACGCATATATGCGAGAGAAGCACAGAGAAGAGAAGAGAAGAGAGAGAGAGAAGGAGAGAGACAGAGAGAGAAGCATATGTTGGTGTCACATCAAGCATGTAGAGGCCAGAAGATAGCTTTAGGTGTTGTTGGTCCTGTACCTTCCACCTTGCTGGGACAGGGTCTCTTTCCTGTTTGTTCGCTGCTGTCTATACCGGGCACTGGATCCAAGAAATGTGAGGTTCTCATGTCTACCCCTGAGCTCACCGTAGGATCACTCGGATCAAAGATGTCCACGTCCAGCTTTACCAGGCCCTGGGGATTCACACTCAAGTCCTACTGCTCATGTGACAAAATGCTGTACCAACTGAGTCATCCCCCCTGGCCCTCATGCTAACATCACACTTGTTACCACCTGCCTGCCTTTCTTCCTAGTGTTGCTTCCGTCTTGTCATGCATAAGGAAACAGGAAGTGATTGAAAACCTGAAGGACGAGTGCTTCTGGGTAAAGTTTATTATCATACCACAGTATTACACTTTTTCATTTATTTGTCAAGTGGCCCTACACAATGCATCCATGCATGCACACACATGTGCACACATAACACATGCACATGCAAATACACACATTCACACACACAATACACACATTAACACACACATTCACATGCACGCATGCACACATCTGCTAACATATTCATGCATGCCTACTCACGTTGCACACATTTCACATACATACAAATGCCCCATGCATACACATTCGAGCAGCACATATACACACTACACATGCATCCATGCATGCCACACATGTGCAACACATACACACATGCACATGCAATACACACATGTATACACACACATTCACATGCACGCATGCACACATACATGCTACACATGCATCCATGCATGCCTACTCACGTGTGCACACACATAAACACATGCACACACACATTCACACATACATACACACATGCACATGCATACACACTTCGAGCATGCACACATACACACTACACATGCATCCATGCATGCGCACATACACTCTCCAGTTTCTTGGCTATATTTCAAGAAGGCTTTCAGATGAATATCTTTTAGATTCATGTGCTATTTAATTATACAGGAACAAAACATAATATCTGTATGTACTTTATATATAGATTGTACATGGTGACACTAGCCTATTTGCAAACCAATACTCTAGTACTTAAATCTGCATAAAATACAAATGGCTTTCTTATGAATCCCATTTTCCTGAGATTTATTTTCCTACTCTTATTTCACTGCATTCTCAAAGGAATGTGTGAAATTTTATATAATCATAAAATAGAAATAGCAAAAATGCCAATGGTTCTTACTGTCAATGTTATGACATTTTATGGTTGGATCATGTGAGACTGAATCTCTTGACATACGCATAACCTGTCCTTCCTTTCCATTCCTACACAAGTTAACTGAGATGGGAATATTACCTAAATTAACGCATTAGTGATGTTTCTTAAAGGACCTACCATTAAATATTCGATCCCTGTCCTAACAAAAGCAACAAAACTAAACCCACTGGCAGCCCTCTCTGCAAGTGAGCCCATCAGTCCTTATTAACAAGGCAAATGTATTTAAACTCTGTCATTGAGAACACTCTTCATTAGCCCTGGTATATGTGAATTCAGACACATAGAAAAGCAAATAAGCAAATACAGGTAATCCATTAGACGCCCCCAGGTAAAGTTAGCTGTGAGGTCCTGATGTGGAAGAAACAGCTGGCACTAGGGCTAAGGTTTGCTTACTCACTTATCTGAAGACTAAGCTGGTAATCCCACTGGTCTGAGAAAGGTGATAAATGTTTTCCTGAACTTAGAAAGAGTTCATTGTGAATGAACCAATTCCTGCCGTTCCTAACAAATAGGGCTCTGCTGATTTATCTTGGGCAGATCACGAGCGCTGAATTGTTTCCTGACAGTAGGACAGATGTACACACATTCTCGTGCTTTCTGGCTCAGCACTGTGTAGGGCAGTGGACCATGCCAGAAAACTTGGTAAGGTTGAGGAGGTTGGAAGCCCAGGAACCTGAGAGGACTGCAGCTGCTTCACCTGCTTCCAACCAGGCCCCTATCAGTGACCCCACTCCCTCCATAGGAATGTGACCTTCCCGGAGATCAGAACAGAGCTAGTAATCCTTGCTGTCGAGGTATCTAGAGGCCCTGGGGGGTTAGCCAATTAGCTTGCCTTCTCAGACATTCCTTCTTGCAAAAGGTATTTAATCTCTGACCCACCTTTGAGGAGATGGTATGCACCTGTTTTCCATGGTGAACAAGTAATAACAGTTTGGAACTAAAGACTGTCTCTGTCATCAAGAACTGCCGTGGACAGACGGAGAAACCTTCACCTACAGAACTGCACAGCCTAAGTCTCCTGCAGAAGGCCCCTCTGAGCTCCTAGACAACTGCTGCTAAACTGAGGACAATCACAGATGAGCTAAACTGAGTTCCCTCTTCCCTGGGCCCCCTCAGCGGCGTCTGGATGTCCAGGCATTTGGGAGCCCGCGGCCCGGCCTCCTCTCACAGACCCATGGATCCCCCACCCTCCCTCCGATCCGACTCCTCTTCGCAGTTTGCAGTGGCGACTGGACACCCAGGAGTCAGGGAACCCCAGCTTTGGCTTGCCACATCTTAGGTTGTGTTTTCTCATCTCCCTGAAAGGTATATCCGCGCTTCCCTTGAGCCCAACATCAGGCAGCAGCATAGGATAGATACAAGTCTAGCGCCTCAAGTTTCCTCTGCCCAGCGGGTTCCTACATCCTAGCGGTGAGGCAGAATGCAAAACCACACACTTGTGCCAACACCTGAGTGTATTCAAGATACAGATGGATGGTGCAAGTATTTAAGGAAGAAAATCAAGTATCTGACCACAGGATCTCATGCTAGCTTCTATTCAAAGTCAGGTTTGAGTGGAGAGAGTCAGTGGTAGTGATATTCCTAGTATGAGCAAGACTGTGGTGCCTTTCTTTTTTTCTTTTCTTCTTTTTTTTTTTTTTGGTTTTTCTGAGACAGGGTTTCTCTGTATAGCCCTGGCTGTCCTGGAACTCACTCTGTAGACCAGGCTGGCCTCGAACTCAGAAATCCTGCCTGCCTCTGCCTCCCAAGTGCTAGGATTAAAGGCGTGCCCACCACCGCCCAGCTGACTGTGCACTTTCACACACACACACACACACACACACACACACACACACACACTCACCAGGTTTGGTGTAGCATGACTTTGAGATCACTGGAAATCAGACTATAGACTACACAGCACATCTTTACTGGATTCTACAAAGGTCTTTTTTTTTTTTTTTTTTTTAATGTTTTCCCTTGGTTTGATTTGTTTAGTTCAAGCTGATTTAACTCTAATTTTCCTTAGGACTCTCTTTTCTATCCATCTCAATTAGTTTTCATTGTCGTTGGATGGCACGGCTTCTGTCCTTTGCCAATCTCTGTTTTCTGCTTTTGTTTTCTTTTCTGAGGCCTTGCTAACCTGCTCAAGCCATCCTCTGTATCTGGCTCCAACTCATGGCCTGCTTTACTTTAGCTCTTGTCTAAAAATCTAAAGCTCTCTGTCTATCTCACAGGACAAAACAGAGAGAGGCATTAGAACAGCTGGTTCCGTTCACCCTGTGACCTCTGCCTACCGAAATGGTTTCATCTGTGGGCTGTTTAGTTGAAGCTGCCCAACAGCCTTGGTTACAACCTTCAAGTAAGGAAGATACAGGTGAATAGAAAATAAACATTTTCTCTTCCTATCCTTCTCATTTGTCCATGAATACAGAGTCTTCATGGGACAAAGTGCTTCATGTACAAACAAATCCAAGCAAACACATGCCAATTTGGAATTATTTCATAAAAATAAATGTGGAACAACCTCTCCACTATTGGAGATTAAAATCCAGGAAAGAGAAGACTTAATATGTTCCTTCAAGAACTGATGATCATACACGTGTCTGGGTGTTTTGTTTGTTTTTATGATTTTTAGTTTTGTTTCAGCTAAAATTGTTTGCACCAGACTTAAGGAGGTATATACTACAATTAGTGTTTAATATTTTGGGTTTTTTTTTTTTTTTTCTTCTGACATTGATTGATAGGCACGGATGGGATTAAATGGAGAGACTGACGCCACCGAGGTGCGCCACGTGGCGACTTTTTAATATTTTAACTCTTCATATGTGTATTTAGTATTGTTAGTATTATTGCTGTGAGAGACACCGTGAACAGGATTTTAAAAGATTATTTATTTATTACTAGCACAGTGTATATGAGTACACTGTCGCTTCTTCAGACACACCAGAAGAGGGCACCAGATCCTATTACAGATGTTGTGAGCCTCCATGTGGTTGCTGGGAATTAAACTCAGGATCTCTGGAAGAGCAGTCCATGTGTCCATGCTGTTAACTGCTGAGCCATCTCTCCAGACCCCAAGGCAACTTTTATAAAAGATAATATTAATGGGGGCTGGCTTACAGTTTCAGAGGTTCAGTCCATTATCCTGACAGGAGGCATGGCAGTGTCCAGGCAGACATGGCGTGGAGAAGGAGCTGAGAGCTCTATATCTTGATTGCCAGGGCAGGCAGAAGGAGACTGTCCCTTCTACACTGGGTGGAGCTTGAGCACTAGGATCCCTCAAAGTCCACCCTCACAGTGACACACTTTCTCCAACAGGGCCACAACTATTCCATCAAGGTCACACCTCCTAATAGTGCCACTTCCCATGGGCCAACCATATTCAAACCACCAAAGTATGTATTGCTTTTTTAAATTATTGATGGATTGTTACATTTGAGAAACAATGTGTTAGCATGAAGAGTAAATCAACAGAAACACAGAAGAACACATAATAGAAACCTTTGTTTCTATAATTTGGTAAATTACAGTAATGGAGAAGTATGTTGGAGCTAATGATATTTAGTCAGGATATTTGAAATTGTGTTGTGTCTGTCACTGTTGTTTGTGATGGCTCTGGGGAGCTATATGCACAACTGGACAAAACAGACAAAACTCTGCTTAGCTGTGTCTTTGACTTCTACCCTGGCGAACTCTTGTCCCTGAGTTCAGTAGCCCAGAAGAGATGTAGAGTCATCGAAAAGAAGGACCCTGACCACTTCCTGTTGTTCAAGCAAATGGCTCCGGAATATCTTGAACTGTCTTTATTTATACAGAAATTCAAAACATTCAAACACATACACTTTCAGATTTTCCTTAATCATTATCCAAGATTCTCAACAAATACGTATTAAAATTTTTAAGTTCCCTTATTTTCTTGTAGTAGTGATGAACCTTTTCTCACATCTAAGCAGTATAGCATTACAATCCAAATGATTATGTCATAGCTGAGCTCTCCTGAATATTGCAAGCCAAATGATTATATTAGCCAGGCAATCCAGTTTGTGCACAAGCAGCAGACATATCAGTTTCAAGGTAAAAAAAAAAAAAAAAAAAAAATTAGAATCCAAACAAACTTTTTTTTTTTTTTAGTTTTTCAAGACAGGGCTTCTCTGTGTAGCCTGAGCTGTCCTGGAACTCACTCTGTAGACCAGACTGGCCTTGAACTCAGAAATCCACCTGTCTCTGCCTCCCAAGTGCTAGGATTAAAGGCTTGTGCCACCACCCCGCTCCAAACAAACTTTTAACAGAAATGTAATCTTTGGATTTTATCACCTACTAATTCAATATGCTCACAATGTATTGTAAGTTGTCTTTTATGCCATAATCTGTCTATGTTTGACAGTATAGTCCTGCCCTGTACAACTTTTCCATAGAGAGCAGAAACTAACAATTAACACTTTCCCATCAACTCATACTGTTTCCTTCTTTTATATAAGCCTCTACCTAAGGCAAAGATGAATCAATCCAACTTATGTTTCTTTTAAGAGCACAGCAAATCTTATTTACTAAATTATCCTAAGAATAAACTAAGTTGTCCTAAGAAATAACTCTTTACTGTTGACCTTCAGACCCTATCTCCTCTCTATCTCTTCTCTGGGTTTTGAACTCTCCCTCTCTGCAATGTACTGGCATGCTTAGGTCCTCAGAGGAAGGAGTTGACACTGCCAGCTCCTTCCTTTTTCCTCGTGTATCCCTATCAATTTTGAATCCATCCAATAAGAGATCTTTAAAGGTCTTAGTCAGTCATACCTTTACTTAACCTTTTAAATATGCAGGAATCATGGCTCCAACTCCTAAGGATTGAGAAGTCGTTCTGGTTAGGTTTCCCACTGGTCCTTGCCAAGTGGGAGGAAAAACTCCACAGAGCCTTGCCTCGAGGAGTCATTCACAGAACATCCAAGTACCTTTCCCTGGAGAATCAACATGGCTCCCGCCACTATCCTAATGTAAAATACAGAGAGATGGGTAAAAAGTTTAGAATGTGTTCTTGGGTCAAAAATAAATGCACCTTTATCTGAAGCAAGCCAAATTCCTGTGGGGATAATGACTTACCATGTACTTATATAAAGGTGAGTAAACAGGCCTTTTTATATTTCCTAAATAATAACAGTAAGATTTATGAAAAGTATTCAGCATTCAATTTATATATAGTGAACACTCAATATGTAATTATGATTATTTAAGTATATAAAACAAAATATAATAAAATGAAAATGTAGTTGGGTGGTGGTGGCTCATACCTTCAGTCCCAGCACTTGGAGGCAGAGGCACGCAGATTTCTTAAGTTCTAGGCTAGCCTGGTCTACAGAGCAAGCTCCAGGAAAGCCAAGGCTACACAGAGAAACCCTGTCTTGAGAAACCAAAATAAATAAATAATAAATAAATAAATAAATAAATAAATAGAAATAAACTAAAATGTAATACAGAATATATAGAGTTCTGGTTATTATTGTCATACAATTTGCTTTCAAATTTTTCCCAATCCAGAGAGCACTCCCCAGAAAGCTTTCCACTATGGTTTACTACTGTTAAAATTCCAACAGACAATATTTTGTTAATGCCTATTTTATACATCTTCCAAAACAGTCTTCTCAAAATGACGATTTGTCCCGGTGCAGGAGATTAAACCCAAGACCTATGTTCGTGTACTGTACCAATGAGTACAGACAACTCCAGGTCTATTCATTGGTTAACCTGTGAGTCAAAGGTTTTCCTGTGGGGTGAAATATAGTCTGAAACTAAAAGAGTATAAACAGTATAAATCTTCCTCCATGTGCTAATCATTGTGTGTATTGTCACTGTCTCAACATGCCTGAAAACACTGAACTTAAAGGGGAGATGGCAGCTTGACCTCCATCCCAAAAATAAACAAGAAGAAAAAAAAAAAAAAGGAGTTAAGATGTTTTAGCTCAGTCTCCTCCGTGTTGGTCCATCATGGTGGTGAAAATGTGGCTGACAGAGCCATCTCATCCAGGAGGCAGAGGGGAGACTCCTGCTTTATACAGTCACGTTCTTTCTCTGCTTCCATCCATTTAGGCTCCTGGCCCTTTAAATCAGGGGGTCAGCACTATCACTGGAGGGATGCCATCCTGGTTCTTTTCTTCATGCTTGAAAATAGAGGTAGCTACCACAGCCTAGATGTACAGAAGGAAGTGGGTGAGAGAGTAGACTTGGAGTTGTGAAAATGCACCACCAATATTGGCACCATTGGTGCCAAGGTCCATACGCCACTCAGAAGAGTGATTGAGGTTAAGAGGGTCTCAAGGGTGCTTAACAGACAGCTTTTAAAAATATGATGTGGGTGTGGCCATCGACGATTAGATGAGTCAGAGGTCGCCATTCTTCCCAGATCATGGCCTCAGGACTTGACTGGAAAGAACTGTTACCATGGAAAAATATTTCTAAGTATCCTGAGATACCCAGAATTAAGTCCTTTAAGAACCAAAGTAGCCGGGCGGGTGGTGGTGCACGCCTTTAATCCCAGCACTTGGGAGGCAGAGACAGGCGGATTTCTGAGTTCGAGGCCAGCCTGGTCTACCGAGCGAGTTCCAGGACAGCCCGGACTACACAGAGAAACCCTGTCTCGAAAAAACCAAAAAAACAAAAAAACAAACAAACAAACAAACAAAAAAGAACCAAAGTAGACGTTCACAGGTTTTTCAAAAGGAAGAAAAAAAAAATGTTCATATCTTTCGGTTTCACTTTATGTGTTGAGTGTTTTGTCTGCACGTGAATCTGTGTACCACATGCATGGCTCGGGTTCACAGAGGCCAGAAGAGACCAGTGGATCCCCTGAAACTGGAGATAAAAATGTGTGGATACTGGGAGTCAAACCCAGGTTCTTCATAGAGCAGCCATCTCTCCAGCCTTTCCTTTAAGGCTGTTTGTTTGTTTGTTTGTTTGTTTTTACAAAGTTGTCTGTGTGTTCCTGTGCTTGCCTACATACATGAGGTTGCATATGCCACAGAACTTGTGCAAAAAGTCAGAAGACAACTTCTGGGAGTCAGTTTTCTCCTTCCACCAAGCGCACCTAGGGGTTGAACTCAGGTCCTTTGGCTTGGTAACAACTGCCTTTACCTAAGCTGCACCATCTTGAAGGTCTGATAGTTATGTCTTTGATATTGTTTTGTTCCCAACTTGGGCTCTAGAGATACTCATTTGGGGAAGTGCGGTGGTTTGAGTAAGACTGGCCTCCATAGGCTCATGTGTTTCCATGCTTAATCCCTATTGGTAGAACTGTTTGGGGGAAAATTAGGGGCGTGGCCTTGTGGGAGGAGGTGTATCACAGGAGGTGGATTTTGAGGTTGTGAAAGCCCATGCCAGGCTGGGTATGGTGGCACATGCTTTTAATCCTAGCACTTGGGAGGCAGAGGCAGGTGGATCTCCCTAAGTTCAATGCTGGTCGGATCTACAGAGTGAGTTCCAGGACAGCCAGGACATAGACAAACCTTGTATAAAATATATATATATATATATATAATATATATATATATATATATATATATATCATACACATATTCTCTCTCTCTCTCTCTCTCTCTCTCTCTCTCTCTCTCTCTCTTTCTCTCCACCCACACCCCCTCAACTTCTGGATCAGATGTAAGTTCTCAGCACCATGCCTGCCTGCCAGCTGCAGTGCTCCCAACCACTATGATCGTGGACTCACCCTCCAGTTAAACACTATCTTTTATAAGTTGTCTTGATCATGGTGTCTCTTCACAGCGACAGAACAGTAACAAAGACTGGCTAGATGAAGTAAGGATTAATCAGTCTTAACTGGATGATCTGAAAATAACATGCCTACTGGAAATGTTAGAAGGAGCAAACTCAAAACAAGGTAGATGGAAACAAAATGAAGGCCAAGAAGCTGGCTTTAGCTTGCAGACCTGAGAGAAAAGCTGGTGGTTCTTAGGAAAAACAGGTTTTTAAGTTCTTGTTATAAAAATACCAAATGTGTCCTCTAGACAAAAAAAGGAAATTACTCTAGATAGATATTCTCAGGAATAGGGCTTATGAAATGGCTCTGTTCATATAGGCACTTATAGTCTGATAGACTGAGTTAAATCCAGGAATCCACATTATAAAAGGAGAGAACCAACTCCAGAAATTAAGCTAGCATGATGCTCGGATCCTTGCAAACAACACACACACACACACACACACACACACACACAAATATGTAATAGCAAGTCCTCAAGTAGAAGAAGGAATTAAGAGAACACAATATGGTATTTGTAAACTCAAATGAGCACAGACTGAATAACACAAGAGCTTCCTGTGATGCTCAAGTAAATAGCAAATGTAATCTAGGACAATATAAGTACATAAGCCAATAAAGTACTAATTGACATCAGAATTTGCTAAGTCATGAGTACGTGCTCAAATCCCAATATAAATCCTTCTGTTTTCTTTGTGAAATGATTTTCAACAAAGGCACAGGGGTGATTCGATGAGGGAAATTGTCTTACCTGGCCTAAATTAACTGAGCAATACTAGTTCTGTTATGAGATATCATTTCCCACCTCCCAAAGTCTCTAGGCTCCATGGTATAGATAGTATAAAACAGAAGGGGCCTAGATACAGTAATAGTACAGCCCTCAAAGACCCTTCAGAGAGAGTCAAAAGATAAATGGCCAAAGTTAGAGAGGGCCTTGAGACTGTTCAGGTTATAAACAGTCACTATCAGTTAGTTTTTCCAAAACCTAGGCAACGAAACCTACAAGCTCCAGGAAGCCTCATGATTGGGCCTTCTAGTTACCAGAGAAAGAGGGGAATGAGAGACCAAATCTTTTGGGTTCAGACTCCATGTTTAGAGAACCTGACCTAAGGTTGAACTTGAGTTAATTAACATGCCAGCACCTAGCACCAGTTTCCAGGCTACTCCCCAACAAAACCTGCATCTAGCACCAGTTTCCAGGTTACTCCCCCACAAATCTGCCCCTCCAGATTACAGGCCCACCCCTGACACTTCCTAACAACCACGAATAAGGAGAAAAACAGAAGTTAAGTTTATAGTCTGGCTCCCAACACACCAGCCAATTATGTTAAAGCCAATAATGGCCCCCCAGTCAGATAGATGTGTGCCAGGCTAGATACCCCCTTATTGCCTCTAAAATTGCTTGCCTGAAACTCAGGACCTCCTCCTGTTCTCCTGTGTCAGAAACGTGGCGTGTCCCAAGCTCCAGCTTGTAATAAAGAGACCCTCATGTGATTGCATCGGAATTGGCTCCTTTGCTGTCTTTTTTGGGGTTCAGAACATTTCCTGGCACAAGGAGAACTGACCCCCACAGGTTACCCTTTGACTTCAATTTGTGCCCTGTGGCATGTGGCATGTACTCACCCACATAATATATATATATATATATATATATATATATGCATGCAAATCTTATAAAAGTGTAATAAAACCTTATTATTTCAAGCATAGGGCAGTGGATGTGGATGTTTGAGTGGTAGGCTGATGGCATTTTGCGGGAGGGGCTCTTACTATTTAGTCACTCAGCTACCAACTCCCTCCCCTCCCCCTCCCCCCCCCCCCCCCTCCCCCGCCCCCTCTCCCCTCTCCTCTCCCCTCCCCCTCCCCCTCCCCCCCTCTCCTCTCCCCCTCCCCCTCCCCTCCCCCCTATACCATTCAGGCTTTGCTCCATTACCAGACTTTTGCTCTGTTGCTTGGGTTCTTTTTTTTTTTTTTTTTTTTTTTTTGGTTTTCCGAGACAGGGTTTCTTTGTGTAGCCCTGGCTGTCCTGGAACTCACTCTGTAGACCAGGCTGGCCTCGAACTCAGAAATCCGCCTGCCTCTGCCTCCCAAGTGCTGGGATTAAAGGCGTGTGCCACCACCACCCGGCATGTTGCTTGGGTTCTGTTGGCCCTTTTCTTTACAGGATTCCAAGCACAAATTGTCTCAACCTGCTGGTCTAAGGGAGACATGACAACGTATGAAGAGCTTGGATCCTCTGTGGGAGCTGGTGGCATAAGAAGGCTGTAAACTTCCCATGAACTTGTAGCTTCTCTCTCACCTTCATGAGGTTGTCAACAAGAAAATTCCTTCCTTGGAGGCTCAATATCATTGAAGAGTGAAGTGCCAGGTTTTACCTCAGGTCTCTCAACAGGGCAATAACCCAGCTGTGGTAATAGGCTGTGTATGTAAGTGCCAATCTAGCAAGATAGTGCTGTGGTCCTGATGGGGCAGAGGACAGAATGCTCTTCCCACAAGGTGGCCTTCTATGATAAGTGCATGCACTTGGAAGCAAGGATATGGAGGGATACCCTGCATGGCCACATTATCTCTGTGGGAAAGGCAAACCCGGGGAGGGATATTCTTGGCTCTTGCACATGACCAAAGATGATAAGGCATAACAGCTAACTGTCAATGTCACCTCAGGTTTTCTCCCTTTAATAATAAAAATGAGAAGTGCTTTGTGTTTGTCTGGACACAGTCCAAGAATGGAGTCATGCGAGGGGAATTCTGAGTGCTTGTGAGAAAACTCACGAGAGAGAGAGAGAGAGAGAGAGAGAGAGAGAGAAAGAAGAAAGAGACAGAGAGACAGAGGAGGGGTGGGAGTCATGTGACTTCAGTTTCTTCAAAAACAGAATTGTTCTTGGATTATGCTTTTGTGCCCTTCCCAGGCATAGTGGATAGGACAGGGTTTACTTCAGATTACTCGTTTCTTATTCATTACAACTGGCTATTTTTATTTGTTTATATGCCTCTATGGAAAAGCATGCTTTTGCCAGGTGCAGCTTGTCCTTGTGATTGTATACAGCTGGAACTCATGAGAGCTTCACTCAGGTGAGGGGTTCTTGACAATCGGAATATACATTGCTTGATTCTCTGAGTAAATGTGGCTATTGCATGAGACTTCAGTCTGCCTCATTTATTGGCTCCATTCTTCTAGGTTCCACCGTTGTCAGAGTGGCAAACCTTTTTCGCTACTCTCGAGCTCAAAGCCTGTAGTCCCCTGGTGTCCCACATGGGTCTTTGGAATGTTGGTCACTCCTCAGAGACAACCTCCCTACCCATGGGACTAGTCAACAGCCATCATTGATAGGAATCTGGAAGAATGGATGTCATTAATCTGGACACACCACACAGATGCTGACAGTACACAGGAGGTTATGCCCAGTGCCAGGATTAGTGTTTAAAGGAATAGAGCTGGTTTTTACCATAAGGAGTCTAGGAGTTATTATGTTCGAAAAATCAATCAAGTTTAAGACAGAGTCTGGCACACGCCTTTAATCCCAGCACTTGAGAGGCAGAGGCAGGTGGATTTCTGAGTTCGAGGCCAGCCTGGTCTACAGAGTGAGTTCCAGGACAGCCCGGGCTACACAGAGAAACCCTGTCTCGGAAAACCAAAAAGAAAAAAGAAAAAAATTAAAAATTAAAGACAGAGTCTGACATCAGCTTAGTTTGACTATGGGATACATTGCCTGGGTTTCCTGGCCCTTTAACAAATGGCACAGGCTCCTTCTTATGCTGTTAGTATATCAATGGCCATCTGGTTTTACACCATGGCTTCCTTCATGATTTGATTTTATTTTTCAAAAGATTTATCCATTTATTCCATATATATGAGTACACCCATCGCTGTCCTCAGACACATCAGATCACATTACAGATAGCTGTGAGCCAACATGTGGTTTCCGGGAACCGAACTCAGGAGCTCTGGAAGAGTAGTCAGCGCTCCCAACCACTGAGCCGTCTCTTTAGCCCCCTTCGTGATTTTAACTTTGGAGTTTTTAAGAATGAGATCCTAAAGACTGTAAGAATGTACTGATAGTTATGTACTAATACTATAGCAAAATATAAAGGAACAATTTTAAGAAAGTGAACAAATAAAAGAGATTGTGTGAGATTATAATCACCAAGTATATGTTATATTAATAGTGCCTTAAAAAAGAAGCGAGCAAACAAAGGTACAGCCACTAATAGCTGTTTAATGGAGCTCACCTTTGCATTTTTTTTGTTTTCTTTTTCACCTTTGCATTTTAAGAAAATGTTTTTTGGGGCTGGAGAGATGGCTCAGCAGGTAAGAGCACTGCCTGCTCTTCCAGAGGTCTTGAATTCAATTCCCAGCTACCACATGGTGGCTCACAACCCTCTGTAATGGGATCCTATGCCCTCTTCTGGTGTGTCTGAAGACAGCGACAGTGTACTTATATACATAAAATAAATAAAAAAAAAAGTCTTTTTTGTTGTTGTTGTTGTTGTTTGTTTGAAGGGAATTTTAAAATTACTTAACGGTTCACAAGAATATATAGCCTTGTTTGTGAGAGACTCCTGAGGCAACAATGCTTCTAAGGGATCCTAGATGAGACCCCCAAAATGTCAGCTATGGAAATGGAGATGTCACCATAGCTCCATTTGATTGGGTTACAGTCTGAGTTCTCTTATCTCATAGGGACCTCAACTCAGGTAAAACTGGACCTGTGGCTTTGCTGCAGAAAGAATTCCAGGACCAGATAGTATGAAACAGAGTTGAGGGTTTTTTTTTGTTGTTGTTGTTTAGTTAGTTTGTTTTGTTTTTAATATCCAATATATACTGAGCTCTCCCTATGTAGTTCTGGTTGACCTGGAACTCACTGTGTAAACCAGGCTGGGATTTAACTCACAGAGTTGAATCCTCTCTGCTTCTGCCTCTCAAATGTGCACCACCATGTCCCAGTCATTAAACAGTGTTTTCACCAGCTTTAAGCAGGAGAGTTAACAGAAAAAGAGGCACTCAGAAAGTAAGGTACATCCTAGAGTCTGTCTGTACGCTTCTGGAAGAAGAACCGCTATCCAGGGATAAACTATTAAAACCGGATTTTGGACACTTTAAAAGAAGAGTTATTCAAATCCGCATTAGCAGCAACCTTCTCCCCCACACGTCTTATTCTGAGGAGAAATTCTTCCTTGGGGAAATTCGTCTACTCAAGCCACTATCCACTCATTAGACACATGCAGTAGACAGACCTGCTAGACCAGGTTACATAAATGACTGCCTTTGGCTCTCGGGATTGGATTCAAGGAAGTTTTCTTTCCAGATATAAATTGTTTCCTAGGACTTGGCTCGAGTCCCAGTGCTCAGGTTCAACTTACAATGTTAACATCTGGTCGTATCTTGTGTCGTGTGAGGATTCTCGGCTGTAGTGTTCCCATAAATAATTCAAATACAGAATTATTCTCATTCTATGTCTATGTCTACATATAGCTGAACCACCACACAGCATACACACGCATACACACGCATACACACACACACACAGACTGTCTTAGTTAGGGTTTCTATTACTGTGAAGAGACACCATGACCACCATGGCAACTCTCATAAAGGAAAACATTTAACTGAGACTGGGACTGGTTTACAGTTCCAGAGGTTTAGTCCATTATCATCATGGTTGGAAGCATGGTGACATACAGGCAGATATGGTGCTGGAGAAGAAAGAAGCTGAGAATCCTACAACTTGATCTACAGGCAGCAGCAGGAGACTGTGAGCCACGGTGGGCGTAGCTTGAGCATAGGAGACACGTGTCTTCCAACAAGCCCAGACTTACTCCAAGGCTACGCCTCCTAATAATGCCACTCCCTATGAGCAAAGCCTTCAAACACAGGAGTCTAGGGGAGGCTCTTACCTATTCAAACAACACACACACACAACATTCTGAACTGATATCTTGAATTATTTGGCTTTAAGCAACATTTATCACAATATTTCCTCCATTTGTTCCTCAAGAGACAGAGGATAGGCTATGAAGCAACCTGAAAAAGCCTTCTTGAGCTAGCTAGCTGGAATAAAAAGGCCCTATTGTAATTTATATCAGATCTGGCTATTGTCTGTTTTCGGGGGAGATCGCTAACACTTCCCTGGCACTACAAGAGGATTTGAATATGCCTGAGCATGGTGTCACACCTGCCAGTAATCTTAGCAGGAAGTAGAGGCAAATTAGTTTAAGGTAATCCTCTGGTACATAGTGAGTTTGAGGCTAGCCTGAACTACATGAGCCCCTGTCCCCCTCCTCCCAAAAAGGAATGGGCTTTCTGGGTTAAATACAGACATACTGTTATAGTTTACCCACTCTCAGACTCTAGGCTTGGCCTAAGAAGAGGAAGGATATTTAACACTTTTATTCTATATTTATTTATTGACTGATTTAATACATCTATTCATTTAATTTTGAGACAGGATTTTTAGCCCAGTCTGGTCTTAAATCCTCATAGCCAAGGATTGTTTTAAACTCCTGATTCTCCTGTCTCCACATCACTAGTTGCTAGAATTACAGGTATGTACCACTGTACCTGGTTTATGTAAACCCAGGGCCTGGCACACACTAGGAAAATATTCTACCAGCTGAGATGTATCGCCAACCATCTAAAATTTACTATTGGAAAAATTCTCACAAACTCATGCCTCTGCTTCTTAAGTGATCGGATTATGAGCAGGCACTCCAATACCCAGGTTGGTATTTTTTCCTCTCTTTATCTTGACCATCCAAAACTCGGTATTTATATGTGTTTTGGTGAGAAAGGATCCAAGATGCTCATGGCTGGCACCACTGAGTTTGTGACTGACTCAGTTTCTTCATGGTGTCTAGTGACTTTCTGTGGCAGTTCATGCGGAGGAGAATGTGAGCCGTTTGCCAGCTCTGACATGGTCCTATGAGCACTGCTGAGTTTTGTTGCGGCTGAGTTACGTTGTTATTGGAGAATCCTTCTCTGTTTGTGGAATCTGATATTTCTTTACTAGTGTGTTTATGTGGCTCTGTGTGGGGATGTGCTGGTGCCCCTACAGGCCAAAGGAGGGTGTTGTATCCTCTCATGTTGGAACTGCAGTGATCCACAACAGGTGCTGGGTATTGAACTCTCCTCTTCTGAAAGAAGAGCAAGAAGTCTCAAAGGCAGAGCAATCTATCTCCCTCCCAGTCTTCCCTCCCCCTCCTCCATCTCTTCCTCTGATTCTGTCTCCTTTTCCTCCTCTCCTTCTTCCTCTTCTATTTTTGTCTTTGTCTCCCCTCCCCTTTCCCTCCTCTGTCCCTCCTCCTCTCCTGCCTTTGAGAAGTTGTCCAAGTGTAGCCCTTCTTGGCCTATAACTTGTTACACAAAGCAGGCTAGCCTCAACTTTGTAGCAATCTTCCAGCCTCTGATCATAGATTTAACCTTCACAGGGGGGAATAGACTGGGCAGATCTGGATTTGCTCTCCCTGGGGATTTGGTCTTATCAGAAGGCACAGCCTTCATTTTTTTTTTTTTAAAGAAATAAATTGGGCTGGAGAGATGGCTCAGCAGTTAAGAGCACTGACTGCTCTTCTAGAGAACTTGAGTTTAATTCCCAGCAACCACATGGTGGCTCTCAACCATCTGTAATGGGATCTGATGCCCTCTTTTGGTGTATCTGAATAGTGTGACAATGTACTCACAGAAAATAAATAAATAAATAAATAAATAAATAAATAAATAAATAAATAAATAAATGGGGGCATATGTGGAGGGCAAGAACAACTTTGTGGAGTTGGTTCTTTCCTTTCACGTTTCCGTGGGTTCCAGAGATGTAACTCGGTTTCCAGGCTCTTGCAGCAAGCCCCTTAACCTGCTGAGCCATCATCTTACTGGCCCCATTTCCTGCTTTTGTTTTTGTGTCTCAACCCGGAATCACATGCTTCTGTTCCACTTATTAGTTCTGCTACCTTTTTTGTAGGTTTCTTGGGAAGTTTTTCTTTGTTTTGTTCCTTGCCAGATTGCACTGGCTAAAAAAATCACCAGTGCCAAGTTGAAAATGGGAGACTAAAGCTCTTGGCCTTGTTCTGAGAGGGACAGCTGCTGCTACCTGTAGGTCTTCGCATGCTCTTTATCCAAGTTTGCTGAGATCTGGTGCTACAAATTACTATCAGATACTCTTTCCTTGTATCAAAATCATGCTTTATCTTTTATTCTATTAAATGTCAAGGCAGTTTTACATTGCTGTAATTCAGGTTTGGACTTTGGGTTATATTTTATGCTTATCTTCATAAGAAGCATTAATTCCGCAGCTCTCTTATGGTCTTTGTCTGGCGTTTACTATTAGATTGCTAATAGCCTTATAGATGATCTCAAGTGTTCCTTCCTTCTCCATTTCCAGAAGTACTTGTGGAAGATTGGTCTGCAATGATTTCTTTTTAAATGTTTGGAAGAATCCACGAGTGAATAGGCTTGACATTTTCTTTGTGTACAGATAATTAATGCAATTGTTTTGTGCTGAGGACTAAAACCAGGGCCTTGTGCCTGTCAAACAAATACTGTACCTGAGGTACGATCCCAGCCCCAGGTTTTTAAAATAGTAATTTGGTTGTTGGAAGATGTGGTACAGAAAATGACCTAAAGATATTCATGTCCTACTTTCTAGAGCCTATGAATATTACTTTACCTAGCAAAAGATTTTGCAGATGTTGATTAAATTAAGGACTTTAAGAAAGAATCTCCTGGACTATCTAAGACAGTCTGGCCAAATGGTTAGGATTCTTTAAAGTGAATGAAAGGTGGAGCATGCCTTTCATGAAAGGTGTGGCCTGTCCTTGCTTACTTTGTAGCTGGAGAAGGGAGGGGTTTGTAAGCCAAGGAACGCAAACTCCCTCCCCCCCCCCCAAACTAGAGACAAGGACACATTGGTCCTGGAGCCCACAGAGGGAAATGAAGTTCTGCTCACCCTATAGAACATCAAAACTTTCAGGAGACTGGCCTTCCAAGCTACATGATTGAAGTCTGATGTTTATATTGTTTTAAGTCAGTAAATTTGAGGGTTTTGTTATAGTTGTAACAGAAACCTACACAGGCAATTCATATTTCTTTCTTTCTCTTCTTTTTTTTCTAATGATCTGGTAGCATGTGCCCCGCAAGATACTCCACTCCATTTTATTCATCTAGTTTACTGGAACAATGTTGGCTGTTGCACATCCTACCTGCCCTTGTTACTAGAGGTTGGTAGTACTGTCTTTCCTTTCACATTGTCTGTCCATCCATTCACCCATCATCAAATGATGTCTCAGTTTTATAGAGATAGTGAGCTGATTTTTGGCTTCATTGAATTTTGATTTCCATTTCTAGTTTTTTGTTTTTGTTTTTCTTCCCTCGGTTTCTAGTTGTTTGGGGTAATGCTGGCCTCAAACTCTGGGATTCACCTGCCTCTGCCTCCAGAGTGCTGAGATCAAGGTGTGTGCCACTATGCCCAGCGCATTTATTTACATCTCATGGTAGAAACACTTTTGCTTTTACTTTTTTCTGATACAAGTAGTTAAACCTATAAATTAGTTCTAAAGCAGTGAGTTAGCTATAGCATGCAATGTTTGATATGGTGAATTTTTAAATGTAATGTAGATAAAACTTCTATCTTTTATTTCTTCTTTGACTTACACTTTTAAAAGATTTTACTTTTAGCAGGGCAGTGGTGGCACACGCCTTTAATCCCAGCACTTGGGAGGCAGAGGCAGGCGGATTTCTGAGTTTGAGGCCAGCCTGGTCTACAGAGTGAGTTCCAGGACAGCCCGGGCTACACAGAGAAACCCTGTCTCAAAAAAAAAAAAAAAAAAAAAAAAAAAAAAAAGAAAGAAAAAAAGAAAAACCAAAAAAAAAAAAAAAAAAAAAAAAAGATAGACTTTACTTTATAATTATGTGTATATGTGCATGTACCACCATAGCCAGAAGTTAAGTCAGATTTCCCTGGAGCTGGAATTAACCTGTGCCAGAGCAGTGAACATTCTTAATTACATTCATTTCTTCTGTGGAGGGTAAAGTGGGGGAAGAGGGAGTGAAGGAGGGATAAACAGGTCATAATAGTTACTTTCCGTTTTACTGGTTTTCAAATAACTCAGGTTACATGCACTGCCAAGGTTCACAGGTCTAAGAGGCCACAGAGACATATGTTTGTCTATCAAAAAACAACGTTCTGAGACAGGGTCTCACTACGTAGCTTAGGCTTGCCTAGAATTCTTATTTATCAAGTACGAGTGTTTTGCCTGGTGTTTGCAGAGCCCAGTAAGTGGATCCAGATACCTTGAAACTGAAGCACCCAATGGTTGTGGTACCATGTGGGTACTGGGCACTGCACCCTGGTCCTCTACAAGAATAAGTCTTTAGCTGCTAATCCAAGTCTTTAGCTCCTGGCCTCAAATTTTATATCCTGCTACCTTAGCCTCCCAAGTGCTGGGATTACAGGTGTGTATCACACTTGACTGCTTACCTGCATTTCTGATTAGCATTCTGGAATAAAATAGGGCAAGATCTCTGGTTCAGAGAATAGAACATAGTATTTGATACTTACTAAACTGTGAGCCACATTCTTGTGTATATTTTTAATTGTAATAAGGCTTCATGTAGCTCAGCTAATATGATGAACTCTTGAACCCCTTGTCCTCTGTCAGTACTTATGGCATGTTTTCTAATTCATGGATGAATTGGAAGTACATACAATGTATCCCTCCTTCTGCCCTGTTTCCGTATTGAGATTAGGCAGATAACTGTTATGTTCTGAAGCAGTCTCACTATGTAGCCTACTCTGTTCTAGAACTCATAGTCCTTTCATCAGTCTCCTAACTGCTGGTTCCAGGTGTACAGAACCACACCTGGCTTTGACAACTTTAATATTTGCTGGTGGAATGGTCAACAGTTGGATTGCCTTTGTAGTTTTACTGCTTTTAGTATTAAAAAGTAGTAATTCTTATGCACATTCTAAGTATAGAAATTTTCAATAAAATTAAAGACTCCGCAATACCACTTTTAAACAGCTAAATATAAAGGATTTGGAAATAGTCACAAATATAAAGAAATATAATTCATGAAAAAATATTTAGATCATTATAACCCTTCCTGCCCCAAATGCATATTTTACAAAAATCTAAAAGCAATGCAAAGATTGAGGAAGGGCTGGGAGAATAAGAGAAAAAACAAAAAAAACCCTCCTTTATCCTTTTATGAATGGGCAAAAGCCCATTTTATTTAGCAACACATACAAACACATAAAGACGGCTAAGGTCTGTTAACTTGTAGGAGACAGAATTCAGGGACATAGTCAGAAAATAACTTAATAGTTTTAAGCCTTTTAGAGCAACTTTACTATCTCATTTTCTTATATTAAGAAAGGGACTCAGTATAGCTTCGGACAGGCATAGCCCAGGCTGGCCTCTCACTAATTTGTTTCATGAGGATTGACAGCTCATTCAAACTGGGTTAAAGCACTCATCTTTAAAGATATAAATTCTTTCAAAAAGTTTCACATTGACAGATCATTTAACCATTTAATTGTTCAGCTGTCATCAAGCTTTTGTATTTGGAGGAGTTGGAGAGATTGCTCTGTGGTTAAGAGCACTGGCTGCTCTTCCAGAAGAGCTGGGTTTAATTCCCAGCACCCATACAGTGGCTCACACAATCTGTAACTTTAGTTCCAGGAAGATTGCATGCCCTTCTTTTGGCCTCTGGTGGCACTGCATGCATATGGTACAGACACACATGCAGGCAAGAATTGAATGACTTTCCTTCACAAGTACTCACAAGTCCGTCAGGCACAAAGGAAGTGCTTTACCACCCATCCTTCTACTTCTGATAGCTAGCAGTATTAAATTTTATTCTTTAGAGTTATTTTCAAGACTGTTTATAACAATTTCTGATTTAGTACAGATGGAGGGTCCCATATGTGAAATGCTTTGCACCATAGTAGCTCTGATTCTGGTAGAACTGCATATACACAAGGAGGTATTTGGATAAGAACCAAGTGTAAACACTTATGTCTCATGTACACTGCAGTCTGAGAGCAGTTTTCTACAGTATTTAACAACATTGTGAGTGAAAGTTTCACAGTCCCTCTTGAGACATCACGTTAGTGCTCAAAGACCAGACTGCTTTAGATCCCAGATTTTCAGATTTAGGATTTGCACTGTGTTAAGGCAAGCTAGAAACATGGCACTTCAAAATTATTTTAAAATTTCTTTTGAACTACATTAGAGTAAATACTACTTTATTTGACTTTAATCTCAAATACTAAAACCAGTCTCTATTCCACAAATGCATTTGGTACAGTAAGATTTTATTTGAATAATATTTACAAAATAAATATGATTTTAATCACTAAGTTCTTCTTCATCACTGAAGTATGCGCTTTTCTTTATTCTTGGTCGTCTAGAATCATCTGAGGTTGAGGGAGCCCCTGTGCTGGGTCTCCATTTGTTTTGCTCTTCTTCAATTTTGGCCTGCTGTGGTGTGATTCAGAAGCAGAATAAAACCAGTTATTTATGGCATATCATGTTGTTTCAAAAGAATTACAGTGGAAAATTATCAGAACACAAATAATCCCCACCCTCCGAGGCCACCCTGACTAATTTGGTTCCCATCACAGTCCTACTCAAAATTATCATAGACATTTTTTTTTTCCTGAGAGAGAAGTGCTGAACTCTGTGTAGGATGACCTTGAACTTCTGAACCTTTGCCTCTACTTCCACGATGCTGGGGCTGCATCCTTACCCCATTCTATGCAGTGCTGGAGAATAAAACCAGGGCTTTGTGCATGCTACTCATTAAACCCAACCCCTACTTCATGCCTCCTTTCTTTCCTGGTTTGTTTTATTTTGACAGAGTTACACTGTATAGCTTATGCTGGCCTAGAACTTATTAGGTCCCAGGATGGGCCTGAACTCGTCATCTACTGCCCTAGCCTCCTCAGGTGAGAAGACGAGTATGCAAGATGATGATCTGCTCTATTGTATGCAATTCAAAGGATTCATTCTAGTTGAGCTAAAGATTTTTATGAAACTTTTAATTTAAACAGTAATTTAATTTCTGAGATTGGTGTCATATTGTCCACCTTGGCACTGAACTTCTGTTTCTACCTCCTATGTGCTGGTATTACAGACATGTGATAACACATCCAGTTAAGTCAATACTTCTGCCCAATTTTATAAGGAAGACAGATTTATAACATACTAGTAAGTATGTGGGACCTTACAATCCAGAAAGACCAATTTAAATGTTTCATTCAAAGATCTTAAGAATAATGTGTTGCCTCAAATTTCTGAGATGAGAGGGACCCAGAAATTCCCATTACAGATCAGTGCAGTGATTAAAAACATGTGAACTACAGCCAGGTGGTGGTAGTACATGCCTTTAATTCCAGCACTAGGGAGGCAGAGGCAGACAGACCTCTGTGAGTTTGAGGCCAGCCTAGTCCACAGAGTGAGTTTCAGGACAGCCAAGACTACTACATAAAGAAGAAACCTTGACTCAAAACCAACCAAGCAAATAAGCACAAAACAAACAAACCACCACCCCCCCCCCCTCCAGCTACTGAGATCATGAAGTACACCACGGTGCCTTGGGTTATGATTCATTCAATCTCTGAGACAGGGCTTCACTCTGTAGTCCAGGCTAGGCTGACCTGTCATCCTCCTGCTTCACCCCGAATCTTCAGTTTACAGGTATGGACCAGTGTGCTCACTACATCTCCTACTTTCTCTGAGCCACAGTGTCCCTGAGCTGGTCTTGAATTCCTCAGCTCTAGTGGTTCCTCACCTCAGCCTCCTGGGCAGGCAGGTTTAAAGGCTGTAGCTGTGCTCAGTTAAAACAAATCTACGGAAAGACTAAGCTCCACTCTGTGTCAACACTTCCTTCCCTTCCTGTGCTCTGCTTTGCTTTTCTAGTGTGGGGAACTCAGCCTGCCAAGCATGTGGTCTATCGCTGAGCAGTGACCCCGGTCCCTTCAGAGCAAGTATGTCAGTACCTGGAAGGCTATGGCCTGACTGAGACTGTCCAGAGCTGGGTCTCTCCTTCTTCTTCACTCAATTCTACTTCCTCACTAGGTCAGCAAAGAGAGAAAATCCAGATTTGGTCAGCTGGCAGTAAAAAGGCAAACAGCACAACATCTCAGGGAGCAAGATATACATACATGTCTTCCTCTGGTTCAAGGACTTTCTTTTTCTTCTTCTTTTCTTTCTTCTTTGGAGGCTCACGTTCTCCAAGCATGTTTTTAGGACAGGCATAACTTAAGTGTCCACTTTCCTTTTGTTTTACATTAAAAAAAGAAAGAAAAAATAAAGCACTCTAGTTGCTGTTACTGATAGAACACGCCCTGACCTAGTGAATCAAAGGCGAATCCAGAAAACACTATTCTCACTGTGGGAACAGGACCGCACCGCTCCTTCAGTAAGGAGGAGGGGAAGCACACGGCGCTCTCAGTGCTAGCATGCCACACTAACAACTAGAGAGCAAAGTAGAATGCTTTCCTCAAACATTTTAAACCTCAACTTTGACCCTACAAAAGAACTAAGTGGCTCATCAACACTAATGCAAATTTTAGATTAGCCTGATAAATGGGGATAAAATTATTTCTACCAACCTGTAAGATGCGGCTGCTGGGGCTACAGCTCAGCGACAGAGTACCTGCCATGCAGGCCCAGCACTACACCACGTTTTTTCTTTCGTTTTACAGGATATGGCTTGTTTTATTGTCCTATTTTACTGAGCTGGATTATAATAATCATGTAGACTAGTGAACTGTAGTAAACAGAACTATGGATTACAATCTGTATATTAGCTCACTAAACTACATGCAATAGTATTGTGTTAACTTATGTAGGAGAGACAAAGCCAAGATTTCAACAGAAGAAAAAAATATTTCACAATGCCTTAAATAACCTGTACTTTGTACTGCCATATGGCTGAATCCAAGAGGTACCATTTACTGTTAATTTACTGTATAGAGAATTCTACTGTGTTTTGAATCACAAAACACAAGGGAAGATTAGATTACTATGAACACATAGAGTAGGTGCCTGCCTAGTGCGTACAAAGCATGGGACTTGACTCCCCTGCAACATATACACCAAGGGTGCTGACACACGTCTGCAATCCCAGCACTCTGGAAGTGGAAGAGAAGGTTTAAAACCATCTTCTGCTATGTAGCAAGTTTAAGACTAGCCTATGTTAGAGGTACCGTCTTAAAAAAAAAAAAAATAGTATTGACCCTGGTGTGGTGGCACACAACTTTGATCCCAGAACTTGGGAGACACCGGCTGGTCTATCTTTCTGAATTTGAGGCCAGCCTGGGCTACCAGTGGGTTCCAGGTCAGCTAAGGTTACATATTGAAATAAAGTAAATAAATAAAAAACCCCAAATAATAAATAACAAAATGTATAAATCATGACAATAACATCTGTGTGAATCCACAAATCAAAAGAACATTGGCCTGGAGTATTTATTTAGCATTTCTCAGATGATTTGTATTCACTATAGACATGGAGAGTAAGGAAGCTCTTAAGTACACAAACAGATCTAATGGAGACAGAGTCTCCCTGTGGCCTTGGCTAGTCTAGAACTCAGTATGTAGCTCAGAGCCTCCGGATCGCCAGACTCCAGGCTCAGGGCCTCCCAACTACGGGACTCCAGGCTTGTGCTACTTTGCACAGCTAGCACTTCTTTCATAAACACAACTTAGGACTTTAGAAAAGTTTCAAAGTAATCTTTTAACGGGATTCAGACAGTATAAATTGACCACATTAGCATGCACTCAAAACACATTTGCTTCCTTTCTTTTTTTTTTTTTTTTTTTTGGTTTTTCAAGATGGGGTTTCTTTGTGTAGCCCTGACTGTCCTGGAACTCACTCTGTAGACAAGGCTGGCCTCCAATTCAGAAATTCGCCTGCCTCTGCCTCCCAAGTGCTGGGATTAAAGGCGTGCGCCACCACTGCCCGGCCATTTGCTTCCTTTCTAGCCGTCATACCGATCTACAATGTATCTTTCCTTGGGGAACAGAGGTAAAAGGTAGCAACTGGAGAAAGGAAACTGCTGTCTGAACCAGAATGTTCCCATAGGCTCATGTATTTGCACACGTGGTCACCAATTGCTGTAACTGATTGGGAAGGATCAGAACATGACTTGTTGGAGGTGTGTCACTGGGAGTGGGTTTCAGGTTTCCAAAGACTGGCACCAAGCACAGTGTGCCGCCCGCCTTGCTGTTTCCAGTTTCTGGACTGTCTATGAGCTCTCGGCTGCTGCTCCAGTGCCATGCCTGCCTGTCTGCCTACTACCATGCTCCCGTCAGGGTGGTGGTGAGCTCCTAGACTTCTAGAAAGGAAAGACCCAAATCAACCCTTTCTTTGTAAGCTGCCTTAGTCATGGTGTTTACCACAGCAATAGAGAAGTAGATGATGTCACGCCATTTCAGGTATCTATCCTGTTACTTTGTAGCTATGACAATGCCTGGCAGAAATCCTCTCCATTTATACATCTGGCTCTGGTGTTTAAGTACTATGCAGCCATTTTTAGGAACTAACAGTATGAGACTCAGAGTGAAATTTCCTTGGTATTAGTACCAGCCTTGGGGGCGCTCTGCAGTCCTATCCCACACTAACTACAGGAGAGTTCAGTGTGTTATCTTATGGAGGACGGGTCACACGATCACATCGACGGTAACATCGAGGACTAAACTCTCCAAGAGACAACAGCAAACCTCATGTAATGTAATGTCTGTTCACAGAAATTTATGGTTTACTTAAAACCTTTCAAGACATTAAGATAAGTAATTAGCCTGTGGTTTTAGAAAACAATTTTCAAGACTTAGAAACTGTGAAAATCATTGAGAATCACCCACCCCATGTGCTTGTATTATCTTGTTCTTTTGGCTTTGTGAGACTGAGGGTGAACCCGTGTTTTCCGGTGCCTACAGCTATGCTTATGATCCCACTCCGAGTGTCTTTGGGTACTAGTCTTTCTTTTAAACTTTATTTATTATCATTGTGTGTAGACATGCATGTACCACACGTGTGTGTGTCACACATGTGTGTGCATGCATACACACACACATACAACATGTCACCAGCTTAGCTTGAGGTTCAGATGAGTTCCTGTTAAAAGGGCGTAAGTGACAGAACAGGAAGGTGATTTGGAGTCCTGTGTCCCATGTCTGTCCGAGTGCTCCCCAACATACTCCACTGGTGGGCACCACTAAAGACCGATACAAAGAAAACTTTACACCACAGCGGAGTCAGAGTTCTAGGTTTACTCACCCCACATTCATAACACTTCGATTTATCAAAGTAGTTTCGCCTTCGGATGAACTCAGCTGCTCTTCCGTTGTCAATAGCGATGCTTGCCTTTATCACTCTACCAAATAACTATATCAGAGAAAGACGTAAATGCACAGAGTCATAGTAACCAAGACCTAGTTATCAGATACTGTTTCCTCATTTCTTGCTGCAGTAAGTATATGACAGACTCTAAGCTGTAATCTTCCAGCAGTTTGATAATCCAGTACAAAGCTGACATCTTACAGAAATTAATCAAACTTGATGATCTTTTGTAGCTCCATAGCTTTTGTGTTAGATGAATATAGAGACTTTTGAGTAAAACCTTGATTAAATGAATGGCTTACCTGTTTATTATTTATTGCTCTGGTGCAGTTTAAGGCAGAGTCTTTATCCAAAAACAAAATAAATGCAACACCTTTACTCTTCCTAGTATCTTTGTCTTTCATTATAGTAACCTTAAAGCACAAACAAAGAACCAGTTAAAAATAAGATAAAAACATGTAAGTACTCAGGAAGCTGAAGATCATTTTTATAAGGTTAAATAATGAGACCTTTGACATGAGAAATACAAAAAGATGCGTAGTGGTGGATGCTTGTGATCCCGGCACTCAGCAGAGGGAGATGGAAGGGACTGTAAATCATGGGTCAGCCTTGGCTAGAGAGCTTGAGGCCAGCCTAGGCTATGAAGTCCTGCTGAAGAGACGGACTGATTTAAACCATCTAGCTCTTCAAAGTCCCCGGGGAATAAGGAGAAATGAGAAAGCAACACCACCGACAGATTAGGGGAGCACAGCTACAACTGTGAGCTAGCCAGAGCTTGAGAGACAGAGCAATGCAACTGTTACATCAATTGCATATCAAAGTTCACATCCTTTTCCTTACTAACCCCTGCCTTGTAAAACTCAAAGTATAAACTGAGGTATTCTCTTGTATACAAAAAGCAAAATGATTTACTGTTTTTTCAAGTTTTAGGTTCAAGAGTGTCTTTCAAAGAATCTCCAGTGTAGTGGTCCTTAGCCCTATCTGAGTGTTCCTGTGTCATACAGCTATCACTAACAAGGCCATTTAGTGTCATTTAGAAGAACAATGTTTGAACCTGGTGTGGTGGCACATGCTTAGGATGCCAAGGCAGGAGGACTGTACCAAGCTGAAGGCTAGCTTCAAGTAAGTAGTGAGACTCTGCTTTATTTGAGATTTTTATTTTATGTGCATGAGTATTTTGTTTGCATGTATGTCTGCATGGAAATAAAATGTCTGAGTACTAGGTACCCTGGGAACTAGAATTACAGCCAACTGTTAGCTGCCACATGGTGCTGGGACTTGAACCTGGGCACTCTGGAAGAGCGTCAGTGTTCTCATGGTGAGTCATTACCTCCAGCCTGAGACCACATCTTATAAACAAAGCAAATTAATGTTCTGCTGAGCTCTTTGGGAAAAAAAAGGTTGATTCTGTGTCTGGAGCAGGGCGGAGGCAAGAAGACTGGGACTTCATGTTACAAGAAATTACACGAAACATGAACATAATATACGGAAGCCCACAGGTCCGTGCCCACCAGCCAACTGCAAGACAGAACACACAGATAAAATCATGCCAAGTTATGAAGTATGGAGAAAATGCATTAACCATAGGAACAGGGAGGGAGGGAGTCAAGAGACGACTGGATACGGAGCAAATGCTGAGTGAGAAAACCACCATCTTTAGCAAATCATGGTAAAGACTGGGTTAGGGAAGACCCATCAGCACATGGTAGATAACCAATGGTGTTCCTGTGGAGCAGGGCATTTGTGTTGCCCCAAACATTGTTTCTTAATTGGTAAGGGAAAATAAAGTGCACAGTGCAGAACTGAGTCATCCAAACTCTTGCTACAGATGAAGGTGCTCTGGGATGGCGCGCTCAACAAGTCACACCATCGTCATCCGGTAAGTATATGAACCAGGCAGACACGGTCAGCATCTAAGCATGGCAAAATTCCAGTTAAAGGAAACCGTTGGCTCTAGAGTGAACCATGTACCAGAGCAGGAAAAGGTTACCTAGGACTGATTCTGTTACCTCAACTGACAGACTAGGATAGAGGACTGGTTCAATAAAAGCTTCCAAAATAACTTACGAAGTTGTTAACTTTACTGTGTTATATAAGATGTACCACTTTAAATATATTTCAGTATGTAAATAGAGAGGAGAATGAAGTTTAAAATTCATAAAAACAATGTGTACAAAACAAAACAAAACAAAAAACCAAAGCCGGGCGGTGGTGGCGCACGCCTTTAATCCCAGCACTTGGGAGGCAGAGGCAGGCAGATTTCTGAGTTCGAGGCCAGCCTGGTCTACAGAGTGAATTCCAGGACAGCCCGGGCTACACAGAGAAACCCTGTCTTGAAAAACCAAAAAAAAAAAAAAAAAACCCAAAAAAAAACCCCAATGTGTACACATATATGCATGCATTCACGGTCAAGACAGTGCCAGCAGAAGGCTAAGAACAGGGAAATGTGGGTAAAGAAATCTGTCTGTAGGAGAGGGGTAACAGTGCTTCCCTGTAGACGCATGAGGACCCGAGTTTGACTCTCCAGCACACCCATCAAAGCTGGGCTGTACCTGCCTGTCCCCTCATTCTGAACAGGCAGGAACTGGGGGTCCCGGGGGCTCCCTGGCAAGCCTAACAAAAGACAGTAAGCTTCAGGTTCAGTGAGAGGCCCTGTCTTGAGGGAGTAGGTCAGGATACCTGATGGCTTCCTGTCTTCTCTACATACATATGCCAGGGGTGTACACACACACACACACAGACACACACACACACACACACACACACACGCAGAGAAAATGGGGTTGGGGGTAGATGAAGGCAGTGCTTCTCAACCTTCCCAACACTGCGACCCTTTAACACAGTTCCTTATGTTGTGGTGACCCCAAACATATATTTATTTTGTTGCTACTTCATAACTGTAATTTTGACAATGTTATAAATTGTAAAGTTTTTGAAGGGGTTGAGAACCTCTGCATTAGATACTTTGTTCTTAACTCTGGACTCCAGAATTAAACATTGTGAATGTTACAGAAAGAAGACAGAGGCATCTGCACTCTCAGGAAAAGGCTGGGTCTAGTGATGAAGACTCTGTAGACTAGTTACATAGGGTCTGTCCTTAGACATCTCTTCTCTGGGAAAAGAAAAAAGAAAAAAAAAAAAAATCACAGCAAGAATTCAAAGCAGGGCTGGAGAGATGGTTCAGCAGTTAAGAACACTGACTGGTCTTTCAGAGGTCCTGAGTTCAAGTCCCAGCAACTACATGGTGGCTCACAACCATCTGTAATGGGATCCGATGTACTCTTCTGGTGTGTCTGAAGAGAGCAACAGTGTACTCACATAAATAAATAAATCTTAAAAAAAAAAAAAATAAAAAAAAAAAGAACTTATGACAACCTCCATGTTCCTGGCATGCAAAAACACCCAGAGGGGCACTGTGTTTAGATGCAGGGTGTGAAGGGCTCATTCAAGCACATGCCTGAAGCAGACACTACCCCAATTATCTACAGACTATTCTTACACATCCTTCCTACACATCCAGTCCTTATGTACACCAAACATAATCCACCTGACTCCCAAATGGTCTCTCATGGATGGACAGCCTTTCTACCTGACCATCTTGCTCCAGGTCTCTTCCCTGGTGCAGTTACAGACTACAGTCAAGCCATGTCAATTTGCTCTCATCTCAATTGGCCGAGAGTAGCACAAAACTGGTACACAGCATAGGGAGTTATCTGGAGCTAATGAAGACTGCAGTGCAGTCAAACAGATTCGAGTAGTCTTGAGGATATGCCCCAAGAATTTATAAAACAGTGCTGTAGTTACTGCTTGAAAACCACAAATGGGCTTGAAATCACAGGACTTCCTAGTCAGCAGTTATGACTGGGTTCACTGTCAGTCTCTAGGTAGTTTGGGGGATAGCCAATTATACACATGTCAACAGAGGTTAAGAATAGTTCAAGAGCCAACCCATCAGGTGGCAAACAGGTGGCATGCCTACAGTCAGTTTAGAGGTTTGGCTACAGATATTCTCTGACATGGCTTGGCAGCACAATGAGCTCTGAGATAATGTCACTCCACTGTGACTGTCCCCCTAGACATTTCCCAGCAAGCTCTATACTGTACAAGAACTAGCTCTGAAAACATTCAGGGGCTAGCTATGTAGCTTAGGGATTAGGAGTGTAGTTAGTATGTCTGAGGCCCTGAGGCTAGTTCTTAGCACTATAGAAAGCAACAGTGTTACTATTAAATCTTTATAGTACACAGTCATTTATGATATGAAAACTGTCAAATGTTTATGTACATGGGAAAATAACTGAACTATATGTAAAAATGTTAACAGTAGTAGTTTATTCAACCAAGTATCTTGTAATGTGAATACTTACTTTACAACTTTGCCATACTTGGAAAATATCTGAAATAAAAGATCACAGAATAATTTATAATTTGTCACCAAATTAAATATTCATATTGTATGTATTGACCAGATTCTTTGTTATATTTTATGAAAAATTTCAGCCTTCAGCCTATATAATAGACTTTACAATAAAACACTGATTCAACAAACCAAAGAAACATTTTCTAAGTGACTAGAATAATATAGTTACTGGAGTTACAAGTGATATGCTTCAGCTCCTAACTCCCCCTAGGGAGTGGACAGAGGGGAAAAACCATTCAGCATGTCTGGATCTATGGCATATACACTAGGCAGCAGCTGTATTCCCGAGCAATCTGTGGGAACGACAAACCCACAGCCAATCCTGTGCTTCTATTATCAGTGTTGTTGACCAAAACCACACCAAAGATTTACACAATCCACCACTGAAAGATAGACAGAACTCTCACTGCAGATAATGCCAAAAGCTTCCTATAGTGACAAACCCATCTCCAGTCGGGAGTGATGGTCTATGGCTGTAATCCTGGTGTTCAGAAGAGCAAAGCAAGAAGGCTGTGAGTTTGAGGCAAGCCCAGGCTACAAACAAGACCTGTTGCCAAAGATCAAAAACAAAGCAAGGATGCTTCTACTTGTATCGGTGCAGTACTTTCCCATCATTAGTATACCCACGGTACTGTATAGCTGGCTTGTTCTTCCTTTTACTTCTACATATTGTTACCCATATATTATTCATATCTATATTCTATAGATGTATAAATATCTAGACATGTACAATTCTGACTTATTATTTAATACACAAAAATAACATTCCCTAAATAGGCTCTTAGAAGATCTTATCGCATGCAGTCTAATACTGAAATGGTGAGATTCCGAGGTCCAGCACTTTGCAATGTGATTATAGCTTTCTACTGGGTTCTCATTTTAGAGTAACACTACAGTGGTAGCCTTTGTCAGGCCTGGAAAGGAAGGCGGAGAATGGGTTTACTTATTTCTACCCTTCCTCTTTGGAACTACTTGTGCTCTGGGTATCTGTACAACTGGTTCCTACTGCTTCACCTTTTTTATTCAAAAGACACCTTGTGTTTGTTTGTGACTGAGTCTCATGCATCCCAAACTTCCTCCAAGTCTTCATGGAGTTGAACATGACTCTGAATTTCCGATGTTCAGCCTTCACCCTCCACATATTGAAATCGTCGGTACATACCACCAGTGCCTGCTTTATGTGGAACTAGGGAGTCGACACAGGGCTTTGTGCATGGAAGACAAGCATTCTATCAACTATGCTTCACCTCCAGCCCCCAGTCACCTTTTAAATAAGGTTATTTCTTACGACTCAGTCCAAAATCTCACCTCCAAGCCTAATTCAGTACCCTGTTCTCTTTTTTGAGATATGGTCTACATTGTCCAAGCTGTCCTTGAACTCACGACCTTTCTGCCACAGCTTCCCCTGTGCTGGGGTTAAAGGTGTGTGATATCCATGGCAGGCAAGCACTCCGCTACTCAACTACATCCCTAGCTTATTTTTTGTTTGAAACAGTATATTGCTATATAGTTTCAGCTAGACTTGAACTCGTGACCCAACTGTCTCAGCATTCAGAGTGTTAGGATCATAGACACATTACTGTCTAGTTCTCTAGCTGTTTGTAAATAATACATTTTCTTTATATAAAAACCGTGATGGCACCGGCCTGTAAGTTCAGCACTCAGGAGGCAGAGGCAGGTGGATCTCTTGAGTTCTAGGCCAACCTGGTCTATAGAGTGAGTTCTAGGACAGCCAGGCCTACACAGAGAAACCTTGTCTGGAAAAAAAACAAACAAACAAAGCAGTGCAAATTCTCTTTGGGAATTAAAAAACTGCAATTTGTCTTACTACAATTTGCGGGAGATATCTAGTAAGAATTTTCCCCAGGGAGCAGTATTTGTGTAAGTTTCAGGTTCCCGCTAAAGAGAGAATTCATTCGTTAGATGTATAGTAAAACTTACCCGGTATAAATCATTGTTTGTTAGGGAGAAAGGCAAGTTGGATACATAAACTGTGCTCTTACTTGGCGCCAAGCCACCGCTCATTTCTAAAACGGAAAAGGAGACGTCAGGAATCTTACCTAAGTAGAACCAAACAAGGACTATCACTGACTTAATTAAGGTAGAATTCCACAGGCTCTATTCATTTAAGGAGATTAGAGTACCAGTGTGGGTAGGGTGTGAATTACCATATTCCTTTTTCTAGCAGCTGGTGTTTTAAGCCTTTTAGTGCTGCAGTGCGATTGAAGAGGGATTTAAAAGAGATTGAGAAGCCACTAGGCTATTTTTAACGTCTTCTTAGGGTAAAAGCAAAAAAGGTGCTTTCCAAGTATTCGCTGACACCCCCCCCCAAGGGACACCTGTCTATCACCCCCGCCCCTGCCTCTTTTGTTTTCTTGTTTTTAAGACACTCCTCAAACCCCTGTATCTACGTCTGTAATACATGAATTACAGATATAGGCCACCACGACAGTCTTTTTTGTTAAACCTGGGTAGTTTCACACTTTAATAAAGTTCTTTATGTTTTCAATTTCGCGCACAACCAAATCATGAAACGACACACTTTATGACATGAATTACGTACTTTGAATGGGACATTAACCTGTATACCTATCAATATGCTTAGTAATCAATGTCACTATTTATAACTCTGCAAATTCCCGGCGAAAATTATATTGGACCCAATCGAGTTTAAAAGTTTGATCTTAAAAAAGCGCAGGTGTCCGCAGCAAGAGTCAAGTACCTGAATAACACAGTAGCTGCTCTTTGAATGACAATGGACGCAGTAACCCGGGGTCCTCCCCGCAGGCCGATTAGGAGGATTATTCAAAAACCCACAGGTAGCCAAAACTCGCTTGTCGCATTTCAAGTTTCTCACTCTGAGAAATGCTAACGCGGGCCGGACGTTCCAGTGACAGTGACCGGGGCCGGGGCCGGGGCCGAGGCCGAGGCCCGAACCGGGACCGCGGGAGTCTCCTGGGCCCGGCGCCGCTGGAGCTTACCTTCGGCGCAGTGGCCGAGCAGGAAGGATGTGAGCCCGCGGCGGCTTCACCCCTAGCTGCCTTCCCCGGCGCGCAACAGCGCGGGCGTCCGCGACCGCAGCGCGGTGCAGCGCTTCTTCCGTGTCCACCAAACCCCGCCGAACCCGGGCGGAGGCTGGCGCGCCGGGCGACGTCACCGCGCGCGACGGAAGTGCCTTTGGGGCGAGCGGACGTCTAGCTTCGCGGGTTTCACCGGCGGCGGCGGCGCGGCAGTGGAACGTAGGTGAGCGAGTGGCTCTCCGCAGAGGCGCGAGGGGCGCATGCGGCGGGCGGGCGGGCGTTTCCTGCCGCGTTGGAGATGTGCATTATTCTTACTGCTGGTGGAACCTGGAGAGAGACTCAGTGGATGTGGGAGGAAAGCAAAGTGTTGAGCGTGAGACCCGGTTCCGCTTCTTGTTAGTACTTTAGTATGCAAAAGGGAATTCTCCGCTAGGCAACTTCAGTGACACGAGGTCAGTCAGCAAGTCTGGTTTTTATTTTATTATTTTATTTTATTTTTGGACCTAACCAGCTCTGTAATAGCGCTTTGAGAGAGACGGACAAAAAAAGAGTGCAAAAATAGCCCACTTGCTGTTGAGAATGTGAGTGTGGCCGGGGAGACAAAGCCAACGTGGGGAGAGTTGGAGTCACAGAGTGACCCGTTCTTGAGTACTGGACTGGCATGGACAGATGTTAAGCTTCGTTCCGTTCTTTCTTTTTTTTCTTTCTGAAAATATGGAATGGGCACGCACTGATTATTTTTTGTTTTTCGAGACAGGGTTTCTCTGTGTAGCTCTGGCAGTCGTGGAACTCGCTCTGTAGACCAGGCTGGCCTTGAACTCAGAGGTCCATCTGCCTCGCCTCCAGAATGCTGGGATTAAAGGCGTGCGCCATCACCGCCCGGCTACACTGATTATTCTTTAAGAACTCGTCATTTCTACAGAGAAGTCAGGAAGTAATGCATGGTAGTTTAAACTTAACTTCTACCCGCCAGCACAGACCAGGCCTGTAACTACTCCCTGGGATCCTGCGTTGTCAGCAGCCCGGAGCCCAGAGCCTGTCGTGGAGCCTGCACAATCAATCCTGACTGAAGCGGAGGGACGAAGTGCAATCCACCCAGGGCGCGGCTGAGTTTTGAGAGGCATTAATTCTTTGGCGTCCACCAAGGGACCACTGGGACTAATTCTCATGGCAAACTTGTGGCCAGCACAAACTACCAGGCTTCACATTCCGGTTGTGCTTGGTTATCGCCCAAGATGTAAGCCCCTTTGGTCTTCTAATTATTTGAGCATTAACTCTTCGTGCTTCCTCTCAGTTTGGGGTACCATTGCTTCTCCTCCCTTAGTTCACCCCTGAGCGCATCGTCTGTGCTCCCTGGAATCGTATTTTGTCTGCTTAGCAAACACTTAACTTAGCCTTGTTTTGAAACTGTCTTTGGTTTTTCTGACTCTAACGAAGCTGCTGCTTTCGCCTTTAAATTGAACTCTTTCTGAGGTCTGGGTTTTAAGAGTGGGTGTTGGTTTTCCTTAATCTTTTTTTCTTTCAATATTCGTTAAGTTCTCATTTTTCCTTTTGGTCCTATGATTTCCCTGCCTTCTACCTCTTTCTATTAATATAATTCCCATTCCCTGCCCCACCCCCAATCAGGGCCTAGAACTAGTGATTGTCTTCTTTTTCCTCAGCCCTCCTACGTTCTGATTATTGGCCTTCCTCAGGCTTAGCCGTGCTCTATTTTTGAGTAGTCTTTCCCTAACCTCCCAAAGTTAGGGTTCTTTTAAGTGCCCTCTAGCAGGAGTCAATTGTCTTTCACCTTTACATTTAAATTAAGCGCGGAGGGAGGGAGTGTTTGTTTTGCTTATCTTTGGAATGCTGCTGTTTGCTGTTTTAGAGATTAAGGTAGTTAATCGGTGAGTGAGTGGCAGGATCTGGTCACCAGCTACTTAGGTACTACAAATGGGTGGCTTAGGAGAAACGGTCTAAGGGTTGCTAGGTCATGCAGTCTATTCAAGAAATAGTTCAAATATCGTCCCCTCCCCACTTCTTGTGTGAGGTGGATTGTCTCAAATTAAACAGAGATCTGCCTGCCTCTCTCGGGTGTTTAAAGGTGTGTACCATACCCAGCCCAAGTACTATTAACAAAATCCCCCTATATCTCAGCCTTTTCTCTGTGTTGCCCTGGCTGTCCTAGAACTGGCTGTCCTAGAACTCACTTTGTAGACCCGAGTTGGCCTTAAACTCAAGAGATCCAGCTGCCTTTGACTCCCAGGTGCTGGCATTAAAGGTGTGCACCACGACACCAGGTTTATGTCTCAGATTTTTTTTAAGTGTTTTTCAGATAGAAGCCACACGTTGTTGCCTATCGCCTACTAATTTTAGATCTTTTTTTAGTTGTTGGGACAGTGTGATGATGTGGAGAGTTTTTTTTTTTTTTTTTTTTTTTTTTTTTTCTTTTTTGGTTTTTCGAGACAGGGTTTCTCTGTGTAGCCCGGGCTGTCCTGGAACTCACTCTGTAGACCAGGCTGGCCTCGAACTCAGAAATCCGCCTGCCTCTGCCTCCCAAGTGCTGGGATTAAAGGCGTGCGCCACCACCGCCCGGCTGATGATGTGGAGAGTAACAGCTTTGTGAACTGAGCCGTGGGTATGGATGGAAATTGAAAGTGAATAGGAAGACTTTGGAGAAATCCAAGCAAGCCAGATAATGCTTTTTGCCTGGATTAGGGTAGGTGAGAAAATTCCCAGAGAAGTCTAGACTTAGGTGTACTAAGATACTTTATTAAGGAAGCCACTCATCATGAATATACACTAGCAAGTGGTTGACTCTTCCTCTTCTGTGAGATGGAGGGTGGATCTTAAGCCCCATACAATTGTGAAGGCTTGGATTCATAATTTTTTTTTTTTTTTTTTTTTTTTTTTGAGACAGGGTTTCTCTGTATAGTCCAGGCTGACCTGGAGCTCACTCTGTAGACCAGGCTGGCCTCGAACTCAGAAATCCGCCTGCCTCTGCCTCCGCCTCCCAAGTGCTGGGATTAAAGGTGTGCGCCACCACCGCCCAGCTGGATTCATAAATATTAAGACACAGGTAAATTGGCATTGTTGTCTGCTCATATATTTTTATCACATGTAATGAACAGTCAAACTTTTCTTCCTAAGTATGTAATACAATATAGTGGGATTTCTAAAACAAACAATTTAAACATGTTGTGGACACAAAAATACCTCTTTGTGGATTAGCGTTTATTCTGGAGCCAGGGTTAGATAATGTGGGAACACAGATTCCAGTTACTGCAAATAATTCCGTGTCCTTATGTGGTAACAGTTTCATAACATTTTTATAGTAACTCATAATTTAAGGCACTTTAAAATAGAAACACCACGTAGCCAGTCTCATTGCAGCAAAGTGGGGAATCTCAGCTATTTTCCTTAGCTTGATTGCTATCTGACAACACTCTGAGCCTTTTGGTTGGTGGAAGCCAGTGGTCTATCAAATGGTTCCTGTTAGTCACAAGGCTGTTGGGTCAAACCCAGAGATGGGAAAGGAATGTCTTATTACAGGACTAAGCTAGCCTGAGGTAAACTGGAATTAGGCTTCGGAATTCCGAGCTCTACACCCAGGGGTTTTCTAATAGATTAATCAGTGTTTCTGGCGGTTCAGTGTAACGTAAAGGTCTTTCATTCCCCGTTGGCATGCATGCTTCACAGGCCACATATTGCTTATTAAGTATTAGTAATGTTTCCAGTCACTCATTCCTAGGATCTGATGTAGGTCTGCTAGAGAGCAGGGTTGAGGAGAAAGAGCTCTGACAGCCATCTAGGAATTCACTCCTGGATCCTCTTAGGATCCCGATCTGACTCCTTTACCTTTCCTCTGAATGTGATGCAACATGACATATAATAGGAGTAATATACTAAGATTAAAATCGAGAACAGTTCACAGAATGAAGGTGGCGGATGAAGGGAAATGTAATTTATTTAAACCAGCTGAAATTACATTGTTCAAAAACTAGGTTAACTTTGTCTCACTGTATTTACAATTTTTGTACCCTATGAATTAGTTTTATATCTATATTTGGAATATGTAAACAAATTATTCTCATAATTTTGGTGCTTTGGTTTATTTAGAGTGAATTTGATTCTTTATAATCTCATATGGAATGGTTAGATCTAATTCTTTGTAAACTTTGGTGTTTTGTATCTAGACTATTATAACTTACTGCTCTTAAGTCTAGCATGCTGCAAAGGTATTTGCACAACCTTCTCTATTCTTACACTATTTAAAAAAAAAAAGATCTGTTTACTTTATTCATATCATCAGTACACTGTAGTTGTCTTCTGCAGAGGCAGGTATACCTCTGAGTTCTAGGCCAGCCTGGTCTATGGAGCCAGTTCCAGGACAGCCAGGGCTACACAGAGAAACCCTATTTCAAACAAACAAAAATAACAAATATCTTTAATCCTGGATAAGTGTATTATAGGACACTTGAAGAATCACGAATCAGAGGCTGGTAAGGTATAAATACCGTGTAATTTGACTCAACTGCAGTATTCCAACCTCTTATCACTGAGACTGGAATCAGTGAGCCTTCAGAGGCTCAATGTGACCTTTCATTTACACTATTTAAACATTTTGTTGATTAAAGATTTTATTTATGTGTATGGGTGTTTTGTATCTCTATCTATGTATCTATGTATGTATGTATGTATGCATCTATCTATGTATCTATGTATCTATGTATCTATGTATCTATCTATCTATCTATCTATCTATGTATATATGTATGTATGTATGTATGTATCTATCTATCTATCTATCTATCTATCTATCTATCTATCTATCTATCTGTTACACACCTGTTGCTCACAGAAGTCAGAAGCCATCAGTAGGCTCCTGGAACTGTGGTAATAGAGTGTTAACTACCATGTGGGTGCTGGGAACCAAACCTTAGGTCCTTTACAAGAGCAAAAACAGTGCTCTTAATAGCTGAGCCATTTCTCCAGCACCCACTGGCTTTAACTTAGCGTAGAAAATCACATGTAGCAGTGGTGTGTCATCTAATACAATACATGTATATATTTTATAATTTTGGGTCAGGATAAACATTTCTCCTCAAATACCATATATTTATGGTATCTTTCAAAATTTTGTAGAGTTTTTTTTTTTTTTTTTTTTTTTTTTTGAGACAGGGTTTCTCTGTGTAGCCCTGGCTGTCCTGGAACTCACTCTGTAGACCAGGCTGGCCTTGAACTCAGAAATCCGCCTGCCTCTGCCTCCCAAGTGCTGGGATTAAAGGCGTGTGCCACCACCGCCTGGCTTTGTAGAGCTTTTGAAGTGAATCGACTATTGTCCATAATTCTGCTATACAAGGGAACACCAGGACTTCTTGCCCTACCTAACTGTATCACTGTGTTCCTGTTCATTAGCATCTCTCCATCCTTTTCTCCTCCCACTAGTCTCCTTGGCTCCCAGTAACCACTATTTAAGTCTCAACTAAGTTATTTTGGGGTTTGCCTGTTTCTTGAGACAGGGTTTTTTTTGTTGTTGTTGCTGTGTGTGTGTGTGTGTGTGTGTGTGTGTGTATAAAAAACCCAGGCTGCTTGAGATTGGCCATGTAGGGGAAGCTGGCTTTAAACATGTATCTCCTCCCTCTGCTTCTGGAGTTCTTGGAATACAGATGTACACTACCACACTTGGCCTACACTGTGTAAAAGAGTGAAGTACTTTAAAGATGCTAAGCTGTGGGAGTTGCAGGGTGTGCATAATGAGACCCAAGCCAACCCGGCTACTTAGTGAAACTGTCTCAAACTTCTCCATTCCTAAACTATGTAATTTCCTATGAAAGCAATCCATGGTATTCTGCTCGTGCCCTCTCTAACCTTCTAAAAGGACATCCCCTTTGTTCCCAGGGTTAACAGCCTGTACTGAATCTTGTCTAGATTTTACTTCATTTGATGTCCTGGAACCTGTTCTCTCTGCATGCTTGCTTCTTATGTGATAGTTAGAAAGGGTTGGGCTGGGACTCCAGGCTCAACTCTGGAATTTCAGGTCTTGAAAAGCTTCAGGGTTTTTATGTAGAAGTGGGAGATTGGATCTCTATCCTTAGGATAGTGTGGATAAAGGGTTTAAATGTTGAAACCTTGTTATCCAAATTCTTGCATTTAGGAAAGCAAATGAAAAATTGCCAGCTACCTGGCTAAGTGGGTTTATTTCCCATTGCTTTGTGGTCTCCTTTGGTCAGGTCTTTCTCAGGCCCTTCCGGAATCATTCCTAATGCCTTTGCCTTTTCCTGGAGTTTACTGTTCACTATTGTCTTCATTGGAGTCACCACTCAGGAGTCTAGTTAATCAACTAGGCTTTTTGATGTTTTTTTGTTTTACCTTTCTTAAAAGTTTTCTCACCTAGCATACTCTGGTTTACATTAGCTCTCACTTTGGAGTCTGTACTCAAATTCACAGAGCTGAGATAGAGGGGCCCTCACCCTGTCCACACCATCCATGCAGCCTACTCTTGAGTGCCCGGCAACACAGAGTTCTAGTTGAGGTTTTGCTGGTTTGACTGGCTAGTTGGCATTAGTGCAGTTGTTTTTCAAAGACTTGAATTTTATTCTAAAAAGTGATTTTTGGTTTAGTTGTTTGAAATTTTAAATATATTCTGCTAGAAGCAGCCTGACAATTTTAGCTTCAGGTCAGCCCTTAACATCTCCTTAGTGTTTCAGTGTTGATTTCAGGAGTCAACTTGCTTTCCTTTAATCTGTTGATCTTGGCCAGAGATGACCTTAAGATCAGAAAGCAGTTAAATCTTCCCAAGGGCACTTTGGGGACTCTTAAAAAGGTAGGACCTGGATAGTATTGTTTCTTAAAATTCTTGGCTAATGCTGGTGTCCAACAATTGAAATTCACTTGGGGATGCTGGATTTAAAAGTTTCTCATCTGTATTTTGTGTTTAAAGTGAAGTGGTATTGATGGCTTTAAAAAGCGTGGCTAAAATCATAGTTAATTGTCTCACAAGGAGTTTTCCGAATCAATTCCTAGGATTTAGACTCCTGGGAGTCATATGAACTACTTGTTACTTGCTGATAAAAAAATACTTTGCTTTAGCAGAGGAGCAATGTCGGTGTTTAATCATTGTTTGCTGTGGGAGGATGATGAGGGAGAGGAGGGAGAGTCAGTAGGACTTGGGACTGTCTAGTAGTTCTGTAGTACAGTGTTTTGAAGGGACAGAGAAAGACTAGATTCCTTCTTTGGGCATTTAGGCTGAATCTTGTACTGGACAGTGCAGAGATTCCCTGGGGAGAGGTTAAGGTAAAAAGAGTTATGTTCTTGTGCTTTGTTGAAGAGTAGAAGTTTAGGTGTGACCAGTGTTGAGATTACTCAAGTTTCTGATCTGACTCTGGGTACCTGCCTCATGGGCTTCACTGATCAAAACAGAAGACAGGAGTGAGATAAGTCTCTGAGAAAGTGTTGAGTCAGAGGTACTCCTTAGAGCAAAGCTAGGATGGAAGGAGAGATGCGCAATCATTTATTGATAGGACAGTTTCTCTCTCTCTCTCTCCTCTCTCTCTCTCTCTCCTCTCTTTCAACAGTTTACTATGTGACATCCCAGCTGTCCTGGAACTCTTTGTAGACTAGGCTCAGATTCACAGAGATCCACCTGCTTCTGCCTCCTGAGTGCTGGGATTAAAGGCGTGCCCACCATGCCCAGTTTGAGGGACTGTTTTCTTGACACGGTAAATTTGGTTGGATTACTGATCACGTTCTTTGTGCAGACTGTTGACCTTAATGAATATTGTAGTGGTTCTACCTCCTGTTTCTAGAATAGTGATGTGATGAAATGCCCTGACCAAAGCATTGGGGATGGGGGATGGGATTAACTTAACTTGCTCTACCACATTACTGTTTATCACTGAAGGAAATCAGGATAGGAATTCAAGCAGGGAGGAACCTGGAGGGAGGAGCTGATACAGAGACCATGGAGGAGTGCTGCTTACTGGCTTGCTACCCATGGCTTGCTCACCCTTCTTCCTTATAGGGCCCAGGACCACCGCCCAGGAATGGCACCACCCAAAATGTGCTAGGCACTCCCCCATGATTTACTAATTTGAGATAATGCCCTGCAGGTTTGCCTACAGCCTGATTATATGGAGACATCAGCAATAGTCACCCTATCGAATGTGGCAGTGTGTGTTGCAGATAAGTCATACTATACATGTGATGATTGGTATTGTGAAGAAACCAAGCCTGCAGGATATGGTTGAGTGACATTAAAGTCCTCAGATGAAGGCTAAGGGAGTTACTGAGATGTCTAGAGAGCATTATAAGGGAACTGCCAATCCAAGTACCTGCTGCTCATCCGGAATATGAGCTTAAGTGTGAGTTTTCTCTTCCTTAACTCTAGTTGGCAATCAGAATATCTAGGTGAGAGTAAAAGATGAAAGGTTGAGGGAGAGGTGAGAAAGCGTGAAGGTGATTGGAAGCTGTCTGGATCATAATGCAGTTACTGTTTCCTAAACTGTGGGACAAACAATTTGGATAACATGAAAAGGATTGTATCATTTTGATTTTGGATTGAAAGCATGTCTTGTTGGACACAAGGTCATTAACTGAATTTGTTTTATCAAATTCCTGTGACTCACTAGCAATGGCAGCTCAGTCCCAGCTCTCAGCTGACGGTATACAGGGCTTGGGGTATCTCAGTGGAGTGCTGTGAGCAGTGCTTATTTCCCTTCTGGACTCAGACCCACAGACTATATTCCTTAAATCCTGGGTTGATTGCATAAGAGTGAGGTTATTACATTCTGGAATCAATTATTGGCATTCTTCTAAACAAAGTTTGCACTTTTCACATTGAATTCTAATTCTGTTCTCTGCTTTCTTGTGATGCAGAGAATTATTCTAGAGTACTTTAAAAATTAAATTTTTTTTTTTTTTGGTGTGTGTGGTGTGTGTGTGTGCGCGTGTGCGTGTGTTATGTGTATGCTTGGGCATGCAAAGACTAGAGGAATGTGTTGTTCTCTATTACCCTTCAGCCTGTTCCTTTAACATAGGTCTTCTCTCTCTCTCTCTTTCTTCTCCTCCTCCTCTTCCTCCTTCTTCTTTCCTCTCTCTTCTTTCTCCTTTCTTCTCTTTCTCTCTCTCTGTCTCTCTCTCCCTCCTCTCTCCTCCCTTCTTCCCCCTCCCATCTTCCCCTCTCTCCTCCCTCTTCCCTCTCTCTCCCCTCTCCTCTCTCCCCAATCTTCTCTTCTCTCCTCTCCCCTCTCCTCTATCTTCCCCTCTCTTCCCCCTCCTCTCTTCCCCTCCTCTCTTCCCCCTCCTCTCTTCCCCTCCTCTCTTCCCCTCCCTCTCTTCCCCTCCTCTCTTCTCCTTCCTCCCTTCCTCTCCTCCCTTCCCCTCCTCCCTTCCCCTACTCTCTTCCTCCTCCTCTCTTCCCCCTCCTCTCTTCCCCTCCCTCTCCTCCCCTCCCTCTCCTCCCCTCCCTCTCTTCTCCTCCCCTCCTCTCTTCCCTCCCTCTCTTCTCTTCCCCTACCCCTCCTCTTCTCCCCTTCCCCTCCTCTCCTCTGTTTTGAGACAGGGTTTCTCTGTGTAGCTCTGGCTGTCCTAGAACTCATCCTGTAGACAAGGCTAGCCTTAAACTCGATCTTCTTGCCTCTGCCTCCTGAGTGTTGGGATTAAAGGCGTGTCACACTACTGACCAGCTCATCATCAGATTTTTTAATATATATTTTGAATATTATTGTAGTATACTACTATAACTTGCCACTTGGAATGCCATGGTAGGAGGGTTAGTACTTTAAGGCCAGAAAAACCAAACCAAAACCAGACGGCTTGTGAGATGGCCTTGTCAGCAAAGCCACTTAATCAAGACTGATGCCCTGAATTCTAACTCTTGTACCCCATGATAGAACACTCGCCTGCACTGTCCTCTGACTTTGACACACATTCTGAGATATGGTTGTGCATGTAAACCTGCTTACATATGATGTACACATATACAAATACATTAATACAAAATTTAAATAATGAACAAAGTCAAACTGCAGCATTGCATGCTGGGATATACCTGTATAGGATTACAAAACTGCCACGGAAAGGCCAGCTTTGACTATATCATAAGTTTAGGTCTACCTTAATTGGAGTAGGCATGTGGGTTCACTTTTCAAACTATTCATCAAATTCAGTCTTTTCTGGTTTACAATGGGTTGACAATGAAGAAACTGTTTGTGGTCTATAGGATGTTTAGTGGGAAAAGTTTTATTGAACTGTTAAATAACATTTGAACTAGAAGGAAGGTGGGTGTGTGCAGTACATGGACACTTATTTATAGATCTAGTTGAGGGACACATGGCTTCCTCCCTCCTCACTCACCTTCCTGGGTGTCTTGGCTGGTATTTGCTTCTTTATTGTCTCTTCCTTGCTGACAAAGAAAACCCAGAGTTGTTTGTTTCTTTTTAGCGGCTTCCACAAGAAATGAAATGTGGTCTGAGGGACGCTATGACTACGAACGACTTCCAAGAGATCGAGTGCCTCCCCGGAGCCATTCCAGTGTAAGTCACTGCCACGTGGGGGAGAGCTCAAAGCTTGCTCTTACTGTGCCTTCTCCAGCAGCTTCCAGTATCAGTTTACCAGCCTAGCTGGAAATAGAGATCAAACTCAACTTTTAAAAGCCAGAAAATGTACAGTAATTTAAGTAAAAAAGCAAAATTTGTATTTTACACTTAAGTTTCTAGGAAAAATATTTTGAATTGAATTTAGTTGGTGGAGGAAATTTTTTGTTAATATTATACTATGTGATAACAAAGAACTATTGAATATCTGCTTCTACTTGTGGCTGCCATTACTTTGTCACCTCAATGTTTACAAATTGAGCCTGGCATGGTTGTCACTGGGGAAGTAATTTCAGCAGTTGGGAGGCAGAGGTAGGTGAGTCTCTGAATTCAAGGCAAGCCTGGTCTGCATAGCAAGTTCTAGTCTAGTCTACAACAACAAAAATTATATTAAAATTAAAAAGTTATGAATTAATATGACAGTCTACCCAGAGATGTCATTTTATAGGAGTCTTTCTGAGGCAGAAGCATGTGGATATCCTAGTTAGCACTTCTGATTGCCTGTGCTTGGTCAGGCAGCCTATAGGTGAGACAGATAATTCTGAGAGTTGGGGCTTCTGAGCTAGACTCTTAATGTTCTTGATAACTTTATTTACTATACCTGGAGCTGTATCTAGTCTTAGTATTTATTAAGTGTACATGGAGAACTACGGGGAGGTTTGGAAGCCAAGAAGCCCTGAATCTTCTGCACAGACTCATCCTGAACATTGGGTAGAATGTTATGTGGATGCTTTGTCTACCACAAAAGGCATAAATATTTATTTACCTGTCAAGACTTTTTATTTATAGTGTTAAGGATTTGTATGTGTGGTGGGAATACTGGGGATTGAATCTAGGGCTTTTCTCATGTTGGGCAAGTACTTGACCACTGATGCACAGCCACACCCCCTTTGTTTCATTTCTTATTTTGAGACAAAGTCTTACTAAATTACCTAGTTTTATCTTAAACTCATTCTGGGTCCTACGGAGGCCTTGCCCTTGTAATCCTCCTGCCTCAGCCTTTCAGGTAGCTTATAGGACTGTGCAGACCTAACTGGCAGTATATTACTTGATCCTATACCTCACTTAGATGAGTAGCGTCATCTTCAAGGTTGGCATTCACTGGCCTGAATTATAGAGATTTGTAGAGAAATGATTTAAGGTAGAAAGGAAAAATAGACCAAGGAAGCCCATTACGTTAGGAAGGGCCAACTCAGAAATTATCATAGGTCATTGCTTCCCAGGTTGTTTTAGAGACTATTTCTAATTATTTTTTTAACTTGATAAAATTATTTTATGCTTTGCATAGAAGGATTAAAAAATAAAGCATGTTAAGTGTCAGATAGCTGTGGGATACCTTCCAAAAATGTTTTTTTTTTTTAAAGATTTATTTATTTTATGTACATAAATACACTAGAGCTGTCTTCAGACACAACAGAAGAGGACATCGGATCCCATTACAGACGGTTGTGAGCCACCATGTGGTTGCTGGAAATTGAACTCAGGACCTCTGGAAGAGCAGCTGGTGCTCTTAACCACTGAGCCATCTCTTCAGAACCCCCCAAATTTTTTTGAATTCTGTTTTCCACCAAGAATACATCTCTTGAATAGAAAATTTATTTTACCAGCTGGGCATTGATCTGAAAGATGTGTGTGTGTGTGTGTGTGTGTGTGTGTGTGTGTGTGTGTGTGTGTGTTTAACTGGGTAGCTTAATTTATGGATGTGATAAACAGGTTGTATTGACTAAAGATTACAAGGTGCATGACTGGCCCAGGCTGATATTGAAGAGTCTGACTTAGGATCATTAAGGTAATGTATGGTAAAATGGTCTCATCAGGAAGAGAAAACTGAGAGGGGAAGTGGTTTAAAAGAAATGGAAGTGGGGCCGGGCGGTGGTGTTGTACGCCTTTAATCCCAGCACTTGGGAGGCAGAGGCAGGCGGGTTTCTGAGTTCGAGGCCAGCCTGGTCTACAGAGTGAGTTCCAGGACAGCCCGGGCTACACAGAGAAACCCTGTCTCGAACCCCCCCCCCCAAAAAAAAAAAAAAGAAATGGGAGTGGGGAACATGGGATAATGGCTTGAGGTCCTGTTACCTCTCCTAAATCCTCTCCTTTTGGTAGAAGGATAGGCAATTGGTGTTTTGGAGCACAGAGTTCCTAGAATGGATGCATAGTTGATGTTAAGTGTGCTGAGTGGTCACAGTGTTACTCTGAGAATCAGAATTGAAGGGCTGAGGACGTTACGTAGTTAGTGCTTGCCTAACATTCCTGGTTCCCTGAACTGATCCCAAACACCTCAAAATAGGAAAGGGAGGAAAAAGGCAGGTAGTAGGTGCCACCATCTTCATTGGAAACATGTTCCCAGTGACATGAAGACTTCCTGTCAGGTACTAGGCATTTTGTGTTTTATCCCAGCATATACTAGGGCCTAGTGCTTTAATGGGAGACTGTAACTGTGTGACTGTAGAGTTTTCCACCCAGGCCCAAGTTCCGGGATAGTGACTCAGAGCCTTGTTATGAATAAATAGCTAGGCCATAAGCTAGGTCTGTTTGCCAACTAGCTTGTAACTTGTCACAGCTCGTTTATACTAGTCTATGTCTGTCATGTGGTTTGTTACCTCTCCTAAATCCAACTGCTTCTGAGCCCGGAGGTGGGGGGCTGCGTGTGGGTTCTTCTCATGCTTGACTTTTTCCCATAGTTCCCCCCTCTCTCTGCTGGAGATCCCACTTCCTATCCTACCCTTTCTTATAGGCCATAGGCTTTTTATTGATTGACACGAGATGACCCCTTTCAGGAGGTCTGAGCTATAGCAATAGGTGGCTAATTATCAAGAGCTCTTGGAAGGGGTTTGCTAGAGTTGGTGATGAGTATAACATTCCAAATGTGTGGGCAGATGGCCATAACCTGTCCACACAGGTTTGGTTTCTTTGATAAAACACCATGGTCAAGGCAATTTACACAAGGGTTTGTTTCAACTTATAGTACCAGAAGTATCTAAGATCAATAATGGCAGAGAAGTTAGCAGATATAGTGGAGTAGCAAGCTGAGAGCTAAATCTTTAATTGCAGGGACAGAGCGGAGAGAAGAAATGGCAGTCTTTTAAACTCTTAAAACTTACCTCTAGTGACATACCTCTTTCAGTAAGGTTAAGCCCCCTCAAACAGCGCCACCAACTGGAGACTTGCATTCAGGTGCCTGCAACCGAGGACATGGAGGACATGGAAGGCATCGTCTTCAAACAACCACACCTGATTTGAATATACCAGTGATTTCTGTTGATGACAAAGTCACAGGTGGTTCTTCCTGTTGTGTTGATTTCTCTTCAGGAAGAACAAGCTGCTGCTTCTTCATCAGCCTTTCAAGAGTTGAAAACTGCTTACAGTTATCCACCTTGTGACAGTAATATTTTATATTCATGCCTGACTTTAATGGATACATTGACATTTGCAGAAAAGTGTTTAATAGTTGAAATTGCAAGTGCAACTATTGTTTCTAACATTGGGTTTAGTTAAAAACTTACCCTGTATATACAGCTCTGAGGGGCTGGAGAGATGGCTCCGTGATAAGAGCACTTAGTGCTCTTCCAGAGGACTCATCCAGGTGACTGGAGGACTCACAACCACCTGTAACTCCAGCTCCAGGATACCCGATGACCTCTGACCTCGGGCACCAGCACTTAAGTGGTGTCCGTTTACCAGGCACACACATATACACAGCAGTAAATAAAATTCTAAAGTCCTTGCTTTTGAAGTGGAGATCTTCTAAGACTGAAACCATATTTCGTGTTTGTTTATGAGCAGCGTTGGCTAGAGTGTCAAGCTGGCGGCAGTCTGAATGTCTAACAGGAGAATGTGTGAACTGTTTAAATAATACACTGGTAGGGAAGAGGCCCACTGCCCGATCCAGCAATGTGTTTGAACTTTGCAGGCACAGCACCGAAGGCCAGAGACTGGGTTCAGCAGTGTATCTCCTACAGTTCCTTTACAGATACATTTCAAACAAGCCAAAGTAGCCAGGACAGTTGTTATTACAGGGAGGAAACACTGGGAGGGAACCCAAGGAAAGACTTGTTCTTCAAGGCTCGTTCAGTGACTTGATTGGGTGATAATTTCCTTGTCCGTACCGGGAAAGTTCATCCAGCAGCACTTTTGTAACTTGAGCTCTGCTTTGTTATTAGACACTGTCTTAGTTAGGATTCATTGCTGTGAACAGACACCATGACCAAGGCAACTCATAAAAGGCAAACATTTAAATGGGACTGGCTTCCAGTGTCTACCTCGTCTATGCCTGTAATCCAAAGGTTTGTTTTTTATTGCTGTCCCACATTTTCTGTGATCCTTTTATGTTTTTAATGTCTTGTTCATCATTCTTGCTTATTTGATCTAGAGACTCTATTTTATCTGTGTTCTGATGATTAAGATTGTAAGACCCTGCTGGGCGGTGGTGGCGCACGCCTTTAATCCCAGCACTTGGGAGGCAGAGGCAGGCGGATTTCTGAGTTCGAGGCCAGCCTGGTCTACAGAGTGAGTTCCAGGATGGCCAGGGCTAAACAGAGAAACCTTGTCTCAAAAAACCTTTGAAAAAAAAAAAAAGATTGTAAGTTTTTTAGTTGATTTTTTTTTTTTCCAGTCCATCTTCATTTTAGCTTGAGTCCTCTTCATTATTTTTATTTCTTTATTATTCCATTTTTCTGTCCTGTATTGTCTTTTCTATCAGCCTTGTCTTGTGCAACACTCAGGTGTTTATTCTTCTTAAGTTCTTTCTCGATCTCACTGAGCTGTTTGTGTCTTGAAACTCCTTGAGTTCTTCAACGTTTCTTATGTCTGTTCTAATTTCGGTGTCCTGGAGTCCATAGGTAAGCCTTTCTACAGAACTGGTCATCTTTGGAGGGAAGATGCTGTCTTGATCTTCCATATTGTTAGTATTCTCTGGTGAGATCTGGACATGTAGGCTTTCTTTGTCTATGTATAGAGTTTTAGGACTGTTATTGAAGGAGTAGGGCTGTGGAGAAGAGGATGTTATGGCGGCAATGGTCTAGAGATTGAATGTCGCTTGGCTGGAATGTAGACAGGTGGGCAGAAGGGACTGGAGTGGTATACAGGATGTTTCCTGCTCCAGCTCCGAGTGTGGAGGTTGATAGGTCTGGGTGGGAAGGTCAGATATGATGTGGGCGTGTGTAGTTGTGGGTGTGGCTAGGAGGAGGATGCTGGCCTCTGAATCTCTGCAGTGAAGGCAGGGGATGCCAGTCTATGTCATAGGACCTAACTAAATCTGGTAAATTACACAAGAAGGCATGGGAAGTCTGGGAATGAATGGGTAAGATAGTATAGGTATCACAAAGGGTCCTATGGGAGGGTGCACATAACATGTTTTAATTTCTTGACTGACAAAATTTTGAGGCCTTAATAATATCCTTTTGTGACTCTTGCTAGAAAAAAAAATTGTAAGGTTTTGGCCAAGTTTTATAATGATATATATCTGGATCTGGAGGGTAGGGCCAACCTAGAATATTTTGATCTGTTGTCCAATGTCCCTCTGAACCACTGTGTTGACCCCAAGACATCTGTATCTGTGTGAGCAATTAGTGTGTGTGTATAAATTATAGCATATTTTATAATATATATCATAAAGTGCCGGGCGGTGGTGGCGCACGCCTTTAATCCCAGCACTTGGGAGGCAGAGATAGGCGGATTTCTGAGTTCGAGGCCAGCCTGGTCTACAGAGTGAGTTCCAGGACAGCCAAAGATACACAGAGAAACCCTGTCTCGAAAAAACCAAAAAAAAAAAAATATATATATATATATATATCATAAAGTAAGGGATTAGAGGCATGTCTAACCATGCTTGGCTTGTGTTGGCTCTTTATAAAGAAAGAAATCAAGTATTTAAAAGCAGGCAAGATAGCAACTTCCAAAGTATCTACTTTTGGTTAGTTGTGTTTTACTCTTCTATTTTCCTCTCTACCAGGTTGTTCTATCTCATTTTAAAATTTTTATGTGTACTAGTAGTGTTTTGTCTGCATTTATGTCTGTGACCACTTGTGAGCATGCCCAGTGCTTAAGAAAGTCAGAAGAGGGTTTTGGAGCTCCTGGGATAAGAGTTACATAAAGACTGTTGAGAACTCCTATGTAGGTGCTAGGAATTGGACCCAGGCTCTTTAGAATAGCAGCCCGAGCTCTTGATCACTGGCTCCCTTTTAGAGGCTATTTTGAAGTAAATCGACTATTCATGTTTCAAATATAAATAAACATTTGTTATCTCTCTAAAGGATAAAGATGTTTAAGGAAGGATCTTACATAATATTTTAATTTTAAACAAAACATTTCCTATAGAATAGCACAGTGGCTCAGTGGATAAAACCTGACTACCTGGGATCCATCTCCAGGAACCTCATGGTGGATTTGGAGAACCGACTTGAATTCTCCTCTGACCTCTACATGCAAATTTTGGCAAGCATGTGAACCTCTTCCACCATACATTAAAAAAATTAAAAATGAAAACCACCATGTTTTTGTGCTAAAATAAGTGCACATATACTTAATGATACATTAAGAAATTGGTAGGTTTTATTTAGGGATTAATACAGGGCCTTATGAATACTAATCTCTGTTCTACAACTGTATGCCACCCTAATCTCAAGAAATACTTTGAAATAAATGTCCTAAATGATTTCACTTGTATCCAGTTAATTATGAGATTTAATATTTGTGTGAAAAGTATAATATAGAATTGTGTATCAAATTATTCAACCATTTAGTTGATGCTTTTACTTTATAAAATGAAAATATGTTTCTTAGTAGAGTTTTTAAAATTAGAATATATGGAAAATTAAGATAATGGCTTACTTTTAAAATTGATTTCTTAATTGTGTGCATGCTAAGCCACCTGTAATTCTAGCACTCAGGAGGCTAAGACAGGAGCTGCTGCTGTTCTAGGCCATTTTTGGCTATGGCATGAAACCCCTGCCTCAGAAAACAAGACCGTGGTGGAGGCCATCATAGACTGCATAGTGAGAACTTGTCTCAACAAAACAAAAATATGTCGGTGGATGTTCCTTAGGAAGCTTAGGCCAGATTATGGCACATTCTGTCCATCTTACCCTAATAGTTCTATTTCATATTAGCCATTAACATAAGACAGACTTTGTTTTCTGTCTGATTCCTGAGATCCCACAAAATCCCTCTCAGTGACTAAAATATTATTTGATTTTTTTGTGTGTATGGGTATTTTGCATGGTTGTAATAAGTTTGTGCAGCATATGCATGCAGTGCCCCAGGAAGCCATGAGAGCCTCAGTCCCCTGGAGCTAGACTGCCGTGAGCTACCAGGTGCTGAACTTGACTGGAGCCTGTGAGAGAGCAGTCAGTGCCTTTACCACTGGGCTATCTCCGCAACCCCCAACAAGTTACTAAGTATGTCAGATCATCAAGAATGTATAACTTTGGAAACTAGTTCTAGTTTTAGATCAGCTTTTATACTTTGTGTCCAAATGTAAAAAGCTAAAGATAGCTCTCTGGAGCTTCTGGAAAATAGCAGAATGTTTTCTTTTGCTCTTTCTAGTTCAGTAGCTACTCATCCCTGTTTGCAGGCTTATGGGCACAAGCCCTGCCTGTGTCTACTCTAACTAGAATAAACAAAGTAGACCAAGCAGCGTGCTGTCCTCACTGTCATCAGGAACATCGCTGCTGGAACCTTACTGTGTGCAGTGGTAGTTGTTAAAGTGACTGACTTTACTTACACTATAGTATTTAATTGGTTTTAATTTTATGTGTACAAGTGTTTTGTACCACGTGGATACAGTACCCATAGGGGCCAGAAGAGGATGTCATATTTTCTGGGCTTGGTTTTACAGACAGTTGTGAGCCACCATCTGGGTACTAGGAACCAAACCTAGATCCTTTGAGAAAACAGCAAGTGCTCCAGTGCCCCTTTCTTATGATCCTCACCGTGTATTGTCGTGTGTTATTGTGAATGTTTGAAGTTGTTTTTCATTCAAATATTTTATTTCCATTAATCTATATGAAGATGTTACTATTAGTTATAGTCACACTTTTCATTGGTGCGTTTTTGTTGGTGTGTACATTTACTCTGTTGAATTATGGTTAAGAACTCCTGTGCTTATAAGAAACTTTTCCAAAACCAAATAGAGAAATTAGTGATGTCTCTATATTTCTTTTTGTCTGTTTTAGGATGGCTACCATAGAGTAGTTAATGTTGTGCCAAAGAGACCACCTCTGCTAGACAAGAGACCGCCTCTGCTAGACAAGAGACCGCCCCTGCTAGCCAGACCTGATGAAGGAGGCTACAGTAGATATTACAGTCATGTTGATTGCCGAGTATGTGACGAGGGCCGCAGTTTTTCTCATGATCGAAGAAGTGGCCCATCTCACAGAGGAGTATGTAAATTTCCCCCGTGTACTAATTGTTCTTTTTTTCAAGTTTGAAACCCATGTAACTAAAGTTTACGTGCAGGCCTATAAAGTGGAATCATGGTGCTTATGGTCAGGTGGAAATAGAGCCTGATGTTCCTGTTCTGTTGTGTTGCTTGGCCTGGTTTTATTTGCAGCCCCCCTTCCCCACCCCGACTCCCCTTTTGTACCAGGGTCTCACTGTATAGGTCCCGCCTGCCTGGCGCTTGCTGTCCTGTCCCAGCCTCCTGGGTGCTGGAGTACTAGGTTTTCAGAGCTTGGCTACCCTTCCTGTTAGATGCTGTTGGCTGCTGGCTGTAGCTCCAGAGGGCACTAGTAGTCAAGGGTTTTGTGATGCTGGATAGTGATTGAGAATCCTAGATAGCTCTGAGTGACATTACTACTTCCAGTGTGATTGGCTCTGTGTGGTGCTGGGCAGCAAGACCATGGCCTCCCTTGCACTAGATAAGCACTCTACGGAGCTGTCTACCTAGTCTATGCTTCATTCACCTTTATTTTAAACAGGGATTTGTAGACTCACACCTGATACTCAGTGGTGAGCCAGTGTCAACACTTGGCACTTTGTGTTTAGAATTGCTGTATTCTAGCATGAAAACCCCTGTGGTGGGGTGGGCTTAAGCTGACTGCCTAACTTTTTGTTAGCATTCTTAAGGCCTGTTTGCTTTTAAGAGCTTTGCTATTTGAGAATAGAGGGCAGTAAAGCCATGTTTGAGATAGTAAACACTAAAACATTAGCTGCTTAGATTAATTGTGTTCTTGATAATCTAGACAATATTTAAAGTTTTCATAATTTATTACTTTTATTGATAAGTTGGAGGCAGTTATGTCCTAGCTTACAAATTACAATACCCTTCTACACTATCTGTCTTCTCGTTTCCTTTTTCCCCTTCTCTATAACATATTATGTGGTACCCAGTAGCAGATTTAGGCACTGTACACTTAGACCTCAGGTGGCAGTTGAAGAGATGGAGGTAAGTGATTCCTGAGGTTAGTTTGTATGGCCCTCCAGTTCTTACGGTCGCTCACAGTGGTGACTGACAGTTTACAGTGGTGATGAGCCTTGCTAGTGGTTGCTGGTGACTGCGGCTGACGCTTGCTGTGCACAGCGTCCTTCGCTATAGTGGTGCCTTTCACTGTGAGTATTTATAGTGCCGTGCTGTTCCTTTAGGGAGGGTCTAGATGCTGGGAGGAAGCATTTCTGTACTGAGGATACTGTCCATCCTCCAGGTAGTCTCAGGGAGAAAGGATTCTCTTGCCGTGTCATGAGCACTCTTGTGTCCATTGGAGGAGTTCTGTTTGTTTTCACTGACTGGTGTCTGCCATGAGCGTGAGTGTTGTCTGGAACTGATACAGAGTGAGTGAGGGTCAGCAGCAGCACAGGTGCTCCTCTCCCCAGATTGTCTGCCCTGGCTCAGTTCAGTGGTAAGAGTTGTGTGTCAGGAAGCCTTCGCTCCAATCCTCAGTACCACAAAACCATGTTAACACAAAAACTTGTTTGTTCTTACACTTTAGGTAACTTTTTTTCTCTTTACATAAACAACAACTGGCACACCTGTGGCCCTTAAGATTTTGTATCACATATCATAATATTGCTTATCAGAGGTAATTCTTCCTAGATTGCTTCTAATTATGCCTTTGAGTGGTAAATGAGAAAGGATGTAAGCAAAGTGGGAAAGCACTCAGTTCTTCCTTGAACTTGAACCTGAACATTGGTGAGAGAGCTTGGAAAATGAGAAGGCTGAGCAGTACATACTCAGCCAGCCCATAGCTGTGGTCACGTCTGGTCGTGTATCTGTGCCACTGAGTCTGAGTCTCATGAGGAGTAATGACGTTTTTAGAATACAGGTAAGTGGAGCCCCAGGCCCACAGTCGGGCTTAGTAGCTGAAGTGGATGGCTTGTGTCTTTATTTACTCTCTTGGAAGCTCAGGCATCCCTCGAAGTGATCTCACCCTCATTGTAGTTCTAACTCAGAGGCTGCTCAAAAGAGGCTGACAAAAGCCCAAATTATGATTTTTGGTTTTACAGGATGACTCTGGCTACAGATGGTCAAGAGACGATCATTCCTCAAGCCGGCAGCCTGACTACAGGTAAGTAGGTCAAAATGACTACTTTGACTCTTGACTCTGTCATCTGTGCTGTGGAGCTATACCATCATGTGCATAATGAAGGGTTTCATTAGGGTTTGAATTGGAAAGAAGCAAGCATTATGTCCTCTTTGACTGTGATGCAGCTAATAACTGGTGTTCCTCATTTGTTGACAGTTTATGATTGATAAAATATTTCAAAGTAAGTCTGAATTACTCGGTGTAGTTTTGCTTAACTGGAAAGTAATTTTTTTTATTTCTTCAGAAGTGGCCATTGAAAATGCTCAGCCTTACAAAGTATCTTCTGTTATAAGGCATTTTCTCTGGTGGTCTGTGTTTATTGGTGTGTATGTATGTATTTGTGTGTGGTGAGGTATGTATGTGCTGTGGTGTAGGGTAAAGGACAACTTTTGGAGGCTTGGTTATCTCCTTTCACTGTATAGGTCCCTGGGAGCTGTGATTTGACCAGGAAATGTTCCCAGTAGGCTTATGTGGTGTGACAGTTTGACTCTGAGTTGTCAGTGCTACTGTAGAAGTTGGGTCACTGGTCTTCATAACTGCTGGAAGTGAGTCTTCCACACCTGCTCCCATTGCTGTAATGCTTTACCTCACCTGGTTAAGGCTACTCACCTTTCCACAACAAGAAATTTCAGCACCTGGAGAAAAAGGGAAGCCCTTTCATTCATGCTAGTGCTTAGAGAGGCCCAGCCCCATGAGAAATACTTCATAGTTTATGTAGCCATACTTGTTAAGTAAGACATTCTTGTCTATGTGACCATCCTGGGTTGTCTTCTCATCTCTGCCCCAAAGGAGCATTTTTCCAGAGCTAAGCAAGTGTTACAGAAGGTGAGAATTTCAGGTGTCTAGTCAAGTCAGTTACATGCTGTCTGTGGTCATTTTCAGAAAAACAGGGAAGGGGCAAGCAGGATTAGGGAAGCAGATATCAGTCCTTAAGTCTTATCTCTGTTGTCTTGAGACTTTTCTTATTCTGTTTTCTTCGTATGTAACTAGTACCTACATAAGATTGTTAGTCCCATTTAACTAAAGTTAAAGCTTGCTGTTTTCCCTTTTTCCTTATACCTAACCTCCACAGCAGAGTTACAAAGCAAGCCAACCATGGATTGAAAGCTCTAAAATTGTGGTCCCATAATTTGCTGGTTTTTAGCTGTTAGCTGTTTGTTGCAGTCATAGAAATCTCACAGGAAGTGGGACATGGTGGGGTGTTGCTGTGGCCATGTGCTTCCTAAGCCAGTGGAAGTGTGGAAGTATCTGTTAGAAGAATTGATAAATGGCTGCAGAAACAGCTTCATATGCTGAAAGTAGAGCTTACAATGGTTCTGGCAAGAGCTCAGAAGCCGAACAACCAAACAAGTGTGTAGGAAAGACCACTGTTAGATTCAGGTGGAATTGAGGCTACTCGCTGTAACTGCACTAGAGGTAAATCATTCATGTTACATTGTAGCAAAGCCTTGTGTGTCTCATCTTGATCACGACCTGAGACTGTATCAGCTAAATTTAATCATACTGGACTAATAAATGTTGGAAGAGATTTGAAGGCAGCCTGTTATTTGGATTGGAGTGTGTTTATTGCTGATCTCTTGATACCCAAGTTTACAGTGAGAATTTTAGCAAAAAAGCCTAGCCAGGTGCTTAAAAGTTTGTAGTTTGCCCAGAAACAAGTAAATGTATATGAAGAAGCTGAGACCAAGTAAAGTGAAGCTGCCAAAGAGATCTGAGCTATGAGAAGGAAAACAGCTGTGGTGTGTGGATGCTACCCAGTGGTGGACCACGTCTTCCTTCTGTCCTTCTCCTCCTCCTACTCTTCAAGATTTGTTTTTATTTTATTTGTATGAATGTTTTGCGTATATGTGTATATATGTTGTATGTTCCTGATACTCAAGACGCCAGAAAAAGGAGTCAGATCCCTTGCAACTGGACTTACAGACCACCATGTGAGTTCTGGGAACTGAACCCAGGCCCTCTCAAAGAGCATCAGGTGCTCTTAACCAATGAGCCTCCCTAGCCTCAAGTAGAATACTTTCTGAGACGATGCCCATGGGTTTCATCTTTAGCACTTAAAAAAAAGACAAATACTTGGATAATAAGGAAAATGTCTTAGATCATCTTAGAAATCATCTTGCTTTCTTATTTTATTTTCTTCGTGCTATGTAACTAGTGCCCAAGTAAGGTTGTTAATCCCACTGTTGAATTTTCCTGTGCTCAGATGTTACAGCACTCAGGCTGCTATAGGGTGGAAGGCCCAGATACTGGTTAAGCTGCTAGCTGACCTTAGTATGATCCACATAACTGGTTCGTCAGACAAGTGAAGACTTTCAGGAAGTCTCCATAGAGACTTCCACTGAGGTTTCAGAGGAAACGATAGATCAGGCAGTGAATGGCTAGTTCAGAGTGCTGGCATCTGCCCCCAAGGTTAATGTTTGAAGCTACTGAGAGAAGCCCAAGCTGCTGTTGATACCTAAGGAATTTGGAGATGTGAGGAATGTGGAACATTTGTTCAAGAAAGCCGTAGACAACCCACAAGATAGGGCTTGCATTGGTTTGGTTCTTTGCTATTCTGTTTATTCATTTTGGAATGGGTATTTTACTCATTACTATTGTTTTGCTTAGCTATTTTCTCTGAATTAAAACTTCTTTCTCGGGGAGAAGGGAGGCTTACAAACCTCAGAAAACTACTGATACAAGGACCAAGAAACTCAGATGGTGGCAAGGTTCACAAAGCTACTCCCCTTAATGTATATACAGTTAACAGTGGCAGGCCAAAGCCAAACTATCCCAGCAGAACGGATTGTGGGTGCTGCAGGGAGCTCCAGTCTCCGCTGCCAAAGTGGGCTTTGAGGGTAACACAGCTGCCTTGTAAGTCACCGGATTTCTCAGTAAATCCTTATTTTGGTTTGCATTGGTCATCAGTGACTTCTTTGGGAAAAGGAAGGAAAAGTCACACAGCACATTGTATATTGGAAGTATGTGACTTAGTTTTGGAACTTTACAGGGGCTTACAAGAGTTTGCTTTGAGTCTCAAAAGAGATTTTGCTCTTAGACATTTGCACAATGATAGAACTGTTTTAACTATGTATAGTGGTAGATACCTTTAATCCAGGAGCCTTCAGGAGGCAGAGGCTGGCCAGTCTCTTAGTTTGAGGCCAGCCTCATATATATATTGAGTTCTAGGCCAGTCAGGGTTAGATAGTGAAACCCTGTCTCCAAAACAAACAAAAAAACATACAAAAAATAAGACCACAGGGAAACTCTGAGAAGTGAATTGAATACATTTTATGTTCTGGGATGGCCTTTTGGGGACTAGGGTGCTATGGATGTCCCTCACAGCTTGATGTGTTGAACATATGGTTCCGAGTTGCTGGTGCTGTTTAGGAACATGCTGGAAACTATAAAATGGGGCTTTGCTTGATGAAATGAGTCACTAGGTATATGTCCCCAACTTAATACCTGAAATTGTGAGCCAGAATAGACGTTGCCTTCCTTAAGTCACTTCCTCTTACGTATTTATCACAGTAAGAAAAGCTAACTCTCTCTCATGAATTCTAAGAGGAAAAGAACCCCAGTCTCAGAGAAAATTGTTCTGGGGTGGGGGTTGTAAGTGAGGGGACTGGTCATTCCATTGGATGGACAAAGGATTGTATATCCTGGAAAGAAGACTGGAAAGCAGCAGACTGCAGGGAGACAATAGACAAACAGCAGGGAAGTACTGAGGATGCAGAAGAGGGGCATGTACTGAAGAGGGAGGTGACTGATGCCACCACAAGGCAACAGCCACAGATGGGGTGTACAAACAACTGACAGCTCCCAATAGGATTATGGGAGGGACCCTAGAAGTAGAAATTATGGGCTTGGGCTCTGAGTCAGACCTTTCACAGGCACCAGGGTCCTCTTTCCAGCCTCCCTCACCTTCATCCTCATTGGTCTCGTTAGCCATAGCAATTTGTAATGGTTACAGGATCCTAGGGAGGAGAGGGAGATAGCCGTTATCTTGACCTTCCTTCACAATGGCAAGGACTAAACTGCCACAATTCTATAGATTCCAGAATTAGACACTAAAATCCATTTGATCCAAGCCAGTCAGTTGCTGTTCTCAATCAGCTGAGGGATCAGTGTGGGAGGGCCAGTTAGCTGCTCCAAATCCCAGAGTGTGATATAATAGGCAGAGATGACAGCTTCGTTCACACAGTTGGGTATACTTTGGCTAAGGAACTTATTATCAATAACCAGAACCTTGCCTAGCAAGAGGAAACAAACAAGTTCCCTTTCTTGAATGAGTAGCTAATTCAGAGTAGTGCTGTGATCACCGTGACCTAGATGATTGTCACTGGATCAGCTCTAAAACTGCTCAGCAGGAGTGGTTGATTAAATCTTACAATTTAGCAAACACAGCTGCAAGAACATTCCGATCTATAGCAGACTCTGTCCCCAAAGTAGCAATAGAAATAATAAATACTGAGCAGTGGATGGGTTTGCAGACATTCAGCACCAGTGACTGTGTAAAATGGATAGTCAACTGCAAATGCAGAAGGCCATTGGCTGGATGAGCTTGTGTTTGCTATTCCAAGTGGTGGTGTTAGGTTTGTCTACACTGTATTCCTGCTTGCAGCGCTTACCTCAGCTCCGATAGCGAGAGTGATAAGGGCAGCAGCAAACTCTTTAAAGATGCCATTGATCATTTCTGCCAAAAGTCCAGAAAAACCTACTGCCCATTGGAATTCTAGAAAATTAGCAAATAATAAACTGTCAGGAGCATAAATGAGAAAACACTTTAAAGTACTCTAGCACAAGGAAGATGTTGAGTGACAAAGGAAATTTCCTGGCTGATTGTGGAGTGTCACATGGCATTCTTGGCTGAGGAGAATGCCAGGAAGATGTCAGTTCTGTTAACATCAGGGTGTGCATTTATTGTTTCTAAAAAATAGTTAAAAAAAATTTTTTTTAAATAATAGAAATTGGTAAATTGGGTCTAAAGATAACATGAAAGAATAAAGACCTAAGTGAGGAAAATAGCCTGGAAAAATATGTGAATACTATAAAAAATTGCATTTGTGCTACAGTGGGGGACAGTCGTGCAGACAGCTATAGTGGAGTGGACAGGTGAAGCAGGCGAGGAGGAGGCCTAGTCAGGTGAAAGTTTGAGCTGTAGCAACAGTGCATGCTGTGCTTGTAGCAATAGTGCATGCTGTGCTTATAGCAGCGGTGCATGCTGTGCTTATAGCAACGGTGCATGCTGTACTTATAGCAGCGGTGCATGCTGTGCTTATAGCAACGGTGCATGCTGTGCTTGTAGCAACGGTGCATGCTGTGCTTATAGCAATGGTGCATTCTGTGCTTATAGCAACAGTGCATGCTGTGCTTATAACAACGGTGCATTCTGTGCTTATAGCTTTGTAGCAACTGACAGCTCCGGCATTGCCCGAGGTACCAAGCTCGGGCGTAGGTCTGGAGGATTGGGCGGTGGTGGTGCATGCCTTTAATCCTAGCACTTGGGAGCAGAGGCAGGTGGATTTCTGAGTTTGGGGCCAGCCTGGTCTACAGAGTGAGCTCCAGGACAGCCCGGGCTACACAGAGAAACCTTGCCTCAGACTCGGGTCATCCATTATGAGAGAATGCCAATGCCTTTACTGGGGTAGGTTCAATATATATACACCAAGCCAGGGAAGGAAAAATACAAACTCAGGAAAAACAAGAACTCAACTGGGGGGCAATAGGATATCAAGTGTAAATTCCCTTCCTGGGGCACCATGCCTTAGTCAGGATGTTTTGATCCTAGAGGAGCTGCAGAATGTTACTTAGTAGACAGCAGCATAGGAAAAGTCTCAGCCAGAGCATAGCAGCCCTTTGGGGTCCTATAGCAACAGTACATTCTGTGCTTATAGCAACAGTGCATTCTCTGCTTACAAGCAGAAAGAAGAAACTTGAATAAACAATGTTGGGACAAGCATTTAGAGAGAAAAGAAATACCAAGCTTAGTATGTCTAAGTAATGACTCTGATTAGGACCTAGAGTGTGAAGCAGATAGGCTAATGGTTTATTATAGGGATTTATAAACAGTTCTTAGATTTTATTGTTTTCCTTTTTCTTTTTTTCTTTTTTCCAGACTGTTTGTCTGTGTAGTCCTGGCTGTCCTGTGATTCTGTGGACCAGACTGCCTCACTGCCTGCCTCTGCCTCCCAAGTGCTGGGATTAAAGGGTGTGCCACCAACACCCAGCTTTTTTCATTTTTATTAACAGTTCCTGTTTTAATTTTTACTGTCTTTTCTACCCTTGTGTGTGTGTGTGTACAGACTTTTACATAATGAAATAAAATCAGGTATGAGTCGAGTGTGAGCCTGTAATCCCAGACCTTAGGAGGTGCTAACAAGGATGGAGAATTCAAGGCTGTCCTAGCCTTAGACCCTATCCTTTTAAAAAATGATTTTTTATTTTTAATTGTGTGTGTGTGTGTGTGTGTGTCTGTCTGTCTGTCTGTCTGTCTGTATTTGTTCATGTCTGTGCAGTGCTCATACAGGCTAGAAGAGGATATTGGATCCTCCTGAAGTTGGAATTGCAGAAGGTTGTGAGTTGCTTCTGAGCCTCCTGTCATGGGTTCTTTGGAAGAACCCAGCATACAGTTAACCTCTGAGGCCCCTCTCCAGCCGGGACCCTGTTTTGAAAGAAAGATTAGATGGATAAATTTATGGGGACTGCAGAAACGGCTCAGCGGTTCAGAGCACTGCTGCTTTTGCAGAGGCCATGGTTTAGTCACCACCATGGCAACTGAGCTGTCCTTAATCACAGTTTTAGGAGCTTGCCTCGGGCTTGACTTCTGTGGCTCCAGGTACCACACAGTGCACATACATGGGTACAAACACTCATATAAAATTAAAGAGTATTTGTAAAAAGAAGCTAATTTATAAATCACATATGAATTTCTAATCCACATAGCCATGTTAACATATTAATGTACATTCTGTATTTTTTTTCTACATTCATAAATACTTAGAATTTTAATTGTAGATTCATGTTATATATACATCATGCCCTACATTTTTGAAAAATAGTTGTTTGTGAAAGACCCTTCAAGTTTTTTGTTTCGTTGATTTGTTTGTTTGTTTGGTAGTGCTCAAATAATAGTCACAGCGTGCCTGCGATGCCACATTATCTAGACACGAGTTTTACAGTGTCAGAGCAGTTGTAGCAGATCCCGATATGTAGTATCTTTTTGAAACATTACTTTGGTTTCCATGGTAAGTTGTCAAATGAAGAATTTCTGAATTAAAGAGAACAAGTCCTCTAAATTTCATAGAGGTCAGTATGCCTTTTTTCTTTTTAAAGAGCTGGAGAGTATTTTCATTTAAAAAATTAACATGGGTGATCTTTTTCTTCTTTAATGTAAATATGTTTGCACTTTCCTTTATGGTGCCTTTTAATCTGGTCCTATCTTGGTATATCCTGATTATTTTCTCATTGTGGACTGTTGCCTCTAATACTATTCCCTTTTGAAATTCATTTATCATCAATCATCATTAGTATGCTTTCTTAACTAGTCCATGTGCATTCAAACAAGATAAATTCTGTTTTTATGTTATGGAGTTTTTTGTATATGCTGTTCTTATTCATTTATTATACTTCTTTTATGCCAGATATTCCTAGCCTCTCAGAGTAAAAAGGTTCTGCATTCATGTAGCCTACATTTTCCTAATACATTGAAAACAAATTATGTATAGTACAGAAGCATTAATTATGCATTGTTAACAAATAACAAAGTAGTTTTGTTTAGAAAAATAAAGCAGGCTGAAGTAGAGCGTCCACATCTTCCTGTCTGGGTGTTTTAAGTTTTACTCACAGAAACTCTCGCTTTCACTGTCTGTCATCTGTCTGGCTGTCTGTTGTTGGCTATGCTCTGTATCAGGTAGGTACATGGAAGATTTCCTACATGAAAGATTGCAGCAGTAGAAAGTAGCAGTTGCTTTAGAACAAAAGTTGACCTCATTATACACCAAGCAAGAGGTATTGCTAGTTATGTGTATTTGTAGTATTCTGAGTATGTAAGAAAGCCATGTCAGTGGTAAGTTTCCACCCATCCAGTGGACTATGCACAGTAATTATTTGAATTGTGGGAAGAAATTGAAAGAACATTTGAAGTTTTAAATGTATAGACAAGTTCTTAGAACATTTCAGAGGACTCCTGTATCCATCTACTGGAGGTCTTTTTTTTTTCTACTGGAGGTCTTATTAATGTCTCCATTGATGCCCTAGTGCTACAGAAAGATTGGAATGGGTTCACAAATTATCTTTATGGTAGACCTCTTTACTTTGTAACGACTTAGTCTTTTTTTTAGAGCTTCTGTTTTTGGCAAGATGTACAGTGAGCAGAAATTCTAAGAGTGTTATTTACAGTGCTAGAGACTGAGCCTAGGGCTTTAAACATGCTAAGCAAACGTGCTACCACTGAGCTTTATCCCCACCCTTATTTTATGTGGTCTGTCCTTGATTGCTGGGACAATCCCTAAACTGATGTGTTCTTTGGATCACATATCATATCGGGTGATTGTTGATTGTACATGTTGATTGTTTTGCTGTTTTGTTATATTGGTCATTGTCCCCTGTTGAAGTTAAAATTGCAGACGTCAGTAATGTGAGTTTATTTTCCCTTGGGAATCAGTAAGTGGCCTTTGAGGCTGTGCAGCTGCCAGTCTTTCTCCTGCTTTCCCATAACCTTCATGACATCAGTTTTTCTTACCTGAGTGACTCGGAAGTTTCTAGAGAGATGTTTTCCTTCCTTCAGATTCATGTTTTGAAGTTTATGTTACTTTTTGTTTTTGAGTTAAGGTCTCATGTAGTTCAGGATGGTCTTCAACTTACTCTATAATGGAGGATGGCTTTTAATTTCTGATTTTTAAATGTATTTTGCTGCCTGTATTTCTCTAATGGGAGGATTCTGAGTATGTATACCTATATACACCTGATTCATGCTGTGCTCGGAATGGAATCCAGACTAGTATATGCTAGACAAGCACTCTACCAGCTGAGGGACATCCCAAGCCCTATGTGATGAAAATAATCCCTAACATGATTCTGTTAAGTCATGCTTTTGGGAGGTAGGCGTTTTATAAATGGTGGTAGAGTTCTTGTAAATGGGATTGGGGTCTATATTAGGAAGAACAATGAGAACTTAATTTTTCTTTTCTCCATCATATGAGGATACAACAAGGAAACAACCAACTACAAACCAAGGTGAAGGGCTTTGCTATATACAGGATCTGCTGGTACCTTGATCTCAGACTTTGTAGCCTCCAGAGCTCTGAGAACTAGACATATGCTAGGTTTGCCTATATACAAAGATGCCTGCTCTTTTATAACTCCATTTGTTTTATGTAGAATTTACTTATATTGAGGACCATAAATTTGTGGCACTATAATTTGTCTGTCAGTGAGGGTTTGGCTTTAGTTGTCAGAAGAGACTAGCCTCTTTAAGTCTTGTGCTCTTAGACATCTTACCAAGGTTTTCAGGAGGCTGGGTACTCACTTATTATTTGGGTAGTACTTATGGTAGTCTTTGCAGGTACTAATCTTTCTCTTTCTCCATAGATTGGGCTTGTTTACTACTTTATGTAAACATGTTAGCTTTTACATTTTCAGAGGCCCCTGTTTTAACCCGGGCCTAATGTACATGTGGCATGCATTTAGAATGCAGACCAGTGGGAGCCGATGCTGCCATGCTGATACTCTTATTGATTGCTGCTGAAAACAGTCCTAGAGTTTGATCCAGAAATCTTGTGTCTTCCACAAGCATCTCTAGAGTATTACATCATTTATGAGCTGATTAAGGCACAACTGCATCTCAGACATAGCACGGGTCTGCCACTGCTTTATTTGTTCACATTCTTTTTGCAGTTAATGTTCACCCTGCAGATTGTACTTTCTAGAACCTTCTTTTTTGTGGTTTGTCATTACTGGCTTCCACAAGGCCGCCTTGCTTTTGTGTTGTGCTCATAAGCTTGTTCCTGGCCTCTGAGCTTTCTAATTTTCTAATTTTCTTATTTTCTCTTTTGTGACATTTGTACAGGCATGTGTAATGTATAGTCTGTGCTTCATGCAGCAAAAGACAAGTGAGCACAGCTCATTATGAAGTCGCTAATGGAATCAGACCATCCTGAGGGCTGCTTCTGCTCACTCTGCCTGCATGCCTACCTGCCTGCCTTTCCTCCTTCCTTGGTAGAGATGGGTCATAATCTGTATGTCAGGTGTGCCATCATCTGCTCCTGTGTTTTCTGTGTTTACAGTTATATTTCTCTTTTTAAAACACCTTTTAAATGAAATTCAGACTATTTTAGGTTTCATTTTGACTTTTTATTAAAGGAACATCTTATGCTTTACCAAGTGTCACTGATTCAGACAAGGTTGATTTTTGGCAGTCACTTCCTGTACTTTAGTTATAGTGGTTTTATAATAAACATGAGGTAACAGATTTAAAGAATTATAAACTGAGGGAACAAGAGCATAAGGTAGTGGCATAAATGTAGTGGTTTTTTTTCTGTATCCATATGAAGTATTTATAGAGTACTGTTTCATATTTACTGGTATTCTTGAACTTTATCTACAATAGAACATTTTTTTGTTTTCATCTTAGTTGATGTTTGGTAAAGAATACTTATTAACCTCAGTAGAGTCAGAACTCTGGAAGTAGGAGGGCACCTAAGATAGTATCGGAATCACTGAAGTCCAATACAAATGAGAGTTAAAGTGTACGGTTAGCAGCCCACTTGAGTTTGCCTGCATGAAGGTGAACAGGAATTAATCATAGGTGAGAAACTTGTTTAAAATACTGTAAGAAGATTTGAAATGCATTGTAAGCTGGAGAAACCTTGGCTAGAGAGACCTTTGGGCTGCCGTTTCTTTAGGTTGTCTGTGACCTGTGCGTATGTCATAGATTGGAGGGAAGGAGAAAGACCGAAGAGCCAGTGTAGGAAAAAGATAACTGATGAAGATAACTGATGAAGTATGGTCAGCAAAGAGCCACTAGGAACACTGCTTGGAGGGAAGTAAAGAAGGGAGAGAGATGGGGATAGAGCGTGCACCCAGTAAATGAGGGCGGAGGCAGCTCATTCCTTACAGCTGCTCCTTCTCATTGTCCTTAGGAAAGTGAGATGACTGTTTGGACAGCAAAGCGTTTGCTGGATTAGATTGGGAGTGGAATGGTTAAGATGTGCACTGGTTACTGAGGTAGTTTGAGCTCCCAAAGACGAAAATGTTACTGACGGGGATAAGGAGCTGCTGGGAATTGACCAGGCACTGTGACAGGCTAACCTGTGGGATGTGGGAGCTCTAGGATACAGCAGGCAAGCTCTGCTAGGAAGACAGATCTGTGGGATTAATTCGGGACTTGGCTTGACAGATGGTGTCTCAGAATCTCCAGGGTGTTATGTAGTATGTCTAGGTTGGAAAGGCACCAAGAGAGACTGGTTGAGGATCATGGATTGCTGAAAATATGGATGTAATAACAGATACCCAAATAGGTATTTATTTTATGTATATGAGGACACTGCAGCTGTCTTCTAGAACATTAATGTTCATTACTTATAGATTCGGGGTGGGCAGTTAGTCCATGATACTTGGGGGAATGTGGCAGCAGTCTGACTAGACAGGCAAGGTGCTGGAGCAGTAGCTGAGAGCTTGTCTTATCTGCAGGATGGAGGCAGAGAGAGACTGGGTTGGCATGGGCTTACCCCATCACTCCCAGAGACATACCTCCTCCAACAAGGTCACACCCCTTAATCCTTCCTAAGCAGTCCACCAACAAGGGACCAAGCATTCAAATATGAGCCTATGGGGGTCCTTTTCATTCACACCATCAGTTACCTGTTCTCCAACTTCTTGGGCACATAGACCATGTTTCCTGGCCCTTCTCTGCAGATAGCTGAGTAGTCACATGACCTGTTCAGCTCTAGTGCAGAGTGAATCAGATTTCTGCCCTTCTGTGTGGTATTCTCTTTTCCTCCTCCTCCTCTTCCTCTTCCCCTCCTTTATCACTCCCTTTATTTCTCCCCTCTCCATTTCTACTTCCCACTTCCAACCCTCTTTGTGTAGCCCAGGCTAGCATAGAATTCCACTTCCTTCTGTTCCAGAATGCTGGATTATATTCTACCATTACCAGCTTATGACATCAAAACACATGGCCTTTATCTGTGATTGCTGTGGGTCCTTGGGCACTTTGGTGGGTCTTTAACCTTCCGGGACATTTGTCCTAAAGTCATACATGTCTAAATAACCTTTGTGTCTTGGTCATTTTCTGTTGTTTTTCACTAACCTTTCCTAAGTAAAGAGAAGACGTTGGTTAGTATTTTGGAGGGTCAGCTTATTGCTTTTTAGATAGTATTTTGATATTTTTATTATAGTAGTTTCGATGTATTTTTGTCTCTCTTTCTTAGTCTCCCTCTCCCTCTCCCCCTCCCCTTCTTTTCTAACACAGTTTCTCTGTGTTGCCCTGGCTGGCTTGGAACTTACTTCATAGACCCTGCTGGCTTCAAACTCAACAGAGATCCTCCCTCCTCTGCCCTGGAGTGCTGGGATTAGAAGTGTGTGCCACTACAGTCTTAATGTCTTTTAAGAGTGGGTAGATACTGTCCACCCCCACTCCTGTACATTGAATAATAGGTCAGATGGAAGCTCCCTTAGCCACATCCACATTGCCCCACGTTGGAAACAAAAGATATTTGAGATTTGACATTCTTAAAAACTGTCTAGCTTTTACCAAACTGCTTTCCTAAAATGATTCTTGAAGACTTAATTCAATTTTTAAGTTGCCATGGACTAGAAAAGTAGCCAGTATGTTGGTGGAGTATTTATATACTATTCAATGAGAGGGAAAGGAGGTCCTAAAATAGTATGTAAGATGCATTTGCTCTCTCCTCTTTCCTTCCCCTGACAGCTCTTTCCCTACGTCATTGAAAATTCTCCTTAGCTATTAAACTTAAGTGCATGTAGCAAAACGGGTCTCTGGCCAATGAAACGACTCAGTGGTAAAAACATCTTCCACCAAGCTTGATGCCCTCGATGCAGTCCCTGAAACTCATGTAGTCTGAGGAGAACTCACTCCTGCAAACTGATCTCTGACCTGTGTTTATGCTGTGCTGTGTATGTGTTAAATGTCAGACTGAAAGGTCTCATCTGTCGTAGCCTATTTGGTTTGACCTATGGCGTTAACAGCTGCAATGACTTTGTCATTCAGGGAAGAATTTGTGCTCCTGAGGGGTGGTGATGTGCTCCGTGGTTGAGCTCTTGACTAGCGTGTACGAAGGCCTGGGTTCAACACCCAGTGCTGTGAAAGAAGGAAGGAAATTCGGCTCTGAAGCAGCATCAGGTTCACTGTGTGTGTTAATGGGTGTGCTGGAGGCAGTATCAGGTCCATGGGTTAAGAGAGTTCTTGCTGGCTCTTCATCCTGTGCTCCATTCTCCAGCTTGTGTTGTCCTCTTTACCTTCACTGCCTTGGGCCTTCAGTGCTTCTCCTGCACTAGATGCTGTCCTCAATCCAGCAATGTACTTTGTCATAGTAAAAAGCATCAATACATTGAAAAATGTGTATAACCTGAGACTTCATTATAAACATGTTGGTTGTATTATGTATTTTTCTGTATAGTGTGTGTGTGTGTGTGTGTGTGTTGTGCGCGCACGCATATGTTTGTATTGAGATAGGCTTTTACTATGTAGCCCTGGCTCTCCTGGAACTATGTAGACCAGGCTGGCTTCAAGCTCACAGAGATCCACCTGCTTCTGCCTCCTGAGTGCTAGGATGAGATTATAGGCTCACCCAGCTTATTTATATATTTTCAAAGGTTTTTAGCCCCTTAAATATACTGCCTGCTAGTTACTTTATAGAAGTCTTTGAAAACTTAGGAAGCTCATGCAGAGAATCTTAGTGTCTAACCCCCTTTCTTTCCTTTGCTGGTGATACTGCTCCGTGGCTGTGTATGGAAGACAGACGGCTGAGAAAATCTGCTGTATAGTTCTGTAAACCCAGAGCCCTTACTCCTCACTGTGTTCTCCCACTAACATCTGATGTCTCCACAGTGTAGTCAGTCAGGACTGAAACTAAACTGGGTCTTTTCATTGCCTTACGTCAACTCTAGTAGTGAACTGCTAGGAGACCCAGGCCCTCCCTCACCAGGTTCACTGGTCTTAAACCCACAATACATAGTCCTTTTTTATTTTTAAATCCCTTTAAAAATATATTTTTTTAATTTAATTATGCTTGTGGTGAGTGGGCTTATGCATAGAGTACAGGTACCTGTGGAGACCAGAGGCTTTGGATCTTCTGGAGCTGGAGTCCTAGGCAGTGAACTTTCTGATAGGGAAGCACCCACAGGCGGCTGGGTTACCCTGCCTGCCTTTGCTATCTGAAACACTCAAAACAGAGTGTCTGCATTTTCTTTTTCACTGTCCACACGGGGATCGTAACTGCATGGAGGCACTTTTTCTCAGCTCATATGCTTCTTAACTTTGATTTGTGAGACACGTTCTGGAAATAATTCTTATTCCTCATTGCTTACTGCAAGCCACTGTTGTCCTTAAACTTGCCCACGCAGACGACCCCACCCTCACCTCTGACATGTTTCTAAGACTTGACCCTTCTTCCTTCCTAATTAGAATTTCTAGCTTACTCTTTTCTGCTCACTCTACCTGCCCATCTTTGAAAATTCTTAACAGTTCCTTTTTGCATGTTTCATCTATTGCTTCTAGCAGGGCGTGGTCAGACCCTAGAATCTCTGGGAATTGTTAAGACTGCTATCCTGAGCTTTGAATTTCTGGCTTCTAGCTTGTGGACCATTGTATTACATATATACTCTTACACATTGTAAGGTCCTCTGTTTCAGCCCTTGTCAAAGAAGTGTTGTGAGCAGAGGCATCTCCAGGGAAGCTTTACTGAAGTTCAGAATTCAGAATGTGAGTTAGAAGGGCTGGAGGTCCTGCTGTGGCTAGGGAAGGAATACCCCTAGATTTGCATTTCTGTTGGCACTCACAGGCGGTGCTTACAGGGCTCTGGGGCCAATTCCAATTCCAGCCGGCTCTTCCTAAGCCTCTTCTGCACTCTCTCTTGGCCTTCTGATGGGGTTGCCTACCACTTTGTGTTTGGGGTCCAGAGTTGCCCCTTTCCTTACTTCTTTCTCCCCTCATGGTCTTTCTCTTCTGTTCATTCTCCTAACTTCCTTTTTTCTCCTGTTGAGCATTTGCTCCCTTTGTTGTCAGGCAGATTCCTGCAAATAGGCATGAAAACACGATCAGCTCAGGCGCCTCCAGCACAAGCTCTCCTCTCACCGGAGAGCACTAGCCTGACACTGAGTACAGAAGCTCTCCTCTCACCGGAGACCATTAGCCTGACACTGAGTACAGGGGTTGGATTTCTGTTAATCTGTTTTCCTAGTATTTTAGGAGACTGGCTCAGTCACATGACATCTAGATCCTAAGTGTAGATGTCTTCCAGTGTTTCATAGGAACTTTCCCTAACTCGCTTATGCTTTCTGTCTTTGCTTTTTAGTTTCTCTTTTGATATCTTTTCCGTACAATACCCTTTGACCCCGTCTGTGTGTGTGGTGCTCTGGATTGAATCCAGGACTTCATGCAAGTGCCCTCCCAACTCAGAGTTCACATCAGCATAAAAACCAAAGCCAAACCAAACCAAAACAAAAAACTCTTACTAGTGAGATCTTGGAACTCTCAGACCCAAATGGGATGTCTCCATCAAATCCCTTCCCTCTGGTCTCAGGGAGCTAATGTAGAAGAGGATACAGAAGGTTAAGGGCCAGTGGGGATGGAAGACACCACGGAAACCAGGCCTCCTAGATACAACAGGACTGATGCACATAAACACTCACAAAGACGGTCCAACGTGCACGGGGTCTACACAGATCTAAGCCAGAGGGATCCTAGTGCTGAGAGGAAAATAAGTACACGGCCCCACCCTAACCCTGAAGATATCTCCAGTTGATAACTACTTCCAAATGAAACATGAGTTTTCTCCAAGAGGTGTCATCTGGGAAACCACACTAAGGGCAGGCCCCACACCCAGCAGGAGATGACCAACGCAAAGCGAATGGATGGCGTTGTTGGAGGTTCTTTGTCTCATGTTGCTTTGGGCATTTTCTTTTTTCATCCTACAAATCTCTTACATGGTTTCCTAGTCTGTTTTTATGAAGTGGTCTATGTGCATGTGTGTGCCTCAGCATCTGTGTGCTGCTTGTGATTTCTCTCTGGTTCTTTTTCTCCTGTTTGTTTTGTCCTATTCTGGTTTTTTTTTTTTTTTTTATTTTATCTAATTTTACTATTTTTTATATGCTTGTTTATATTCTAATGAGAGAGACAGGGTGTGGATTTGGGTGGGCAGGAAAGTGGGGAGGATCTGAGAGGAACTGGGGGAGGGAAAACCATAACCAGAATATACTGGATGAAAATAGTTTATTTTCAATATGAAAAGAAAAAAATGAAAACCTAAAAGAGGCTCAACAAGCCATGAGGATAAAGGCAGTGGGCAAGCACTCCTTCGTGGTCTGCTTCTGTCCTAGCCTTGGGTTCCTGCCTTGATTTCTCTCAGTGATGGGCTGTGGTAATGATATATAAGCCCATACGTGCCCCTGGCCCTCCACACCTTAAAAACCAAACCAAAAACCTTACTAAATACATATAATCTAATAGCAATATTAAATTATAGAACTAGCTCCCTTGGGCATTTACTACTAATCCCCTGTCACAGATCCTTAATAAATGCTAAACTTCCCTAGAGCCACAGTGCCCATCAAGAAGTCATTCCCCATAGCTGACAGAGTATAGGCACTTTGCCAACAGGTACTTAAGGAATTGTTTGCTGTGACATCTTTGCCCAAGATGGTAGGCAGCAGGATGGCTGAGAAGTGAGCTCACCACATTTTGAGCCGGGCTTTGACTGCCCTCTGGTGTTGCAGTTAGGAAACTAACTTAGTGGCTCATCTTGTCAAAGGAAGAGGTAGGTGGTAACTTTAGCTCTGATTTTGATCCTGCTGCTTCTCTTTCCACCGAGCAATCCATAAAGATCCTTTGATCTCAGTAGACAGTCTTTGTTCTCTGTAGAATAAGCCTGCCTTCTCTGCCTGTTTTCAGTCGTCAGCGGCACGTCTCTTTCTGCGTGGTAGTTTCTAGCCCTGGCTGCTGAGCTGGCTGCTTCTTTTATCTTTTATTTCCATACTCATATGCTTAAATCCTGCTCTTTTTTACCCAGGCATAAAGAGAGAGCCAAGAATCTTTTCTAAACTAAGATGGCTGTCTTTGCTTGCTGCCCTAGACAGTGCATGTGCACTTCACACGTAACATGCTCCCACACAGGTGTGCACCGTCCTCCTTTCTCAGATTGGCCTTCCTCATTTCACTGGCACATCATGCTAGAATTCTGAGAATGCACATCCTGTGTCTTTTATGCTTGTGTAGATAGTCATCCTTCCATCTAAGCTACCACTGTTTCTTCCCTGGAATATGTAACTTCCTCTTCTGATCCGTCCTTCAGCTCTTCTCCCTGCATCCTCCTGTGTCGTGTGGATTGGTTTAGGGTTTTCTCCCTGTGCTCAGAGTTCAGAGCTAGCAGAGACCCTGTAGCTCCCTTTGTGGCATTTGCTCCTCCATTGAGTCTGTGATGCAGTTCGTGAGACCTGCTGAGTATGTATATGGCCACTGACTGATGAGTGATGTTGGAGTGAACCCAACTTAATTACACTAGGATTCTTGAATGCTTTCCTTATGATGCTTTATATGAGTTGCCCTAAGTGAATTTTAGATGATTTTTACGTTTTCATAGGGAAACTTAATTGTTTCTGTAGGGCAGTGTATTTAGGGATTGATTAGCTAGTATTCAACTGAACTAAGATAAACAAGCACTTGTGTAATGTGGACTAATAGTTTAAAATTATTTTCAGAAAAGCTTTGGGTTTGGTCTCCAGACCAAGGAAAAGAAGGAAAAATAAAAAATAGAAATAAAAATAAAAACTGACGCCCTTTTCTTATGTCAGAACTTGTCTGTATAAGATTCAGTGTCTTGGCAGGTGTGGTGGTGCACACCTGTAACAACAGCTCTTGGGAGCTTCAAATATGAAGTCTGCTATGAATTTGAGGCCAGACTTAGATATGTTGTAGCCTGGGCTAAGAGTAAGACCCTTTATCAAACCATAACAACAAAATAAGCAGACAAGGACTGGAGAGATGGCTCAGACATTTAGAGCAATGACTACTTCTCCAGACGTTCTGAGTTCAATTCCCAGCAACCACATGGTGGCTCATGATCATCTGTAATGAGATCTGGTGCCCTCTTCTGGTCTGCAGGCACACATGCAGGCAGGATACTGTGTACATAATAAATTTTTAAAAATCTTAAAAACAGACAAGAAAAAATGGTAACTTAAATTTAATATGGAAAATATGCTTAATTATAACTTCTGTGAACATTCTCTTTATAGAGGTTAGTTTTAATTTTCTTTAATTTTTTTCTTTTTCTATTATAGAGGTTTATATTCTAATTCACTTAGGAAGTTTGATTTACTTGGATGTTTCTTCTGTATAAGGTTTTTCTTCTCTTCCTCCCTACCTCTGTGTTTCTCCTATTCAGTGCTCGCATCAAACCCAGTGTCAGCGATGCAAAGTGATCCTACAGACTGAGGTGCATCCTCGGCCCTGACTGAATTTTAAGATTTTATTTATTCTATGTTTACTTACTGCTTTGAGTTGATACTGCTTAATAACGCTGAACTGAGGCACCAGGCTGGAGAGGAAGGGTGTCGTAGATAGAGACAGGAGCGACATCAACAGTGTTTGGGTTACATGGATTTCTTTAGTTTGGCCTTGGTGTCTTGGGTATTTCCGGATTTTATGGTATCCTTGGCTATTCTCCATCAGTGTCCCGCCTCTTCAGTGGCCATCAAATCAAGCTGATTAGCCCCTAACTTTGGAGATAAAAGTATGTGGGGTATCTGTCTCTTCAGAGGTACCTGAGGTACCTGAGGTGAGGAGTTTTCAGATTATGTTTTGAAACATTTACATAAACTTTATGGAGTGAACATCTAGTATGTGGCAGAGTAGGAAACCTTGTGAGGACCATGCTATGGATACAGGTTTCAGACTTTGGAGTTTTTGGATGAGGCATGTCCATTATATACCATATTTAGAAAAGAATAGCGGGCTATGAGCTGTTTTTCTTGGAAATTATTGCAATTTCCAGGTGTTTCTGAGAGCAGAAAAGACCATGTCTGTGCTTTTCACACTTAAGAATAAAGTAGCTTTGTACTTAATTACCTGGCTGTACCCTAGGCTGTGAAGAGTGGTCCATTCTAAATCATGTTTTGGTGAAAGTTTCACGTTAAGTAACATCAGCAGTCAGAAAAGTTAACCAAGACCACAGAGTAGAGTTAGGTAATCCAGTCTCTTGTCATTTGTATGTATTTCTGGATAGAGAATACAATTAACTAAACTTTTTTTTTTCCTTCAAAGGGACATGAGAGATGGCTTTAGAAGAAAAAGTTTCTACTCTTCCCATTATTCAAGAGATCGGTCTCCCCATAAAAGAGATGCTTCATACTTCAGAGAGTCACCTGTAGGCCGGAAGGACTCCCCACACAGCAGATCGGGCTCCAGTGTCAGCAGTAGAAGCTACTCTCCGGAGCGGAGCAGAACACACTCCTTCCATCAGTCTCAGCAGAGAAGTATGTCTGCTTTTCCTGTTTCGTCTCTCAGAAGTGTTTTCATCTCCACGGAGTACCCTGACAAGGCTTTTTTTTCCTCTTCCACAATTTCAAACACTCAAACTTGACAGGATAGTATAGTAAGTGATACATATAGCATCCTTAATTCTTTGTATGCAGTTTGAGTCTTCGTGACAATTCACATTGAATTCATCGGTGTGCAAAAGAGAGATCCTTGTCATCAAGTCTAAAAGTCAGTCCACCCCCATCCTTTCTAGCAGTCCAAACTAAGCACTGTAAGTGAGCAGCCTTTGCGTTCTCCTCCACTCAGGGCCTCACGTAGCTTCTTAGAGCTGTTGGATTCCTGTGTTCAGCAAATATTTATAAGTCATCTCTTACGGGCAAAGCCGTAGAGCTTCACAGAGCACATCTGTTTGCATGCAGGTGTGTGGGTGATGACTGAAGAGGTAAGCACTGAAGGACTAAGAGGAAGACTCCATGGATAAAAGCACTTTGTGCACAAATTTTGATACTTAGAACCTATAGAAAAGGGAGATACATAGGGGTTCTACCTCGAGCACTTCTGGACAAATGGGAAGCTTGCAGATCAGCTAGCCTATTTTATACAATGGTGAGCATTAAGAGAGACACACAAGGCAGAAAGTCAGGGCCAATACTAAAGGTTGTCCTCTGAACTCCATGTGTGTGCCATGACACGTCTGTGTCTGTTCATATGCGTAAATGTGCACACACACATACACAAAGGACAAGGTTTTGTTTCTTAATTAATTTATTTAATGTGTATGAATGTGTTGTCTGCTCCTATGTCTGCACCAGTCATACTACTTGTATGTCTGACTGCCCAGTACCCTAGAAGACCAGAAGGGGCAATGGATCTCTTAGAATCAGAGTTATATATAAATGCTTGTGAGGTACAATGTGTTGGGGGGAATTGAACTAGAGTTCTCTAGAAGAGCAGCCCCAGAAAAAAAGGTTTTTTAAAAAAGTATGATATGGTGGTTTGAATATCCTTGGCCCAGGGAGTGGCACTATTAAAAGGTGTGGTCTTGTAGTAGGTGTGGCCTTGTTGAAGGAAGTGTGCCACTGTGGAGGTGGTCTTTGCGACCCTCCTCCTAGCCATGTGGGAGCCAGTTTTCTCCTGTTTGCATTTGGAACAAGATGTAGATATTTCAGCTCCTCCAGAGCCGTGTCTCCCTGGATGCTGCCATGCTTCCTGCCATGATGATACCAGGTTGAACTTCAGGACCTCTAAGCCAGTCTCAGTTAAATGTTGTCCATTATAAGAGTTGCCTTGGTCATGGTGTCTGCTCACAGCAATGGAAATCCTAAGACCTATGTAGTTCGAAGAACTGAAACAAACAGCAATGGACATGTGCATGCCGGGTGCATTTCCGCACTAGTCTTTTTCCTGTGACCCCCCAACTCAGGCACTCACCTCCCATCCACAAAAAGCTTTAAAGACAGTAGACAACCTTTAAACCTGCTCAGAGCTAGTGTGACTAGAAAGAGATTTAAGAAGCCCCACACCTTTCAACCTCCTGACCTTGTGCAGAAGTGTGTAGCTTAAATGTAATTGTCTTAACAGGTTGGTGAAAAAGAAAAATATCTGACAGCTGATAATGAAGTGTTATAAAACAGTGGAAGCAAGGATCTTATTGAAGTCGTTAAAGGAGACTATGGCAGGGTGGTGAGCCCAAATCTCCGATTATCTTCTGAAACAGAAATTATTTTCATTTTTTGGTTTGAGGCAGGATTTAGCTGCTACCCCAGGCTGCTCTGGAACTCATCGTGTGTCTCAGGATGGCTTTGAACTCTCAGTACTACCCCTTCCTCAGCCTCCTGAGTGCAGGCTGCAGCTGCCTTAGAGTAGAGTTTTGAGGGCATCATTTTCTTTCTGTCAGCACTTCAGTCAAGATCTCCAGGACACTGTCTCAGCCTTGGTCAGAAGCATAGGCCACCCCAGGACATTAGAACAGTAAGAGAACAGGACAATGTGTGGGCTAAATGAACTAGGCAGAGCATAGTGATTTGTAAAGCCTCATGATTTTAAATATTTCTATAAATATAAATATTAGGTGAAGATAACAATTTTATTATTCCTCGTGCCCATATTTTAATTCTTCAACCCCAACCATACTCCAGCTAGGGATGGAGCAAGAACTTGGAACACACTAGTGTCATTACTGGGCTAAGTTTCTAGCCCTTTGTGTCTATTGTGTGTATGTGTTCGCACAAATGTGCTTGTGTAAGACCAGAGGATTTCCTTGGGTATCATCTTCAGGAATGCTGTCCACCTTCTTTGAGATGGCATCTCTTGTTGGCTGGAGCTTACTACTTAAGAGTAGAGCAGTGATCGATGACTGGGGCTCTGCCTGTCTCTGCCTCCTCAACATTAAGATTTCAAGCATATGCCACCATGCCCAATTTTTCTGTTCAATTATAAAAGTACATCTATTTATTTATTTTTTTGTGGGGGTGGGGGCATACACATATCTTGGCATATGTGCAGAGGTTAGAAAACTCCTTTTATCACGTGGATTGTGCCTTCCTCACTGATCTCCCTGATCTTTCCACCTGGGTGCTGGGACCCATATTCAGGTCCTCAGGCTCATTAGGTAAGCGCTTCACTGCTGGAGCCATCTTTCCCCAGGTGCCATCTTCCATTATTGCTAGTTATGTCTTTCCTTTGCCTTTGTGTGTGTGGACGTCCCCGTGTACATATGGATGTCAGAGTACTGGAAAATCAGTGTGAGCCCTGTATAATTGAACTCAGGCTATCAGGGTTGGCAACATATCTGTTTATTGGCAAGGTTTATAATTACAAGCCGCTGAATGATTTTGCTCCTGTTTGTTTACTTTGGGAGGGGGTCTCATGTAGCCCTAGTTGGCTTCAACCTGGCCTAACTGGCTGGGTTCTCTTAGCTTGCTAGCTCTGCTTTCTGAGTTCTGGGGCTGTAGGTATGCTCCACCATGCCCAGGTCCTCAGATTGACTTTAGTACTTTGAACTTTTGTCTCTGACCCCTCATGGGACTGATCTGAAGACAAACATTGGTTTTAGTTGCCCATACTTACGCTAGCCATGTAGGGTTACCTGGGTTACTTTTATTTTCTTACATTCTAATCATTTACAATTTGTTTAGCATTAAAAGTGACACTAGAACTATCAAGTTCAGTCTCTACACTCATTCTTCAAAGTCCTTATTTTTTTAAATCAGTGTATATTAACTGTATAGAATATTTATTTATATGATGTACTTTGATCATATTGTCTTCTGCCCCACTGTCTCCCATCTTGTGATCCCCTTATTCTTCCCAATAGTATCTCCTTTGTCTTCATACATTGTAATGACAGTTCACAGATGAAGAAAAGATGCAGTGTTTGTCCTTCTGAGTCTGGTCAGCTCATTCAGTAAATTCTTGTAATTATTTCAAAAAATTCCTTGTCATCTGTATGTTCCCTTTGCTTGCATTTTAGTCTTAAACCTTACACTGTTGAGAGAAACTCAGTATAGGATCAGTGCTGTGGAGTTGGTTTCTTGAATTAAAATGTGTCTGTCATGTCCATGCCTGTTAAGGACTGCACTCAGTACAATAATCTGCAATGCATAGCACATAACTTCCTCATCTATAACAATGCTTTCTGGTTTGAGTTTCTACAGTATCCTTTGTTCTTGGTGATTTGAAGAGTAGCATTTGTTAAAGTGCATGTCTCTGGTTACATTTATCTTTTCTCTTAGAAGGAAGTTCTATCTTGAGAAGAAAGAATTGTTTGAAGTAGTATATTAGATGTCCCCTTTGCTATTACTTGTAAGGAATCACCAAAGACAAACTCTTGCAGGACTTAATATTTCTTATATAACTTTGTTTCACTTCAGTGCTAAACCCTTTATAGCTAGTATTGGATCCAGTGGAAATGCTTGTTGGCTTACAACGGCACCAATTTCAGTTACAAGTTGAATATGTCTTTTAGATGGTAATGAATTTAATAATACACCTTTCCCACAGAGCTTCATAGTTAGAAACCGTGCCTTATGGTTTGGACTGCTGGTCGTTGTGATTAGCATGGCTCACTGTTCCTGATAGCATTCAGTGTTTCATGTAGCATGTCACGTGACTTAGTGTCATTTCTGTCATAAAAATATCCTGGTAACAAGCAGCTTTGGGAAAGAGGAGGGGCTGATATTAGCTGGAGGTTTTAGTCCATCTCTCAGGGAAGTCAAGGGGCCAGGGACTGGAAGCAGCCAGTCAGGTTATGTCCACATTAGGAGGTGGCCATCAGCTGTGAGCCTCGTGCACAGCTCTCTGCCCACTGCCTAGGAATTGTATGAGCCTCAGTGATCAGTACTCTCCACGTCAACAAGCATATCTAATCAGGTGTGGCTTGTCCCACAGACAAGACAAGATACCTCATCTAAAGGATCTCTCATTGAGACTCTGTTATCAGGTGATTTGTAGATGTCAAGTAGATGACTAAAATCAACCCTCATCCCTAGAAAAGATCAAACTTGAAGAAAGGCTTCTCCTGAATGCATGTGGCTACTCTACCATCATGACATTGAAATATACAAGTTGAACAGTTGTAAATCACCGAATATTTGAGATTCGTTTTTTTTCTTCCTCATTTGTGCTTTTTACTAGTAACAATGTTTTTTTTTATAGTATTTTTGTTTACTACTGGAAAATTTTATGCATGTATACAGTGTTTTGATAAATCCATACCAAACTCTATCTTATATCGTTCCCTTCCTCCCAACTTCATGGTCCTTTTTTTTTTTTTAACCTGAGTTCACAGATTGTTACCAATATGTACATGGGTGAAGGGCCAGCCACTGCACTGTGAGCAACCTCTCAGAGGCTGCCAATAGCTCCTCAGTCGGGGACAGGACTTTGTGAGACTGTCCCCATCCATGCTGGGGTTTTGGCTGGCTTGGTCTTGTGCAGGTCTTGCACATGCAGTCACAGCACTGTTGAGTTCTTATGTGTAAGGGCTGTGTTGTGTCTGGAGAACTGCATTTCACAGCAATCTTCCAGAACCTCGGGCTCTCAACAGTCTGCCCCTCTTCCACAGCAATCCTTGGACTCAGAAGGACGGGGCCTGATGCAGTTCTCAACACTCAGCTGTCTTACTCTGTGCACTTTGACCAGCTGTGTGTGAGCTTCTGTATTAATTAATAGCTCCTACAGAAGGAAACTTCTGAGGAACCGTGAGAGCTGCCTTAATCTGTAGGTATTGAAAGGGAAGTTGTGAAACTTGACATGATCGTGCCTTATAGACCTGGCTGGACTGCAGCCTTACCTTGCTTTGAACTTATAATCCTTATGCTTCAGTCTCTTGAGTGTCAGTGATGATAGGCATGTGTTGCCATGCCGGATATATTACTCCTTAAATCATAAATAGGGAGATATGACTTTCAACTCTTCCATTACTTTCTGAATTTCCCTTCCCTGATTTCTTTCCTGCATCCTAATATAAAGATCAGTTTATTTATTTTTAAGCAAGTTTCATTAAAGAGTAGGATTGTTTTGGGCTTGTATTTTTACCAATTTCTAAAGGAGAGGATGAGTCCTGACTGAGTTGAATTTGATGTAATGGCTGAGTAGCTGATAACTGAGTGTATGAGACGGATTTGTGTTCAGCTTCAGTTGCTGCCAAGGAAGAAAAGGAGAGCAAAAGGGATGAGATTAGAGAACGCCTAGACTTTGAAAAGGTTAGCCAACAAAGAGGAGAGAAAGATGTGGCTAGGAACACAGAGCCAAAGGCAGTAGGGCCCCAAATGTACCCAGAGGCCCACATGCAGACAGCATGGTCCTCAGCCTAGAGCTGGGAAGTGGCGGGGCCTGTTTGGGAGAAGTTAGGTCTTTGGCTGTGAGCCACAAAAGGTACTTCTAGTACAGGGCCTCTTCCTGATGTCCTTGCTGAGATGAGTCTAGGTTTCTCCTATCACCTGTATCTGTCATGTCATAGGACCATAGATTGCAGTAGCTGGGCCCAGTTATCAGAGAGGGAGAACTCATAAATAAATTTTGAGCCAAAATAAGCCTTTCATCTTTATATTTTATTTATCTTGGGTATTTTTCTCACAGTAGTAAAAGCTTGAACAACACAGATATAAAAATCAAATGTCAAAATTTTTAGTAATCTAAGTGAATTTTTAATTAGCTAAAAGCCTGACAGTCTCCATAGAAATCCCAAGTTAGCTTGACAAAATACAAGATCCTTGTTCTTTTTTATTGTTGTGTTTTCAAGACAGGGTTTCTCTATGTAGCCCTGACTGTTCTGGAACTCTGTAGACCAGGCTAGCCTCAAACTCAGAAATCCGCAAGATCTTTGTTCTTTAAACAAGTATTTTTAAACCCATATCAGTGTGTGTGTATGTGTGTGTGGGGGCACATTGGGTATGTTCTTCAGGTACTATCGGCCCCCCCTTTAACATCCCTTCCCTTTCAGGCTGGTAGCTGTGGAGTCTTTGCCTTCTCAGCACTGGGTTATAAGTGCATGGAACCACTCTGGCCTTCTAAAAACGTGGGTTCTGTGAATCCCAGTGCATGTGCCTCATAACTGCAGGAAGGCAGGCACTTTACAGACTAAACCATCTCCCCAGCCTTTACACCACTTCTTTGTGTTTCCTTTGTTTGTTTGTGAGGGTTGGGCTGGAATGACAATATTTCTTTTGGCTCATTGTACCACAGGGTGCAATCCATGGTGTTAGAGCAAGAGCTTGAGGCAGCCACTCAGATCACACTTAGTCAGGGAGCCAAGAGCAGGGGAGATCGTGCTCAGTTTGCTCTCCCTTTAGTCAGTCAGGGACCCGCATACAGGTCATGTGCCATCCTTCGTGAGTGGGCCTTCCTTTCTTAGTTAACCATGTTTGGTTTAGTAAGTGATTGTAGGTAGATCCCATCAAGTTGACAATAGAGATTAGCCTCACCAGAAACTTTAGGCAATTCCTGTCATGTGAGCTCGGATCAAACCAAGTTGCATACTTTTTTAGTGATTTCATTTTATTTTTGTAATTCCATGAGTGTAAGCACATGAGTGCAGGCTCCTGTGAGGCGCCAGATCTCCTGAAGTTGCAGTGTCAGGTGATAGTGAGTTGTGTGATGTGAATGGACACTGGGAATCCAACTCTGACCTGGAAGAGCCTGTGCACTCTTTTTGTTTGTTTGTTTATTTTTGTTTTTTGAGACAGGGTTTCTTTGTGTATCTCTGGCTGTCCTGGAACTCACTCTGTAGACCAGGCTGGCCTCGAACTCCGAAATCCGCCTGCCTCTGCTTCCCAAGTGCTGGATTAAAGGCGTGCGCCACCACCGTCTGGCGAGCCTGTGCACTCTTGACCACTTTCCAACCCTAATATCATTTATAATCATCTTTTACTTTAGAATGAAACCAATTTACCATAAAAAATGGTTGGTTTCTTATCCAAAAACATTTCTTTTATAATGTTTTTATAGCTATGACTTATAGGTCTCATTTGTCTGTTCCTTTCTGTATTGTGTTAATAAAATTTCTGATGGTATTTCTTTTAAAGCTCTAACAGCCCAAATGTGGGCTGCGTCAGACCACTTTTTGTCTTTACAGATTGAACTAGGGATGGTATTAGAGCCTTGAGGGTCTGACTGTTAGAGTGAGGGATTCTGAATTTTATTTGGGACCATTTAGTTTTCGTCTTTTTGTCCCTGTAAGAAGCTATCAAAATGTTTTGAGATTCTAAATATAGTATAATAAAGGGTTCAGTCAGGATGAAATCCATGTACGAGAGACTTTGTAGAGAAAAGCCAGTAAGTTTTAGATATTGTATTATTAGAGTATTGTTATTAAGAACAAGTGAGACAACTTTCCTGTTACTATGTTATATTTCTAATGGTGATGTAGCTTCCAGGAGACTGACTGACTGCTTCCCTCCCCACCTGACATGTATCCTGCACCACAGCTTAAATGTGAACCTTATGGTTATTGTATGAACAAATGCTGGGACCTTTCCACTTACTATTTTATGTCCTCTGATGCTATCCTGTTTCCTCCCCAACCTCTTCCACTTGGCTGAACTTCATAGAGGAATTAAACTTTTTCTTTCTATATTCTCTGATAGTTTATAGTTGCGAAACAAATTGACAGGAGACAAGTTAACAAGGGAAAAGACATACAATGTATTATGTGTGTACACATGGGAATGTCACATCAAGGGCCAGATAATTGAACTTTATAGAATTTTTTGAATGTAGATTACTGGTTTCTGGAGGGGGGAGATGTTAAACTGTGGGTATTTGAATGGTTGGACACATAGAAAAGAAAGCTTTTCTTGTTACACATACAGTCTCAGGTAGGCTCTGAGTAGCCCTCTGAGACAGCTTGTTGAGTGTCTGGCTGGGCTGTTAATCTCCAGTCTCTTTCTTGTGAGAAAATAATTACTAGATACTTTTTAAAGGCAGGTATAGGAGACTCATACAAAGTCTCTTTGTATCTTTATTAATCTAGATATGTATATACATTTTTTTTGTTAAAAAGATGGTTTTTATGGAACAGTCAGGTGTCTGCTTCAGTATGCAGAACGTTCGGTTCTTTCCTTTCTACCTTGGTTTCTCTTCAGTCAAGGCTGCTCAGGCAGCTCAGCTTGAAGCAGGCTAGGAGTTGAATATCACCAGCAAGTGCTCAGAAGCCCCCTTTCTCCTTGCTCATTCTTCTGGGCTCTTCCCTTGCTCCTCTGGGCACAGAGCTGCTGGTGTTAATCCCTCCCTGCCACCTTTCCCTAGAGTCCTCGCGTGTCGGTGCTTCCTACAAACGACAGAATGAAGCAATTCGAGTAAGAGGTGAGTGTGGAAGTAGGTTCTGATCTGGAATTTTGAAGGGTGGGAGGTTTGACTTGAGAAGTTATCGAAATGGGGAAAGTATCTTATTGCTCTCAAGTCTCCCGTCAGCAGGGTTGGATTGCAATGCAGTTATCCAGGTAGTTGGTTCGGGGCCGGCCGTTCATGGTCAGGAATAGCTGCCAGGGGTGAACAGAACCTGTAGAATGAGACCTTGGCAGTGGGAGGGAACTAGAGGTTTCTACTCACTCTGTGGTTTTTGCTGTCATCTGTGTTTTTGTCTTTGTCTTTTGCTTTTTGCTTGTCCACTCATTTATGTAACAGATATAAATGAGTGTGTGTGAGATTCTCCCTGAGCAATCCTTTGCTTTTGCATACCAAGATTGGTTGATGTCTGCTTCTGTTAGCCATTAAGCATCTGAAATTAGGAATGGTTCTTCGGCTACACTTGATCATACCTGGCCTAGCTACAATAGTAATGTCCTGTTTGTAAGGCAAAGTCTGAGATGGACAGTTGTTTGCCATCTTTTCTGCGTGTGTTGTTGCTGGGTTTTTGTTTGTGTTCTGTTTTTGTTTTTTTCCTGTGTTCTAGTTGATGCATGCTAAAATTAAATATGTAACTGGCACCATGATTCTGCTCTGGCCTTCCCTGGGCTTTTTATCCTTGTGATCTGGAAAGCAGAGGAGCCACGCAGAAGATAGTGTGTAGTGTAGTAGATGACAGTGGGGTTGATTATAGAACTGAAAGGAGCACACTTGCAGGGTGATAATGGCCAGTGGCCAAAGGGACTGTTGCCCATTCCCTGTAAATAGTCTTTCTAGTATTCCTAAGGTCTCTAGAACAGGCAATTTGCTCAGAAGGGTCTTTTCCTGCACAAGTGATTGACAAGCCCATTTGGATTAAGTTTTAAGGAAGTGGACCAAGGACATGTCTATCTCCTGTAGGTAGCTCCACAGTGATATTCAGACCTTCTGGATTGTCAGAATGCCAGTCTCCATTAGGGCCAATTATATAACTCATATACCAATCTTTGACTCATAATCAGAGTTTTCCAGTTTTAGTTCTTAGTTTTGCAGTTTGCTGTCTTTGGGGGAGAGGTCCTTTCCCAATGACTGACCTTCAAGCCTACTTATACATAACTAGCTACCTGACATAATTATACCTTTCTTTAGCCTGCTCTGTGCTGATTGGTCCAGCACCTTATCTTTTTTCAAAGGACTGTTGCAGAATAGGGTAGAGAAGACATTATAACCTAAGTGTAGGAAATAAGTTAGTTTTCTGCCTGACTTCCAGTGCCCACTCATGTTCCTAACAGCTAACTAGGCCAGAGCTACTAAAAAGATGGTACGTGTTCCTCTAGGACAGGGTTCTCAATTGGAACCCTTTGCCAAACCTTCCATACATATCTTCATGTGGTGATGATCCCAACCATGAAATTAGTTTGTTGCTATTTTATGACTGTAATTTGGCTACTGTTTTGAAATGTAATGTAAATATCTGATCTGTGACCCCAAAGGGGTTGTGACCTACAAGTTGAGAAACACTGTTTGAGGTGCTTTTTGGCAGTAGTGTAGACTTTACAATGTAGTATATATGGGTTAGGAATACAGTAAGGAATGACTGAATTATGCTCTTGACTAATTTATTTTAAGGTCTCAACTATTCAGCCTTGGCTGGACTGAAACTTACAGTGCCAGGATTGTGGTACCACAAGAATCTAAAGCCAAAACCCTGTTGGAATTCAGAGTTGGAATAGTAGAGGTTCTCACTCAGACTTAGCATTAGTAAAGCCGGATGATTCTGAGACGGTTGATGGTGGGGCTGTCCCCGCAGAGGACTCTCATAGCATTTGGGGCCTACAGTTGTTATGTCAGTGCTACTCCCTAACTGAACACAGTCAGAATATCTTTACACGCTGCCCAGGCCCAGGGTGAGAAGAACAAGACTGTCCGTGGCTGAGAGCCGCTGTGTAGAGTGGCTTCCTGTCTTCAGGACCTTGGGAAGAGCTGTTGTTTAAAAACCACCCCAGGTCTCTAGAGCTTGCTTAGCTATAGCGAGGAAGCTTAAAGAGCCACAACGCAAAGCTGGCTTTGCTGCGCTCCCTCCGCAAGCGGGCGATTGTCTGCTTCTGCTCTTGCCTGCTCTCCTGGCTTTCTTCCCCTTCCAGGCTTCAGCAGCATCTGTGTGGCCACTTTGAAAAACAACTTTGTGTTAATAATGGTTTAGTGTTTCAGAATTTGGGCCTACAGGATTGAATGTAAGGTAAAAGTTAAACAAATTAGCTTAACTAAATTAGCTAACTAAAAACTAAATAAGTTTTTGGTTGTTGAACTTAATAAATAATATTGTTAATATGTTTTCTGGCTATGTTTCTGTTAAAAATGGTTCCATTGAAACGTCATGTGAGTATCTGAAATAACTAATGGTAGTGACTTTATCTCATAAACAAAAACATTTATTAACATCATTCATGCCAGGCTCTGGATCAGTGTTCTGAATTAATGGGTTTCTAAATTCTTTTAAATGGTGTGACTATTTTAGGAGTATCTGCTAAATTACCTGTGTATAGCGTTCTTTGGGCTGCCCCTTAACTGAAAGCCCTGTGATAGCTATATACTAACTATAATAACATTCCATGTATTTATGCTATGATATGTTAAAGATTATCAGCAACAGGAAACCTTTTGGTTTGCACACTGCCCACTTCTGAGGTGGGAAGAACAGAATTGTTCCCTGGCTGAAAGCGGCTGGAGTGGAGAGGCTTCCTGTCTTCAGGGCCTGGGGAGAGCTGTTAATACCACCCCAGGTGGTTAGAAGCCCAAGTCTCTAAAGATTGCTTTGCTGTGGCAAGGAAGTCTGAGGAGACACACTAATTAAATGTCTTCTGCCTTTCTCAGCATTTCTGTGGCCATCAGCTGACATTGCTGGGGTCCATGGTGTTATTTCATCTACATTCTACTTTAATGTTTTGTGATGTTACTAAGAGACGTAGATCTCAATGTTAATACAATAACGTGGTAAGAATTTCAGTATTTCCCTGTTAATCCAGCTACAGAGTTAGGAACAACTGAAGTAGAAACCCCGTCTTACTTTGTTTCTTTCTGTGTTCTCTCCTGGCATTGTTACATAGGTAAAGAGAGATCCATACAGTCTTCGAAAACTTCAAGAGATACTTCACCCTCAAGTTCGTCAGCAGTGTCTTCATCCAAGGTTTGTTGTTTTTCAAAAGTTAGATAGAAATAGCCTGTGAAGATGATGGGTAACACGTTACCGGGGGATACCTGCGCTGCTAAATGGACCCATTTGAAACCTTGAATTTTAAGTTATCAAAGCTTGAAAACTAAATGATCGTTTTTCTCATTGATCTTTTTCTGTAAGATTTCTATGTATCTCCAGTAACCAAATGGGAACGGATGTCTGGACGCAGCGTGCACTCACAGGGTTTGCTGTCATTTAGAGAACTGAGCGCATAGGCAGACGCGTGACATGAATTTAAAACTGCTCGTTTCTTATATTCAGCATTTCCTCTTTTATTAACGCATGGAAAAGTCTGTAATTGAGTTTGAATCTCAGTTCTATAGGAAAGCCCAGACTCACGGCCGGGTCATTTCCTCAGAGTGCTAGCTGCTCCTTATGTACCTCATGTGTTGGGAAGGTGGAGCCCAGGCTTTCTCCTTGTTACCTCTGTCAGTCTCACAGCCTTCCCCTGCTCAGAACTTGTTTAGATACTCTCTACTTTTCGTTTTTTCTTTTAAATGTTTTTGACTTTTTAGCAAAGATAGTTACCACCTGACAATCTGGTGTTGGTCTACAGGGGGCAGCAGTCTCTCATCCTGAGAGGAAAAGTGATCTTTCTGTGGCAAATCTGAACACTGGCCCTCGGAAATCTTGGGCTTCTGGAGTGTCAGGTGGTTTTCTGTTTTGTTTTGTGGCAGTGAGTGGTCTGGAGAGTTTTGCCCCAGCCAATATTTGACGATGTTTTTACTACTGAGGACATCCCCACAAAGCCAGCTCTTTGAAAATTCTGTGTTTCATGTATGTCTTTTAAATTGGAACTTACTAAGTAGTAGCCCAGGCTGGTCCCGATAACGTTGCATCAGCCTCCTGAGCTCTTAAGATTAGCTTCTCAGCCAAAAGCTCTTGTTGCAAACACACTGTGGCTTTACTTTGTACAAGAGCCTAGCAGTCGTTAGCTTGGTTTGCTCTATAACCCTGTTTAAAACACAAACCTCTCTTTAAAATTAAGTGTATATAGTTTTTTGAATATGCCTTTGTTTTCTTTAAAATTTTTTATATTTCTATTAATATATTCTCTTAATACTATTTTAACCTTCTGAGCTGTGTAGGTGCCTTCTACCTATATACTCTATATACCTGTAGTGGCAGTACTTGAAGGCTGAGACAGGAAGATGAACAGATAATAGAGGTCTATAGAAGATAACCCTAACAATTTGTATTATGGCATGGGAGCCATACGCCAGCATCACGTACACAAGGCATTGGCCCCCAGCTGATACTGTATCTTGCAGTGCACAGAGGCCTAGAAGCTTAGGGTTGACTGTCTTGTTTTGTTTTGGTCTTGCTTTTTAAAAACTGATTATTATTTTAAAATTATGTATTTGTGTGCTAGTGCCAGAGATCATCAGAGCCCCTGGAATTGGAGTTACAGATGATTGTGAGCTAGGAACCGAATTATGCAGACCAACTTTCCTAGGTAGAATCTCTGAAGAACACTATGGCTGCTTCTCTAGGCCGAGCATTTGCCCTGTAATAAACTTTTGTAGGCAGACACAGGTATCCTAGGAAAAAAGGCCTTTTTTTTTTTTTTTTTAGCTTTTCTTACTTTGCTTATGTAGATGTCTTACTATAAAGTAACAGACAGCTTTTTGGTGCCATTCCTAGGGTCACAGAAACCTGCAGTTTCTCTCAATAATTGAGTCAAAATACTTCACAATGCTGTGTGTGTGTGTGTGTGTGTGTGTGTGTACATACAAACACTCATATCATGATCATGCTAAATGACCCATGGACAGCTTGTGCTTTGTTGAGCTGAATTGGGTATGGCTGAAGCTTGGGTGTCCCCTTCTGTCGGTATTGGGTAGTGAGTTTAGACAAGTTACCATTGATCTGTTAACTGTCCAGGTCCCTTCCGTGAAGGAGTTGTATCAGAATGTTCTTTGGTTTGTATATAGAAGTCTTTCACTCCTAGCAGTGCAGCAGTACTGCTGAGGTGTTTCTGTTGTTTTCACTGGGACTGCATTATGCAGGGCTTTTTACAGTGCTGACTAGAGCCAGCTCAGTGCACGTGGTAAGGAAGGAGAGCGAGCACTGACTGCACTGCTTCCGTGATCGGGCTGCATCGTCTGTGGCTAGCAGCACGGCACAGGCTGAGGATGAGATCTGCTCAGTCCAGATCACTGGATCCCTCTGCTCTCAGTGCAGGTCAGAGAAACCGGGCTCAAATATCTTGGGAGGACAGTAGCCATAGCACTGCCTTTTCCTTGGACCTTTTCAAGAAATGTCCAGCGTCTGTTGGAAGGCCCCATGAGCACAAGCCTCCCCAGCCCAGTCAGTCCTTCCTGGGAGGAAGACGCCTTCCAGACCCACCAGAGGCAGATTTCTTAGGCGATGCCATGTTCCTTCGCTGAAAATCAAGATTAATTATAGACTGGTAGGAGAAGGGAGGTATTTGTAGTCAGGGACACACTCTAAGAGAAGAGACAGGATCAGGTCAGGGGTGAAGTCTTGTAGTTGGTAAACATTGTTCTAGGAAATAAGATGAAGTCAGCAGGCCGCCATGAAGAATGGTACATAAAGAGCAGCTAGCACTTGGAGGAAGTTATCTGGCTTGTGAATCCTGACTTTCCAAAGGAAAGGGTTTCAAATCTGAGCTCTGCTGCTTCCCATACTTACTGGAATTCAGTGGGCCAGAACAATGCTTTCTTTGCTTTTATATTTCCTCCATGAACTCACTCATCTTTTTTCAAAGTGTCTTAGTATAAAAGATTTGTCAGTGAATATAGAAAGCAGAAAGTACCAGACATGGGTTTTTAAAAGTCCTTCATCTTTATTCTTTTTTTTTTTTTTTTTTTTTCGAGACAGGGTTTCTCTGTGTAGCCCAGGACTATCCTGAAACTCACTCTGTAGACCAGGCTGGTCTCGAACTCAGAAATCTGCCTGCCTCTGCCTCCCAAGTGCTGGGATTAAAGGCGTGCGCCACCACTGCTTTGTAAAGGAAGTAAGCCCTAACCAGTGGTTGAGCAACACTGCATACTGTATGCAATCTGCTGGCCCTCCAAAGCCCACGCTCTGATCGTGTTGTATTCGGTACAGAAGGAGAGTACAATGGAATTCAAGTCTTTACCGCTTGTGCTAGAAGTATGCTTTATATAATTTATCACAAATTATAAAGATAACATATTTGGGCCTTTCTTTTGTGTTAAATTTACCTTCGGGAGAGAGAAATGGCTCTGTAATTAAGAGCACTGGCAGCTCTTCCAGAGGACCCAGGCTTGACTCCTACCTACCCGGTGGCTCACAATCTCAGCAATTCTAATTCCAGGGAACCCAGTGCCCTGTTCAGGCCTGGTTGGTGGAGAGATGGGGTGGGGTGGGGGGGAACAAGCTCACATGTGGAGCAAAAAAAAAAAAAAAAAATACAGATAAAACCGTTTATCCTAGTAAATGTCAACTATTTGAACAAAATTAAAGATAAAGATTTGTAATCAGTGTAATGTTGGGGATATCCTGAATACAGTTCTTACATATTTGTCATGGTTTTTACACTGGGGTCTTGAAATTTTATGTGAATGAAATTGTGAGTGATGTGTGTGCAGTCCATGTGTCCTAAAGGAATTGCTTACTTAAAGGAGTTCTGGGTTTGGTTTTGTGTTCCTGTTATTATTACTGTTATTTTGAACCATTGTCTCCCTGTGCAGCTGTGCTTTTGCAGTTCTCCCACCTCAGCCTTCCTTATGCTAAGAGCACAAATGTGTTAAAGGGCCTGGCTCGCTGTTGGTTGTTTCTGAAGGAGTGAAAAGGGGGTATGCTTGCTCTCAGCGTGTGGTGCTTCCTGATGTTAGAGGCCTTTAAGAATGCTAACACAGATGTCTCTCCATTTCTCTTAGGTGTTAGACAAACCCAGCAGGCTAACTGAGAAGGAACTCGCTGAGGCTGAAAGCAAGTGGGCTAATGAAACACTAGAGAAGTCAGATGAAAATAACTTGGCTGAAATTTCTGAGTTTGAGGTAATGTTTAATTTCACCTTTCTTTATATTTCATACCTGGATGTTTTGTCCGGGTTTAAACTGGATGGATGGAAGTGCTACGTGGTACCACACCTGTGATCCCAGTGTTTAGGGAGGTACAGGCAGAGGATCTCCAGGGTCATCATCAGAGCAAGTTTGAGGACAGCCTGGTGTGTATGAGATCCTATCTCTAAAATAAAGAAGGCAACAAGAACCTCAGCATGTGCTCGGAAATATCTTTGTGGATTATTGAATTTACCACACAAAGGAGGAGTGGGACAAGTATATCTTGGGATGATTTTAATGAATGACTTTTTTTTTTTTTTTAATTTCACTTTGCTTGTCTAGTCGTGGTGGCATATGCCTTTAATTCCTGCACTTGGGATCCAAAGGCAGATAAATATGAGTTTGAGGTCTACAGAGTGAATTCTAGGACAGCCAAGGATACACAGAGAAACCCTGTTTTAAGGGGGAAAAACAAAACAGTGAAACAAAGTGTTTTTTTTTTTTTTTTTTTTTTGTTTGGCTTTGCTCCTCCATCTCTTTGGCAGTCTGGGGGGTGAGCCTAGTGATTACATCTCCAACTCGCATGGAAGGCTTTATGATAGACAAGATTATTCATGTGTATACAGTACTGTCCTAACCACGTCTTCATGCATGATAAAAGACTCAGTCTCCAAATGACTAGTCGTCAGTGGTAGCCATGGCGTCCAGAAAGACTTGTTTATGAATATCTGCGTTATCTCCCTTTTGTTTGCTGTTTCTCCACATCTACACCGTTTGTATTCTTGATGGTGATGGTCTTTCTGTCTGTTGTAAGGTCAAATCTTAGAGTAGATTTCATTTGTATTTCCATTATAACTAAGAATACCGAAAAGATTTTAAGTGTTCACTAGCCTTTTGGGTTTCTTCTTTTCAGTTCCTTAGCCCGTTTTAAAATTGTTTTCTTTATGTTTAAGTTTTTAGTTCTTTGTGTATTGTAGACGCCAATCCTCTGGTATATGTATAGCTAGCAAAGACTCCTCTCCATTCTGTGGACTTCACTCTCTCGGCAGTTTCCTTTACTGTACAGAAGTGTTTTCATTGTCTGCCTCATTTCCTGCACTGCCAGGTCCTGTTCCCAATGTCTTTACCTGTACCTATTTGTTGCCATCTACCCCCTACTTTTTTCCTCAAGCACAGTGATTCTTAACCTGTAAGTAGAGACCCCTGTGGTGATCAAACAACCCTTTCACAGGGTGGCCTAAGACCATCTGAAAAGAGTTATTTATGATTCATAAGAGTAGTAAAATTACAGCTATGTAGTAGCAACAAAATAATTTTATGGTTGGCGATCTCCACAACATGAGGATCTATATTAAAGGGTCACAGAGTTGTGAACGTTTATAAGCACTGGTCTAGACAGTTTCAAGGTTTCAGATACTTTTATATCCTGTTAATTTGCTGGAAGTATTTGTGAACAATAAGAATTTGGTAGGGTGAAGTGGTGTAGCTGGAGTGATGGCTCTGTGGTAAAAAGTGTTTACCCAGGTTGGGTTCTCAGAGTACACATGGTCACTCACAACTACCTCTAACTCCAGTTGGGTATTTCATGGGCACATTGCTCACACAGAGAAGCAGTCACACAGACATATGACCTGTGATGTGAGAGGGCCCGCCTTATTGGGTGGCAGTGTAACCCCAAGGCAGGTAGTCCTGGGTGTGGGAAAGCATGCCGATTAAGCCAGTGAGCAGTGGTCCTCCATGACTTCTGCTGTAGCTTTTGCCTTGGATTCCTTCAGTGCTGGACTGTGAGCACGACCTTTAAGTTAAATACATCTTTTGTTCCCCTACAAAGGAATGGTAATGGTGTTTATCACAGCAGTAGAATGCAACCTAGGGTAGTCTTTAGGGCTTTGTCCAGAATTATATTGTGTACAAGTTTCCTTTGCTTGTCTTACTGCTCTAGCTGCGATTTCAAGCTCTACATGGAATAGTAGTAGGTGCAGTGAGCACCTTGCCGTGATGACCGTGATGGAGTGCTCATTTCTTCATTCCATAACATGATGACTGACTAGGTCTGTTACACAGTCTCTGTTTCTGTCATGAGAGGCTTCCTCTCTTAAGTCACTGTGACTTTTATCAAGAAAGGATGTTTTTAAGGAGATGGTCACATATGTTCTCTGTTGAGTACATTTACTTGATGGACAGCTTTTACTAATTTACATATTTGAACCATCCCCACATCTCTTGAATAAAGCCAGCTTGGTCATGATGAGTGATCTTCATGGTATGATCTTAAGTTCAGTTGAGAATTTTGCATCTGTGCTCATCAGGGAGATCCTTCTGTAAATGTTTTTCCTGTGTGTGTGTGTGTGTGTGTGTCTGTCTGTCTGTCTGGGCTGGATTTAGTACCAAAATAATACCGGCTTCATAAAAGCAATTTGGAAGACTTCTGTTTGGTTTTACCAATTATGGAATAATTTAAGTAGTATTGGCATTCTGATAGAATTTTGGGGTGAGCACATCTGTCTGGTTGTGGACTTCTGCTGTTGGTTGTGAGACTTGATTACTGCTCTGGTTTTATTGCTGGTAATGGATCCCTTTCAACTGTTTATTTATTTATTTTATGTGTTCTGAATGTCTGTGCCTGGGCCCAGAGTTACGGACAATGTCTGCCATGAGAGTGGTCGGAGCTAACCTTGAACCTCAGGAATACTTGGTGCTCTGAACTGCTGAGCCATCCCTCCAGCCACTAATGTGGTAGAGCTTTAAAACCTATATCTTTATGGTTTTCTGAATTTCATAGGCATCTGTTACACTTTCCTTCTCATTTTTAATTTTACTAATTTGGGTTTTCCTTCCTTTCTCTTGTTTAATCCGGCAAAGCATCTGTCAATTTTTTTTTTTTTTAATAGAACCAGCTCTTTATTTCATTCTTTTAGTTTGTGTCTCACAACAAATTGAGAAAAATAACAATCATGTCCTAGTCTTCCTCGTATATGCTCATTATGTATCATGACAGTATACATTATCTTTTCTTAAAATTGATTAAACAGCACTTCCTTTTAACATAATCTTCTCTTAATGACCATATACACCGTCTCAAATGCTCTGTCCTTCAAGAAAATAACTGTGAACTTCCTCTCTTTTCTAGGCGGGATCCACGGCACCCTTATTTATTGACCAGACAGAAGAACCTGAGTCAAACACAACAGATGGCACAGAAATGTATGAAGACAGCCATCTTAGCAGCCGCTCTAAAGCCATTGCATTGAAAACCAAAGAGATTGAGCAGGTGAGAATGTCATCTTCTAATAGGCACAGCTGTCGCTTTCTGTCACTCACACACGTGAGTGTTTGCACTAAATAAATAGAATGGTTTGTCTTTTCCACTTGAGACTCCAGAATTCCACTGAATGTGTGTAGAGGCCAGAGAACAACCTCAGGTATTCCGTGGGTCCCTTTCTTTTCTGAGACACAGTTCTGTTTAGTTCAGAACCAATGAAGTGGTCTACACAGGCTAGCCAGGAACACCTAAGATACACTAGTCTCCATCTCCAGGTCCTATGGTTCCTTTGTGTTTCCCAATGGAGTCTTACACTGTAGCCTTGGCTAATATAGAAGTGAAGCCATCTTCAAACTTACTGCAGTCTTGCTGTCTCAGTTTCTCTAATGCTGGGTTGATGGTTTGAATCACTGTGTCAGCATTTTTTTTTCCTTTAAATTCACCTGATGTGTTTGCCTCCTTGTGTCTCTTTACTACAGTAGAGACTTCACAAGGGCAGGACTTTGCTCTGCTTAGTGGGGTGTATCTGTACCGTATACAATAGTGATTTAGTGCAGCAGACTCATGAGAGTGTTTGCTGGATGGATGATGGGGAACGTCATAACCCTACAGTGACCTGAGTGGATCCTGACTCACTTAACTCAGGCTGTCTTATGTCACTGCCTGCCCTGCTTAGGTGTCACCCTTAACAGTGCTTGTTCAAGATGCTGTTTGAATGGATGAGTGAATTAATGTTCTTCCGTTTGCTTCCTATGCTGGACTCTCTGTTTAACATTTATTAATTTTTACGTTCTGCGCTTTTGTATATGAGTGTCTGCACTACATGTGTGTCTGGTGCCTTCAGAGGGTGGAAGAGGGTGTTGATCCCTTGGGACTGGAGTTACAGTTACAAGCTGCTATGTGGGTACTGTGAATTGAAATCAGGTTCTCGGGAAGAACAGCCAGTACTGATCAACACTAAACCACTTATCTAGTCTCCTCAATTGTAGGTTGTTAAAGACAAGTTCTCTTAAGAATATAACTAGAAGAAACAGTCAGCTGAAATACTAGAGAGTATTTTGTGTTGTCTTTTATGAATATTTTCACTGTTTCTTTGTACTATTATTCAGTTGATTTCTTTGATTGTGAGAAAGTTATTATCCCTTGAGGGTGCACTGATGATTAGTTAGCATGAAGTCAGTTTTCATAGTTCTCGGGAAACCTACACATGTTGGAGTGGAAAGACTCTGCGTCCAGCTGCCGTTCAAATGCATGACATAGGTGCTACTAAAGCATGCTCACACTTCCAGGACGGCTAGCGACCCAACGAGATAAAGAGAGCCAGCTATGGGGGTGGCGGTACACACTTTTAATTCCGGTCCTGGGGCAGAGGCAGGAGGTTCTCTGAGTTCCAGGCCACCCAGAGATTGTCAGAGAAGGGGGAAAGGAGGAGAGAGGGGAGGTGTTACTAGAGGATTAAAATGGTTACTGAAAGAATTATAGTTGAGCATGGTGACAGGTACATGCAATCCAAACTGCTATGAGAAACAGAAGCAGGAAAAAAATAATTTGTTACATCTAGAGTATATCATGTGTCCCTGCCTTGATGGTTGCTGGTCCGTGGTGGTTGTGGTGACTGTCTTCACTTTTGCCCCACCTGCACTTGGTACTAGAGAGACAGCCTGTTGGAGTTCCCTCAGGGCCTACCGCACAGTGACCAAACCGGTGGATAGCCAGGTTCGTCATGAGAAGGACAGTCGAGGGCCACACAGGTTGCTTTATGGAGTCTTACTGTTGTCTTAATTCTATGTGTAAGTTCCTCTGAAATTATTTAGCCTTCCATTGTTTCATTGTGTGTCAATCTTCTATTTTTAAATTTTCAAGAGCTGGTTGGCTCACTTGAAGCCATTTTAGATAAAGTTTTGAAATTGAATGTAGAGACAATGCGTCGACATGTCAGTCACTTGAGTGTATTCCACTTGAAATCATTTGTGTTTTGAATTTGAAAATATAAGAAATGAAAAATGATCTTCTAACATGCCATTGCAGTTTAACCCAGCAGTTCTGAAGTTAGTTATTCAGGTCAGAGCTCTTGTATAGCTCTGTCTGCTGATTCAGCTCAGTGTGTCTGTGCTCAGGTAAATCATACTTCTGAAGCCTTTGGTGGAAAATGAATGAATTTGGGTACTTATCTGCATGGAGGACATACGTGCTAGGCAGTTATGTCTACTGCCCTTCGGAAACAAATTTGTGAGTGAGAATACCTCCAGCAGACATAGGTTTGCTCTTTGAAGATTGTGACCTGACATTCACCTGGTTCTGGTGGCTGACATGGGGCCACCAGACTGCCACACAGTGAGCTGCTCTGGGTGAGCTCACCTGCACTTAACAAGAAAGGAAGCATTTGGAAAGCGCTCTTTTAGGGATTGACTTTAATGCTGTGGCTGTCACACACCTAGAATTATGCATTATAAAGTACCAAGGACTCATCTCTTTGTCTGTGAGTTAGTGAGTTTAATTAGGGTTACTTACGTGAACATGGATAGGGTGTTATTTATAAGAGTGCAGGCAACTCAACATGGCTACATCACTCATAAAAGAAAATGCCTGTCCCTCCTGCAGTAGCAGCCACTGTCCGTAAATCCTTGTGGGGAGTGGGACCCTGTCAGCTCTTCCCTCCAGGGTGCAGTTTTGTGCAGAGAGATCACACTTAGAGTTCAAGAGTACAGAGGCCATCTCATGCCTATAAAATGTCGTCTCATCACACTCTGCCCTGTCCTCTCTGCCTTAATGCTCCCAAAACCTAGGAGTTGGTGATATAGATATCATATTCAGAGCCAAACATATTTTACTGATTTTATTTTGAACTTACTTTAAACACTTAGACCATGGTTTAGCCTCTGTTGTCACAACTAACTTCAGCAAGAATCTTCTGTGACCAAACCGGACAGCAGCTCTAGTCTGTGACCATAAACAATCATTTAGATGGCAATTAACAAGCACAGTATATCCACATAAGCAAACTGTTGTGGCACCTTCCCTGCCAGGGTCTTTGACTTCCCCAGCCATGGGCTTTTGACCATGTGTACAGTCCCAGATATTCCTTCCTGTGGATCAGGGCTCAGATCAACCAGAAAACAGTTGGTTCCTCATAGCCCTGCCGCTGCTTCACCAGTGGGCACACTTCCCTCAGGTGGTAATGCTGCCTGCTGGGTCTACTCTCCACTCAAGCAGCCTACAGAGCACCAGCAGGGAAGAACTGAGTGGGTTAAAGACTGAGAGGTCACTGGAGTGCCTGGTAAATAGGACACCTACTTTCAGAGATTCTGAATGTGTTATATGTTAAGCTACCTCATGAGTGAGGCCCAAGAATAATTACAATCTATGAATTTGCACAGAGTGCTTAATTTCTTGCTTGCACTAATCATTTATGAATCTTTGAAGTTAGGACATATAATTATATCGAAATCAACACAATCGTAGGAATTGCTGTCTTGCAGAGGCTAAACTTAGATTTCTGTGTTTTTTTTTTAAAGATTTATTTATTTATATGAGTACACTACAACCGTCTTCAGATACACACTAGAAAGTGCATCGGATCCCATTACAGATGGTTGTGAGCCACCATGTGGTTGCTGGGAATTGAACTCAGAACCTCTGGAAGAACAGTCAGTGTTCTTAACCACTGAGCCATCTCTTCAGCCCAGATTTCTGTGTCTTAAGCAATGGCTTGGATGACAGGCACATCCTCTGACTGGCCTAAGTGCATTTTCATGGTATTCCTAAAATCCATGTATAGGATATAGTACTTTTATTTGTTTTCTAATAGTAAAAGAAAGTACTCTGAATTCATTCCATACCTCTGTCTTTGTCATAATACATCCTAAAATACTGCTGTTTAATGAAACTTGCCTACTGAAAATTGTATCACTGTCTTTTGTTTGCTAATTCCTAGTTGAATATGATGAGGGTGGGAACCTTTTTTGGTTGGTTGTTTTTTTTTTGTTTGTTTTTGGTTTTCTTTTGTTTTGTTTTGAGTTTCTCTGTGTAACCCTGACTGTTCTGGAACTTATTCTGTCGACCAGACTAGCCTGAAAGGACCGAGACATCTGCCTGTCCCTGACTCTGAGTTCTAGGATGCCAGGATTAAAGGAATATACCACCACTGTCCATCTTGAGGAAAATGCTCTGAACCCCATAGCATTTGGTAAAGGGGATTCTGGTTTTCTTTTAACTTGGAAAAGATTCAAATGACATATACCTACCTGTACATGTACAAATAGACACACTCTAAATATGTTCTTATTGAGGTCAGGGATGTTAGTCATAGCCCTGGTCCCTGTTGTATCACAATAGGTCATTGCTATCCAGGAGCTCCAACTATCTAAGAAACATCAAGTTCATTTAGAAGTCATATTGTTTTCTGCCTAATCACAAGCTGATAGGTAAATATTATTCTGCTCCAATGATATGTGTCAATTTTTAGTTTCCTTTAAATTTCACATTTTTTGGTAACTTTTTAAAATTAGCTTTCCTGCAAAGGATAGATTATATAATCTTTGGACTTTTCTTGATTTAAATCTTATTTTATGTTCAAAAACTCAATTTATTCTTTTCATCTACAACAGCCTGGTGTGTTTTATTGTGTTCCTGGGAATCGAATCCAGGCCTTCACCATGCTGAGCAAGTGTGCTGCGTTGAGCCGTATATCCAGCCGTTTGCACTCTTTCTTCCGTGTTATTTCACAGTCTAATAATAGAAATTTATGTGCTTTGAATTTTTAACCACCTTCTTGGTAGCCGCTGGTTATGCATTAGGGAGTCATTAGTGCTTGCTGAGATGGAGTGGTGCCTGCATCCTGAGGTAGGAGAGCAGTACCCACCACGGCTCTCTCCTGTCATGTCTCTCGCAGCTTGTCAGCAGCCTGCTCCAGCACTCTCCCTGCTCCTGCGCCTTCTCCTTCTTTTAAGAAGTCCCTAAATAAAGATTAGGCAGATGAACAGTCATTCTGGAAATGTTAGTGAGAGTGTGGACACAGAGAAGAATCAGCTTTCAGTTTGTGATGGGTAAAAATGAAGTTGTTTTTAAATAGAGGAAGCGCTATCTAGTGTCGTATACGTATGAGGGAAGCATTTAGCCCACCTCACATAAAAGGAACATTCTTTGTTTTTTCTTGTTATCAGACAAGCTACAAGTGTTCTTAAAAGTACTGCTCTTACTGGGGATTATCTTGTCTAGACATCAAGTCTACCCAATTGTGTGTAACAATCTATTACCAACCACTTCTTCAGACTTTGCCTATATAGACTTAGTAAAACACAACTTGCAAGATTTGCCTCTGAAACATACTGTATTTCTGCAGTAATTAAAAATCATTTAGTTTACCAAATTTTAAAGTTTTTAAAATGTATAGTTTACTAGTTAAATGTTCCTTGTGGTATTACTACAGGAACGTTCTGCTATAGTGTTAGGGTAAAGTTTTCATTTTGAGGTAAGTAGGTGGGGCTGGGGATATAACCAAGTTGGTAGTTATCCAGCATGCATGAGGCAGTGGGTTTGATTTCCCCCAGCAGATCAGAAACTCGTGGTGCAGCACTCTGGCGGTCCCAGGAGGCTGAGAAATGCAAGGTCATCATCCTTGACTGTGTGGCATGTTTGATGGCCTGGAGGGAAGGAAAATAACTTAATACCAGATATCTACCACTTTGGAAGTAACAAAATTAAGTCTCCATCTTTTTTTTTTTTAATTAGTCATTTTAGACCCTAATGAGCTTAATGATATTTTGGTAAAAAGTATAGACAGTGTATCAATTACAAATTTTATAAGATCCATTTTGTAAAAGGGTACAAAGTGTGAGGAGTCCATTCTAGACCTTTTCCTTGGGAATGCTGCCCCCAGGGGATGCAGACAGAGCTGTTTAGGTAAATGTTGGAGTAAGGTAAGATCCAGCACAGCTGACACTATTCTGTATTGTGTCACAGACTTCTCTGGTAGTAAATTACTGTTGCTACTACTCAGTCCTGTTTACTTTAAGCCAGTAGTTTCATTTGTTGCTAAATAAAGCATTAAGGGTGTTCATAAAGCACAGTCTAGTTGACATTGCTTTTAGTTAGTGCTGGTTCTGTGGCAGGATTAACAGCCTGTCTGACAACCATCCCGTGTTGGAAATCCCAAGTGCTTACGCCAAGGTTAAGTAATACGTCTGTTTCTTTGCAGCTTTGAGGCACTGATTACTCTCGGATCCTTCTTGAGTATTTTTAGTACTCTTTTGCCGGGGCTTGCACTCCTGGCTTCTTGTTTCTTCTGCTCCCTCTCTTCGCTGTGTAGCCCATCATGGGTAGGACTAATAGAAGGTGACCTAACCTTCCTGGCTTGTTCTTTTATTTCCTACTTGTTTGCTCTCCTTCCTTTCCCTCCTCTCAGTCACATTTTTTCAAGATGTAAACATTTACTGTGGAATGCCTCGCTTATTCGGAGTATCTCTGATCTGTTTTCATCTTTTCTGTTTGGTTTCTCTTTATCTCAGCATTCTTTATCAGCATATAAAATACAGCATTAAAGATTACTTCCTTCCTCAGATCTTCTGCTCTACTTTTCCCGACCTAAACATAAATGGTTCCTGATTTCAGTCTTTATGTACTGTCTTTTATTTTCCAAGATGTAATCCTGAACAACATGTGCTGTCTTCTCTGGCTTTTAGTATATGGGCGTCGTGCATGGAAATAGCAAACGTGACTCTTCATGTGTCCCTTCCATCACTACAGTGTGAGTGCACTGATTTGTTAAGGAGGACCTTTGAAACTTTCACTAAACTTGTGATTCTATTGAAAACTAACTTAAAGTTACATGTTAGGTATGTACAGGGAGGGAGGAGCCTATGGTGTTATGTGGGGTTTTTTTCTTTTACTTTTTTTTTTTTTTTCAGATTGGGATGGGGTATCAGAAGACAGGTTGTGGAGTTACTGCCCTCATCTGCTGAGCCACCTCAATGGCCCTTTTCCTTCATGTGTTTTATTTTTGTTTCTATTCTTTGAAAGGTTTTCTCCTTGTATACCTGGTTCTAGGATCACTCTTAACAGCCCCTTCTGAAACTTCAGTATAATCTGCCTTGCCGTCCCAAGTGCTGGATTAACTGCCCCACCACTGCCCGCTAATGGCCCTTTTCTAGTTGATGGTTTTTCTTTTCTTCCCTACTCTTTTGTTTTTTTTTTGTTTGTTTTTCCTGTGGTTGTTTTATTTTTGTTTCTGAACTTTCTTTGAAAGGTTTTGTAACCATGCCTTGGTATCCCAGGAACACCTGGGTTCCTCCTTAAGTGCTTTAGTCCCTGGGGGAAAATACTAAAAATAGTATTTTCACACAATCTGTTCACAGCCCCCATAAACTTATTATTTTTTTTATGTGGCTTTGGTCAGGAACTGAACTTGGGTCCTATACTGTGGTTTATCTTGTGTGCCTTGCCTTTTAAAGGATCCCCAGTTGCTAGTCATCTAGTCAACAACTGTTTGACACTATGACTTTCGGTGTGTTGCCTCCTGGACTCCTGGGAACAAGAAAGGGTATAAAAAGGCAGCAGAGACTGAGAAAGGAAGAGTGAGATCTAGCTGGCAGACTAGTGGGATTCCAGAAGGTGGTGCAGGATGAAGGAGGACTGAGTAGGGATGAAGGAGAGACCACGGCTGCTGCAGAAAAGACACAGAACAGAGTGAATAGGAGAGGGCGAGCCAGGAGAGCCGAGCTGAGCACATGGCCTACAACAGTTTGGTGCTGCTAGTATTGGGGAAACTAGGAGGAGGGACTTCTGGGAGAGATGTTTGAAGGGGCTAGCCTTTTGAGATTGGGAGGCAGATACAGGGTCTATCTCTGCAGTTTCTCCTTTATAGTTAAATAAAATGTAATTTAAACAAAAAAGTGGGAAAGAACCCCAGTGGGTGGATTAAGAAGTAAATCCGACAAAGACAGTCTTCAAGAGTTAGTTCTAACCAAGACAACTTACAATTTAAGACTTTTAAAGAGAAAAATTGGGGATACTTCTCAGTGCCAGAATGTTTTCCCAACCTGCCCCAGCCCTAACTTCCTTCGATCCCAATATGCCCCACTCCTACCCACTAATCAGAATGCGATAGCAAAGCTGTACTTGGAGATCACAGCACTTGGGAAGCAAGACTCATGTCAGGGCCACGGGGGACAACAAGTGCCTATGTCAGTACTGTCCCAGCCTGTTTGCTATTCACAGAGACTTTCCTTTCTTTTTCTTTCGTGTATGTGTGTGTGTGTTTTAAATATATATTTGAATACATAGATTCATGTACAGACAAAAATTGTATTATTGATGTTATAAATATCTAGAATGCACAGAATTTTAAAAATAGGAAGTTCTTTAGACAAATCTCTTCTTTAGGAAGTGGACCTCTCTGTGTGTCTTGACTATTTTGGAGGCCCGTGTTTCTTTGCTGTATATTTTTCAAAGCCCAACAGCATAATTTTGGTAAAGATAGGGGTGAACACAACAAGGTCTGAGGCCTTCAAAACGAAAGTTCTTGCTGAAAACATTGTGTGTCAGGTTCTGACACGGCTCATGGCCTCCACTGGATAGGGGAAAATTCTATTTACATTTTCCATTTTAATAAGATAACTTGTATTAGAAAACAATTGGCAAATTGTTTGAAATAGTAAAAAGAAAATTTTCCTAAAGAATAGGTCTAGGCCAAAATGTCTGAATCAGGAGCTACATTTCAGTAGGTAGCCAATAAAGAACAGGTAGTTGTGGTGGTATTATTAACCCTATCTTTAAACCTTTATAGAATAAAAAATTATGACTTTTCTCTTTAAAACTCCTAAGATGTTAAATTTATAGTGTGAATGTTCATCATCAATATGATCTATAAGTAATTATTTGAAAACTTTCTTGGACATAAAATAAGTGAAATCGTTTTGGCAATTGTTATGACTAGTTTTTATCAAGAGTCCACAAAATGATTCCTAAAATTTAGAAAATCAGTATTTATTTTCTTTTGTTTTTTGAAGAAGAACCCTGTTGCTGTCCCTTCTACTGCTCTTCTCTGGCAGTTTTCAACACTCTTCCCTGATTGGATGTTGGTAGCTTGTTGATAAGCGTGGCCACCAGTCACATACTCCTTAAACATGTCTTTATTCCATCCTGAGACTTTCTTTTTTTAATGAACAGTGTCTTTCTAAAGCTCTGACTGTCCTGGAACTCTCTATGCAGACCTACCAAGTCTTGATCATAAGACCCACCTATCTCTGTCTCCAGAGCATTGGGATTAAAGGTGTGTTCCATCCACCATGCCCAGCAGGAAGAACATTTTATAATTTACTAGCTTTATTGTAGCTAGGAGGCATAAATTATCTTAAATATGGTCGATTTTTCAAAAGATCCATATCTGGACACATTATAGGAAACTATGTGTAAAAACTCATAAAGGCAGTTCACAACTTTCGTTAGCTGGGATGGTGGTCCAAGGTCCCCAACACACCACATCATAAGTTTGACAACAGAGGAGGGATTAAAGTCAGCTTCAGAAGAAACTCCGTGAAGATTGCCTGTAATATTGATGTTCACTGGCCTAAGTTAATAAAGCAGGAACCACACTGCACAAGGCGGGGTCCTGCAGATGCTCCTTCAGTGCCTGGCAGCTAAAGGGACACTGTCAGCTGACCAAGGCAAAGGGACCTGCCTAAGTAAAGCTTCTTTCTACCTATTAAAGGGAGGCAGCAGTCTGGTTGGATATTTACTGGGACTGTATAACTAGCAAATAGTCACTAGCTGCACAAATCATAAGCTCAATCAATAAACATTCTTACTCTGAGTAAAAATTTAAAAACCAAGCACTGCTGTGAACAAACAAGATTCCCTTTATACCAGTTTCAATGAAGTCAATTGATTTACTATTTATTTACTGCTTTTTGGCTTTGCATTTAGCCTGTAATCATTTAAAAAAAAAAACATGGTATGGAAAACATTTTGTTAACCAACCACTTTTCTGTAAGAATAAAGCCTCGTGTATGGGCTTGCCTATGTTTAAGAGCCATTTTATAATTTATACTGAGTAACTCCAGTGTCTGAGCCCAGAGCTCTAGCTTAGTGCTGTTTCTGTTGACTCTTACTCGTTTTAGAAAGCCTCCTGAGGGCTTGAGATTTGGAGGTTTTAGTTTATATTTAGAAATTCAAGTTCATGTGGATTTCCAGGGGAAATGATATCTCCCCACCAGAACAACTCAGAACCCAAGAAGGCTCCATTTTACTGGTAGTGAGGGACCAGCAGGACAGAAGGACTCTGTTTCATCCCTGACTTATTCAAGTTAGTAACTATCTCACAGTTGACAGTGGTTAGATAGGAAGTGAAGAGTGAAGAGCAGTGTTACTGTAGAGTATGTTTACTGAAACTTGTGGTAGAAAACAATCCGTAAATATCCCACAGTAGTTATAAACCTGCGTGGGTTGAAGGTCGATCTTTGAAAAATTCTATGATGAGCAGAATAGCTTACGGATGAATTTTAAGCACAGGCATATTACATCCATTTGTATTGGACAGTTTAGTTTAGCTATGGAATCATGTTTGGCCCCTTTTTCCATAGAGAGTCTGGGTTAGACTGGGGCAGTGCCTGGGAAAGCTGTTTTGTTGTAAGGGTAGGAGGGAAACTGTTTATCTTAACAGAGTAATTACTAAGTAAGAGGAGCTGACTTTGAAAATTCAGAGCAACCCTTGTAGGAGAACAGAGTGGGCTGGGTTTTGGGGGGGTCGGAGGGAGAACGAAGATAAGTTGGGAAAGAAGCAGTTTTGCTAAGAGCAGAAGGAAATAAGATAGGAAGGAGGGGAGCCCCATCGACTGCTGGAGTTCCTGAGTTGGGTGTGGAAAGGGCTTAGAACACTCAATGTGTTATGTGCTGATAGAGAAGTCAACTAGAGAGGAGGGAGTTCACAGCAGATTGAATAATTGCAGTTTTGGACTCCTTCCAACAATTCCCAGTGTCCTGTGAGTAAGGGTAGATGGGCTAAACTGGACTGCTTAATTAACCACGTTGTGATCCTTGCTGGTTGGCCAAGGGAAAATATTCTGCATGGTACCAAGTAACCAAAAATGCTTACTAACTTAGGAAAGGTAATTGTTTCATTCAAAAACAGAGCTAAAGCTCTTTTTAGCCTTTAATTCTGTGACGAGGGTCTTGAGCTACTAGACGCTGCACAGTTTAGAATTAAAGAAGTAGGAAAGCAAATGATAAAACTAAGCTTCTGCATGTAACTCAGCTCTAGACATTGATCGTAGTGCGTTCAGAGGATGACGGGAAGAAAGCATAGCCCTCACATTAAATGTTTAAAGCAAGAAGTGGCCAAAACATTTCATAATTTAGAATTTTCATACAAAGGAAAGTGCTCCTAAGTTTTGTGGCTTAGTTTTACTGTCTGGCCGTGTGGAGTGCTGGGTGGCTGTGCACTGTTCTCTAGTTTATACGCTGGGACTTTAGTAGTTTCTTTGAATCCCCGCAGTTACTAACGTATCATAGAATTGCGGGCTCTGGACCCTTCCAGTCCTCACTTCTGTGTCTCCCTCTGTGTGTTGACTTTGGCAAGGTGGCTGACTTTTCAAATAAAGGTGCTTGTAAGCCCATGTGAAGATGGAAACAGACCTGACTCCGCAGTGCTGTCCTCTGATGCCAACAGGGACCTCACTCCTTTCTCTCATGTATTCAGTAATAGTAATAACAGCAAAAATGATAATAATTATAATTTTATTAATTTTTATAATATAATTTTTATTGTTGTTAATGTTTCATGAAGGTCATGTTTTCTCTTCCTTTGGAAGGCCTTGCCTGATACTTATTTCTGCCTAGGAATTATTTTTAGCTTTTCATATAAATATGATCCTTTTCAAGTAAAATATTCAGTTGTGCTCCTAACTAGTCTAAGTGGTTCCTGTATCAGTGACCCTGTTTTAATTATTTTGTCATGGTACAATTATGTACATGGTTTAATGTGTATGTGTGTCTGTGTGAGTATATTGTGGTGTGTGTGTTCATGTTCCACAAATAAGCATCAATTTCCTTGGAACTCAACTTATAGACAGTTGTGAGCTGCCTGACCTGGGTGTTGGGAATTGAACTCTGGTTCTCTGGAAGAGCAGTGAACCAAATTTTTCCAGCTAAACATTCAGTTTTGTTTGCCAAAAGAGCCCCAGCTGCAGGCCTGATCTAGACAGTAGACATTAACACACTGTCAGGGAGGTAGGTAAGTACATTGTGTCATTCCACGATGTCAGAGTTTATTCAGTAGCAGTACAGGCACAGGTATGCAGCTTTGGTTGGCAACAGTTTGCCAAGAATAACAAAGCTGCAGAAGAATTAAAGAAACTTCAGAGGGACTTGAGATGCTGAAGAGGGGAGGTTATGGAAGTGAAGAGTCAAGGTGTATGTGTCGGGGATGTCGGGATGTATGCTGTGAGGAACTTTTAAATGTGCTGCTGCTGTTGCCGCTGCAGAGTCCGTCCACTGCCAGGTCCCAGGGTCAAGCTGAGCTACAGAAGGGCCGTGTGGTGGAAGCTGTAGAGGTGTAGGATGGGACTGTGTCCCAAAGGACAGGACTGTGCCACTAATTGAAGTACACCATGAAAACAGCAGAAGTCACAGCTCTTGAATAGTTTGGGGGTTTGGTGTCCAATGGCCAGATAACAAGTCAGCCTCTTTGTTGCTTTATGGCAGTGTTAGGTATCCTGTCCAGGTGAGGGAGTAGTACCATTTTCTTAGTCTAGTGTGCCTGAGAAGTTCTTGGGCTGCCTTTCTTAAGATTTATTATGTCCGGGTATTCCTACAGCTCCCTTTTACTTTGGTAAGTTAAGGATGGCAGTGTCTCTACTTTTAAGAATGAATTATCAGTCAGTGCCTCATGGCCACTGACAGATAGGTGGTCATTCATATGGCCCACAGTGCAGAACAAGTCTTCATCCTCAAACTGTAGTCTATCCAGGCAAAGCATGGGGGAAACTACTGTGGGAAGAGTAGAATACAGCCTTACGCAATACAGCATAATTTATACCAGGGCAAAGCTGGTGTTTCATGGTGTTCTTCTAGTCCCTTTGGGAAGTCCAAGGAGCTAAGGCACTGTAGTAGTCCTTACAGTAGGGAAGGGGCTCCCAGCACCCAAGCCTGGAGAGTCTGGCCATAGACTTCATCAAAGCTCTGTTGTATTCCAATTACAGTTCACTAAGACTCAGTGCTATGAGCCACCTCTTGAAAGAGTAGCCTTATCAATGGGAGTTTTAAAAGTGAGGCTTTTAAAGATGAGGCTTTTAAAAACTTCAGTTTTGAAGATGAACTACTTAAGTTACATTTTTGTTTAGTATAGATACACAAGTACACGTAGACCTTTTTTTTTTCTTTTCTGTTTATTATAGAAGGAAAATCATACTTTTATATCTGGCAGTTCTCGTATTTTTCCCGTTTGTGGCATGCACATAGCTATGAAGGCTGTATTTTCCAAGGTTTTAACAGTTGATTCTTGAAGTACAAAGTATTGGATTTGAATCTTCGTCTGTAATTCTATCTATGGGAAATCATGGTTCCCATGTGGCCTGTGACGGTGCTGTGCATGGGAGTGGAATGGCTGTCACTGTGTAGAACAGAAACTTGGTACATCATCATCATCCAAATCTGGCTTAACATTGTGTGTCGTTGCTCCAGTTTAACATGGCCTGCTTTGTCTCTGAAGCTGAAATGGCCATTGTTTAGGGAGAGTAGAGTACTGAACACTGAGGGGACAAGCTCAGCTGTTTGGCATAAAAACTGCTGAACTCACTAGAGATGACTCAATGTCTGAGAGAGAATTCCAGAGCCTTTCTGTCATTCACTGCACAGTGGAGACAGAAGCAGAAACTAGAAACATCTCGCTTTAACTATTACTGTATCTTGGTAACATGTAATCCTTTTGACTTTTTACATGGTGCCACCCTGAATGCTGCCGTTTCTACACTTGGTTTTGGTTTTTACAAAAGCTATGTTAGCCCTCTTTAACCTTGTTTCCTTACAACATTCCTCACTGTATCCATGGTTGGTGGTGGAAACTCCAAGTGGACAGTGTTGTGTTCTCAGGTCCTGTCCATATATAATCCCAGATGCAGAGCTGGCAGGCATTAAGGGTGTATAGGAGAAACTGGCTTCACCAGTGCAGTTGGTACCGCTGAAAACATGTAAATATTCCTTCTTAAAATAATAGTCTAATTTACCAGTTAAGTTGAAGATGATTGGTATTTATTCAAGAAGCAAATCCTGACTATAAATAATAATTTCTGGACTTTAAGTATCACAGTAGGAATACACTAAACCCCCTAATGGTGGGACCACATTATTTTAAAGTTGATGTTTTACTCTCATGTGATCCTGGAAATGTGTTTGAGATGAGAGTGGCTTAACGCATTTTTCCAGGATGTGTTTCTATGAAAACCCTCTCATCTGTCCTATCTGCACGTGCACATGGCAATGCAGTGAGAGGAAAGTTAGAGAGGAAATCACCGTCTGCCATTCTATTGGCTCACATGGCAACGGGGGAGCCTTTGACCCTTATTTTATTTGAACCAATCAAATATTTGGTGACAGTTGCCCAAACAAAAAGTTTTATTTCTGATTTTCCCTGTTTTTCTTTCTCCAAATTTATACATTATTTTAGTCCTGGTGATTTTGCTAAACAAAAAAAAAAAAAACCCAGTTTTTACGCACCAGTAACTCAACTTTGAAAAATATCCATTCAGGAGAATGTGCTATGGAGTGAAATGCTTGTGGTGAAGATGATTAGCTCCGCAGACTTCCTGTAGGATTTCAGTTTAGCTGTAGTATCATCATCTGCCCTCAGTTTGTTACAACCAGAAATACTTACTGGGTGATAGTCAGCAATCCGTATTTACACAAATACAGGCATTTAACAGTTACATGAGTTTTCTCTTCCTAAGCTCTGCCTGAGCCCCTTGACTGTAGGTAATGTGTGACTGCAGAGACGTGGAGCCAGTGAGACAGCTCAGCAGCCTCAGCTGCTCCAGCCTGACAGCCGTAGTTAACTCTCAGACCACGTAAAAAGTCTCACGCGGTGTTGGACATCTGTAATCCCAGCGCTTGCCCAGTGACTTGGAGCATGGAAATGGGAGAATTTGCTCATTACAAGTGTTCATTACCATGCTCAACCAGGACGGTGTGAATGCTAGACAGACGTTCTACCAACTGAGCTGTATCCCCAGCCCTGGAAGTTAGTTTTTTGTTTTATTTTGTTTGGGTCTTTAATGTAAACTCTGTGCCTTTTCTATGTGTTTGAAACCCATATTGATCCTAGTCTGTCAATAGTTTCACTTCAGACCTAAGCTCCTAAGAGTCAGTACTCCTTAAATATACTGTGCTGTCACAATGTGTCAATGCTACCAACATGATCCCTGCCCGCTTCCTGCCTCCTGCCTACGTAACATTCCATTTATTTTATGACATCTTTAGATTACTTGAAATCCAAAGTTCAATGTAGAATGCTGTTTTAAGGAGTAATAAAGAAGTGTGCACATCCGAGTGCGTAGCTCTGGATGTGTGGACGCTGAGGAGACACTGCCTCCTCCTTCAGTAGTTCATCCTGGTTTTCATGAGTATCTTAGTAACTTGCACATCACAGTGCACTTCATTCCTGAACACCTGAGTATACATGCCAGTGTGTAGAGTTAAATATTTGTGGCTGTGTTCTATATATAAAATATGAAACCATCACAGATAAACCTCTCATTTTGGAATTATTTTTTGTTGTTTATGCTGTGGTGCTGGACACAGAAGCCGGAGTGGTTTGCACATCCTAGACCATGAGCAGCCACACACTAGCCTTTAGAGCTTTTGGTCTGTGTGTGTTTCTAGCATGGATGTATATACACATACATGCTTGCATGCATAAATCGTAGGCTGTATATAAGAATTTGTGGTTATAATAATTTTATACATATACTGAATGTTAGTAGTTGAGATATATGCATTCTTAGCAATCTCTAGATTTCTTTTTAGGAGCTTGCTTATTAAAAGTAGTAGGGCTGCAGCTTTGAGGCAGAAATGCTAAAATACATCCTTTTCTGTTAATACAGTACTAGGAACAGCATAGGCTACAAAGTCGTCATGGTTTTGCATCTCTGTAGATGCACATTAGGTGTTTGAACTGGTCTGCATCTTAATATGTGCTGTCAGTTTTTACCATCAACATGTTAGATACTTGGAATGTCAATGTTCCAGTTGGAGTTTCTTTCTTAACATACATTTTTATGTTTTCTTTCTTTTATATTAATTAATTAACCTCACTTTGTAGAGCAGTCTGGCCTCAAACTCAGATCCATCACGTCTGACTCCTGAGTGCTAGAATTAAAGTGTGTGCCACCGTGCCTGGCCCATTTCTGTGCTTTGACCCCAAGTGTGCAGCACCCTTTCCAGGCACTGATTACATTTTGCAGCACTCCTTTAAAAGTAATAAGCTTTTTTTTTCCCCAACATTTATCTTCTCTACTCGGCCTTTGCTCTAACCTCCTCTAGAATTCCTGCAGGACTGGAGGTACTTGACACACATGTGGTTGATGTGGTGGGCACTAACATTTGAAATGTGACAAATGCTAGCTTTAATGTTATTTCATTCATACCAGTATAAGCATACAGCTATCTATGACCTCTGTGTGATACTGAGCAGCCTGGTTTTATAGCTGCTGCCACCCCAGTAGATTTTCATGTTTTGTCATTTATTTCCTGACTTCACTCAGTATACTTTGATTATTTCTTTAATTTTTGGAGGGCATTGATTGACAATCTTTTTTTTTTTTTTAGTTTTTCGAGACAGGGTTTCTCTGTGTAGCCCTCGCTGTCCTAGAACTCACTCTGTAGACCAGGCTGGCCTCGAACTCAGAAATCCTCCTGCCTCTGCCTCCCAAGTGCTGGGATTAAAGGCGCGCGCCACCACCGCCCGGCTTTCTTACTGTGTCTTCTGTGGCCAATAATCGATGAGCTTAAATGTCTATACTTTTCTGTTTGACCCTCTGTTGCCTGTTCTTCTAAAGCTTATCCTATTCGTTCAGCATTCATTGACTTTTGTTTTGTAGGAATGAAAGTTATTTTCTTCTTTGTTGCTAATGATTATGATATCCGTTCCTCTCTTCCTTCCCTTACTCCAGGTCCAGGTCCAGGCTCACCCCCAGCCTCTGGCTGACATACTCAGTACTGGCTTTATCCTTAGAGATGAATGAGCATGGAGAACCTCGTTCCCTCCACTCCTCACGTTCTCACAACTATACTACTTCTGGTGCTTGTTCTGTGTTGTTTCTGGACAGGGTCTCACTATGTGATCTTAGAGAACTCCAACTTGCTTAGGAGAGAATTCCTACATTAGGTTATTGAGGTGAAAGGCTCACCCTAATGCTAGACTGAAGAAAGGAAATGACCCAGCAGTAACATTCATCTCCCTCTGCTTCCTGAGAATCCAGTGTGACCAGCAGCCTCAAATCCAACACAGAAACACTGTCTCTCCTAATTCCGTGGTCATCACTGTTTCGGATACAGAATAAGCACTCTGATGGGACTCTCTTGTGAATGCACCATATTGTCTCATTTAATCCTTGAATCAGTGATTGGGCACAGGTACTGAAAACTGCGCACAGCAATACGGAAAAAACATTTTAATTGATACTGATATTTTTAAATTAATATGTCTAATCTTTAACTAGTTTTTTATTTGCAGAAACTTTTGAAAATGACCTTTCTCCTTGGAGTTGCTCGTCTCCTAAGTATTTGGCATTGATGTGGCTGGCAAACCAGTGTTGATTGCATTGTTAACCAAATTCCAGAGTCTGCATCTCAGAGCTGATAGATAGGTCTTAAGAGTTAGGGAGAGGGCTGGAGAGATGGCTCAACAGTTAAGAGCACTGGCTACTTTTCCAAAGGTCATGAGTTCAATTCCCAGCAACCACATGGTGGCTCACAACCATCTGTAAAGGGATCTGATGCCCTCTTCTGGTGTTTCAAGGACAGTGTGCATATATATGTGTGTGTGTGTGTGTGTGTGTGTGTGTGTGTGTGTGTGTGTGTGTTTATAAATCTTTAAAAAAAAAAAGAGTTAGGGAGGACTTCTGCCTGTTCTCTAGAAGAAGTGGCTATGGAGATTCTATTCTATCCCCCTTAAGTGGAACATCTGGGTGTACTGTCTGCTCTATGAATGAGTGTTGTGAGGCGAATATAGGCTTGTTCAGATTGTTCAGATATTAACTGTCTCTTTTAAGAGTTCTAGCAAATTATGTCTTTTAGGGAAATGGCCTATTTCATCTAATTAGTAAAAAGAGAGCTTATAATCTCCCTTTATCTGCTAGTGAATGTCCTTGAAGTCAAGTCATTTCTATCTTCTCTCCTTTTGCCAACGTTGGTTAGTTTGATGAGTTAGCAGTTTTTCTTTCTTTTCAAAGAGCCAGGTTTGGGGATGTAGAGTGCCTGCTTACCGTGCTTGCAGCCTGGGTTCCATGCTCAGCGCCACACAAACAGAGCATGCTGGTGATTACAAGTAATTACATGCCTGTGCACTCTAGGGCTGGAGGCAGGAGGATCAGTTCAAGGTCATTCTCTACTGTATAGTCGCTCAGAGATTAGCCTGTGCTAAAATGGGACCCTGTCTCAACATTAGACCCTCAGACTGTTTACACTGATTCTCCTTTATTTATTTTATGTGCGTACATAAATATGGAAGCTAGAGCTCAGGGCTGGGTGTCTTCCTCAGTCTGTCTCCGTTTCATTCATTCATAAATAAATAAATATTTGTATTATTTGTAATGTGTGTCGCGGAATGTGTGCGCATCAGTACAAAGGCCAGCTCAGTGCAGCTGTTGTGAGCTGTAGCCTAGATGAAACCTGGGTGTTAACTCAGTAGGAGTAGTAAACACACTTAACCAGCCGTCTCCCAGCCTCTGCTGAAGGGTTTGAGTGAGGATTGGGCGGGTCTGCCAGCCCAATCTCTGGGATCCTCACTGCTGGGAGTGCCCTCAGCTATTTGGAGTGGAATTCAAACCTGCTTACATAGCAAGGCCTTACTTTCTGAGCCATCTCCCCTACCCCTTATTTCCTGTCTTTTAAGTTTAGCTTTCTGTTGTAACGTTTTCTCTTTTTTTCTAGTTACTTTGAATTTTATCTCTTTTTTCTAGTGTCAAAAACTACTAATTTTGTGTCTTCTAATAATATTCAATTGTTTCATTTTTCTATAAATATAGTTTTGTCACCTGTTGCAAATTTTGCCATTTTATTTTTATTTAATTCATAATGGTTTAGGGTTTCCCTTGAGACTTCTTTGGCCTGTGTATTATTTGTAACTATACTAAGCTAGAGGTAATTAGAGTGTTTATCTAACACAGGTGAGACCCTGGGTTCAGTGCTTAGACTTATAAGAAAGCAAACAGACAAAAAAACGTAATCTCTGACAGATTGCTGGTACTTCCCTAAAGGTATGAATAATTTTACCTCTGTCTTGAGGGTATGACCCTCCTGAAGCAGGACAGAAAGCTTTTTAAGCAAATGCGTTTGGTTAAAGGAAATTACATGAGCTGATGATGCAGCAACAGCAGAGGAAATAGTCTTGTTGGATAATGAACATTGGAGGCTAATGTACTGCTCCCCCTACCTCCACCCCCAGCTATCTTCCAGACTTGGAATGCAGTGCTAATCGCGCCTTATCTTGCCTTAACTTTGTTCTTCTCCTGCCCCAGGAACACAGAATTCCAGTTCTTTTTAGAAGACTTTCATATCCTAACAGACTACTTTGTTCGATTACTTGTTATAGCACTGTCAATTTTGCACTCTTGGCAAGCCCCTCCACCAGCTAAGCTACCTCTCCAGCCCCGGCAAGCCATTTTCAATAGAGCAAGTTTGCTGTTGAGTTTGCTTTGCCAAGGTATCTTTTGTATTCAACTGAAAATCTTTATATTTGATATAAAAGTATATTTAGTAACTGAAATTTTGTCTAGTTTATTTTAATATATGTACATACATATATATTTTAATATATACATACACACACATATACACACACACACTTATTTCTAGAAGTCCTATGTAAAATTTGGTTGTTAATACTGGCCTCTATGATAAAGGGCCATGAAACCATGTTGGGTGGTGTTTTCATTCTGCTGACAAATTTAGCTGTCTGCAGTATGTGTGAACTCCACCCAGACATTGACCTGCTTCCTATTTTGATCAGGTCCAAACACAACAAAAACAGCAATAGAGTCTTCCTGTGTGGCCTGCAGCTATCAGATCTGCAGGTTATTGATGCATTTCCAACTAGGAACCATAAGCAAACAAGCTCTGCTGCAGAGAGCTGCACCCTTCCTGTCATGGATTGGATTTACTGTGGAACAGATTTCGGAAATAGGTTTCTGACAGTTTCAAGTTGTGTTTATAAAATGTTACAGGGCGAGGTCTTCCTTTAACTAAAACTATTTCCTATCTGATGTCCAACTAGGCATTAAAGTCTTTTTTTTTTTTTAATTCCCTCAAGTAGAGACTTAGGTTGTATTCAATAATTTTGGTTACTTCTGTAAAAAAATGTACAAAGATTTTTGTATTCCAGTAAATAATTTTAAAAAGACTTAAAAAAACATATTTTTAAAATTAATTAATTTATTTTATGTGTATTTTGGTTGCATGCATACTCTGAAAACATCAGACACTTGTGAGCTGCTGTGTGGGTCCTGGGCATTGAACTCAGGAACTTCAGAAGAGCAGTGAGTGCTCTTAACCACTGAGCCATCTCAGCAGAATCCCAAAAAGACTTTTAATATAAAAACATATACTAAGCAAAAAATACTTGTAGCCTGTGACAGTCATGGTTTCAGTATTAGAGTTTCAGGATGCTTTTTTCATATGTAGATATGTAGCCCAGCTGTGTTAACTAAGAAGCAGATGGGCCTTAAAGACTTTGTAGGTTAGTTGAGTGTAACAGCATCTTTATCTAGTACATCTGTTATATATATTTTTAAAGTCAGTAAAATGTAGGCCACCCACAAAGGAGTCCTCTGAGGCCTGTGGTTGGTGTGAGCTGAGAGTGCTGTTATTATGTAACTGTGTTTGCTGGGGCTTACCTCCACCCAGCTCAAGCATGGTGAGTCTGCTCTCCCGTAGGACTGTGTTGGGGAGCATGTGCTGTCAGACCAGTTGTAATGTGGCTGCTGCCTCAATACTGCATGTAGTGAACGCAACTCATAGACCGCTTCTGCTTGGTTTGCAAGATACTCACACCAGTTCCATGTCCTGGAAGCCTCAGAATAAACTGGAGTCAATAGTTGAGTTGAACTTGATAGCTTTCAAACACATTTTATCATATTAAGAGAGAGAGAAGAGAGAGAGAGAGAGAGACAGAGAGGACAGACAGACTGTGTATCATGCTTGTGTGGAATTCAGAGGAGTTGCTTCTTTCCTACCATGTGGGCTCAAACTCAGGTCCTCAGGCTTGGCAGTAAGCTCCTTACCAGCTCACAGGTATTTTTTTTTTCTTTATAAGCTTTGTTTTATTTTATTTTTTATTTATATGAGTAACTGTAGCTGTCTTCAGACACTAGAAGAGGGCATCGGATCCCATTACAGATGGTTGCAAGCCACCATGTGGTTGCTGGGAATTGAACTCAAGACCTCCAGAGCAGTCAGTGCTCTTAACTGTTGAACCATCTCTCCAGCCCCAGATATGGGTTTTATATATTTTACTTTGTGTCATGTCATTTTTGTAAAACTTTTTTTCAATTTCTTGGAACTGGTAAATCTTTTCCTCCCTCCCTCCCTCCTCTCTCCTCCCTCCTTCCTTTCTTCCTTCCTGTTTGCTATGGGTCTGGGTCTCAGGCTGGCTTTGAATCTCTTCTATAGCTCAGGTTAGCCTAAAGCTGATGGCATGGTTCTACTGCATGCTGTCAGGCTTTGTGAGCCCACATCACCACACCTCCCTTTGTGAGTTAATTTCAGTAGCATGATAATGAATGTAGTAAAATGTAGCAACCTAATTCCATTGAGCCCTTAAATAGCTGTTTTTGAGCAGTCAAAGCATAGTGCACACGTTGACATCCGGAGTTCAGTTCTGTGAACCCATGTAAGGTGGAAGAAGAGAAACAGTTCCACAGAACTGTCCTCTATCTGCTTTACTCTGTGTGTACAGATCCATTGCATGCAGTGTGTGTATATACATGTACACATCCATGTGTACAGATCCATCCATACTCAGTGTGTACAGACATACACACATTTAGTGTGCAGTAAATATCTAATTGCCAGTGATAAAGTTTACATACTTTGAAATAAAAGAATATTCATTAAAGAACACACAAAACACAGCCGGGCCGTGGTGGCTGGTGCACGCCTTTAATCCTAGCACTTGGGAGGCAGAGGCAGGTGGATTTCTGAGTTCGAGGCCAGCCTGGTCTACAGAGCGAGTTCCAGGACAGCCAGGCTTACACAGAGAAACCCTGTCTCAAAAAAAAAACAAACAAAAAAACCCCACGTAACACATGTGTATGTATGTTCATATATACATGGATGTAGTGCACACATCTCTGTATGCATGATCTTTTGTTTTGATCTTAACCCTGTTTGGTGGCCTTGGTTAAATATTTAAAGCAAAGTGCTTCCCTAGATAGATGCTCAACATTCTGACAGCTTTTTGTTGTATCCAAACAATTTTGAATTTGATTGGCTGTGATTCAAAGACTCTAATGGTTTCTTTCTTTTTTTGTTTGTTTGGTTTCTTTGTTTTGTTTTGTTTTTTTTGTTTTTCGAGACAGGGTTTCTCTGTATAGCCCTGGCTGTCCTGGAACTCACTGTGTAGACCAGGCTGGCCTCGAACTCAGAAATCTGCCTGCCTCTGCCTCCCAAGTGCTGGGATTAAAGGCATGTGCCACCACTGCCTGGCCGATTCAAAGACTCTAAAGTTCAGAAACTTTTTCCTTCCTCTACCCCTTCCCTCCCCCTCCCCCCCCCCCTTTTTTTTTTTTGACAGTGTTTTACTATGTAGTAGTTCCGGCTGACATCGAATTTGCTATGTAGACCAAACTGGCCTTCAACTCAGAGATCCTTCTAACTCTACTGGGATTAAATGTGTGGCCAGCACACCTGACCAGACATTCCTCTCTTAACAAATGAGTAAGGATTTGTTCACCTTTCTTTTGTCCTTGCCTTCTTTACCTAACCCAAGTGTAAAGCCCTGTATGGAGTCTGCCTTGCTTCAGATGCCCACCCTGCGTCTTCTCTCAGAGTGGGTGTGTCTGTCTGTCTGTGCTTCGTCAGTTGTGAGCGGCTCTCCAAGGCTGGTTTCATCAGAGGCTGTGCTGGTGCTGGGGAGGTTCAGCCGTGTTACCGGCTTCCTTACAGATTTCAGCAGCATCAGCCAGCTGTGTGTGTGATTCGTTAATCTCACTCATCTAACCAAAATGTGTTTCGCTGTCCTAGGTTTACCGACAAGACTGTGAGACTTTCGGGATGGTGGTGAAAATGCTGATTGAAAAAGACCCCTCGTTAGAAAAGTCTATCCAGTTTGCACTGCGGCAGAACTTACATGAGATCGGTGAGCGCTGTGTTGAAGAACTCAAACATTTCATTACTGAGTACGATAAGTCTACTCAAGATTTTGGAGACCCTTTTTAGAAGAAGTAGTGCCCAGGTCAAAAAAGTTTTTTTAGATGTTTTTCTCCTTGGATTGTATAAATCCTTACTATTTTGTGATGAAGAGAAATACTTTATGATAGCTGAGCACATTTCTAGTATTAAATAAACATCTACAGTAGCTTATAAAGTATCTTAATTAGAAGGTTTCCCCTGTGTGTAGAACATTCTATTCTATCTTTATACGCTTCCTCCCTCCAAAAATAATGTTCGGTTATTAATGTTCAAAAAGAGCGATTCTGGAGAGCAGCTTTCTGTATTTAGCTCATGTTCCACAGTCTTCCATGATGTTCTAGGATAACCCTGTTACCCTGTGAAGGTTCTTTGTATTCGGGTGTTGATTTCAGCAGAGTACTGAGTACTGTGAGACTTCTTTATTGTTATTCTAATTGCTCAGCCTTCATCATAGTTTGTAAACATCTTCCCCCTCACTTTCTGATTGGTTTCATAAAACACTGATGGCCTATAGGTGAGGAGAGGAAAGCAGGACATTAGGGCAGAGATAGGAACTATGGGAAGGTTTTGTGCAGAGAATTTGCCACCCAGACACAAAGGAAGTCTGACTTTCCGGGACTGAATGAGAGATAATGGACTACGTGACAAACGTGGACCAAAATAAATGGGTTAATTAAGTTATAGGAGCTAGTTGGGAACAAGCCTAAGCTATAAGGCCTAGGCGTTCATAAATAATAAAAGTCTCTGTGTCATTGTGCGGAGCTGGTGGGTCGAAACAGTCTCATGATGGTGATCATTTGGTCTCAGGAGTTTAATTTGATCATTCCAGGTTGCATACAATAGTGGCACTGTTAGCGTTTGAGTTGGTGATGTCAAAACATGCTGTCTTAATGATACTATCGTATGATATTTGCCTTGAGAATAATTCTTATCCAATATAGAAAAAAAGCACTTGAAATCTGTAAGGATCTGTTAGAACAAAATGTCCCTCTCAAGTCAGTGAACTTAGTTCATCTCTTCTGTGAAGTGCTCTGGAGGCTCGCGCCTGTTCTCTAGACAATATTATAGACTAACAGGAGGGGCAATCTGAGATGCAAGATGAATTTTAACTTGATGTCTCAGCAACCCTTCTTGTGGGTATAATAAAAAATTAGAATGTACAGAGCACTTAAATTTTGTTTTAGGCCCACACTGTGTCAAAGAGGGGACCTGACAAGGCACTCATGCTTGTGTTAAGTTACAGATGACTCTGTTAACCTCCATCATCTCAGTTCTGTAGACTCAGAGGGTCTCACTCTTCACAAGTGTCCTCGGAAGACCAGGCCAGCACAGCTACCAGCATGCCGTGAGTGAGCCAGTGAATAAGTGAAGAGACAGTCAGGATCTTGTGCTCACTTCCTGGTCCCTTCCAGTAGTTCATGGAAGCAAAAGACATAATTTGTGACAATAGGCACCTTTAAAATCACTGTTTTAATTACTGCCCAATCCCATTATCTACTTTTTTTTTTTTTTTTAAAGTCAGGGTCTTACAGTATAGCCCTAGCTAGCCTGAAAATCTCTGTAGACCAGGCTAGCCTTAAACTCACAGAACTCTTCCTGCCTTTATCCCTGGCATGCTGGTGTTAAACCCATGTGCCACCATGCTCAGGACCCTTTTGGGGTTTGTTTGTTTGTTTGTTGTTTTTTTTTGGGGGGGGTTGTTTTCGTTTTCATTTAGTTCTATCCTTTTTTACTTTTTTATTTGAGACAGGGTCTTGCTGTGTATCCTAGGCTGGCTTCAAACTTTCCTGCCCTGGCCTTTAACTCCTGGCATTCCTGCCTCAGCTTTCCTGAGGTGCAGGTGTGAGCCTCAATGCTCGCCATTACGTCCAGTGGCCTCTATGATCCCGTCTGCAGAGATACCCCTCAACCACACACAGATTAGATTTAAAGTACAAACAGCAGTATGATTAGTCTGTTTTGAAATTTTAAAACTAATTGAGGACATTTTTTTTTAAGTTCCCTAAGTGAGACCGCTTGGAGTTACTTTTGGCCTTGCGATTCTATCCGTCCCTTATAGAAGGGCATTCCTCTTGAGTGCATGCGGTGGTCAATGCTGGTCACTTCAGTAGGGCTACATGCTTGTTTCCTTCTTCCCTTCCACTGTTCTCATCTCTTTCAATCAAGTTGTTAACAAGCATAACTATAAAATTTGAGAAGCTACCAAGGCAAATAAATTGTTTGCTTGGTAGAAATTTTTAAAAAAGAGAATCTTACTAATACATTATTTAAGTGAAGGTTCAGCCAGTAATCTTCCCTCAAGTCACACTCAGCATTGGAAGCTCATCCCAGCTCACCGTCAGCGTTGTTCTGCTAGGCTCAACAGTGTTAAATGTTTTGTTTATCTTTGTCTTGTAACATGTCTTTTAACATCTAAAATTCATGTGTACTAGAATATGTATTTTATAAAATGTTTTTTATTCTATAGAGACATGTTTGTAAATTATCAATTGTTTTTCATTATACCTAACTCGTGTGATTAGTTTTCATTGCCTCACCATTGATTCTATAGAGACATGTTTGTAAATTATCCATTGTTTTTCATTATACCTAACTCGCCGGTAAGTTTTCATTGTGTCACCATAAGGCCTTGATGATCAATATGGGGGAAGCAGATACTGTAAAATGCAAAATAAAGCATCTAACACTAAGCAATGAACTGTCTCCTCTCATTTTCCCCAGTTCCTCTGACTGAAGTGTAAGTGTTTTCATCTATGCCTGCATGATAACTCTACTAGTCAGTTCACCTCTCAGCAGCCGGCTAGAAAGCGCAGGATTGAGGCACTATAACTTGGATGATTTCTGGAGTTTTGATGTTACAGAAGCCAGTTCTCATAGTGCCCCCTGCGGAGCTGGCTCTCTGTACCAGTCTTGGTTCACAGATTGGGATGCTATAGGTATTCGTGCTTGTCAGCCTAAAGCTGACTTCACCTTTAAGTGAAACTTGACCCCTGAGTCTTGGAGAAATAGGATTTATTCAGACTGAGAGTTATCAGTAGTTCAGAAGGAGAGAATGCAGTAGTGAAAGGTTAGTATGTACCTGTATGGCCAAAAGTCAGCTTTCATTGCTGTGACAGAATTTCTTTTTTATCTTATTTTAGGCCCTCAGTTACTGGGCTCCACTGTTTCTGGATCTGTAGTAAAGCGTGACTTACTTCATGGTGGGGAACTTATAGCAGAGCAGAGTTGCTTGATCCATAGTAGTAGCCCAGAAGACCATAGAGTTAGAGGGAGACAGAGGAGTTAGTGGGAGAGAGGGAGGGAAGGAGCAAGAAGGAATTCGACACTTGTGGGCCTTTTCCTTCTCCTCAGCCTCTAGATACCACATTCAGGGAGTGTCTTCTCCCTTGATGTCACCTTTTGAGAAAGAGCTTCACAGACATCCAGAAGTATGCCTTTCTACTAATCTTCTAAGTGCTTCTCAGTCCAGTCAAGTTGAGGTAATAGTCGTGACATAATGCAATGGAAAGAGTGAAGGAAACAAGACTGAAGAACTTAAGTTGAAGACCCAGAATGCAGAGCTCGGCCTGTGTGTGCACAAGCACAGGGAAGGGACGGAAGGGGAAAGCCTCTCTTAGTGATGGGGAGACCTTGAACCCCAAACCTGAATAAAGTGATGTCCCCCAACCAAGAACAGAAAAGGTCTTTCAAGAAAACCCACCCTTCTCACCCTTTTTCCTACTCTGTCTAAAATTGGGTATATATTATCTCCAGTGCTTGCTTGTCAGCTCAGAGGTGTCTGCCACAGCAGATCTTCATGCGAATTAGCTTGCAATTATTATACAGTTTCCTTATGTTTTTTTCATATACATATATGTTAATCTACATCTCCCATTACTCCCTGGGGTCCTACTCCTGATCCCTTTCTCAGGTCTTCCCTGTGTATTTTTTTTTAAAGGGTGGGGGTTGCCCCTTTATACAGAAGCAGAGATGTGAATTTATTATATACAGCAGCATGGACACCTTATTAATGGCAATACCAGTGAAACAAACCAACCAACAAACAACAACAACAAAAAAAAAACCCTGCAACCATTAAACTACCTGTTAATCTTGAGAGACCCTCATGAGCCCCTTGCCACTCCATGACAAATTGTCACTCTTATGTGGGTCTCTGCAGGTATTCAGAGCTGTATGAGGGGATGGCATGCCTAGAAGACAGTGTCACAACAGCCCACCCCATCCTTTGGCTCTTACATTCTTACATCCTCTTCTCTATTCTGTGAACTTTGGGTGACCTCATGACTAAGTATTTCAGTTACCCCTGACCCCTGCAGGAAGAAGCATCTGATCAAATCTGGCACAGGTGCTAATCTGTGGGCAGTCCTGTATCATTTACAAGGTAAATCGATGGCATTTTCGTTTACCAAATAGCAACGAGAGTTTCCCACTAGGGCTTGTGACCTCCCTAGACTTTAGCTTTGCTCCGGATTTGTGCTATTTTCTTCGTTGAAGTTATTCTCACCATTTTCCACTTGTCGGGTTTGGAATGGCTTTCCTTTAGTTTGACTCTGCAGTGTCTTCTTTGTTGCAATACTCCTCAATCAATACCCATTCCCTGCTGCTTTGAATTGCTATTTTTCCTGAGCAAAGCACTGTGCATGGTAATATACTTATTGTTTACTTCTTAATCTCTCTTGTGTTAGAGGAGTCTGTCCTAACTACAGATTACTCTTCTAAATGTGTGCGTGTAGGTTGGGGATGGAGGAGTATGTACCTGTGTTTGCCCACAGAGTCCCAGAAGTGTGTCAGATCCCCCGGTGCTAGAATAGCATGTATTCCTCCTAACCTGCCCACTGCAGGTCTTGGAATCCAAACTCTAGCCCTCTGATAGAGCATTGAGTACTCTTTCTTAACCACTGCACCACCTCTCCAGCCCTCCAACTACAGACATTGGAGTTGAAGAGTAAGTACATCGTCTCCCTTCTACAGGCAAAGGTGAGTTACAGGAGAATGTTAAGCATGTTACATCAAGCTTCTTGCTTATGACTGAATTTGAAATTACATGAATAATGTTACTGCCAAAATTCATCGATTTCTCGTAGCTGTCAACTGCTTCCTAGCCCGGAGCCATTCACAGATCCTGAAGGAAGAACTCTGCTGTACTTTGCCAGAATTGAAACTAACGTCAGTTTCTCTCCAGGGTCTGGTGTATCACCCTAACCTCCAAGGTAGGCTCTGACAGTTCCTTGGCTGCTCCTTTGGGGGATTCGTGGTGGGTGGCAGCCTGTGCCATAGGCAGCCATTCATCCAGTTGTCCTCAGAGCTGGAACTGTTGAGAGCACAGGCTGCGTTCTGCTTGCCAGACCAAGGTTGGACTACAGATGATGCATGGTTTTCATGCCCTGTCTGCCAGCTCTTGAGAGTGCTGGTGTTATGCCATCCTATTCAGTAAGCAAGAAAGAACAGCTTCGGGGTAGGCGTGAAACAAGTTACAAGCATACACTCTCCACTTTTCCAAGGCTGACTGGATACTGCATAGCTCCTACTGTAGTTGCTCCCTGCTCGTAGTTAAGTGGATGAACTAATTTCTTTGCTGAGGAAGTGCTGCTCTGGACTGGGGGTCTCTGTTTTTTATCCATTCTCCAGCAGTGTGCAGCCTTCCTCTTTTTGCAAAGCCACTGATAGAAGGAACCTTGGTCCCTGTGTTGTGCCATTGTGTGAGGTTAGAGTAGATGTCCTTAAGCACGTTACTTTGTGGCAACTTGATATGGAGGTTTTTTATTACATTCAGGTTCTTAACTTTGTCACTCATGGTGGCCTGAGCAGGTCACACCTGTCCTACATTGCTAGTGTCCTTACCGCCCTTGGGTTAAGGGGAAAGAACTGAAGGTATAAAAGGCTTCACCAGTGCTCTGAGATTATCAGTGCACATCCAGCTACATGTGGCAATGACAGATGTCACGGTGACAGACGTGGCAGCCTAGTATGCACCATGTCCCATCAGGACCTGCATGTTGTCTTCTGGGCTTTTCCACACAAGATGATGTTTGACTCTAGATTGTTATTATTATAATTGTCTAAGGCTTTAAAGGGTTTTCTCCCCATTAAATAGGAAAAAAAAAAAAAAAAGACCTTTCCACTACTTTTGTAGAATAGAATATACTATACCATACTGAATATAGCTTCAAACTCCAAGGAGCAGCTAATCTCTACTTCAGTATGTGATCAAGGTCCAGCTAACACGTGGTTTCTCTCCATGTGAAACTGTTCACATGTAATTCTTTGCCGAAGAACTTTTTTGTTCCCTGCAGTGCTGAGGGTGAAACCCAGACCCAGTGAGGAATTCACTGTCGTTTTTTGCTGTTAGTGACAAGAGAAGTCACAACATACCCAAAGGTGCTGCAGCTAGCACCTGTCAGAGCCAGGGCTGACCCCGTCTTTCCAGTCTGTGATCAGAATTGTTAGACAAAGTAGGAAAAGTTGGTTGTCATCTACAACTGGTTCAAATCTTGCCACGTGTATACACGGGCTCGTTCTTATACATGTAGCTAATGTGCAGTTTAAGTGTAATGGATTATATGTACACATATATACAATTAGTAACATTGTAAGGCCATTTTTTAAAAAATCGTATTTTGGTGTATCTCTGTCTCTATCTGTATCTGTGTGAACTTGTTTTATGTTGGTTCATGTGACTTCCTCGTGAGAGCTACTTCAGAAAAGACCACTGGTCCTGACAGGGAAGTCTGTTGGTAATTGAAAGATCTGCAAGGCAACGCAGAATGCTAAATGGGGGACCCCTCTTTCCAGTTAAAGCTGCTGGGAAGCCTGTGAGGTCTGGTATTCTTACGGCAAACGTGCTGAGGCTGACGTGAAGCAGGTCTCCCAGCCCAGACCTCCTGATTCTTGGGAGTCCAACATGCTATGGCCTCTCTTTGTGAGATCAGCTTGTGCCGAGTGTACTGTCTTCCAGTAGTCACTTCATTCCATTGGGCAGGACTACTAGGCTGTCCAGCAATAAGGGAACTAACTATATTCATCTTGATAAAAGATATCATGTATGTTGTCAGAGGTTATGATTCTAGATTGGCCTTTAATTCTAAAGTTTGTAGAATACCACCACCTTGAATACATAATGCAGCATAAGAAACGCCCCTTCCCAGCAATCAATAAATTGCTCATGAAACTGAAAACAGCAAAGGTCGCTATCACTCGGGCAAAGGGACAGGCTTCAGAATGGGAAAAGATTTTTACCAGTTACAACTCTGATAGAGGGCCGATGTCTCCAATAGACAAAGAACTTAAAAAGACCAGACATCAAGAAAAAAAATAACCCAATTTAAAAATGAAGCCCCAATCCAAACAGAGAGTTCTCAAAAAAAGATGAAAAAGCAGCAGCTGCAAAACCCTTTTAAATAGTTCCATGCCCTTAGTTGTCAGGGAAGTACAAATCATGATGACTTTGAGATTTCAGCTCATATCAGTCAGATGGACAAGATGAGTAAGTAACAGTTTATGCTGGTGGGGACTTGGAGAGGGAGAGCCTTCATCCATTACTAGTGGGCGTGCAAACTTAGGAAAATCAGCGTAATGCTTCCTCAGGAAGCTGAGAAAAGATGCCTTAGAATGCAGCTGTACATACTTACTTAATGTATATACTTAGAATACAGTATATACATTAGTATTTAGAAGCTGGCGACTCTCATAGAAGCCAACTCCTAGCCTCTCCTGTAACACAGTGGCGCTGTAGCAGGCAGTCTGGGGTACACAGTCCAGCTCTTGTCGTCATGTGCTCCCCGTCTACTGGGAGGGACAGTAGGTGGCATCTCCTTTTACTTCTGCTACTTCTGACTTTAACTGCAGAATTAGACCATGGACTAGGGGACAGCAGATACATACACAGTTCTTGTCTGTGCGCACTTTAAGGACTCCGGTGAAGACCGTATAGCCTTCAGCATCTGTCTCTCCACTGTATGATCAGAGGCATGCATCTCCCAAGTGCTATTTATCTAGGATCAAACTTTGGAATTCAGTGACTGAGCAGCATACACTTTAACTGGGTCTATTCAGGCCTTTTCTGCAAGTTTAGTGCTTTATTAGGACTGCTACAACTGCCTCCAAGAAAGCTACCCACGTGCATTCTCCTTGTGTGAACCATGAGAATCTTCTGGAGGAAAACTGGTGGCATCCATCAGCTTCCAATATGTAACGTTTTCCCCAGTCATTTTTCTGCTCAGCGTATATGCACATGTGCCACTGTCGTATGTATATGGGGAAATGCCAGATATATCACCAAAGGCCTTTTTGAATAATGGAGTACCCCCAAACAGAACAGTTATTAAGCAGTGACGTGAAACAAGCAAGTGTAGTCATGGGGGTGTGTGAAAAGAAAGTCACGGGGTAGAGCTCACCACCTCTCTGTTAGAGACTGATCTCAGGACCTTGTACACACTGAATCCACACTGCCACCCCCATCTCAAGGAGACTTAAGAGATACTCTGTGTTTGGAACATGTGAAGGGCGTGCTGAAACTGGAGATGAAGAGTGGGAAGCAGCTTCAGTGTTTGTGTTTGATTCTGTTGGCAGGATTTCCGCCATGCTTACTCTTCACTTTCACAGTGACCTGTTCTTGACGTGTACGGGACCCTGGAAATGCCAGTGCAGCTGCAGAGCAAGAGGCCCTCTCCCCGTTGGAGCCTTTCTGAAGGGCCTCTTTCTGGCCTAGTCCTCTCCAGGGATGGACACTGGGAGGCACTTGTCCATAGGTTTACCTACTGGAGTCATGCCTGGCCCTTCTGAGACTCGACAGCTTTCCTTTGGTTTTGATAAGTAGAGAGTCTCAGTTCCTCAAGTCTGGGGTTCAACAGAGATCTTTTAGGAGGACTGCGGACTTTACCATGCCTGAGCACCAGAACAGAGTGGAAGATTCAGACTCGAAAGGTACTTTATCATTTATTAAGCCTTTATTAAACACCTCCCTGAAAGGCCCAGGATGACACCAGGACCTTTAGTTAGGACCAAGATGTAAATGCAAGGACAGCACAGACCAAACTACCCGCTCGTTAGTTCAGATCCATCATGACTCTCCACTGAACCAGAGCCTCATGAACCCAGGACTGCTCTGGCTCATTCTTCCTGAAAAAAAAATCTTAAAACTGCAACTGGGAACCCAGTTTTCAAAATTGCTTTTTAAAGACCAACAACAAGTTGGAAGGAAAAGGGCAGAAGAAATAACCTCTCTGTACACAGACGGCCACAGAAAGCTCTTAGTGTGGGCGTTATCACCTGCTGAGACACTCCCCCTGCCAGGGGAAGAACGCCCAGATAGCTTCTCCTTGGTTTCACCATATACTCCAGAGGTATGTGTGGGGTTTGGGGTTTTTTTTGTTTTTTGTTTTTTTTTTTTACATTTATACAGTTTACAAAGCTTGACCCATAAATAACACTTGTGAGATTAACAGGGCCTAGTACCAAGTATGTACATAGCCCCACCATGCATACAGAGCCTTTTTTAATATTGAAGGGAAAAAAAAAAAAAACCAACTTTCCATCAATAAGCAATATAAATTGACTGTCTAAACTTATAAGCCCTGACTAAAATACAAGCAGTCATCTCATCCATAGATGCTGTTTCTCATTTCCTAAACAAATCTAGCACGGCCGTGTAACAAACATCTTGCAATTCAGGGATATAAAAATATCAGCTTTAAAATCTGAACTGTACAGTATATACATTAATATTTGCACCGTTAAATTAGGAATACACTTAGGTCTATGAAATACTACATATAAATAGCAAGTCCTTTCGATCTGTAGTTGGGAGTAATACAATATGTTTACCTGGCTAATAAGGGCTGAAGGGAGAACAGGTTCTCTTACACAATGGAGCACACAGTGTTAGCTAGGTCGTCATGGTGACATGCATGCCTCACAAGACACCAGTCAGGACCTGAGCCAACCTGACTGAATTAACGACAAGCACTATTGCTTACAAAGGTGGCTATCCATCTTCTAAAGCGCTCTGTCCAATCACCTGCCGGCAGTTTCTGGAGTGTTCTCGGGCCCAGAACTATGGCACTATGTTACTATGGCACCGAGACTGGAGAAACCACCCCTTTCGTGTGTTAACCTGACTGTAAACACAGTGGGGCTCTCATTTTCATAGGCCAAAGAAAGCACTTTACACTATTTTAGCGACTTTCCTAGGATGAATAAAAGGTCAAAGTCCAGGCTAAATGACTAAATTTTAAACAAAGAATCTCCATGTCTACTTGGTTAAGAAATGATACAGTTTTTGCCCTTGTGACCCTTTTTCTTCTTGGATTTAGTTGTCCTCTGATTAAACTGTGGGGTGGGCAGTGCAGACGCTGGACTGGAAAGGTCATCCGTATAGTAAGTGAATCTCTGTGGCCGCGGCTGAGGGATCGGCTGTCCAAGGAAATACCCTTCTTCTTCCGAGTCGGAGGAGGAAGTGGAAGACGAACACCAGGAGTCATCGTCGTCCCCGTAGAGCCCCAGGAACCGGTTCATTCCTGGGTTCTGCAGGGCGTAATCAGACGTGGCGTGAGCATACTGGCCATAGAGATTGGCATTCTGCATGTATGCTTGGAGCTCCCGGGCGCCTTTATTCTGTATGAATTTCTCATAGTTATCAGGGGTATACAGCCGAAGTCTGTCCTTGGCGGAGTACTTCCTTTCCGTGACCAGGTTCAGGGCGTTGTCAGACCGCGACTTTCTACTTCTCCGGTGGCGATGGTGGTGAGGCCTGGATCCCCTCTCTTCAAAGTGATACACTCGTCTCCGAGTCCGTTCGCTCATTGGAGGCTGCCGGATTTCGATGTCGTAGCTTCCGTTGTCGATGACGTCATCTGAAAACTTGACCTGCTGTGGTCGGGACTGAGACTTGGATCTTCTGAGCACCGGCAGGTGCGCTGGTTTTTCCTCGGGGATCATTTTTTCTGGGCACAGCTCTGAATTCAGGCTTTTTAAGGACTCTGCACTCCTGTGCAGCATGGAAGAATTCAGAGTTCCCATATTACTCATTTTCTCACAATCCTCCGCCTCTATCTCCTCAAAGTTTTGGAGAGAGTATAATGACGGTCTTGGCTTGGTTTCTCCATCCACTGATGCCCCTGCAACAGAACCCAAAACACAGTGTGAGATTCTCCCAAGTCCTAACATTCTCAGAGCTCTTAAATGTGATCCAGAAGAGCATTTCAAGGAAAGGTGCCTATTTAATCATTTGGTTACGGCACTGTGTGTTGTTTACCAACCAAGAAGTAGGAATCTTGTTAAAGCTACTAGGGAACCAAAAGATTGTTCTAGCACAAGGCATGAGCAACAGAAATGAGCACCTATTCACAACATTTGTTCACAGAACCCCTTCAGTGTGGGTGATCCTCTTCAGCTTAGGCAGAGGCCAGCAGCCTGCTCTATGTAGTCACACTGGAACACATCTGCCCAGATGCTGTCTGGGGCTGCGACCCCCAGTGGCAGAACTGAGTAGCTTGAACTGAAATGATATGGCCTGGCCAAAAAAGTCTGTCTACCTACCTATCTCTTTTTTTTTTTTTTTTTTTTTTTGGTTTTTCAAGACAGGTTTTCTCTGTGTAGCCCTAGCTGTCCTGGAACTCACCCTCGAACTCAGAGATCTGCCTGCCTCTGCCACCAGAGTGCTGGGATAAAGGTGTGCGCCACCACTGCCCGGCTTAAAGTACAAGCTATAATGTGGGGGGGAAAAAAACTTAAGTTTTTTTTTTTTTTTTTTTTTTTTTTGGTTATCTTTTGCCATAGGGAAATCTAGAAATTTTTATTTTTAAGAGTTAAAAAAATCTTATAACACACTCAAGCTACTTTTAGTATCTTAAAATGCATTTGGTATCATCTAAATACAGAATATCTTACCAATAATCCAGACACAGATTCCCTTATCCAAGCTGGATTTCAGGCTATGTTCAGAATGTTATACATATGTACTGAAATACAAGACGCGTCTGTTTTACTATCTTGTGGCACGCAAATGAAACCACCTTCATTAGTCCAGAGGCTTAAATAATACGCCCCCTACTGACACTCAGTTGTCACTAGTGTATCAACCTTTTAGTGCCTGTTTTTTCAAACACCCCACAACCCTTGGATGACATACCAGTGATGTTGGACAACGCCAAAGAATCCATCGAATCCCGGACACTCTGCTCTGGTTTCAAGTCAGATAGACACTCCAGGGAGTCTTCATACCACTGGGTTTGGTCGTGATTATACCCTACAGCACCATGGTCCAGATCTAACTCTTGTAGCCTTCGGCTGCTGGCAGGGCCTGGATGGCTGCCGTAGGCAGAGTCACCCAGCCCGTCTTGGGACTGGGCCCAATACATATCAGACTGATACTTTTTACTTGCGAGGCTCTGGTGATTCGGCTTTACCTCGGGCTTATTTGTAACCATGTTGTCGGGTATCCAGTGCTCACTGGCTCTCATATCCACCTCACTCGGCTGCTGCCGGAAGAGATTCTTATCGCCGAACTTGAGGAGAAGCTGTGTCATATAATCTTCATGCTCAGCCCATTCTTCGGGGTCTTCAGAGGCTTCCTGATCTACTCTGGCTTTCCAGAATTCCTCATTAGCAAAACCTGCTCCCTGCCTGGAGAGACTCATGTCATCTAGCTTCCGAGAAAGGGTGTCATCGGCGTTGCCGGAAAGACCTGGGAATTTGTAGTTCAGGGCAGGAGACAGGAGAAGAGACTGTCTGCACTGGTCTGCGGAGCGGCTGCTTCTGCCCACCCTCACGCTTCGGCGAGAGTCTCTCGATCGGGCCGACTGGAAGGCAGAGTCAGAGGAATCAGAGGCGTGGATGTCTTCCCCGAGGCTGCAGGTCTTGGAGCAGTAAATTTGACCTTGCTTTGGGAGGAAGGGGCATCCCAGCAAAGAGGCCTTACACTGCGCACAGGAAAAGCAGGCCTCGGTGGCATGCCAGTGTTGCCCGTCGTAGGTCATCTGTGCGTGGTCCACACCTGTTTTTAAAGGATAGGAAAACAGTTAGGGTCTGTGCAGAGGTGTGACCAGGAGAGAATTGTGGGTGGTAGAAACGTTCCAGGCTTTTGTTTTAAGGCAAGGTCTCGCTGTGTGGTCCCAGCCAGCCACGAACCCAGGGTTGGCTCTGAGTGCTGGGACTGCAGGTGTACACCACACATCTGGGTCTGTGCTGCCTTGGTCAGGTATGAATTACATATGCTCAGTTAATCTTCCTGATTTTGCAGATAACATGTTTTTCAATGTATCTATTCAAAAAACTATTTCTAATCCCCAAATGGATAGCCATAACACGGCCATCAACAGATACACAGAGCGATGAAGATTTAAATCGACCAATATGTTCCTCACTGAGGCACCGTTTGGTCTTACCACACGTACAGGAATCAGGTATCCTGCACGGATATGTTGAGTGCGGGGACTTTTGTATTTCTGTGCCTTTTTAGTCGATACTTTGGCTATTGGAGATGGCTTGGGGCATAATGTTGAAGTGCTGCCTAGTGATTCTACACACATGCAAATATAAATTCTAACCGTGAGCCACCTGCTGCTGCTAAGAGCTCAGCACTGACTTGCTGCCAGTAATATTTTCAATGGAATGTTTCAAACACACATGAAACAGATATGTTAATAGACTGATAAAAATAGTGTGACCCGGGCCTTTCTAATACATGTAGTTCCCTGGGTTTCATCCCTACCACCACCACCACCTCCTCCCCTGCCCAAAAGAAAACGGAAACTCCCCAGAGGCTCATGGGAACTTCAACTGTGAGCTTCCCCAGAATCACAGCTCACTTGGCATTCACTGATTCTGTGATTGCTGCTCTGAATAACCAGAATCCAGTATTCACCTGACAATCACTGAAGGGCCGTGTATTCCGATATGTGTGAGTTATACCTTAATTTTCACAAACGTTAAAGAGGCAAGGCCTCGTGAGTAATCACAGACGGCTGTGTGACAGGGCAGACGGCGTGGGTGGGAGCGACACTCACCAATATGCTCCCCACAGGTTTCGCAGTACTCGGCATAGAGAGACTCGAAACAGCCACAGCAGAAGGGGCGGCCGTCCTTCATGATGTATCTCTGCCCTCCCAGGACAGTTTCACACTCGAGGCAGCAGAAATGCTTCATGTGCCAGTGGCGGCCCTCGGCTTCTGTGCACTCGTCAGCAAAAATGATCTGTGTAAAGAAACACAGGGCGGCGTGATGGAGGATCAACGTGTACCATCTCAGTGCTGCACAGCTGGCACTGGCTCTCAGATCTGAGCACAAAGGCCCTGGAGCAGGTTCTGTCTCAGGGATTCACTTGGTGGTGACATTCTTGATGGAGGTAGCCTTCGTGGTGGCTGTAATCGGCTAAGTCATTAGGAAAGGTGAGGAGAGAGAGAGTGTGTGTGTGCGTGTGTGTACGTGTGTGTATGTGTGTGTGTGTGTGTCTTGCTATAAAATGGCTGTGTCCTAGTAGTGGAACAAGGCACTCATCTCTGCCCAACTACATGGCACGAGCTTCTTTGGGGTATGTGCTGAGCAAACATGGCTGGCTGGATGAGACCCAAGAGTGGGAGAGGAGAAGATGGAGAAATGGTTCGTGGAGTGGAGTGAGCCCTGACAGAGCAGGAGGCTGACACATTGACAGGGCACCCAGACATGGACCCAGACCGGCATGGCAAAGCTCTTGCTCCCAGGACTTAGAAAAAGAGACCGGTTGAGTTTCCAGGACAGAGTTGGGTGACGGTGTGCAGAATGAGAGAGACTGGTGTGAACGCCTACACATCAGCAGTGTCAATGGAAAGAAAGGAAGGTCTGGGCAAGGGAAGTCCAACCCCAGGCTGTGCGTGTTTGCATTCAAAGCCTTCAGCTGCAAGCTCTGAACTTTTACAAGGAAAAGTGTAAAGAGTGAAGGATAGCTTCACGTTGACAGGGGTCTTTGATTTGGAAGGTTACCTTGTTCTAGTATGTTCTATCATTGCTCTGCTCTAATTTTCTACCCTTCTCTTGTTAACCCTTGTCAGATGGAGGACTTCTAAAGAGTAATACTTTTCCACTTGTTTGGTTTGTGCTAGTCTGAAGAGCATATAGCTCTATTTGGTTTCTCAAGACAGGGCTTCACTATATAGCCCTGGCTGTCCTGGAATTTATTTTGTAGACCAGGCTGGCCTGGAATTCTGAGATCCACCTGCCTCTGCCTCCTGAGTGCTGGACTTGAAAATGTGCACCACCACCATGTGTCGAGCATATAGCTTTGTAATCATAAAGGTCTGACCCACTGTCTTAGTTATATTGTGTTTTACTCCTGGTGTTCATCATGTAAGAGAGAACAGTCACCTCTGCTACGAAATGTGCATGTGTGTCTATTATAGATAGCTACAGATCAGTATTGGCTTCATTCAGTGTTTTCATTTCACTGACCAAGACTTGTCTACAGAACAGAAACCGACAGTGTTGGAAGGTACACTACATGAATGTTTGCTTAACATGAAGAAAGAACGTTTCTTCATGGAGGTAGAACTCATTTGTCACACTGTCCCTGAGGAAGGTCTTGGCAGCATCATCTGGCAAAGCACACGCTAGCGTCATGTACCTTTTGGTCTCTGCATGTTTTAACTGAAGTCAGGGCCTGTGGGCTGTGCACAGAGCTACAGTGGTTCTGGGATTGTGTGAGCAGTTGTGCAGGAATGCTTCATCTGACACCACGGGTCCACCTGCACACTAAAGACTTTAAAAACTGTTAGATTGCATTGAAGAAGTATCTGGGTGGGTGTATGAGTTTTCTGTCCCAGGCTGAAGAAGATACAGCAAGGAACCCTGGACTGCATCTTGGGATGCTAGAAGGACACAGAAGAAGACCTGGAAGTTAAAGCAGGAGGATTAGAGGGTCAAGGTCATTCCTACAGGAGACTCCTGCATCTAACCTAGCTACAGGAGGCTCTACCACTTTTAAGGCTCATATATTATTAACTTCTAAACTTAATTTTACTTCATCTTTAACCCTTATTGTATCATATTCCCTCTGAGCACTATGACTAAATAAACTCACCGATGCCTCCAAACATGGAAAAGGAAATCTAAATAAAACCCATTGGTATAAGTCCTGCTCTTACACGAATGGTGGTTTCTTGCTTTTTCTATCCTCCCTGTGATGGTTTGTATATGTTTGGCCCAGGGAGTCGCACAGGAGGTGTGGGCTTGTTGGAGTAGGTGTGTCACTGTGGGTGTGGGCTTTAAGAGCTTCATCCTAGCTGCCTGGAAGTTAGTATTCTGCTAGCAGCCTTCAGATGAAGAAGTAGAACTCTCAGCTCCTCCTGCACCATGCCTGCCTGGATGCTGCCATGCTTCCACCTTGATGATAATGGACTGAACCTCTGAACCTGTAAGCCAGCCCCCAATTAAATGTTGTCCTTATAAGAGTGGCCTTGGTCATGGTATCTGTTCACAGCAGTAACACCCTAAGACACACCCCAAGGTGATGGAAGATGCCATCACCAGGAACTGGAAGAACGGTGTTTAGTGGCTCTCTCCAGTATCTTGTCAACTTTTCCCTAACTTAAAGTTAACTTTAAAATACGAAGCTTGGTAGACATCATGGTATGTATCTATTATCCCAACTCTAGGAAGGTGGAGGCAAGAGGATAGGGAATTTAAGTTTGAGACCTGCTTAGCCTCCCAGGACCATTTAAAAAATACCAAAAACTTAATCAATACTACTACTACTAATAATAATGTAAAAGGAAGAAATGCCTTTTACACAGTCATCCGTCTTGCCCTCTCCTGAGCCAGTCTGTCTGTCCATATCTTTGCTGACTGTATGCAACATATATCTACTACATTGAGATTTTTCCTTCCTGTGTTTGTGAAACAAAAGATCATATTCTGCATATTCTTATATTCTTATGCAGAGTTTTTTTTTTTTTTTTTCCCTGCATTTCAGAGACAGCATCACGGGCAAGCAAAAGCACCTGCTGCCCTCTATTTTTTAGCTACATAGAATTCCAGTGAGAACGGGCAGCTTTATCTTAAAAATATCCATACAGAACAAAAGCAGGAGAGTCACACGTATTTTGCTTTGTTGGGAACAGTGTGGAATATTGGCCATTGGCTTATTTTTCCATCATTAAGGGGTGACCATTCTTTTTTTTTTACCTCATCACAGGCTGAGCACCGAGGTTTGAGCAGTTCGGCGTGGTGCCTGCCACAGTGGATTTTTCCATCCTGATAGAAATAGATGAGGTCGACCAGTAGTTCATTACACGTGAAGCAGACAAAGCAGGACGGATGCCAGCATACTCCAGGACCCGCACGGGAGGCAAACACTGCGACCTCCCCTCCATTCATCTGCAACCCGCACTAAAAACAAAGACTTGAAATTAAAAATGGTCCTTCACCTAAATTACCGGATTTTCAGCTTTTCCCACTTGAAAATAAACCGCAGGTTTGTTAGGACAGCTTTGATTTCTGTCTACTCCTGCTGGTGACTAAATGGCTATCCCACCTTCGATACATCCTACTCAGCCACTCTTTCCAGCTCTGTCCAGTGTGTCTGAGCTGATCCCTATTCATAGATACTTTCCTGTGGGGTGCGGTTCCTACTGAGAACCATAGTTGGGGGTCAAAATGTCTTCATTATATCACGTTTTAACTACAGGGTTTCCCCCCTGCAAGACAGAGTTTCATTCAAAGAGACTGACTCCTGTGGTCACATAGCAGACAGTGAGTAAGAAGTTTTTAGGGGTGTGCATCCACTCCCACCAACTCTCTGCTCGATGTAGAAAGGGCCCACCTGTTCACACACTGCACGCATCACTGCTCTGGACAAGAGTTTAATGGTTCCTCTTCCAAGAGCTTCTTTCTTCCTCTGAGTACTGAACACCTGCAGCTCCTTTTTCTCCTCTTCGCTTAAAGACTGGCAGTACCGCACCTTCATGGGAGAGAGAACGGAAGTGCTCGATGGAAGGTCGTCCTTACAGGTCTTCATTCCCAAGAAGTCAAACAGAAAGACTAGCTGCTCTGCCTCCAACCCTCATTTATCACATGGCATAGCTGGAAGTCATGACACACAGACTTTCCACCCTAGTACCCGGGACCTAGAAACCTGTAGATCTTTAGGAGTTCGAAGCCAGCCTGGTCTACAGATCCAGATTTAGACCCTGTCTCAAAAACCCAAAAGTAAAATGGACCTTAGTCTTTAGAAAGGGGGCACACTATCTGACGGGACAGGTGTGGTTTATTCTTTTTTAAATGTCAACTGATTGCAGGGAAGATGCCACCTTCCTCAGAAGGCTGAAACTGACTGTTCTCAGTCCACATTCTAACAGGCGCTCAGGTCTTGAATGCTGAAATACCCTGAGGTGCCCAGCCTGCACATGGAAGGAAACACTCCTGGTAATTGGTGGGTAGCTGAAAACACTATCTGAAACAACTTGCTTCTGCTATGAAACAACTTGTTTCTTCGCTTCCTGCTATGGTGCTCTTTTCTCTCTTCTCTTTAAAAAAATGATCAAATGAAAGAAAGGAAAGCTGTATTTTTAGGGTGTGTTTTAAGAGAGGACTAGCCTGTGGAGAGCTGGGATTTCGGAAAGGCCCCTTGACGCTTACTGTTTGTTTATTTATTTTTTTACTAATTAGCTTTCCTCCTGTGACTTTACCTCGTTATCGTGTGGAGGTAACTGGTACAGAAGCTGTTTAATCCGGTGCTTCTCTCCAGGGCTGTTAACATAAGGAACCTTTTCCTCTGGCAAGCATGCGAAGTAGAGCTGGATCTGTGGAAGCAGAAGGCATCATCAGTACACAGAAGGAAGGGCTGAGCCGCCTGTCTTTACCCTTCTCTCCTTACAGGGCTCGGCCTCCTGCAGCTAATGAGAGGACCAGCTGAGCCAACTCAGCAGAGGTGCAAACCTGCATCTGCTAGCATGCACTAGCATCCAGCTGCTAAATTGCTCCTCAGGAATGCAATTTGTAGTGACAATTAAGGGCGCCATAAATTATGCGCAATCAAATGTGCACATTTATGGTGACTCTTCTCCAGTCTTGCAAAGGTCAGCTGAGGGATCAAGGGATAGTGCTGGGTGAGTTCTCTAAATGACCACACAGGCTGTGTGACAAGATCTAACACCCAGCCCCTCTACACAAACAGACTCGATTTTCTCTCTGAATTCTATCCAGTTCTCTCCAGCATCTGGATGCCAGGCTTCCATGGGTGGTGCCTGCAGTGTCCAGCCTCACCTTCCCCAAGGAAGCAGGAGGAGGGGGATGCTGAGCTGATCTTAGCTACTTTGTTCCCTCTTATGAACATCCCTTGATGAACACAGCAGGATCCTGCATTGCTGAGATGGAACCAAAGGCATTCATTCAAGTAAAGAAAGGTTAGGGACCTGGGACTTGTCAGCAAGCAGCAAGTCTACAAACACATACTAACCAAAGATGTAAGGGATCCTTTTCACAAAACAGTTTGTCAAACTCCACTCCCCTAACTGCTACATTAGCGTACCTTTCCTTCCTGGATTGTCCTAGAAGATTGTTACTTTACTGTTACTTAGCCAGTTATACACTGGGTCTTGAATGTATAAGGATTCTCTCTCTCTCTCTCTCTCTCTCTCTCTCTCTCTCTCTCTCTCTCTCTCTTTACTTATTTATACACACACCAGAAGAGGGCATCAGATCCCGTTACAGATGGTTCTGAGCCACCATGTGGTTTCTGGGACTTGAACTCAGGACCTGGAAGAGCATTCAGTGCTCTCAACTGCTGGGCCATCTCTCCAGCCCTATCTCAAAAGGAGTTCCTTTCCACCTCCCAAGAACGGTAACTCACAATCAGGTATGGAACTGGTTGCATCTTCTATTTTGAAGGATAACTTGGCCTGTACAAGATCTGCCAATAGTTTTTAATAGCCTCATCATAAGGATATTGGGAAATAAAAATAGATCATTCCCATCTTTAAAACAGGGGAAAAAGGAAGCACCACTATGATACTTCTCTAACCCCCACTGTACTTATCAAAGGCCACATTTATGGGCCACACCGCATCCCTCTTCCACAGAGGAACATTGTGGAGAACTTGCCTGGAGGTGGTCTTTTATTTCCTTTTCTTACTGAAGCTTTGAAACATGTAATAGTGGCACACACCTTTAATTTCAGCACTTGGGAGGTGGAGGAAGGTGGATCTCTGAGTTCTGTGAGCTGGAGGCAAGCCAGGACTACACAGTGAGGCCCCATTTCGAGAGATAAACGCCCCTCCCCCACCCTCTACCATTTAAAAAAAAAATCCAAATCAGGAATTCTTCCCTAAAGAGTGACTTGTGAAAGTCCTATCAGGAACACCTGTGGTGCCCTGCGTTTACATTGGTCACCACAGCAGAAGCAGAGCATTGCTGAGGGCTGAGGAAGACACAAAGTGTCTACTGAAACCAAACCAGACCTTAGAAAGCAAAGCTAGCCAGGGAGGAGACATCCACACTTTCCTGGACAGCAAATCAAAGGAGAGACAGCTTGCTTCCTACCTGCTCGGGCCTGAGGCCGGGTGGGACCCAGGCATACTCTTCGAGCGCACAACCGGAATCATCGTCTGACGTGGAGCTCCTCTGGCACCCGAAGGCCAGTTTGCTCATTTTGGGTTCCATCTCCAAAGGCATAATAATGAAGTTTAAAACCCTGGCTTCTCAGTCACAGGACATCCAAAGACGGTTGCTGTGGGTGACACAGAAGACACAAAGTGTTAAAAAAAAAAAAAAAAATGCTTCTCTACCAAGAGCTTCTAGTTAATAAGGTCTACACATTGATGGGCCCAGAGAGAGTGAGGAAATGCCTGGAGTCGCTAACTTCAAGGCCCAGTGCCAAACAGTTAGGAAGTGACCCCCTTAACCAGCTCAGTACCAAAAAAACAGGCCACCAAGTTTAATATTCTCAGTTGCCTTTAAAAGATGCCTCTTGCTCATGGTTTACTTGGTAAGGAAATGGCTCTGCCTGACTAAGTTACCTACACATGAGATCCTTCGAGGTGTAAGAGTTTAGACAGAAGGGCTGGGAACTGGGCTCTCTGCCTCACCCAGAAAGCTGGCTGCAGAGACCCTGAGAAATTCCCCCACATTTCCTAAGCAAGTTTTCCAAGTGGGGCAGCAGAGACAGCTGAGAGCGTATCCCTGAAGCAAACCGCACAGTTTAAACTTCTAATCCCTGACATCAAACTTCACACACAGACTCAAAGGGCAAGCAGTCAGTGAAGCCCTCGATCCCCTCAACAAACAGTAAAGGAAGACAGGATACAGTGCCAGATCCCCACTGGACTAGCTTGGTGACTTGATAGTTTAATCTCATTATCAACCAACATATAGGAGTGCTTATTGAGTGTGAAATGGAACCAGCCCGCTATTGGTCAGAGTAAGAAAGAAAACAAGAACCTTCACGACTCCAGTTTTCTTTAAACGTTTTGATCTTGATATATTTTGATATAAAGAAGTGTGTTGGGGGCGGGGCAGAGAGATGACTGCTCTTGTAGAAGACCTGGGTTCAAATAACAGCACCCACATGGCAGCCCACATCTATAGAGATCAAGTTCTAGAGATCTGGCACCTCAAAACATACATGCAGGCAAAACATCAATGCACATAAAGTAAATAATTTTTTAAAAAATTGTGATTAGTCGGATCTAGTCACTTTACAGAGAGGGTTCAAGGATGGCAAATGACTCTTGTACAGAGTTAAAGCCGCTGACTTGAAATCCTAACCAAGCCTAGCCCGAGGTAAAATGATGTTTCTGTAATTCTCTTAGTGCAACACTAAATACTTAGTGGTGGGGTTGGGGAGTCACTTGTTAAAATACACGGCTAGCAAACTATCCAAGGACATTTTAAACTTCGCCCTTTAGAACAGCTCACAAAGGGTCAGAGTTAAAAGAGCACCTGCCTCATGGCTGCAGTCATTCCTGCAGGAGAAATGGTGACTCAGCAAGATACAGCCTCAGCCAGTAAACTGGGCTTTCATCCACCCCAACAGAAGGGAAGGCAGCCTCATTTCCGACCCCATGGCGGTGAGGCTGTCACCTTCTGACCCAGTCATGGCACACAGGTGCAGACAATTCCCGTCTTAGGGAAGACTCTAAACAGAGGTGCATTTCTCCACCCCCTCAATAAAAGGGGATGTGTTAATGAAAGTCAGAAGACAGCTTGGGTCTTTTTTCCCTTTTGCCCTGAAAGATCCGCCCCCATGTGTCAAAGGAAGAGGACTAGAGATTAAGACTTTAATTAGTAACTCATGGGCTCTCACCAGGAGAACTGGTACTTTCGATACAATTTAACCTGAATTTTGAAATGGGAGCATTTGTCTGTTGCCAAACCTGACTGGGGGGTGGGGTAAGAGAAAAATAACCGAACATAAATATTAAAAAAGAACCTAAAAATTAAGTGTTACTCTATTTTCAAAACTAAAAACAAAACAAAAAAAAAAAAAAAAAAAAAAAAAAAAAAAAAAAAGCTCTGCAAATTATGACAGACCGTGTTTCTTCCCTAAAACAAAGATCTGAATCCCTTTTTACAGCTGTACTCTCTGACAATGTGGGGTGTGTCACTATCCTGATGGAGGTGAATCATGTGACATGCCACCATCCTCCCCAACTAGTCACTTGGATACAGTGACCTCATTTTAAACCACAAACTCTCATAGGGTCATCCCAGCCTTCCAATAAACTACCCTGGAGACTTCTTTCTTTCTTTTTTTTTTAAGATTTATTTGTTTTATGTATATGAGTACACTGTCCCTGACTTCAGACACACCAGAAGACATCATCAGATAGTTGTGAGCCACCATGTGGTTGCTGGGAATTGAACTCAAGACCTCTGGAAGAGCAGTCAGTGCTCTTAAACCGCTGACCCATCTCACTAGCCGAGAATTCTGTTTTGACAACATAAACAGTACCACAATTCTAGGAAAACAAGAGAGTCACTTTCATCCAAATGTTAGCTTCCAGTTTTACCAGTGGTGTGGCTACCATACCTGCTACCATTAGCATTACACCATTTAAATGCAGTATGAACCAATGTAACCTGGGAGATGTCTCACTCAGCACATACTGAGCCTTAGGGCCAGTTGCCCAGTGTCATGGAGTTAAGGGGCCTTAGAACCAGACCCATCTGGGTGAGAAGAAAGCTGGAAGTTGGCAGAGTTGGTATACTTTTTCAGGGATTAACACCAGAGTGATTCACCCCGCCTGAGCCTCAGGAAGTGTTAATACTTCCATGCCTCCTTCCTTTGTCTTTTCTCACCCCTCTTTCTTGAAATCTAGCTAGCTCCTTCACCATTTAAAAAGAAACACACACACCAGCCTGTATGACTCCTCCATCATCATATAATTGTCAAGAGAACATCTGGGAACCAGGCAGAGACATACATACATGCAGGCAAAACATCCAATCACATGAAATTTTTAAAAACAAAATTAAGAAGGTAAGTGATAATCCATTAGGAGCTCAGCTTTTAAGTAAATATAGCCAATGTGAGAGGAATGGTTACAAATTCTACTGTGTATGCCCCTTGTTTCTTTCGTGGCAGCCTGCGTGTGATTCATTGGACTGAGCCTCTGGCTGGCAACTTTGAGCATAGTGAAAAGTGCCCACGTTTCAGAATTCCAGAAACAGCAGACAGAATCCAGCTGGGTGACCTAGAAACCCACTGTTCCCCTGGAATGAGGATAGGCTGGGTCACCCCAGTGTAGGAGCTGAAGTCCAGAGTCCAGTCTTTTGACCTCTCATGTGCTAGTTCAAGTTTCCTGCGGGTGCTTTTCTCCTGGTTGTCACGGGTTTTGTTTCTTTTCTGTTGTTTTCAAAACAAAGTCTTGCTAGGTAGCTGGAGCTGTCCTGGAACTCACCCTGTAGACCAGACTGACCTCAACTTCAACTCATAGAGATCCACCTGCCTTTGCAATTCTGAGGGTTGGGATCAGAGGGGTGTGCTACCATCCCCAGCTGGGTGTGGTCATGTTTTAATTCCCACTATATTGTCGTTAGTAAGTAGCCTTACCCTTTAGTCCATGACCAACGATTTGAAATCTTTAAAATCTTTTGCTTTCAGTATTTTGTAAATTACGCAAATCTCGAAAGTACAAACTGTGTTATAGTGAGGAGCTGTGTCCCTCTGTCAGCATGGGAGTCACTGAAGGCATTCAGGACTTGAAGGTATCTTCAAGTACTTGAAAGTACTCTTTTTTTTCCTCTCTTCTAAGTTTGGTCATTGGCCATCACTTTCCTTTCTATTCTACTTGGGACAGCTAAGCTGACTGATTTTAGATGTACAACTCAGCCTCTGCCTTTGTTTCTCTAGAGAAGTGGTTCTCAGCCCTCCTAATGCTGAGACCCTTTAATGCAGTCTCTCATGCTGTAGTGACCCCTAACTGCAAAATTATTTTGTTGATACTTCATAACTGTGGTTTTACAACTGTTATGAATTGTAACATAAACATCTGATGTGCAAAACATCTGACATGAGACCCCTGTGGGGGTTGTGACCCACAGGTTGAGGACTGCTGCTCTAGAGCATTTTTTTTCTAAGTCAGCAACAGGAAATAAAGTTCCAGGGGCAGCGGTGCAGAAGACGGTATTCCTAGAAAACATTCTCCCAAAGAATGGTACCTGATCAGACTTCCAAACTGTACCTGCCAGGCAGGAGACTTTACCCTTGACACCATGGACAGTAGGGAATGAGAAAAGATGCCACAGGGTGTTTCAGGCCTTCTAAGAAGAGTGGTATTGAAAATTATGACCAGGAAAGAAAGAAGCCTGGGAGGGGTATCTAGTTCCTAAGGAAACCGGCACCGAAAGGAAAGCAAACCAAACTAGCAGGAAAAGGGGAAATGAATCCTATCATTTTTGAGATTGTAAAGTTTGAAGTTGGGAGGGCAACTCGGAAGGAGAGGGAGGACTGGAGGGAGTCAGGAGCCTCAGAGGGTTATAATTGTGTCAGCTCTGCTGAGGTTTCTAGTAGTCATCATTTTCTTGGACCAACTCACCAAATCACATCAAGTTATGCAAATTTAACAAATTCTGCAAATATAAAACAACTGTCTGGGGACTGGAGAGGTGGCTCATCAGTTAAGAGTATGGGCTGCTTCTCTAGAGGACCCAGAGTTCAATTCCCGGCACCCCATGTGGCAGGTCACAACTGTAACTCCAGTTCCAGGGGATCCACGGCACCGGGCATGCCCGAAGTGCACATATATGTGTATGCAGGCAAAGTGCCCATACACATAAATCTTTCAAACATCTGTCAATGTTTTCATGACTATGAAGTCTAAGATCATATCACTGATTGTCAATACTTCCCAATAAAAATAAATTTCCACTCTGGCTGCGGTGTGAAAATTGTCATAATAGGGATCGTTATGAGACTCTTTAACTACCTGAACAGATACTGATCTGTGAAATCACTGGGCTAAAATTCCTTAGGTGTCCCCTGCTGCTAAGTGCCACCCTTTGAGCCATAGACTTAAACAGCTTCTTTGTTAATCTGCTTGTTAACAAGATCCTAGTGCACTGAGGATGTCACCCCACGTTCCTTACTCTTTCGAGCTAAACATACAGGTCAAATAAGTGTAACCAAGGGCAAATATGGTAGCATGGAAGCCTGGAGACTTCTGTTCTCAAAACACAAATTAGAAAGCTTTGTGGACATGCATATGTCCTTGCTTATATCCTTAATTTAAAAGGAACTCAGAGTGCGCAAAAGTTGGAGTCAGGATTTGAATTTCCCAGTAAACCACATCCAACGAAATGATTAATGTTTTCAAAGACACTCAAAGAACGGTCCATACCTGTTGTCTCCAGAGACAAAAGGCACTGCTAACAAAACCCAAGTCAGCTTCACGCTTAACAAACCTATCGGAAGGTGGCTAATGCAACTAACTTCCCTTTCTAAAGTACTTCTTCACGCCAGCAATCGGTGGCATTTGGGCATTTGCCACACTGGGTATTTTCCAGGTAAACCTCCACTCAACCTGCCCAGTCCCCCAGCTGTTACGTACCACCAGTTGCCAAAATACTACGCAGTTTTTCCGAGAGAGAATGTGGAACTCTTCGACAGCATTCTAACTCCACTCAAGTACATTCCGGGACAGACGGCTTAACAAAAGGAGGAAATTCCATGACAAGGCATGGTGCTTTGCCAGAGAGACACTTCTGGAGAGATCTAAGCTTACATACTGTGTGGCCTGTGACAAATCACGCAAAGCCATTTCTACCAACACCATCATTTTTCACAGTGGAAGACACAGTTTCTCAAAACTGTGTTCCCATCAATCTCTTTCTGATTTTTTTTTTTTTAATTTCTATTTTCGGCAGCGGCCCAAGGAAACGGGCGGCCAGACCTGACTCCAATGTACACAGAGACTCAGGTTTCACCCCGTCACCTGTTGGCTCCAGAACAACATCCTCTCACGGAGGAACACGCTCCCCGAGAAAACACTTCCATAAAGTACGTGAGAAGACTCGAGCCCTCAAAAAAAAAGAAAACAAAACAACCCCCCCCCCAAAAAAAACCCACCCTCCACACATCGCCCGCTGTATCTGCACACGGGTTAACCTGAGCCTTTAAAGACAGGCTAAGAGGAAGAATGTCACCATCTTCAGGGACACAGCAGTGGTGACCACAGCGAGGCCACCCAGACCCGAGGGCAGCCTCGGTCCTATGCCGGGGCGGCGGCGGTGGCTCTGGCCGCAAGGGGGCGCCTCGTCCCGGTCTGCCCGGCGCCCGGGCGGCACGGCGAAGGCCAGCACCCACCCCGCCGCGCTCCTGTCCCCGCGGTCCGGTCCCTTCCACCTGGTGGCAATCCCTGCCCCATGCCCGCGTCCTGCAAGCACTGCATGCCTGCGCATCTGGAGACCCAGACCCGGACCCCGGCCCGGTCCCCGGGAGCACAGACCGTTTGCGTTCGCCGCCGCTCGCTCCACCCCAGGCTCGGCTCCGGAGCCGCCGGTCGCGGTCGCCGTCGCTCCGCTCGCTTTCCAGGAACTGTCACGCTGACCGTCCTCTGGCAGGTGTCCACCGGGGCCCGCCCGCGCACGGCATTCCTAGAAAAGTTACCCAGACGCCGGAGCTCCGCCGCCCGCCGCGCTCCATCCCCGGTGGCACAGGACTGGGGCCAGCGCGCTGCAGATGCCCCTGGAAGCTTCTGTAAACTTCCCCCGCCCGCAGGTGCACGCGCGCGGGCGCAGGGGAATGTGCAAGGGGGCGGTGCTGAGCCTCGAACTCACGGCCCCACACGCTGGGCTGGGGAGGAGCTCGCTGCGGGCTTTACACCCCCAGCCCCACTGGGCTACAAGCTTACACAAATCATCTCCAGGCTGTCCATAACAATGCCAGCAAATGGCGAGTTTCGCCCAGTTCTCACTTGGAAAGGCTCATTACCATACGAATTCTCCCCTTAGGACTTTCTTGCATTTAAAAGCAATTCATGCGGCTTAGAGCTGGAGATTTATTTTTTTTATCAGCAAACAACAGCAAAAGCAAAGGAGTCAGGCACAGGATGCACTTAAGGAACTAGCAAGAGTTTCAACTCCCATCCTGGAAACCCAAGAAAACGCCCTGTGCACGTTCACGTTAATCTTGTTTCTGTGCTATTTATAGGGGCTCTCAGAGAGGAATTTGGCTTTAGCTGTCTGCAGAAAGGGCTCAAAGGAGCAAAAGCTGGATCTCAAAGCGAGCCCCGGAAACAACGACAATTACTAATGATCATTAGGAATTAGTAATCAGGAGAATCCACATTCTAAGCTACAAGCTTTAGTTGGGGTCAGGTGAAGGGGATTCCAGGAGACGGTAGAGCAACTAGGTTGCTCCATCCTCCGTAAAATCCTATTGAACAAACGTACCTTGAATGCCCCCCAGTTTTAGCTTTAAAGCCTTATGGTGATTTTGCAGCATATATTTATTTATATAGAGAACAATAGCCTATTGTAACTGCGATTTAAAAATACACAGGTTGCCATAAATAGATCCCTCAAGTAAACAGTTGCATGGCCAAATTCTGTTATCTCTGCTGCTTTGTGAGGCAGCGGAGGACAAGCTGGGTGTTTTAAGTTGCTAGTTTTTGGTGTTCTTTTTTTTTAAAATGACAGAGACCAAAGGGCCCTGGCTCTGTTGTTAGAATAGTTTGGAAACACTACTAGTACAGACATCACAAACCATTATTTGCAATTCAAGTGGATTCAACTTTTCCAGATGATTCCCAAAGAACCAGAAGTCTCCTCTATCCGGAGGACATGGGAGTTTGTGGGAAAACATTTAAGGAGCCCATTTCCCTGTAGATCTGTGAGATTCACCAGGGAGAGCTGTGTCTGAGTCAGATTGCTCTTTCAGCTCTTTAACTCGTGACTTTTGTCAAATTTTATTACTTTATTTTTGGACAGGTTTTCAGTACAACCTAGGCTGGCTTCAGACTTGCTGTATACCCTAGCCTGGCCTCCCAAGTGCTGGGGTTATCAGAGCAATCCACCATACCTGTCTCAATTTCCTATTTCATTATGCTTGACCTTCTCAGAGGTCATGCAACCAGTCACTAGACTTTTACATCACCCTCTAAACCAGCATGTCAGTAAAATACAGATATATGCGGCCAGGCTGATCCTTTTTAACAAGGACTCTTAAAGGAGAGTTAGCTTCACACTGAATGTTGAGAGGCACAAACACTCCCACTATGTCCTGTGGTGAGGCTTATCTGTATTAAATGTAGCCACCGTGGGTGTGTTACAAGGTAACTACTTGTAAATACCGTTTGCTACATTTCCAACAGGTACTGTCAACTTCTCTATTGTGTTGCGCCAAAGAAGCAGTTTGGGGACAGTTAGAAACTTCCTACTGACTTTCAATCTGAATGGAGCAGATTTTCAGTCTGGTCTGAAAGGCATTGCTATGGTCAACAGTGAACTTATGCAGATGGGAGCAATACCCCCAGCTGCTGTCCTTTTGTTTCCGTTAGGTAGAATTTTCAGTTATTTGAAGATCACACTTTAGGGGGCTGAGAAAGGAAACGCAGAAATTCTCAGGGCTTAGCTTCCTCCGTCCTGCTTCTCTAGTCCATAGTCATTTCCACAGAGAGGGCCCTCCACCCCCACTTACTCCTCAAAAGCCTCACTTTGACCTCACAACACTTAGCGCCGCCTGGCACTGTGTGCCTATGTAGTCATCGCCTTATTGTCTTCTGTTCTCTGGGACTTCTGACGTTCACTACTGTGTTCCCAGCATTGTGTCTAGTGCATAGCAGTACAGTGCAGTGAGCCCCAATGAAGTGAATGTATGATTCTCATCTGTTGTTCTCTGATCCATACCTAATCCAAGTAACTCCTAAGGTGGGGGTGTTTTACGAAAACAAATGTGCCAAGGGCAGAGAAACAAAGAGCTACTGTTTTGTCCAAAGCGGGCTAGCCTTATCTAATCTGGTAGAAAGAGATAGAGTATGGAGTGTAAGCAAACCAGCATACCAAGGTGCTAGTTCCTAATAGTGACCTTGGTTTCTTTTGTAACATGATACCCTGGGCCGGGAAGGTGGCTCACTGGATAACTTGCTTGTTGTGCCAACACAAACACCAGAATTAGCATCTGAGCATCCCTATCCGTGTAAAAGCCAACTGTGGCTGTGCACATTTGTAGCTCCCTGCTGAATCTGTAAGAGAGACAGAGCGAGTCCTAGGTGTTCACTAACCAGCCAGTCTGGTTGAGACCATAAGCTCTAGGTCCAGTGGGAGACCCTGTCTCAGAAGGAAGAGAGAAATAGAGGAAAACAACCAGTGTCAGTTTTTGGCCCGCACATGGTCATGCATAGGTGAGCAACCCTATACATACATGCACGCTTGCGTGTGTGCACACATACACAAATGCACACACACTTAGAAGCAAAATACAGACTTCCTTCTTAGGCTGTATTGCTCTTGATTTTCAAGCATTTTAAAGGCATTAATAATGAAATATCAGTGATCAGGACGAATACATTATTGAATCAGGGATAACTTTCATTATAGCATCTTATTCATTCATTTACCTAACCTTGGGAGACAGCTGACAAACAAGTATGGCTTTAGTGTTTGGTGTGTCGGGATATAGGGTAGCAATTCGGTTTTCACAATGGGTAGCGTCCCCACACTGTACATTTGTAGAATCAGTCACAATTCTTGTTTAGGTCAAGGAGCCAAATGCTGGAAGAATGACTGTCTGATCCTTGCAAGTTGGCAGCAAATGCTTCTGCTGTGGCTTGGGAGACCACCGAGCATTTGGAAGTTCGTATTCCCATTAGCTGAGCCTGCTCCGTGCTAGGGAAGGGCTGGAAGGCAGGTGGCGAGGTCCTTCTGGAGTGAGGGGCATTATGGAGGTTTATGATAACTTTCAGCTTCACAAAGTCTCCAATTACTTTCTTCACCCTTTGATTATATTTAAAGCATCATGATTAGAGAGCACTGGTTCCTCAACGGTTCCTACCCTCCATCCCATTGTATTTATGACTCCAAACCTCCCAGCGACCCCTCCCCCAACCCCTCATCCCCACCTCAGCGAGTGGGGCCATCTTCACTTCAAAGTACCCTGGCCCACAGGGTTTGTCGTCAGGAGGCTAAACGCCTGTTCTCTCAGCAAGTACTTGGCCAACACTGGGACAGACCACTTCTAGAAGGCTAGCCTTTGTGATGGTGAGCGTCCCCGGTCTCTAAAATGTCTGTGTCTGGGGAAAGTCAATTTTAAAGCTTCTGGGCAGGGGGAGGTGGGACACAACCATTTGTTTAAATAAAACAGATCTTTTGACACCGAAACAGATAAGGCTGCCATAGCTCTGAGGAAGTCTGTCCCACACACCCAGCCTCCTCCACCGTCAAGCTGCCTGCACCCAGCACTCCACCAGCTCTCTGTGTTTTTATCTAAGAGTTTGATGGCTGGTCACGACGCTAACACCAGATAGATGCTTGCAGCTGTGCCGTCTTGAGACCCTCAGCCCAAGCCTGGTGGAGAATACAGATCTGTGGTACTTAGGGGATGCTTGCTCAGGAAACAGCTAGTAAAACCCAGCAGCCACCTCGGCCTGCTCTTCTCTTCACTCCCAACTCCTCTCAGGCACTTTTCATACCCGAAGACATGTTGGATAAACAAACTTGTGTCCGGTATATATATGAGAAGGTTGCCTCAGATTCTGACCTTCAGTCTTCTCAGCTTCTTCAGGTCTGGGGGTTAATGCAAACATCTTTAAACTCCACTACTGAAAAACTACCAATGTATGAAGACATTACAGAGAAACTTTCTGAAAGGTACAGAAAGAGCCATACCATGGCACCGTAGCCAAAATATATTCAGATGCCATGGCTACAGTGTTGAACTGCAAACTTACAGTACACGCACGGCAAAATATGGACAGCATATAAAAAGGAAAATGCTTTTTTAGGGGAGGGTAGACCCATTGGAAACTACCATTTTAAGATTATATTTATAAAATAAGTAAGCTGTCACAAGTGGAACAAGAAAATGTTGGTGGCCTGTGTCACCCCAGTGCTGTCAATCAGGACGGTCAATTTAGGGCCACTGAAGGAGGAATAGCTTTGGACCAGGATGAGCCACTGAAGGCTAAGGAATAAAAGCCAGCCCCGGGGAAGGGAGGCACCTGAAAGTGTGACCAAATGCACACCCAGGGTGTGAATGGCTGTAGAGCCACCACAGGGACACTTAAGATATTTCAGGTCAGTGGGGAACCACAGAAACTTCCAAAAAGTGGCAAAAACCATCCATGTGTTCTGGTAAAACAGGAGGGTGAAGGAAACAGGGCCAGGAACCCAGAACAGCAGGTGGGAAGAGCCAGGAAACCCCCACAGCAGTCAAGAGCAGGGGTGGCAGGCCTCATCTGAGGAAGAGTTTCTGGGAGCAAAGGGCTGGACTATAGCTCTAGCTGCCCAGGACACAGGGGTGAGGGGCAGCTGACAGGCCTTGCATTCCCAAGTGAGTCAATCCACTCCCTCCCGTGGCTTGCTTATGAGGGAGGGATGCTGAGCCCTGACAGAAGCTCTAACTTCAGCTGCAGCAGGAGAGACACAGAGCACAAGGCGTCCAGAAGGATTTACATTTCGAAACTAAAATGGTCTCTTCATTTGATGACCACCATTAAAAAATAATAATACTTAGGTGCTGGAGAGATGACTCAGTGGTTAAGGGCATTGGCTGCTCTTGCAAGAGGACCCAGGTTCTAGTCCCAGCACTCATGTGGCAGCTCACAATCATTTTGGACCCAGGGTTTCTTACTACCTCTTCTGACCTCGGAAGGTACTGGACCTGTGAATGGTGCACATATGCATACATGCTTTGCATACATAAGGTAAAAAAATATACATACACACACACACACACACACGCGCGTGTGTGTGTGTGTGTGTGTGTGTGTGTGTGTGTGTGTTATTATATATATAATATATATATATATATATATGTATATATATATATATATATATTTTAACACTTGGATTCCACAAAGTAAAGAAACATCACTGTGAAACAGATCCCCACAAATAGATGCCCATGATCTCCAAGTTAGCAAATTTCATGAAGACAACCTACCCAACTGAGTACCAGGGCAGAAGGCCCAAAGGGTACAAGGAGAGGGGGAATGTGACGTGATGGTGGTTGGTATGGTCTGCAGTGCAGCTGTATATTTAAATGAAATACCAAAGTAATAGCGCTTCGTGGCAAATTTCAGAATATAGAATGTTCGGTTCATGTGCTACTTGTTCAAAACAGTTTTGCATATCATCGGTTTCTGTCTGCCATTTAAACTCTCCACCAGCTAAGAAAATTGAAAATGCAAGCCCGCCAGTTTTGAACATTGTAACTGGGTGTGCAGTAACTAACCAAGTTATTTTCAGAGGGGCATCAACAAAGAATTATTCCAAGCATCCAGAAGCCACTGGCCAAGAAGAAGGGTTCATCTGAGCATGCTACATTGTTTCTTTATCTTATCTGAGATCCCCTGGCCCTTTCTGCAATCGTGGAAGTAGAAAGAGTGATCGTGCACTGGAGACTGGTTTATGAGCTGTGGCTGGCCTGATGCTCTCAGATCGCACTTAGTCGTAGATAAGTAACTGTCTTTGACCAAATTACTTTGGCATTTCCTTTCTGCGTGTGTTCATCTGGACCTTCAGTTTCTTCAGCACTGAGCTTGTGTTAAAAGTCTGCAAGGTCCTGTTGCTTTTGTTTGATGATCTCTGGCCTGGTCTATCATCAGATGAGTTGCTGGGCACACATTAGCTCCTGAGGAGTGGGAATGCTCCTGTTGGATCCTCCACAGACTGACTTGGGATCTTGCCCACTAAGTATTTATATACTCTGTAGTAAATCTGTGATTCTTTATTTGGGATTTTTAATAAAAATGAGTGATAGGGTTTGACTCACTAACAGAGATACTACATAATATATGTGAGGCTCTGAGTTCAATCCCCAGAACAAAAAAAGGAGGAGAAAAAATGAGGAGGAGGAGAAGGGGGAAAAAGAGGAGGAAGAAGATAAAGAGAGGAGGAGGAAGAGATAGAGAAGGAAGAAGAGGAGAAAAGGAAAAGGGAAGAGAAAGAGGGCAAGAGGAAGAGGGGGAGGAAGAGGAGGTGGAGAAAGAGGAAGAAGAGAAAGAGAAAAAAGGAAGAAGAGGGTCAGTTGGGCCAGCAAGAGGGCCCACTGGGGAGCAGCACTCATTAGGTACAGGGTTATAACCTGAGCTTCATCCTTGGGTCCCATATGGTGACAGGAAAGATGGAACTCCAGTGAGAAAAGCTGTCCTTTGACTGTCACAGATACCAAAAGGAAGTAGATGAAAATAATTTTATGCCAATTAATTTGAGCTTCAATGCATATGTGTGTGTGTGTGTATGTATGTATATATATATTCACATGTTTTTGGGGTGTGTGTGTGTGAGAGAAAGAGAGAGAAAGAGAGGGAGAGGGAGAGAGAGAGAGAAGAGAGAGAGAGAGAGAGAGAGAGAGAGAGAGAGAGAGGAGAGAGATTGAGTGTCAGAGTCTCGCCACATAGTTTAGGTGCCTGCAACTTCCCATAGAGCCCAGGATGACCTTAAACTTGCAGGACCCCTATCTCAGCCCCCCTAGTACTCAGATCACAGAGATGATATGTCATACCTGGCTTCAATGTTCTAGCTTTAATATTTAAAGGAATTGAATTTTTGTTCTGGCTTATGAAATCCAACACAAACTAAACTAATAGGCTAGTCCTGATTTCTATGCCATAGAGCCTAACGCAATGGCCTCACTTGTCCCTTACTCCTGGTGTGGGAGTGGTACTCTGAGGAAGAGCAAGATCCAGTCATGGATCTTTTCCTGTCAGAAATTCTATGACCCAGAGTGACAAGATTCCCTTTCTGAATCTGTACACCTAAGGAATATCCTAGAGGCTCCATGGGCCACTTAGAATCTATCTAACCAGGGACAGCATACATCAAGGATGTTTTGGTTACTATTAATGGAATGTGTGTGTGTGTGTGTGTGTGTGTGTGTGTATACAAATACATACACACATACAAACACATATAACACACACACACATTCACACGTACATACACATACTGGAGACTGAATTGACCATGTGTGGCAAGCTCTATACCACTGAGCTGCACTGAGCACCAAAGAGCTGTGTTTCGAGGCTGAGAGATGGCTCAGCGGTTAAGAGCACTGACTGCTCTTCCAGAGGTCCTGAGTTCAATTCCCAGCAACCAGATGGTGGCTCACAACCATCTATAATGGGATCTCATGCCCTCTTCTGGTGTCTGAAAACAGCTACAGTATACTCATACACATGAAATTAATTAATTAACTAATTAATTAATTAAAAAAGCTGTGTTTTCTAGCTCCATCAGTGTTCCTGAAGGGTCCTATTCTCCCTTGTCATCCCATCCCAATGGTTCAGTGTCCAGCTATTGTTCTCAGTGAAAATGCTTACGCTGAATTGCAGAATTAACACAGACCACAGCAAATAACATCCCACCCTGATTAGTCAGCTTATAATTTGGGCTACAGCTATCTCTCCTCTAACTGCTTTCTGAGAGTTCACGGTGCAGTACAGTGCGGTGCACAATGAAGAGTGAATGATGGAGGAGACTGGCTAACATTGCTAGTTTATGTGAGGTGCAGAAGCCAGGACGCAGGGTGGATTCTTTCCCAGAAGGCTGCAAGAGTACCGCGTCCTGAGATCGAGGACTAAATGACCCTCCAGGAAAAACTGTCCAATTCATCATCCCTTGACTCGCCTCAGACTCGGGACTTTCGTATACATGCAGACCACTAACAGTGGGTTGTGGGCTACACTGAAAGATAGTTTTTCCAGACACAAAAGTAACATGCAAAGCCATAGGAGACTGGTAACACTCACAGGACATCCAACAGTAAACCTGAAATGAACCTCACTAGGCTATGGGTGGAAGGCGTCTGCAGAGAGGGGACTCTGAAAGGAAATGATGGTTATGCCTTCCTCACGTTACTCGGTGTGGAGACATTGTTTGTTGGGTGTACACGTGGAATCTGGGTTGACCTGGAACTTCAGACATCACCCACACCCTTCAGAGAGAAAGGTTTTCCTTATGGTGTCCCTCGAGGACATGGCACAGTGCTTTCCTTCCAGGGGACAGTTTGTGACTTAGAGACAGTGGTAGAATCTGTATAGAGTGGGGCATCAAACGTGTATTAGAACTGGAGTAATTTTGGACATATTATGTGATATCACTATCTTGGTGATATAATAGGCAAGAACCCAAGGGTGTCCATGGACCCCTTGTCAATGATACTGGGGCTTCACCTTACGGAGACGCTGTATCGTAGGCACTCAGTCAGTTCTAAAGACATATTTTTAAGTTCCTCTAACAACGGAAGTTGTTAGTTCGCCGAGAAGCCTGGAATCAAGTCTGAGTCTCACATCTCAGCTTATTCTTTTGAGCTATTGTATTGTTTCTAGAGCAGAGTTGGTTTTTAGAGACAATCTATTGCATAGCTCTGGATGGCCCAGAATTCATTATGTAGACCAGGCTGGCCTCAAACTCACAGATATCTGTCTGCCCCTGCCTCCAGAATCTTGGGGAAAGTCACGTGCCACCATGCCCGGCATAGCACCGCTGGTAAACAGCTAAATAAAACGTTTTGCCTTCCCTAACTTTTTCCTTAGCGGCAGCACTTGAACACAGAAGGCTATGCTAGAAATCTGAACACCAGGTTATTTCAGCCAATAACGAAGTACCGGCTGTCAGCCTCTTTGAGGGCAGCTCTCGGATAATATATTACTTTGCTGACCTGCAGAACCAAACATTTGTGTAGCTCAAAGGCAAATACGCTAGGAACGCCTCCCTGCCTCTGGAGATTCCTTGAATTGTTGTAGTCGGCTGTGCCATTCCAATCTCACAGACACGCATTCCGATGGTCCAAGCGCAGCACAACTAGCTTACTGAGATCTTTGCACGGCAGATGTGCTGTCGCCTGGTTGTTTCGGCCATATCAGCGTGTCCTGCGCTCTCACTCGGATATCACTCTTGCATGTCATCAGTGGCTCGCCCATCACCTCCTCAACTCACACACATTGTGTGGAGCAAGAGACAGACCCGAAGATCTGCTCCATTGAGGCCTCTGTGTAACCAATTCTGCTGCCTCAAATCTCCCCCTCCCGCCCCCAAAAGCCAAAGACACTGAAATAATGCAACCATTATAAACTTGTCAGATAAATTGATTACAGTTCAAGTCATAGGACCAACCAACTAACATTCTTCAGTTGTGACAATAAAGAATGAGAGAGAAGAAAGCAGCAATAGAATCCTTAAGTGTCTGGCAGTGCCTGCAGGCAGTTCTGCTGACAGGCTGCCCAAAAAAGATTTTTTTTTTTTTTTTTTTTGCAGATGAGTTTAAATAACGGGAGCGTCTGAGGACTGGGACTAGGTTGGTGGAGAACCACTTCCTTCCATATAAACTGTATTGGCAGCCGAAGACTGACCCCCTAGTTGCTGATAGAATGGAGGAAGCCACATTTCTGTGACCAATCACTTCTGAGGTTTCTATTAGTCTTTCTGCAGTATGATCCAACAGAACCCCAGGAACCTTTGCAACACTTTTTGCTTTGTATGAGGGTGCAAGGTGTTCTGTGGGGCTCAGACATTGGCTTCACATGTGCTAGGCAAGTGCTCTACTAGCAAACTACCTCACCAGCCTCCTACTTTGGGGGAGATTGTGTCTAAAGAGGACGAAGCAATTGCCTGAAGGGTGACAGGAGGCAGCACATAGGAGGTTTTTGATGTCAGGGGCCAGACTGCATTTGTGGATGTGAAGTGACACATATATTTTTTTTTTTTTTGAAAGATCTGACACTATGGTTAAAGAGTCTCCTTGAAGGGAGCTACCACTCAAAGGATTAAAAAGCCACGTTTGGAAAATAGCTTGACCAGTAAAGCGCTTGCCTTGCAAGCATGAGGACCTGTGTTAGGTCCCCAGAGCCCATGTTTGAAAAGCAAAATCAGGGCACCCCATTGCTAGGATAATGAAATAAAATGCTTCCTGGGGCTCACTGGCTAGCCAGCCTGACAGTGACTTGGCAAACAGTGAGAGACCTTATTTCAACACAGCAATGTGACCAGCAACTGAAGCATACATGTTTGACCTCTGACCTCTACACATGTACACATATGTGATATATACCCACTTCCCTTATATCTGTATGCACATGAATATGCATATGCACACTAATATCATGCACAAAATAAATAAATGAAATATATATAATTTTCTTTTCTTCAAAGAGGCCAAATAGTGACATAAGCAGCAAGCATCTTTGCGCTGCTCCAGGAATCTTCCTCTGACCCCTGAGGACACCTTTCAGAAAGTGCAGAATGTTTTCAATACAGTCAGGCAAATTAAAATCTACTACATGGGCTGGAGAGATGGCTCAGCGGTTAAGAGCACTGACTGCTCTTCCAGAGGTCCTGAGTTCAATTCCCAGCAACCACATGGTGGCTCACAACTATCTGTAATAAGATCTGATGTTCATTTCTGGTTCTTGATAAGAGTTCTTAGGGAAAGGAAGCACAGAGGTCACACATACAAGGTACCCCGGATGCTGTTGCTAGGAGTAACAGCTTGAGGATGGGACTACACAGAGTGGAGGAGTTCTAAGAGTCCATGAGTGCAGCACCCGGACAGCACACTCTTCCGTCAGAACTGCGAGGCAGCATCTGCTCTCACCACAGGCATTGCCGGGACAATGAGGAGAAAGCAGGCTGGGGTTCTGCCAGGCTGCCTGGAGCATCCTCTGCAGGTATGGCGGCTACGATCCTCATGGGAGGTCTTGGTGTCAGGCTTTATCTTACTTAATTTTTGTTGTTGTTGTTATTATTACTTTGCGCATATGTGCATTTTGCCTGATGTATATCTATGTATTACACTGTGTGCATAAAATGCCCACTGATGTCAAAGAAGAGTGCGGGATCCCTAGTACTTGAATTATATAGCCAATCACGGACCACCATGTGGATGCTGAGAGTCAGTGCTCTAACCACTGAGCAACCTCACTAAGCAACCTCACTAGCCACTCCTTCCTTCCTTCCTCCCTCCCTCCCTCCCTTCCTTCTTTCCTCCTTCCTTTCTTTTTCTTTCTCTTTCTTTCCTCTCTCTCTCTCTCTCTCTCTCTCTCTCTCTCTCTCTCTCTCTCTCTTCTCTCTCATACTTAAGGAACCAGAAGTTAATGTAGAGGATGGCCTGGAAATGATGGATATATTCAGAGTTTGTTTTGTTTTTCTTTTAAGCTGTTTTTTTTGTTTGTTTGTTTGTTTTTTTGATGATTCTCAAAGGGAAATTTGGGAACTACTTAACTGGGGTCCTCCTTAGGTATGATTCTTAAAAACCATTTATTTTTCTGTTCTCTACTCTCAACTACCAAGGATCCACATTCTCCACTGGAATGTGTGGGGCGGGATGTATGTGTTCAGATGTCTCTCCTCTGTGTCCTTCCTTGCTGCGAGGCTTTCTTTAGCGAGCTTTCTGATTTAGCGTCCACTGCTTCCTAATGCAAACCAGGCGAAGGAGAGCAACAGACACACAAACCACATGTTGCTTCGCTTTGCTTTTCTGAACCAAAATTCAGTTTATAAGAAGACTACGCAGACTTCGCAGTTACACTGAAATTAAAGACGGTTTAAAAGGTTCTTATCCCCAGTATTGGCCATCTTGTAATATTTTAAAGCATAAATTGAAACATATGACCATGATGAGCTCTGATTTTACTTAAAAGCCAGCCAAAGATGTTGAACCCATGGATAATGGTCAACTGAATTAATTTTGACTTATGGGACAATCTGAATATTTTCACCTAGGCCAAAGATAAGGGCCACAATAAGAATTCATTTTAAGCATCCCTGTGTGAAATCAGCACGTTTTAAGTCTGGGATTAACAACCTATACCTGGACTCCTGCAGACATGAATAAATTATTCGGAACTTTTATGGCTCAATTCAGCTGTCAAAGATGAGAGCCTCATGCTAACATCTCACACCTGTTACTTATCTCATGCCACTGAGGCTCAGTTACTCCCACCTGGGATGAGCGTGTTCAGACTTCCCTCATGCTGGTTTACACAAGAGAACAGGTTCTCTGGAGTTTTGAGTAGTAACATTAAGACACACTAAAAAAATCTCTGGAATTTCCTACAAAACAGAATATCACAATGCGCTCTAATATAGGTCATCACACGGAAGACCATCAGAAGAGAAGGTCTACCTAGATGCGCCCATAAGTAAGGGCCACTGAGCTGGAGTGAAATCTCAACACTCAGGAGGCCGAGGCAGGAGGGTTATTGTGAGTCCCAACCCAATCTTGGCTACATGGCAAGTTCCAAACTAGACTAGTCTGCGCTACAGAGTGAGATTCTGTCTCAAAAAAAAAAAAAAAAAGAAAGAAAGAAAAGAAAAGAAAAAGAAAGAAAGAAAAAATTAAATGAAAAGAACCAAAACATTTCTTTTTTTAAAGTATTACTTATTTATTTTATGTATATGAGTACACTGTAGCTGTCTTCAGACACACCAGAAGAGGGCATCAGATCTCATTACAGATGGTTGTGAGCCACCATGTGGTTGCTGGGAATTGAACTTGGGACCTCTGGAAGAGCAGTCAGTGCTCTTAACCTCTGAGCCATCTCTCCAGCCCCAAAACATTTCTTCACACAGAAAAAAAATCAAGTGTGGATTTTAGAAGTTCTAGATGATAGATGACCGTGGAATATCAGTTTTCTTAAATGGAGGAAACAAGGTACAAGGAGATGTAGAGTTTGAGGGAAAATGTCATAAACCAGGAGGACACTTAGAGACTAGGGGCCTGGGGACCCAGTGCACAGTCCTTAGAGGCAGCCACGCTCCTGGACTGGTCCCCTTGGGCCAGAGAGGAAATGGCTTGGACTGAGAACAAGGAGACTGCTTAGCTATAATTCAAGTGACTTTGAATGTTCCAGCTGGGAACCAAGTAGTCCCTGCCTCTAACAACCATATCTAGCTAGCAGAGGATCTGACCTAAGCAGGCCACGGGGGCTGCCTCCTAGTTAGGGAAGGGGCGGCAGAGCTGGGTGGATGTCCGTAGTATGTGTTAGTTGTAAATGCCCCCAAGAAAGAGGAGGAAGATTTGCAGGCAGGGTACAGGTCTCTCCCATGTAACAAGCATGTAACTGAACAGCAGAAGTGACAGCCACTCAGGAAAGGAAATCCCTCAGCAATCTAGACAGTGCTCACCTTCAAATGTTCTCTGCTTTCTTTTTTAGTTAACACTTCATCTTTCTCTTTGCAAAATTCCATAATGGCGGCTCAGCTGTGGCCCCTTCATAGCTCCTCGGTCATGATCCAGAGGGCTACCAACCACCACTCCTCCATGTTTCCTGCTGGATTTGGAGGTGTGTCTGTGTGTGTGTGTGTGTGTGTGTGTGTGTGTGTGTGTGTGTATACACATGTGTATCGTGGGCTAGAGGCCAGTGATTGGGAAAAGATGCGATTATTTTGCCATGACAACTATTCCAAAAATGACTATAAAATGGATTACATGTTTTTATTTGTGTCTACCTGATACTTGCAGTCCCAGCTACTCAGGAAGTGGAGGCAGGTTGATTGCTTGTTCAGAGCCAACCTGGGCAAAAGTAAGACAACTGTCTCTATGGGAAATTTTCTGCTTATTGTATGGGCAAGAAAACCAGATATCAGAAATTATAGTTGGGAAGTAAGTGGTCATTATTACCAGGTATCAGACAGGGGTACAGGCTCCCTGAGCTAGCTGTGAAAATATCATGTGGGAAGCTTCTTGTACAACAGAGAAGTCTTTAGCATATCCCATGTGCTCAGTAAATCCGACTTGGGATACACATGATGGTACTACAAATACTCTCCACAGACAACTGCTGTTTGTGACTGGCTTAGGAACCATGGATCTACAGACAACATCAACCTTAAGTTTCCAGCTCTAAGAAAGTGGCACATTTGTGGGATAAAAGCCAAGAGCCTCTTCAAAATATAATCACTAGCTGGTTACTGCAAAATTCTTCCAGGACCCCCACATGTCTTCCCATTTCCCCACAGAGTCCGCACATTGATGAGTGAATCATATCCCTCCCCTGAAACAATCTGCAAGCAAAACTGACGTGAGGAATCTCACTCATCTTTGCCAAAATGTCTTTCTCCAGTGAAAGTCAGTCTGTCCCTAAGTGGGTTAGGGGAACTGCTATTTTGAAGTGGCTTGTGGTAATGGTTTTAATGCACAGAACCTTTAAAAAACATACATAGCTTTCCCAAAATATTTGCAAAAAGGGGTTTAAAAAAAACCCCATGAACTAAGAAATTTAGAAATCAGATCATTTCATCATCTAATATCCAAGCCTACCATTTTGGAGCTAGGCGATGCTTAATTTTACTTACGAAGTTTCTGCATTTTCAACACATTTCTTATGCATAAAGCTCCATTTTTGACAGCACTTTCAATTTTATTTTTACTCCTTTTTTTTCCCCTAGAAACTCAGCCATCATGTAAAGCTAAGCTTTGTTGATTAACTTTGAAGTTTCTACTTAGCACCACTTCTATCTATATCAAAACTTTTTTTTTGATTGCTATAAAACCTTTGGTTTTAGTTCAGTTGGATTAAAAAAATAAAGTATTCTGGTTAATGTTTTCACTGGCAAAATAAATGATTAGTTTCTTCCTTCCTTCCTTCTACACAGCCTGGACTTCAGCTTCTGAGTGGCCTCAATCTTGCCACTTTAGCCTCCCAAGTTGCTATGACTACAGGCAGATCCCATATCTCTGCATAAACTCCATTTGGAGGCCAGTGCTGCCTCTGTGGGTATAAATGAACCACTGTCCTGTTGAGGAGGGCTGATGAACATGAAGGCTGCAGAGCAGCTGCTGACTCTCTGACTTCGGAGTCTTAATGTCTTAACACATGAAACATTTCAGGCAGATGACCTGTCATTTGGGGGATAGGGAATATTTGGTGAAAATACTAAACAGATCAAGTTATATACAACAAAGCAAAGAGCAAAAGAAAAAAAAAGTGACCCTTAAGACAAAAGCTGGAAGGAGACTTGGAACCTTCTAGATATGGGGGTACGCCCATTCACTGAACATGGAGGTACACCCATTCACTGCGATTGGGGCTTAGTCTCCCATTTTCCGCTCTCATAAGCTGCTGGTTCCTTCAATCTGACCAGTGACAAATGGGTCCATCTGGTTACAATTGTACTTCTTCCTCCTAACTGTTGTAATCTCCTTTGCTTTTCTTCTGATACTAGTCAGCGGCTCTTCTCTTGCTCAGCCTTCTGGTTTGTTTTATTGCATGTAATAATTTTTTGAGCTATTATTATCCTATTACGGTAAGGAAGAATCTTCTAGAAGAGCTAACCTCAAATCCCCATCACACCATCTTTGAAGACAGCACCGCATGGAGCCAACTACATAGCCTAAATGATGTTGACTGACATTCTCAAAGCCACAGCATCTGCGTTGGTTTAATGTATAGAAACAGAAGATGGCTACAGTCAGTCATGTGCCAGACTTACACATAAGCTTATAGCTGCCTTCAATCACTAGACTGACAGTATTAATGTTTGCACATTAGCCAGAGAGCAAGATAAACACCTATTTGAGGATCCATTGCAGTCTAAGAGAACCTATTCCTATGGGTTTTTATCAAGATATAAGCTATGATGAAGTCAACCTTATTTGAATCAATCCATCTGTTTGGCATTCATGAATCTTTACAAGTTAGCTCTGGATAATCAGATGATAGCGAAAAGTCATTTTAATCATGATTGAAACACACTTTTTACATTAATTTTTCTCCTTTTAAAAGACATATTCATGTATTTTATGTTTATGAGTGCTGGCCACACACACACACACACACACACACACACACACACACACACAGAAGACGACATCAGATCCCATGACAGATGGTTGTGAGCCAGCATGTGGTTGCTGGGAATTGAACTCAGGACCTCTGGAAGAACAGTCAAGTGCTTTTAACTGCTGAGCCATCTCTCCAACTCCCAGCGATTACATTTCTTCTTTCCTTTTCTGGCTGTCCTGGAACTCACTATGTAAACCAGGCTCAAATTCACAGAGATCCACCTGCTTCTGCCTCCTGAGTGCTGGGATTGATTAAAGGTGTGAGCCACCATGCCGGCTCAGCTATTACATTTCTAAGAATTCATGAAAATACTCTTATAATGGTTACAGTGGAAAATGAAAAGTACAGAAAATCTGGCTCTGAGGAGAAAGGAGGGAACAGGAAGGGGAGAGGGGTGGAGTGTTGGCCCAACACTATGTATCTTTGTAAAGAATCCTCCCATGCTATGTATCTTTGTAAAGGACCCTCAATACTATGTATCTTTGTAAAGGACCCTCCGATACTATGTATCTTTGTAAAGGACCCTCGATACTATGTATCTTTGTAAAGGACCCCCGATCTATGTATCTTTGTAAAGGACCCTCCGATACTATGTATCTTTGTAAAGGATCTTCCAATACTATGTATCTTTGTAAAGGACCCTCCGATACTAGGTATCTCATTATACAGTAATAACCTAGTGCAGCATACTTCCCTATTAGAATATCCTGTATTTCTTGGACATTTTGGTCTAAAATTCAAGTGTTTCTGAACATTATACATAAGGTGATTTACACAAATGAACTATTGTTTGGGGGAAAAGAAAAGGCAAGTACCAGCAAAGCTGTAAATCTCTCCTGCAGTGCTAACCTTTATTGGTCTGGGCTCAAGTTTTATACATTGGAATATAGCATATAATGATTCATGGGGCTAGGGATAAAGGATTGCTTCATACACAGCTTTCCTTTAGAGCAGCAGTTCTCAATCTGTGGGTCGTGACCCCTCTGGAGGTCACATGCTAAATATCTTGAGTATCAGATATTTACATTATGATTCATAACAGTAGCAAATTTACAATTATGAAATAGCAACAAAATAATTTTATGGTTGGGGAGTCACCACAACATGAAAACTGTACTAAAGGGTCACAGCATCAGTAAGGTTGAGAACTGCTGATTTAGAGCTTTAACAATCTGGAGAGAAACTTGCTTTAGGCGGAGTATTCAGGAAACATCCCAGAATTGCCTAGTTTCAAACATAGATGGGAAGAGAGGTATCAGAGCGATGAAAAGGAGGGGATGTGTCAAACAGAGTGGCAGCTTCCGGTTCTTGGGAAGCTGTAGTCCTCTGTCATATTTCTCTGGTAGAGGGGGAGGTCTGGCCTTGGCTACTGGCTAGAAGATCTCTGTCCTTTGGACTTGTGGTTCTAATCCACAACATGGTAGGTGTTTGCTTAGGTCTCCAGGCTGCGGAGTCCTGGAATTTTCTGAATTCTTTACGAAACCTGGAACTGCAGGGCAGTGGATACCAGGAGGATGCAGGAGATGGCTTAAGACAATGTGCTGTTGCCTGGATCAGAGGACAGGTGTATGTGTGTGGGTGGGGGTGGGGGTGACGGAGCAACAGAGGGCAGATGTACATGCAGGAGCTGGAAGGATGGAGGGCAGATGTACTGGGGGTGGGGGGAGCTGGAGAGATGGGAGTGTACTTTCGGGAGCTGGCTGAAGCTAACTGCCACATAGAGACAACTCCATTCACTCACTTGGAATATAGACACCTGGAGGTGGTGGCTGGCCCTGGTTCCAGGGCAGCCAGCAAAGGGCCTGCAGGCCTGAACAGTGAGAGTTTCCAACTTCAAACGAAGGTTCCATGACATTTACCCTAAATTCTCCATCTCAGCTATAGCTTCTCATTCTGGAATGGAAAATTCTATTTTGGGAGACTGTCTAGAGATGCATTTAGGCTGACACGAGGGAAAGCTGGAAAGCACCCTTGGACACAAATACCCAAAGAGCTGCTGGGAAGGGAAAATGAAACCCTTAATTTAAAGCACACTTCAGAATGAAGTTCCAGAAAACTCCAGCCTCGAGCAGGACGGTCCAGCAGCCCGTCATGACCCCTCTGCATTCTGTTCACCCTTCACATTAAAGTGTTTGCTGTCTCTGACTGTGCAGGGGTAGGAGACGAACTCCAAAGACATTGTACCAGAGTGCTATGCTTGGTGCCTCATGTCATCACTAGCTCAGCAGCTTGAGCACAACAGGCATCAGACAAAGGCTTGTCAAATGGTTGAGTAATGAATGAACCACCGGAGACTATAGGATACAGGACACTTCCCAGTGAAATACTTTGAAAAAGATTATCATTTATTGTTTCTCCACTTCTCTTTCTTCCAACGGCTTTCACTAACAAGTCATCCACTCCATTTGCTGTGAAAGGCGATTCAGATCATTTTAAAGCAGAAATCTTAACTTTTTCTTGGATAAAAGAGAGCATATAATTGGGTTTCATTCATATTTTCTTCTTCAATTTTTTTTAAATAACTATAGATTGATCCCTTTAATGTGGGGCTATTTTCCCAAAGACCTTTTTTTGGAGTTGGCATTCTTAAATATAGTCCCCATGTCTGTGCAGACGGGTCTGGAATGCCATTATTTGCATGCCTTGGTCTGTAAAGAGCCCAATAAAATGTGGCTGGATACAATGCCGAGGCTGGCTTATCTGAGGACTCTTCCCAGTTCAAAGGGTCATTTTCACACCAGGGTCCCAGGTCTTATCAGCTGCCTGCTCAGGTCTCTCTATTGTAAAACAAAGGATTCCTCTACTCACCACCAATACGAGATCACCACACTTCAAAAGCAGTAGCCTAGCCTAGAGGGCGTGGCTGTTCACCCCTTGCTGTGATATATGCATAGCTTCTAAGAGCTCATCCTGCCTGGGACAAAGACCAGTCAAGGGCACTGGATTCTGTTCTTCCTAGAATATCTGTCTAACCACCACTTCTCCCAAGACTGTACTCTCCAAATGTAGGTTCTTGGTTCTCGCTCTCCTCCCAGAGCCGGAGGCCATGGAGGAATGCAAGATGGCTTGGAGACTGAATCTTGAGCATACAGTAGGGGTGAGTGGCCAGCAGTTACATCTATAAAAATCTAACTTTAGGTATCCAGGTGACTTTTGCAGATGTGGATGAAAATAAGACTAAAGAACTGTCCTGTCCTGCAAGATGCAACAGGAAAGTCTAGAGGATGAGACTTGAAGACAGCAGCACTTACTGAAAGCCCTGGGAGGTGCTGGCCTTCATTAGTGCTGTGCTCTGTCAGCCTTATTTAAATTCCTTGGAAATCAAAATCTAGCCCGGGAGGGTAGTAGTGGAGAACACCTTTAATCCCAACACTCAGGAGGCAGAGGCAGATGCAGAATTCTGTGAGCTTAAGGCCAGCCTGGTCTTCAGAGTGAGTTCCAGGACAACCAGGACTACACAGTAAAACCTTGTTTTAAAAAAGCAAAACCAAAAAACCAACAAAACAAATAAATATTCAAACCTTATTTTGTCAAATCATAGTTCACAAGAGATGTGGAGGTTCAATACCCACTGGCAGGTTTACCCTTAGGGTTCCCCAGCACTTGGAGAGCTCTATGTATCTACTGCACACACAGGATGCTGAGACAATGGTTCTGCAAGCAGGGGGCGGAGGATGCAGGGGGGAAGAGCTCCATTTGTTTAGGATCAAAGTCTACTTACAAGGTGTTTGTTTTTCCTTTAGAGGTAGAACCTGTACATTCTTGGACGCCCAGGATCTCTAAGAGCAAGCAAACACCTTCCTTTGTTACAGAAAGGATGAGGTGCAGGGCTCTGACCTGTGTTGATCCCTGTTCCTGCCTCCACCCATCCATCCTAGTGCTGGCTAACTAATCATGCCGCAATCCCTTCCTTCATTCCTAAGTTCCGTGCTTGCAGGCCTGATGGGATGATGGCTCTATTGCTAAACCAAATAAAAGATTCGGGGGGTTGGGGGGGGGGAGAACAAACTCCCAGAGAGACAGATTTATTTTTGTCAAGAAATAATTTTAGGGGCTTGGGGCATATTTGAGTATATATAGAGCATATGGCTAATGTAAGCAAAGTCTGTTTATGATACCCTTGCACTGAGATAAATGACAAGGTTGTCATGTGTATTCTGTCCCCTTCCCATCAAGAATGGCGTCACTGGATGATAATCTCGTAAGGCAAGACTTTCATCTGACATGCTGACCGATAGGGTGAACCATGCCCACGCACGGTGGTCACTCAGTATTCGTTAGATGAACGACTAGGACTGCTGGACTGGGAAGCGTGAGGCCACATTAGAGCGGTTCTGTGCCTGTAGGTAATTTACTCTCTGCTTCTCTCATATATCTTCAATGCTTTCTTCATTTCTAGGTTGTTCTCTCTCTCTTCAAAGCTTTAGTGTGTCTCCCTCAAAAATTATTATAAAAGATATGGATACAATCTCATTATGCATTGGAAGCTACTCACTGAAGCGTGTACGGCAGCCCCAGGATTCATCTGGTGTTTTCGAAATCCTCTGAGGCACCATTCCCACAATGGAGTGGTTCAGACAGCATGCTATTCCCCCAAATCAGGACACATTTATGATATCAGAAAAACAATTAGTTCAGGTTCTTGCGACTGAAACTGCATTTTCTAGTCTGGGGGCTTAGCATGTCTTCTATTTTCTTTATATTTTCCTGTGTGTATGCCTGTGTGCCAAGAAACTATTAAATTCCCCATCAGTCAGTGTTCCCATTACTACTGTCTCTCCCAGCCCCCTCTCTTTGATGTGTATGTGCACAAGTGTGTGGTATGTGTGTATGTCAGGTAGTTGTGTGTGTATGGAGGGCAGGGATGTCCAGTCTTCCTTGGTTACTACTCTCTGTTCTAGTTTTGAGACAAAGTCTGTGAGTCAATGTGGAGCTCGTTGGCTCACCTAGGTTGACTGGTCAGTGGTTCCAGGTGTCCACCTGTATCCCAACCCCCACCCCAATTCAGTGCTGTCGTTACAGGTGCACGGCACTGTGCCCACCTTTCACGTGGGCCCTCTTGCTTGTGTGCCTGGTCCTTATACACTGAGTGCTCACCCAGCCCAGGCTGTCACCTCTATTACAGTTCTTTGGTGAAAGGAGAAACATTACCATTTTTGTAAATGTGTGACTTTCCTGTCAAAAAGTAAGCAGTTGTCCAAATATAGCTTAATGGCTGTCACAAAAGAAAGATTCCACCGTGGCATGTGAACCAACGCAAACACCCGGGGAAGCTCCGAGACCAATGAGCTAAGACCAGATGGGCCCATTGACCCATGAGATGAGATGTGGACCATTGATGGGTTATGCACCAATGCATGTCATGACACATGTGTCGGGGTCAGAGGACAGTCTTCGGGTTTTTCCTCCCACCACATGGGTCCCAGCTCAGGAACTGAACTCAGGTCTTTAGGTTTGGCAGCAACGTTTCACCATCAAACTGACCACCTTTGTCTTGAGCCTCGAATTATACTTTGGTGAACCGCTATGCCCAAACTGATTTCTCCTTAGAATTCTGAAGGTGTCCCACTGTCTCCTGGAGTCTTGAATTCTGATCTTTAGTTCTCCACAGGAAACCTCTTCTTCCAATCTTTGAAAGTCTGTAGGACACTCCATGTCCCTGGTATTTTAGTCCTTTTCTGTTGATACATGATTACTTGAGACCGTTTTCATGAAATGTATATAACACTCTGTGGGCCTTTTAATCTGTGAGTTCATATCCTCCCATTCACATGTTTCTGGAATTAGTTCATTGATAATAGTCATTCCTTCACTTTCTTTTACTAAGACACTGGGTCTTGGGACCAGACTTCAGTTTTCTCGTTACACTCTTAGTAAATGTCTTTGCGCTTTTATTTTACTAAGAGATTTACCGTGCTGCACCTTCTGCAAGTTCTAGTGAAGCTTTTCATTTCGTCTCTCATGCATTTCTTCCCAATTTGAAAATGCAATTTATTAAACAAAATATAAAATTCCTAAATTAAATCTTTGGATTCCCCCCTCCCCAAGATTTATTTATCTATTTTATGTACGTGAGTATACTGTAGCTGTCTCTAGACACTCCAGAAGAGGGCATTGGATCCCATTACAGATGTTTGTGAGCCACCATGTGGTTGCTGGGAATTGAACTCAGGACATCTGGAAGAGCATCTCGCCAGCCCCAACCTTTGGAGTTTGAATTGCAGAATAAGTCATACTTTTATCTATGTAAGTTCTCCTGCTTTTAGGATGGCTCTTCTTTTGTAGCACCTTGTTCTTGTTGGCAGTTACTCTTTTTTCACATACATACTATAAATTATAATTCCCTCAGCCTCTTTTCTAGTGCTCCCTGGCTATATCTTCAAAAGCTGGTTAGAAGGTGTCTGCTTGGAAGGATGGAACAGGGAAGGAGCCTATCAACTGGGTGGTTCCTCTGGACCAAAGGGACAGAGGTTGGATTTGATCCTACCCTAGAGGGACTTTGTTCTAGCCTTGCAGGAAGGATAACGCTCCTGTGTTAGAGAGTCCTGCAGAGAAACTTAGCTGTGTCTCATTCAACAATCCAAATAAGGATTTTCCTCCTGTGGTCTTCTAAGTCAATTGCCAACTTTCCAAATTCCAAAATTCATTTTTTATTTTCTTTTATCCCATTGTATAAAGGTTATTTCTTTTAAATTGTTCATTTACTGAATATATGGAAAGAAACAGAGTTGGGCTGGAGAGAGGGCTCAGAGGTTAAGAGCACTGACTGCTCTTCCAGAGGTCCTGAGTTCAATTCCCAGCAACCACATGGTAGCCCACAACCATCTGTTATGGGATCTGATGCCCTCTTCTGGTGTGTGTCTGACAGCGACAGTGTACTCATATACGTTAATTAAATAAATAAGTCTTCTTAAAAAAGAAAAAGAACAGAGTTAAATGTATAAATATTCCATTGTCCTTATCTATGAAAAGGTCCAAGCTTCATTTTTGTTTTAAGATTTATTTTATTTGATGCATATGGGTATACTGTCTGCATGTACACCTGCACAACAAGTGTATGTCTGGTGACCTTGGAGGGCATATCTCTGGGAATTGGTTGTAGATGGTTGTGAGCCACCATAGAGATGTTGGGAACCAAATCTGGCTTCTCTGCAAGAGCAAGAAGTACTATTAACCTGAGCCTTCTCTCCAACCTCACTGTGTCATGATTATTCATGGGGTGGTTTTTAAGGCCACCCCCAAACTCTAGTCCCATTGTCTTCTCCTGATTCAAGGACACTGTTGCTCTTTTATTATGACTCCAGAGGAGAGGAAGGCACCTCAGCTGTGGAAGGTATACTCAGCTATGGATGAGAGAAGAGAGGGAGACCTCTCTGGGAGTCTGGAAGGTGATTTTCTCATCAGAGGTGGGCTTCCTTCTGCACTTGAAAGAGGAATTAGCTTCAGAATGTCTTTGTAAACTTGAGTTTCTGTCTCTAAAAGTAACATAATTTACTAGCAAGGTCGATAAAGGTATTTGCTGCCGAGCCTGAGGACTTGAGTTGGAATCTACTTGGTAGAGAGAGAAAACGACAGCTCCTAGTTGTCCTCTGACCTCTGCGTCCACGCAAGGACATGTGAGGACACACATGTAATAATAAGATAAAACAGATAAATGTAATTAAAACCTGGCCTCAATTGTGCTTTGCTCCAATAGCAAAGAGGATACCGTTGGTCACTAGATTAAAAGCATCAGAAGGACAGACACCATGATGATATTGTCAGCAGTGGTCTGACGATGATGTCCGTGATGGTTTCACAGCCACGAGAACATCTTCATTTTTTTGACCGAAGTGACTTTCCTTAATAAGCACCAACAATAAACATAGAATTTGCTGAAATCCATATGTTTTGGATTTATTTTTTTTTTAACACGGCAAAGTTATTTAAGTTCTGACAGTAACAACAGCTGCAAACTTACTTTGAGACTGAGAATAGCTCAGAGGTCCTTAATTTCCTATATTTGTCCCCTGCATCTGTTGGCCAATTTTACAACTTAAAAAAAAACACAACACACACATACACACACACACACACACACACACACACTCTTTTTCTCTTCCTCTCCTCCTCTACCCCCCTCTCTCACACGCACACACACACATATACACACAACTCATACATACTCTCTCTCACACACATACATACTCACACACATATGCACACAACTCATACACTCTCACATATACACCTCACACACACACTCTCTCACACACATACACACACACTCTCACATACATATATACACACATACATGCATGCACAACTCACATACTCTTGTACACACATAACACACAAGCACATAATCACACAAACTCATACAACTCATATACACAACCCTCCCACATCTCCACATCACAACAATACTCACATACAACTTGTTCTCATACACACACATACACATACAACTCACAACTCTCAGACACACATACACACAACTCACACACACTCTCTCATACACATGCACACACGCACACACACCACACTCTCTCTCTCACACATATACTCACACATTAACGACACCTAAATAGAATCTACAAGATGAAATTCAGCATCGATTTATTTAAAGCAAAACTTGCTCAATTCACGCCATGACCTTGAGATGCTTATGGAAGTCCTGAGCTGAAATACGAGTAACGTGCCTCAAAGCCCTCACATTGTCAGCAATGATATCCTCATTTTCTGATAAACTTCTTTTCCTACTGCTGGGGACTGAGGTAGACCTTGTGCGTCCTGGGAGGTGCTCTGCCCCCCAACCCCTAAACGTATGTGTATGTGGGTCTGTGAGTGTACACCACATGCCATGCAGACATCTGCAGAGGACAGTACGTCACAGCTGCTAGAGCTGGGGTGACATTTGGTTATGAGTCGCTCCAGATGGCTGCTGGGAACCAATCTTGGGTCCTCTGGAAGAGCAACAAGAGTTCTTAACTGCTGAGCCATCTCTCTGGGCCCTGAATGCTTTTGCTTAGCCTGTAGATGAACATTTCCTTGAAGAGTTTTCTAAACCAAAACACCCCTACAGGGAGAAGGTGACTTTGGTGCAGCTGTGTACCTTGAAAACCGAGCACCCATCCAGCTTTTAGATATGAGTGTTTTAACCCAATGTTTACTTCACTTAGTAACTCAACTAAGAATAAAGGAAGATCTATGAGCTAAGCACACTGGCATGCGCTTTAAAACATGGTAAAGGAATACACCCTCAGATGGAATTTCTCAGGCTCCCTTCTCCTTGTCAACAAGTCCCAGTAGCCACGGGCATATATTTGAACACAACTGCCATGTACCACACTCTAATATGGTCTCCACTGAGACCGAAATTTTACATGGTACCCACATGCCCCATGATACAATGGAAAATGCTGATTTTGGGCTTCTTTCTCAGCTGGAGTGAAGCTCCCTCTATATCTTGGATGATAAATAAAGTCAACTTTTTCAGGGGCTACCAGACTGAGGGTGATTCTAGAGTCAGTGACAACAGAGAGTCATAAGGGATCCAGAAGATGGCTGTACCCTTCACGCATCTGAAGTAAATCCTGGCTTTACTGCTGTGTCTCTTCAGGATAACCTAGAAATGCAGGCGCACTCCCTGGCAGTTGTCCTGTGTGAGGGAATGTGAACAGAAGGTGAGCTGTGGACTCAGGCAGTTCGGGGCTAGAACTATTCCCTTTCTACTGGCTGTGACTGGGGCAAGCGCCTTCATCTTCCTCTGGCTTCATTTCCTGTCACTATTCTAGAGATGTGAGAGTGACATTCAGTTGCTGAACAAGTCAAACAGTTATATATCCTTTTGATTTAAAAGCATTTACTGTTGTTTGTCTTTAGACAGGTCAGGGATGGAGTGCAGGGGGCTGGTCTTGAAGTCCTCATTCTTCAGCGTCTCTCTCTCCCTTTCCTCCTCACCCCCGCACCCTTCCAAAGGTGCTAGGATTATACTATTGAGCTACAGTATTCCTCACAACTCAATGGGGTTTTAGCTTTAAAAAGTTCTTCAGTTTATGTAGAAAGTTGAATAACTGAACTTAGTCGATAATACAATGATGTACCAGATGCTAGAATACATATAAGGTAGCGGTGTGGTAAAGTATGCTTCTTTATGTGCCAGCAGAGGGACAAAGGAGTTAGATATAACTGTAGATTATCTAGATAAATTATACTGCGTTAATACAAATTGGTTATCTATTTTAAAGTCCAGAGACTGAAGGGGGTGAAAAAAAACCCTTTACAGTATTGTTTTGCTGAATGAGTCAAACAGTTATATATTTAGTAAAAGGAAATAACTTTGAAATTAAAAAAATTCATTTTTTATTATTTTTTTAAATTATTTATGTGTATGGGTGTTTGCATGTGTGTCTGTGCACCACTCGTGTGCCTAGTGTCTGAAGAAGCAAGAAAAGGGCATCAGATCCCGAGACTGGGGCTCCAGACAGTTGTGAACTACTATTGGTGCTGGGAATTGAACTAGGGTCCTCTACAAGAGCAGCCAGTGCTCTTATCTAATGGGCCACCTCTCCAGTTTCCTGTAGCTCAGTTTTGAAGCTGTTATGAACAAGATACCTTTTAGAAGCCATAATAGTAGAACTCAACCAAGCAGTTAAGACCCAGAGTCAGCACCTTTTCACTGTTGTTGTTTGGTTTTGTTTTTGCTTTTTTGAGATGGTTTCTCTGTAGCCCTGGCTGTCCTGAATCTCACTCTGTACTCTGTAGACCAGGGTGGCCTCAGACTCAGCGATCTGCCTGCCTCTGCCTCCCGCAGCATTGAGATGCTCACACGTGGTGTGTCTTCACAAACTAGCAGCGAAGAATGGGGCCATGACTCTCACAACGACTTAACTTGCTTTATTCTGTTAATGCTTCAACCAAAGTCAGGGTTTCCCAGATTTCCATTTTTACCTGCTCAGCACAGAGGTAAACAGATGCAGACATCCCTGGGTGGCGGACGCATCACCCTGGCAGCACTGTCAGAGGGCAGCACCTTTCCTGACTTTCTTTCGCTCTAATAATTCAAGGTGTATATATTTCTGCCTTGGACTTTGTGTTTGATATTATAAATTCTGCTTCCAGTTAATTAAAAAAACAGCAAATAGAATTCCCCCCTAATGTGCCGAGAGAGGAGGCATATGCACCTGACAATGTACCTTGTTTTTAAAATACAAGTTCTGAAAATTGGGAGCGGAGGTCTACGTACAATAACTATGTTTGGATCTTGGTCAGGCTAATGATTTTGGCATCCTAGGTGGCTTTAGTTGCAGGGTTGTACCTGTGCTTGCACACACATGGCTATAGGCATGTACTTGTGCTGCACAACATGGTTACAGGCACGTACCTGTGCTTGCACATACATGGTTACAGGTTTTGTACCTGTGCTTGCACACACATGGTTACAGGTGTGTACCTGTGCTTGCACACACATGGTTACAGGATGTACCTGTGTTTGCACACACATGGTTACAGGTGTGTACCTGTGCTTGCACACACATGGTTACAGGTGTACCTGTACTTGCACAACATGGTTACAGTGTACCTGTGCTTGCACATACATGTTACAGGTGTTACTGTGCTTAATACATACCTCCCTGGCTGGCTTCAATTTGAATGCCATGATTTACAGATGTATACCACCACAGGCTTTTTGGAATCTTTTTGTTTTTAAATTAAGAAATTGGTAAAGTTATTTTAAAAGTAGATACTATCTAAACTCCATCTCAAGGGACCCTGGGCTTTTGGGTGGCCATCTTTAAAGGAGCACAGGCTTTATCACCATTCTGTTTTCTCCTTAGTCTCATTCCGTGATAAAGCCTACCCATTCCCAAAGCAGTTTTAATTAAAAAGTGATTCTAGGAGACTTAAAAAAATATGTCCCTTAAAAAGTATTCAAAGGCCAACCAAGACATTGTTTGGATTGTCTTCAGCTCAGTTTTCCTAGGGCAGGACTCCCATTCTGAACAAGGCAGAGGAGACCGGCGTGCTCTTGACAGCTTTAGGAAGCACATGCCTTCCCCAGACTTGTTTCTGAAATAACTGCCTGATGTTAACTTCTTCGATGGAGCCTTCATAGAATCCAGAAAGGAGACTGTGGGGCCAGTGAATTTCCATACATGCCTGTTTGGTATGGTCCCCATGGCTTAAAGGAAACTCTGGGACAAACAGGAACCCTGTCGTTGCAATAAAGGGTAAAATCTAGGAAGACATTCTATAGAACAGATAGAAATCACCTAGAAACACAGTCATAACATGATTTAGATGCTTGCGATTTTTATCTATCTGCAAGCTATCTAGTAAGACTCGCCTATCCCATACTTACATGAAATGAAAACTGTCAACCACAAGTTCACAGTAATGATTTTGGATGTTAAATACAGTATTCTGAAGCACATTTTTCTTTTTTCTTATTAAACAGGCATTTAAAAAAATAGTAGTTATATTCAAAGCTCAGTGCATAACACATGATCCCAGGAATCCAGTGAGTGCTCAGAACAACTGTGTGGAATTAGTTCATGATCTCAAACACTCTTTCTTCTGAACTATATTTTAACACTTTAATTGAATTGACCATGGCCTTGTTGAGCTAATCAGAGGTACTTCCTATCTTTAAGCTAATTTTATTTCCACTAAGATGTCCTGGGCAACACAGGTAATTTGAAACAGCACAAGCATATGTAACACGGTTAATACAGGAGAAGTGGAGTCAGCTGGGATCCGAGGGATGAGAGAGAAAGAACAGAAGGGGAATGTCCTACAGGTTAACTCTTTCCCTCTGTCCTCCCGAAGTGGAAGCTAAGCCGAGGCCCCACCTCTTAAGCTGCAGGAATCTCTGCCACAGTCATTCTAAGACAAGGGTGGGACTACTCTGACTCTCCCTGCGGTCTATGAGGTCTATAAAGACCTGGGAGTGCCTGCCGTGCGCTCTGTGCTCACAGATCCTCTTGGATTGACTTTGTTGAGTTGGGATCTGGAAGCGTTCTGACTTCTTCATTTACAAAACGGAGACGAATATGATAAAAAGAAAAGGTAAGACATTCTTAGAATAAGGCATGATCAACAAGTACGGGGGGGGGTGCAGAAAGGGTTAAGTAGGGACAGGAAACATGGAGATGGGACAGAAGACATGGAGATGGGTGTGGGAGACATAGGTTAACAGAAACCATGTATGAGAATGTCATAGGGAAACTGACTTTGTAAGCCATGTTTTTAAAAGTATCGATAGAGCCAGGTATGGAGGCACACGCCAGTAGTTCTTGTATTTGGAAGGCTGGGGTGGGAGGATATGGATTACAACAATATCCTTTATTATGCAGTGAGTTTGAGGCTGGCTTGGGATACGTGAGACCCAGAACAAAAAGTAAAAACTAAGAACACAAAAAAGTATTGCTAGTTGGAAAAATAAGCAGCTACTTGAGACCTCTGTGGTTAGTACCTATGTCTAGTAAGTCATACATCGAACACAGGATACATTACATATCCTGGCGAGACATTACATATCTACACACTTACATAGATAGGTCTTTTATAAAACATTAAGTTATGAGTGTTTTGCTTACATGTATGTATGTATGTATGTATGTATATATGTGTACCATGAGTATTACTGGCACCCACAGAAGCAGAAGACTGTGCTGGAACCCTTGGAACTGTAGTTATGAATGGTTGTGAGCCAACATGGAGGCGCTTGGAACCAAACCTGGGTCTTCTGCAAGAAAAAGTGTACTTGAAATATTTACTTATTTATTTTATGTATATGAGCGCTCTGTTTTCATGTATATCAGAAGAGGACATCGGATCCCATTACCGATGGTTGTGAGCCACCCTGTGGTTGCTGGGAATTGAACTCAGGACCCCTGGAAAAACAGCCAGTGCTCTTAACCTGTGAGTCATTTCTCCAGCCCCTGTACAATTCTTTATACTACTTTTCCCAAATTCCAAATTCTTATCTTCTGCCTGTTTTTTTTTTTTTTTTAATAAGTCAACTAGAGAAATAAAATGAAACTCAAACATTCTCAAACTCATACAGGACAGCTAAGTTTGTGTGGTTCAAAGACGGCTTCTAGTTTTGAGAGAAACAGATCAGTTTCCACAGCAGCAGCAGCAGCAGCAGCAGCAGCAGCAGCAGCAGCAGCAGCAGCAGCAGCAGCAACAGCAGCACATGCCTTTTCATGTACAGAGCTAAGCTCAGGAACAGAATATGGATCAATGATAGAGCGTGGTCCACACATATTGTAGCCAAGTTCTATCCTGAGCACCAGCAAAAAACACAAGCAAAGAACCAACGGAAAGATAAACCCAGGAAACTTTGTATCCGTCTGAATGTCAACTCATAAGACATTATTGTTTAAAAAAATCCTTAACCTGGCAAGTTTTCTAAGTTAACAGAAAGTTAAGCATGCAAGGCCCAAGTCTCCCTACAGCTGTAATCTGGGTGAGCAGAGGGAAGAGGACTTTATTTACATTTGAGCCAACTTGTCTACACAGTTTTCCTGGCTTGTCAGGGCTGCCTAGCAATAACCCTGCTGCTCCAGGAAGGTTTGGGGGAGCTAGAGTACAGATCAAATATTTCCATTAAATATCATGTGGAACCTGAACCAACTGCAAGTTTTCAAACATACCAGGGAGTGAGAGTCTGTGGGATGTGCTTAGGCTCAGAAAATAACCCGAGTCAAAAAAATCGTCTCATGGCTGATGGGCTGGGCAGGTGACACCGGCAGCTGCTGCCTTTCTGAGTCACACATCTCCACCATGGTGATCACTAGAAAAGGGAGTTCTCCTGCAGAAACCCGCCTAGTGACTAGACTGTGCCTTTCAGAGCTCCGGCTGAGGAAGCCTCCCTCCTTCCATCCCCTTTCCCCTCTTTTTCTAATGAACGCACTGGGCTCCGGCTTTACCGTCTCTGGCCTTGCACGTGGAAACATTTACAGAATCATATTAGGATAAATGACAGGCTTCCCATTTCTCTTTTCTAATTAGGAAAAATACCTGCTCCTTAAAACTAGATACCTCACTTTTGAATTTTATTTGTAATCAAAATTCTGCTTTGGAAGCTTTTTTTCTGTAGTCTTCATTCTTCAAATAAACATGGCCTTCTGGGATTTTATGTCACTACAGTGCAGCAGACCTGGTGATGGCAAACGCTTACTATGGAGTTAGATTATTTATTATGTACACAAGTTTCCAAAAGTGCCTAAATGAATGGCCTTTAGAAAAGTGTTTTACACTTCTAACTAGCAAAGAGGCTGCCACCTGTCTACTTACTGGTGAGAAATGGGCTGCATTAGGCCAAGAGTCGGGATGAAGGACCTATCTGCACTTGCTTCTCATGTGACCTATCGGCTCTCATCTTTAAATGCCAAAGGAGACTGGGCTGTTATTTTGTGTAAAGCAGCAACTAACCCAGTGTGTGAGCAGGCCTTGAGTTCAATCTCCAGCACTGTGAAGTTTAAAAATTATATATTTAAAATATATTATATATTTAAAATTATATGTACACATATATATGTATACGTGTATACACACATATGTATATGTATATATGCAGGCCTTTACTACGTAGGCTGGCTGGCCTGGAACTCACAGAAATTCTCCAGTTCCTGCCTCCTTAGTCCTCAGACTAAAGGCAGGTGCATTTTATTTAGTTTTTGTTGCTGTTAATTTTAAAATGCTACTGACAGATGATGTGGTTCTTGGAGAACACAAGCCATTTCAGATCTACTGCTACTGAGTCTGATCTAAAACGGAAAACATCACAGGCTAGTATGGCATGGTGCATGCCTCTGTATGTTATTGGAAAAGGCATAGGTATATCAAATGGGGAAGGTGTGACTCACCGAAGGCACATCTGTCAGCTGGGTAAGGTGGCACACACCTGTAGTCCTAGCAGAGACAGGAGAGGTTTAGCTGCTGGAACTACGTAGCAAAAAACCGAACCATACCAGCAAAGCCCCAAACTGTTCAGATTAGTGAGCCTGGAAACCCTTTTTTGCTGTCAGATTGGGAGATTTTCTACAGGGAGCTGAGGAGTAGGGCAACAAGAGCCAGCTTATGTGAGCATGAATACTCCAAGATCTCCAGCTCCATGGTGACACAGCAGAACCCTTAGAAACACCTGTGGTTCCCAGTATTATTCTTCTGGAATTTGTTTTCCTCTTCTCTCCTAGAAAAACTCAGCTCCAGGTTTGGACTTCCTAAGGGCTGAGTTGATTAGTCAAACTCTTTAGATAGAAAACCAGGGGCAAAGGGAGGCACTTGCCAAGTCGGATTCATGTAGGCTTTTATTTTTCTGTCCTCCACTATTAGACAATGTAACTAATGATCTCAAATAAAACACAGGCAGTGAACCAGACACTTCATTTTGTGAAATGCAACAAACCTTTAAATTACATTCAACTTTCTGTTTGGTGCAATAAATCCTTCCTAATACTACACCTGAGCCGAGCTTGAGCTCCACTTCCTGAGTCAGCAGTTCTTTAATACCACCCAGCGGGCGTGAAAGAGACCAGCGACTCCCTGTCAGTCACCAGAACAAAACCCAAACCTGTAAGGGAGCAGGGGTAGCCCTATTCCAGAGGCACTGCTGGCCACCAATACAGAAAGTCCAGTGTATGTTATCCAGTTAATACTACAAGAAAAGCATACTGGAGCAGCAGCTGCTTGGTCTAAGCCTTTGATTTTTTAACTTGCCACAATACTAAACAAAGCTAAGAGTGTTGGCTTGTGCCTTTACACAGACAGACCAAACACTATAGGCCTCTGTGCCCTTTCCCCAGCCTTGCAGGCTTGAGAGACCTTGTTTACCACAGCAGACCAAAACAATAGGACTCAGGTGTTAACCATCTTGGCAGACCCACCGTCTGCTACAGGAGCTGAGGAGAATAGACTGCCTGCTGAGCTTGCCTTGAGACGGATTCCCCTCACTCTTGCCTCCAGGATGAAGCAGACACAACTCTAGGGGTGGGGGTGGGCCTTCCCCTTTAAATTGAAAGCTGAACATTAAAGCATTGAGCCTCGATCAGAAACCTTTGTCCTGGCTTCATCTCTTCTCGCCCTCCCGTCCCTCTTCCATTCCCAGCCTCTCTTTCAGGTGAACCCGGTTGACTGTGGCTGCTGGTCGGCAACAGAATGGTGTCCGACTTGGGGCCTGAAAACGAGAGACCAGCTGAGGAACACTGTCTTAGGTAGAGCTCTACAGAAAACGGAACAAGAAGAGTATCCTGGACACTTGGTAAGCAACGAACAGCACTGATGCTAGCTATGGCTGTGTTTGCAGGAAGTGTGTTTAAGGGGATACGGTCTAGGTGAAATAGGTGTTGACTCGGTGCCGATTTTTACCTAGGAGGTGACAGTGAATTACAGGTAAGGAGAATTCTAAACAGGCATTGCCCGCTGCTTTCGAGCTGCTCCAGGCGGGAAGAGTAGGGTTAGAAGGAATTGGAAAACTAAGAAAGCAGGGCACTGAGGTGTTATCAATAGCTGCCTGCTACATCTCCTAAAGAAAGAGATGAAGAGTTAGATCTTGAATATGAGAGAGAGAAAAAAGGGGTTTCAGAAAAGCAGTTGTCCTCTCTCTGAGCTATGTCAGCAAAAAGAATGAAAAGGCTGCTTCAGAGCTCTCCTAGGAACAGGAGGAAATTCAGGAGACGTCCTGAGTTTCTCTTTGGCTCCTAGAGGTCTTTCTTTGTCTGTTGTCCTTGGTGTGCCAATGTCCACGTGTATCAATTGTTTGTTGTTTCATTGTCTAAATGTTTGTTCTATGTTGCATGTTCAAAACACAAAACCGGTTAAAACTGCTTGATCCAACCCTTGATATAGTTTAACTTGGTTTTAAAAGCAGTCTTAATGTGCACCGATGAGTTACCTGTAGCTAAGAGTCGAGCTGAGGTGGAGAAGCTTTACCAGGGATTGATTGTCGGCATAAGCTGCTCTTAAAGAGACCAGCGGTTTTTTAGATTAATATAAGGAAGCTGAGAGTTGTTTGTCCTAGAAAAATCTCTGTGACAAGGTGCCTTTCTCTTGAAATTACAGCTAGAAAAGGCAAGAAATTTTGTTTGGTTTAGATATATAAGATGTGTAGCCACTTGATTGTTGTTTCTAATTGGTTTTAAAAGTATAAATATTGTTGTACATGTCTTGGTTATAGATTATTGGGTTATAAGTTATTGGGTTTGATTAAAAATTTGCAACCTTGGTAACAGAAAGTTGGCTTAAAACTGGTAACTCAGTGTGAGTCATTCAGAAACCAGATGTATAAAAGATTAAAAACAATGTCTCTTTAAGAGATATTAAAAGCTGCACTATCATGCATTCTTATATAAGAATTGGCAGCAAAACTTTGTAACATAAAGATAATCTACTTGGTGTTTTTAGAGAAAATAGATTGTTTACATTGGTTTTGTTTCTCAAAATCTGGTTATATTCGAATGTTACAAAAGAGACTTAAAAATATAGTTAAACTGCCAGTATTCCATTGGCTACAGTTGGCAGTTCAATTGTGAGTTTGGGATTTTTTTGATTCGTCCATGTTTATAGAAAAGAAGATAAAACAAATAAAGTTAAATAAAAGTATTTCAAACGGCTGTGATACAGTGCAGGCCTACAAAAAGATAATCTTTGATAATCTTTGCACCTGGCCTCAGAAGACAGGCTGGTGTTACAGACATTCCTTTTGTCCTAACCAGCCCCTGAAAAGAATGTTGTTGTGTTTTCCAGAATTTGTTGATTACCTTGCTTGTTCCTTGGCGGAGGAGGTGTTAGCCTCAGCCCCAAAATTCATGAGTTTGAGTTTAGGGGCCAGGGGTTTATAGAAGATTATGCTGGTAAAATTAAAATTATGCTTGCTTCCCTCCATGGCATTATAACTATACCTGCTGGAAAAAGGATTGCTTCAACATGTTTTAGTTCCTTTGCATTCGCTTCCTTAAAGTTGTAGAGAGTGTTAAAAGACAGTTTGGCTTTGATTCCTCTGATGTATATTGGGTCCCATCTATTACTAGCAAATTACCTAATCTTAAGTTAATAATTTAAAGAAAAAGTTTTGAGAGATTAATAGACACGAGAGCTGATGTAACAAGTATTAGAGGACAAAATTGCCTTCAGCTTGGCTTTTGTCTGATGCTCTCACTCAGCTAAAAGAAATTAGTTGTTCGGTTAAAAACTAATGGGCATTACTGTCTGACTTCCTTACTCTGGCTGCTATTCCAGTAAATACATATAAAATTATTATAGATTTAGAAGACAGTTTTTATACCATTCCTTTACATCCTGGTAAAGGTGAGAGAGAGGTTTATACTAAGTGAATTTGCTTGTGATTTTCGAGAGCCCATGAAGCAATATCACTAGAAAATTTTGCCTCAAGGAATGGCTAATAGCCTTACCTTATATAAAAGGTTTGTTGCTGCTTTAATACATGAACAGTTTAAATCTTTCAGTGTATAGTATTCACTATATTAATTGATCTGTCTGAAGGAGTTTTACTGCAAGCCTCAAGCTCATAGAACGAGCTTTAAATTTTTGGAGAGTGCTTGTTGTTCCAAAAAAGATTCAAAGACAATATCTTTTCAATATTTGGGATCTCAGTTATATTTTAAGCAGATTGTGGCACAAAAAATTTCCAAGAAAAATAGATAGTTGGGGCTAGAGAGATGGCTAAGCCGTTAAAGGCTAGACTCTCAACTAAAAATATTAGAGTTCAATTCCCAGCAACCACATGGTGGCTCACAACCATTTGTGGTGGGATCTAGTGCCTTCTTCTGACTTGCAGGTGTACATACAAAAGAAAAGATTTACTTTTAATGATTCTTAAAGTTGTTTGGAGATGTTAGTTGGCTAAAACCTCATCTTAAGCTTACCACAGGAGAACTTAAACCTCTATTTGATATTTTCAAGGGGATGCAAATCCTAATTCCCCTTGACAATTAACTGATGAGAGATAGATATTTTTGTAGAAAATAGAGTAAGCTGTTAGTTATCAACAGATACATTATATAGAGACTATGATCATTTGTTGGCTGTTTGAGTTATTGCTACTCATGTGCTCACAACAGCCCTTTGGCAAAAGAAACCATTAATGTGGATTCATCTTTCTTCATCTTCAAGTAAAGTTTGAACATCCTATTATGAAACTCTTGCAGTGTTAATACAGGATTGTAAGATAGAATCCTGAAAGTATTTTGGATGAAATGTTTATTCCTTATTCCAAATAGAAATTGGCAATCTTTTTAAGCAAATGGCAATCTTTTTAAGCAAATTTGATAATCATTATCCATAAGACAAGTTGTTTAAGTTTTTCTCTGTGCATGCTTTTATATTTCCTATAAAATTGCATGCAGCCCATAGAAAAGATGTTTACTATATTTACAGATGCCTCATCTATAGAGAAGGCAGTATATGTAATTAGATCACATGTTCATTTTCTTGAATTTTCCCTTGCTTTAGCACAATTAAATTACATCCTATAGCCACTGTTTGAAATGCTAAAAAAATCAAGCTTTCAATTTGTATGCTCAGCCAGTTTTAGTTTGTAATTGCTTAAAATTGTTCCTTTTTTAGATATTGCTAATTCTCAAATTTTACAGTTATTTATACAAATACAGCTTAATTTAAGAAACATGCACTGTTTCTTAACTTTGTAGACATTTAAGAGCTCATTGGATTGCCTAGACCCCAAAGCAATGCCAGAGCAGATTTATATGGCAGCCAAATTATAGACCTTACAGAAGCAATTGGCCAAACAATTTTATTCTTTACATCATCAAAATAATAATAGCTTGAGACAATAATTTAAAATTTCTAGAAAGTGTGCAAGTTAAATTGCAAAAACTTGTTCTCAGTATCCTCAAATTTTTCATAATGATGTTGAGTCTTGAGGACTTATGCATATGCATAGTCAATTATGACAGGTGGATGTTACTCATTTTTTATTTAAAAAAAAAATATGTACATGTGACTTGATACTTTTTTAGGCTTTTTTAGTTGCAACTGCTTTAACAAGAAAAACAACTAAAAATTATAATTAGTTATTGCCTACATTATTTTTCTATGCTTGGTGTTCCATATCAGATTATAGACAATGGAACTGGCTATTACAGTCAAACATTTGAGATGTTTTGTTGACAATTTAATATTATCCTTATTACTGAGATTCCTTATTATCAAGGATAATAAGGATAAGAAATTGTAAAAGAGAGATTATGAAACTTTAAAATAATATCTTGATAACTCTCTTGAATGTGGGAAGAGCAGCTACTGATGCTTCTTCCGTGGTTTTGCAAAGAACTCTGAAAAAAATTGGCTTTTTAAAACTAAAAAGGGAGAATTATACCCCCCAAGGTCACCAAAAGCACACCTTGCTTTTGTCTTATTTTAAATTTCCTGCAAACTGATGGTAAAGGTCAGTCTGCAGGGGATCGCCACTGGCATCCGGTTACTTCCAGCTCATTTGCCAGGATCATGTGGAGAGACCCCTTAACTAATTCTTGGAGTGGTCCCAACCCTGTTTTAATTTGGGGTCGTGACTCAATGTGTATTTTTTCTGAAAAAGAAAAACAGAGCCTGATGGTTACCTGAAATATTGGTCCATCAAGTGGACACAGATCTTGAGCCTAATAATTATGATTCTAATGATGAAGATGCCTCTATATCCTTATCACTCAGCCGATTTAACATGACATGTAGTCTCCTCTCTTACTGGAGAGTGTTTTATCAATACTTAACGTCACCCACTGTATACCTGGTGGCCAGACTTGTGTCTGATCCCTGTCAACTAACAGTTGGATTAGATGCTGGAATATTTCCGCTTTCAACCTTAATTTCTACATTGCTTGGATAATCATGTTGCTTTTAACGTTTGAACCTTGTATTTTAAGCAGATTGATTGCCCTCACACAGGATCACTCAGCAAGCTCAGCTTTCATCATGGCAGTTATCCATCACTATGAAGAACTGCATCCAGTGCATGCCCACAGGTCCTTTGGTCTGAATGTGGTTTTGGTCTATATGGGAAAGAGTGTGCCAATGATGGCCAGTTAGTCAAAGACGGTAAGAGTGTTCTTGGGCTCCTATAAACCTAAGACAGGCATACATCAATTGCTATGTATGTTTCTGCAAAGACGGGTAATATAGGAGTAATATAGACACCGACCTAAGCCAGGCATGGTCGCCCGCCCACTCGAGACCCTAGACGGGATGAAATCTTGTGCCCCGTCCAGCTGCTGGCACTGCTCACCTTTATAAGACTAAAAAGGGGGAACTGTGCCCTTCCCCCAGCCTTGCAGGCCTGAGAGACCTTGTTTACCACAGCAGACCAAAACAATAGGACTCAGGTGTTAATCATCTTGGCAGACCCACAGTCTGCTACAGGAGCTGAGGAGAATAGACTGCCTGCTGAGCTTGCCTTGAGACACCTCTGGCCCATGATTAAGGATGGATTCCCCTCACTCAAGCCTCCAGGATGAAGCAGACACAACTCTGGGGGTAGGGGTGGGCTTTCCCCTTCAAATTGAAAGCTGAACATTAAAGCATTGAGCCTCGATCAGAAACCTTTGTCCTGGCTTCATCTCTTCTTGCCCTCCTGTCCCTCTTCCATTCCCAGCCTCTCTTTCAGGTGAACCTGGTTGACTGTGGCTGCTGGCCCGCAACAGGCCTCTGATAAGTTATTGCTTAAACTCACATCCTACCAGACAAATCAGAAAATCTGAAGTCATATATTATTAGCATTTTCTACCTTTGATCAACTATAGCCAATCAACCTAACCAATCCTTAATTTAGAAGATTCTGTGATGTTCTGACTCAGTACTTTTCAAGTCATATAAAGCAGGAAAACTCCATGTAACTTTACAGTACCAACCTAGTGGTGGCCATTGTAATTTTTTTTAATGTAATTGTAAGGATAGTTTTTGAATCATAGTCAAATGAACAATGGATAACCACTGGAATGATTTCTTTCTGAAAAAGGAGAAAGAGAACTAATGAAGAGCCAAAATGTTTGTTTTTATTTATTTACTTATTTTTAACTTATCCTGTGTAGAGGATAACTACGAGAATCGGTTCTTCCTTCCACCTATACACTCCTGAGCAGAACTCATGTTATCACACACGCACACACACACATTCACGAGCATGTGCATAAACACACTACACACAAACACACACACAACAGAAACACACACACGTACTCATACATACACATTATACACACACATGATATATACACACACACACCAAAACACACACATATACTCACACATACATTATACACATACATCATATACATACACACACACTGGACACACAGTCACACATTAGACAACACACCCACACCAGATATACATACACATTCATATCCACACATTAGACACACACACACACACACACACCAAACATACACACTCACATACCAGAGAACACACTAGATACACATGTCAGACAACACTACCATACCAGACATACACACACTCACACACACACACCAGACACACACTCATACACACCAGACATACACATACACACATACATACTCACACACAAGACACACACCAGATACATATCACACACCAGAAAACACACCAGACACACATATCAGACAACACATCCACACTAGACACATACAGAATCACACACAAGACACACACACACCAGACACATAAGCACATACACACACACACTATTTTTAAAATTTAAGAAAAGTTTATATGACTTATATACAGTATGATTTTAACACCATGTTTTAAAAATTCATAATAGGAAAAGATAACCTAAGGGGTATATGTCAAAATGTTTACAGTGTTTTCTAATAAACCTGTAATAACTTGAAGTTAATGAACAGTTATGTTACTTAATGGCTTCCAATCAGCAGAGGTTGGAATTATGATAGTCACAGCCTGATCCTTGAAAAACTGAGGTGTGTTTGTTCTGTATTTCATACCAGTGTTCTCTGTCTGCAGAGAATAATTCACCACTGTGGACAAGACTTGTATTTTGAACGTTAGGCCTAACATTTGCCCCTAAATGTGCATGTGTATAATTATAGTATAAGAAACTGTGGATAAATTATTTCATTGCCTGTTAAATAGCCATTTGTTAAGTCTAGACAGCAATAATAAATAGCCATTATTTATAATGCGGCCATTCAGAGTACTTGGGGGAATTGTATAATAAACAGGTAATATGACCAATACCCTCTGGACCCCCTTTTCAGACCAGGGCTGGCAGGGAGGGAAGAGGTAGAGAGAGGAAGGGGGAGGGAGAGGGAGAAGGAGAGAGGAGAAGGAGAAGGAACCACCAAAAATGCTACCTGCAGACATGATCTACTGTGAAATTGAATGGTGAGACAGAACAGCGTGAATATCACGTGCCTGGCATCCGTCGCGTAACACACAGTACTCCTCCCCCCTGACCACAAGGTCCTCAGGTCAAGGCCAGCCTGCCTTTGCTCTTCAACCTCTTGCTGTATCTCCCACTACAGCACTCGAGCTACTGAAACTGCTGGGACAGTCAGTCTCCAGAGCAGCTTCAACAAGTTCCCAGCACACCCTAAACAGGTCCAGAAAATAGATGACATTACAGTCATCTGTCATGCTAAGAAATATTTGCTGAAGTCCCACTTATAATATAGGGCACGGGTTATGGTTAGGAAAATCTCGAATCGTTGCTGAGCAGGGAGAGGCAACAATGGAAAAGAAGGTTTCTGTGGAAGAGAATCAGAGGTCAGGTAGTCTCCTTCACTGACCTGGTCGGTTCAGGACAGACTGGAATGAAATGAAGCATGTGCTTGCTCATAGAGGTAAGACGGTGGCTGCTCAGGGCTGTTTGGGAAAGCTGGGCAGAATAAGAAAGCCACGCCGCCAGCTGCGAAAGTCCCGCAGATGAGCCAGCACTGCGCATGGTCCAGCGCGTAGCATGCTCCGTGAGCCAGACACACGTTAAGACCTCCCCACATGATAGTGGGTTTGTTCCCCAGAGGACCGGTGGAGGTAGGCATCACTAAATACCTGTAAGTTGCTGTCTTGTCTAAGGTGGCACGGTTTGTGAAGTCGGGGCAGGATCAGCCCGATGCTGGAGTCAGAACTCTGACTCTGATTGGTGGATTGCCTCTCCTAATTTATTTTGCCCTGATGCCTACTGCTCCTGGAACTACGGGAAATGAACAGCTTTGTTGTTTGTTTGTTTGTTTTAAGAGTTGCTGGGGGAAAAATAACAAATATTAAAGAATCGGGAGCTGCAGCAGATACCTTTCTATGATCTTTGTTTTTCTAATACCCATTTTCCTTAATCTTGTGTGAAGATAATTTGTCTTTGGAAAGTTTGCTGGACAGTTTTTTTTTTGTTTTTGTTTTTGTTTTTTTGTCACTTGATACAAACCAGAGTCATTTAGAAGGAGGGGAAGTCAATTGAAACAAAAACCAAACCAAACCGAAGCAAAAAAAAAAAAAAAATCCCAAAAACCAAAAAAACAATAATAACAACAACACAAACAAACATACATCTCCGTAAGATTAGCCTGTAGGTAAACCTATGGGTCATTTGCTCCATGGTTGATACACAAGTGCCCAGCCCACTGTGGGCACTGTCACTCTTGGGCAGATGGTCTTCAGGTAAACAAAAATGCCAACTGAGCAAGCCAGGAAGAGCAAGCCAGGAAACAGCACTCATCTGCGGCCTCTGCTTCAGATCCTACCTCCAAGTTCCTCCCCTGCTTGGCTTTCTATATGCTGTTACTCAGTGACTGGGATTCCCAAGCCACATAACCCTCTCCTCTCCACGGTGCCTTGCATCATGGTCTTTATCACAGTAATAAAGAAGTAACCAAGACAGAAACCACCTCTTAAACCCTCTGGTGGCCTGTTTTTTGAGGTTGATCACAGAGACCCTTCAGACTTAAGCAATTAGAATCCCACGTCCTTTTCCAGAAATTCGCTTGGAGACGGCATACGCTGATGGTATCTGAGCTCGATCCCGGAACTTTCCGGAACAACTGAAAAGGTGCAAATGTCCATTGCCTCCATGCTGGATGATCTGCCTGAGAAAGAGGCCCATGTGGGTCTTGGAGACGGAGACTGGGTTCTTGGTAGTCATCAAATAGATGGTACTTGAAGCAGATTTACTCCTGGGCTTTGCATCTGAATGAACGGACTAACAAGTTCTTTTTCTCCAGAAGTGGTGTTTGAGAGATCTAGTTTGGATCAGAGCCAGGGCAGACTGGCTAGCCATGACTAGACAGGTCGTCAGAATGACCTGTGTTGTATGACCATGAGGGCTCTAACAACTAGAATGACAATGTTCATCTCTTCCTTTGGGACAGACAGCCAACAAAGTGGGAGATGGAGCTAGGAAATGTATCAAGAGGCCAGCAGGCCATAGTTATTGGCCACCTCGTGTGAGTCAGACCGTAAAGTAAGAAAATGATAACCAATACAACATGGTCCTTTCTACCTTGGAGTGCATTGGCTACTGTCATGGGCCAATAAAAAAACACATCCAACGTGATATTAGAGCACAGTTAATATAATTTAATAGCTAGAAAAAAATATAAATGCATTATAGCTGCTGCATCCTGAAGCACACACGCTAAGTTCAGCCTTAGAATTAGGAAATACTTAAATACTGTCAAAAAAAAAGGTACCCAGAAACTCTCTGTCTTTGTCTTCCTAACCACACACACTATCCTGGAAATTCAGATTTTTTTCTGACGCTGGCAGAAATCTTGATGTGAGCAGACACCCCTCCAATCCTCTCAGCAGCTACCCGCAAGGGAGGCCTTATTTCTCTATAAATCCCAGTGCCTGTTGTTTAGACTAGTTATGAATGAAGAGTTCTGTAATTAAGTTTAGAAAGCCAGTTGTTTTTTTATATTTTTAAGAGATACATATATATTAAGCTAAAAACCAAAAAACCAAAACCAAAAAAATCCTAGTGCTTTGTGCTTTCTTAAATGTTCCTTAGAAAGCCGCCAGAAACACGTTTTCTGACTGCACGGGACTGAATGAAATGTCAAGTATGCTCTGGCTCTGGTTTTGATCTCAGGCTCCACAGGAAGATGAAGCGACAGAGGGCAGAGAGCCCTTTAATTACAATCCACTGTCCCCGAGAATGCTTGATAGCTCTTCTAGTGGGTATTCCAGTTGGTGTGAGAAGGAAATCAACCCCACCCCCAGCCCCAGCTCCAGCCAAGCTGGGGTTACACTCTGCGTATTCTGTGTACCTCTCTGGTTTCATTGACGATGGTGTTTGGCACAGTGAACCATGGAGCGTTTCAAAAGCTAAAGCCATAGCTGTGTTTATTCTACAAATCAAAGTCTATGCTAAGATTCTTTATGCCCCTGCTTCACCTAGGGGAGCAATGATAGCGGACAAAATCTCACCCCAGAAAGATCCCCGTGACAGAAAGGCTGTGATTGTGACTGCGGACTGAGAGCCTGGACTGCAGTTGCCTCCTGAATAGAAATACTCTACTCCATTCTCTCAGCCTTAGGAGAATTCGCTGTCTGTAAGACACACAGTTTTCATCTGTGAAATGGGAACAAGAACAAGGCCACTGGAAGCACTCAATACTATGCTGACCGTACATTGCATGTACGCAGTAAGGAAACAGCTAGGCACGCTAATTTTGAAGTAAATGCTGTTATTAGTTTGTTTGGTTTTTCAAGACAGGGTTCTCTGTGTGGCTCTGGTTGTCCTTGGACTTGCTCTGTAGCCCAGGCCGGCCTCAGAGATCCATGCATCTCTGCTGGGATGAAAGGCATGTACCACCATACCCCAGCAGCAAATGCTGTTTTAAGATCAGACAAGAAATTGATTGCGGCTCAATATGCAGGACACGTTCTTTGCCACCTTCCTTTGTACTTATGCTTAGATTTTTTTTTTTTAAAGTCAAACAATATTTATGAGCAATGTAAGATATCTGGATCTCTGGTTTTAAAAGAGAAGAAGGTGGGCTGAGGCTGGGGCCGCACAGCTTTAATCCCAGCCCTCTGGAGGCAGGGCAGTCTGATCTCTATGGGTATGACTCTAGCCTGGTCTACACAGCAAGTCCCAGGCCAGTGAGACCTGTCAATCAATCAATCAATCAATCAACCAATCAACCAACCAACCAATCAACCAATGAATCAATCAATTTTAAAAAGAAAGAAAAATAAGTTATGTGCTGTTCAGTGCTCTGCCACTATGATAAATACTTGAGATAGACTATAATGTCTATTTCAGCTCACAATTCAGTCTGTGAGTGAGAGAGGGAATCTTCTGTTTGGGGACTCCTGATGAAGGTGCCAAGTGGCAGTAGAGAAGTAAAACTGCTCACTTCATGTCTACAAAGCACAGGAGAGTGAAGAGGAGAACAGGTCCTCCTATAGGGTACACCCCAACAAACCCTAAGGAACTTCTTTAACAAATGGGTAGCAGGGGGCACCTATGACTCAAACTATAGTTGGGTGTGGTTGCTCATGTCTTTAATCCCAGCACTTGGGAGGCAGAGACAGGAGGATCACTGAATTTGGGGCCAGCCTGGTCTACAGAGCCAGTTCTAGAATAGCCAGGGCAACCCTGTCTCAAAATGAAACAAAATAACAACAAAAGACTAAACTATAGCATCTGTTTACCAGAAAGTGTCCTACTTTCTAACTAGCCCACTTTCAAAAGCAAAATCATTCAAAAGACACTGCAGCAAAATGTCAAGAAATGTTAGTGTGCAAATAGAGTCCCTGATACAAACCACACTCCTCAGCAGGGATGGTCAGACATAGCATTACTGAGATGGAGCTTAGCTGGCTCATTACAACAGAGATGGGTAATGAGAATTTATGTTGTAGAGGAAAAGAATTATTCAAGCCATGAAGAGGATTCTTTTTTATCCTTAATTATCTAATTCAAGAATTGTTGACGTGAGTTTTCTCCCATAGAGTGCAGAACTGGCCCTGGGACAGATAGAACCATTCATTTCCTCATGTCCATTGAAAGCACGGTCACAGCGACAATCTCGAGAGCTGGCAAGCAGCACTGTCAGACAAAGGAATGTGTGTTGGTGGCACAGCCCGGTGAAAAGGATCAAATGTGTCCATCCCTGCGTGAGGCTGACCTTTAGCAGCCGTGCTTCCAATCCCCCTGCCTCAGGTTCCCAAATGCCGTGTTTGCAGGTATGAGCCATTGGACATTGCTCTAAACAAGATTTCATGGATGCGTTTACTCTCCTTCAAAATTCTGCATGTGTATTTGGCCAGTACATCTCAGTCTTTATAACCTAGAGGACTGTTTTTGTTTTCCTACTAATGCTACCGATCCCTGGAAAGGTCTAGATTTGTCCTACATTCTGAATGTCGTGGTTTAGGCTGTCTGTCTTCAACATACTTTGCCAGCCCCTCCTTGTGACCAGTGTTTCATGCAGAAACCTTGTCAGTAAAAGCGATGGTATGAGGAAGCGGAAGATGACTAGGTTATGTGGCTGACCCCTTCATGGCTGGAATTAGTGTTTTCAGAGAATATCTGAGAATTGTACTTCAGGGAGCAACGTGCTTTTGCTCTTTCTCTAAACCTGAGTAGAGACTCTTCCAGCACCTTGATCTCAAAACGAAGAAAACTAACTGATGTTTTTAAGTAGCCACTCGCCTATGGTATTTTATTACAGCAGTCCAAACATACCAAGATCCTCCCAACATCCCCATAAACTGTGTAAAGGTCTCTGAGACTCAAGCAGATGTTTCTAGAATGGTCTGGAGTCCTCGTGCACCCCACATTGTGTCACACCAATAAACATACCAGGGTGCCTCATTGGTACTGAATTTGATTGTGTGTGTATCATTGGCTAAAGCTTAATGATCCATTATACATAATACACATTTAACATGATACACATGAGGCTCTGGGTATGAACCTAAGCCACTGAGCATAATGGGGAAGAGCTTACTTGATAATATTGGTGACCATCAGCTTTCTGTATGTAAGGCAAAGAGGAAAAGGCATGCAGTGTGCATGGAGTTACACTGTGTATATCATTTGCGGGTATTCTTTTATATTCTGTTCCACAACCTTTCCATAGCCTGCTCTGCAATGATGTGGCATGGACCTTTGCATTACATAGCTAATCGTTATCCTGTTGGTCATTTAATATCAATACCAACCAAAATGCCCTGCACCATTCAGAAGTTGACCTGAGGATCTGGGTGAGGCCAAGGTTCTTGCACTTGAATCCCCAGAAGTTACATTAAAGCTTTAGGCCCAGAGCAACGAGGTACTAAGGGGTACTGCAGGGGGAGGGGGGTCCCTCAGAGGGTAGCAGCACTGCTAAGCATCTATCTGCAGAGATTAGTTTGTGCTCTTATTTCTTTATCAGAGTCATACATATGCACACTCGTTAAGGGCTAAACAGTCAGTGCTGGAAGCTTCTAAAACAGCAGCCACTTGTAAGTCCTGAAGCTACTTCTGACATGAGAAGCCGCTAGTTCCCTGCCCCTTGGGAAGACACCCTGAGCTATGTTACTGAATTCTGTCAGCAACTAGCAGCTGGTTCCAGACAGCAGCTGCTCATCAGATACTTGGTGAAATATCACTGGCTGGTTCATATGCACAAACCTAACTATCTTCTGAAGGTCTCTATGGTAGAGCTACGTACAATCCTAAAGCCATATACATTGAATTGTTTATTTGTATCTGACTTTAATATGTTCCTGGAAAACATTAAAACTTAACACATTAATGATTTTAAAGGTAAGATTACCCTGTAGTGATTTGAATGATTGAGAAAACGATAACAAAATCAAAAATCTGCTACTAAATTTTCCAAGTAATTTCTTATCTGGTTGTTGGCAATTGAACCCAGTAGAGGCTAAGTACCTGCTCAACCACTAAGCTACCCCTATCTGCTGTTGTCTTCCTGATGCCCTCTCCTGTGTCCTTCCCTCCATTCCTCATCTCTGATATGGCATGTCATATTGTCCAGGCTGGTCTTGAACTCCTAGCACAGTATGTATGCAACCTCAAGTGTCATTCTCAGTGACTGCACATGCAGCTCCATTGGGACGGAATCTTTCTTTGACCTACAACTCATCAATGGGTTTAGATGGTCTGGTCATTGAGTCCAGGAATCCTCCTGCTTCAGCCTCTCCAGTGTTGGGATAAAAACCATGTTTTACTTTTGTATGTTTTTGCTTTAAATGCATATTTGCATGGTTCTGGGGATAAATTTCAGGTCTCTGTGTTTGCAAAGCAAGCACTTTATCGACTGACCATCAGCCCAGCCTCTTCAGCTAGAACCCCGAGAATGAGCCTTCTGTGTGGAACGCTGTGAGCTCACTCTCACGGCCATGACCTCAGCTTTGCTGGCCGGATGCTACAAATTTAGTGGGCTTGCTGATGTCGTCTGCCTTCTGCTTTCCTCATGTTTCAACTATGATCCAAGAGGGGCAAAGCAGAAGAGAATTCATTTTTACTTTGATTACTTACTACATGGCTCTGACATGATACACCCCGGTTTTGTTTTGAATTCAAGCTCCAAGCTCGAAGAACTCTTGTATGTTTACTAAATCAGAAACCAGAAGAGTCAGGAAGTACTCGTCCAGTAGCTAGGATAGGTTCTACCCCTCCTTCCATGATAAACTTTGGTCTTTCTTATAATGACAGGTTCCTAGCATAGAAGGGTCTTGGCAATGAACTACAACAGAATTTCCAGCCAAGGCATCACGGCGTGTAGTGGTTCCCAGAGGGGAAAGGAAAGTGTTGGGACACAGTTAGTAACCTAGAGGTGTGTTACACCCAGTTTTGACACTTCGGCTTATTCCTCTGTCAAGGACACTAACAACAGGTATTCATAAGATCCTTGGACAGATGTGTAAAATAACAGACACACTGCACAGCTGTATTGGGCGGGGCCAAACCCCACAATTTAGAGGTGCAGCTGAACCTTTCTGGGCTCCCATTCCAGCTTGCCTCCTCCTATCTATGATCCTCCGGACAGGCTACTCAACTTCTGTAAGGCCCAGCTCTATCACCGAAGCTGAGAAAATAACACCTGGCAATGTTATTTTTATTTATTTTATTTTTTCAGTTGTTAATCTTTTGGGAGGGCTAGGGAAGTGTCTTACCACTGAGCCATGTCCATAGTCCTGACGTTATTTGAAATACTGCGTGGGATAATATACATTGCGTTCAAATAGTATGAACTGTTATTAAAAGCTAGGAATTAGCCCCACTTTCAAAGTTCTCAGATGAAAAATGTACATATGGTCAAGGGGGCTATCTGCCTATAACTTATAATGTTGATTTATGAGAAGATCAACGTTATAATACATTTAGAGTGGGTGGAATAGAAAAATACATACCACAGGTCACCCTAGAATGTTAACACAAAATCATTATGTGCTTCCAGGTATAAAACAATGTAGGAAATAGAATGGGGGGATTCGGGGGGGGGATTTCCACCTCGAAGGATGATAGGAATCCACATGCACCAGAACTAACCAACCACAGAGGCATGGGTGCTAAGCAGCAAGTAAGAGACATAAAATAATAAGCTCTAGTGGGGTTCTGAGGAGCAAAGGCTGCCTGGCTTGTGGGAGGTAAGTTCAAAGGAAAGGGTGGATTCCGAGCTGGTCCTTAGAGGGCAGGATTGGGAGGGGAGCACTCTGGAAGTCATCATTACAGAGGGTAAGAAGGCTCTGCCCTGTCTACCCCACCTGGCAACACAGACGCATACTGGGTGTCTGAAGACACTACCTTTGGTTTTGGCAAGAGAATGGCTCCGAGATTTCTTGCTTCAAGACCTCACAGGGAGCCAGAAGGAGAGCATCACTAGCAACAGCAATCAGGTTTTTTTTTTTTTGTTTTTTTTTTCCCTATCTCCGTGGTGAAAAAAAATATTTATTTTCTGGGTATGTATGGTATAAAGCCATGATGTTTGTTCCAAATAAGGTCCAGGAGAATCCATACCCATGGGAAACAAAGTTAACCCCACAGATGACAGCAGCTGAGGCTGTCTGATGCAGAGCTCGTTTTGAGTCTCCTGTGCTGTGTACAGAGCTCTCAGTACAAGAATACTTGGGATTCCAGCCTCGTCTCTCCTTTCTGCTCCAGGCCCATGTGACTGTCATGGCATACGAACATCTCCACCTGGGTGACTCAGGAATACTGAGTAACGGTGCTCCAGGGTACTGAGTCACGTGTTCCTTCCTCTCAGTCTCGTCTCGTGGGATGCACGGCTGCCTAACCCAGAAGCCCACGAATGTTTGTCGGACCCCACTCTCTATTTCTGCAGGAGACTGTTCATTTGCTTCCCAGTCAAGTCTTACCTCCTCTAATCTCACCAACCTCCAGACTGCTACCACAAAGAAAATCCCCAGCAGATAAAATCTGAAACTCCTTTCTCATAGCACCAAGGGGCATTATTATTACCTGGCCCCAGTCCTCCAGCCTATCTGAGCTGCTATTACTCTGCCTTGAGATGCACATTTGGCAACGTCTAATTTCCAGAGCAGTCCTTGACACTCCTCCCCTGCTTTGGGGCCACCGTGTGACAACTGATAACATGTTCACCTCTAGCGTAAGCGCAAGTGACTATCTCAAAGCTCACTTTATACCATCCTGCTTGCTGAGACTCTCTCCTGTCTCTGTGCCTCAGATGTCGCAAACAGGTCCAAGTGTTTAACTTGGTGTCTTCTCTGTAAGCGCAAGGAGGCCACACGCAGTAACATATGTTTGCTTTTTATCACGTATGTATGTAGAGGACATACATATGTATGTAGAGGACATACATATGTATGTAGAGGACATACATACTTTATTAAGTATGACTACAGGTCAAGATGAAAGCAGTGTCATTTGGTTAAAGCCAGCAAGTTGGGAGAAGCCTCCTACAAACATCATGTACAGGGGTATGGAGGACACACGTGTGTATGTGGGGGTGTCCTCCGTCATTCCGTCCATCCTTTGGCTCTGCTGAAACATTTATTCTCACACATGTTATGCATGTTGTAACGGGACAAGGAAGAACAGCGTTGTGTGCTGTTATTTTGTTTTGTTTTGTTTCTGTGACAGGCTCTTTACAGCCCAGACTATTCTTAATCTCACATGTAACCTGTGCTAGCTTTGAAATCATTATATAGCCCAGGCCTTGAATCCGTGGTGACCTTTCTCACTTAGACTCATGAGGCATGGGACACCTCCTTTGCTTATCTCTTCTGCTAGTACCCGAATTTACAGGTTTTGAACTATCTTTAGTTGGTACTTAATTTTATCAAGATTATTTCCATTCCTCTCGAACTCCCAAAACAAGAAGCAAAGAAATTGACAAATATTTAGAGCCAGCAAAGGCAACAGGGATTCACCTAACTGAACTTGGAGGACTCCAAGTCATGATGTGGTACTAGAAGCGGATTTAGAGGACTCCAAGACAAGACTTGGCTACCGGAAGCGGCTCTCTTTTCAGTCATTCCTCGAGAGAAAAGATGATGCACAGCACTGACTCGTGCCTGAAATAATAAAACGGAACCCCAGAATCTTCAAATTTTGAATATTTGACTAATTGTAATCGTTTACTTTCCCTGAGAATTAACAGAAACTGTCTGCTTAATGATGAAGCTGAGCTCAGCATAAAAAAGTCAGGTCATGGAAGCCTGTGAGACATAGTTTTTTTTTTTTTTTTTTTTTTAAATAATTAAACCCAATCACATTCATTAATTTAAAAATGCTGTGTGATCATGTCTCTATTTCCTTACTTATCGGCACCACCCTGCTAATACGCACGTATCTAACCTTCAATTTTAACTTGCAGTTCCTTAAATAGCTATCTATAATTGTACAGCGGTTCTGATCACACACCAGGATGCTGAGGTGATGGTGAGAAAAAAAAAAAAGGATAGAAAAATGAATGTCCACTCTGAATGACAAGGCTACCTCTGGGTCTGATGCCTATGTGTAATAGAGTTATTCTCCTTTCTTAGCAAACAGGTTACAACACAGAACAGAGACTTTCTTTGAACTGGCCTTGTCTCAGGCTCTGGGTGATGCTAACCACAGCTCTGCTGGCTGACGGGAGAGGCCCAGGACAAACAGGAGGCTTTTGTTACACAGCAGCCTGAAGACCAAGGAGCCAACGTCTCTGAACAGTTGTAAATATTGATCCACCTGCAAAGAATGAAGGTCTCATGTCTGTATGACAGCAAACAACCAGAGGGAAAGGAAACCCTAGCAGAGAGTGGCACACTCGTGCGAGCCTGTGGCTGGAGTGGGCTCTCCTTTGTGTGTGGCCCAAGGGAGGAGCGGATGTTCATCTGGCCATCTCCCTCTGAAAAGGAGCCAGTGGACTGTCTGCTTTCATATGGGTCCTGTGCTACAGCCGGCTAATTTCACAAGCAGAGACCATGTACTTACCAACTAACTGCAAGAGAAAGTTTGAATTCACAAAACAACTGGTGTAGATCCACACTAACCTAGTCATCTCTCTCCCTTTCTGTCTCCCTATGTCATAGACACATAGAAACTAGAACAAAACAAAACTCCCCAAACCAAAAATCCTTAAGCCAACAAACCAACCAAAACAAACAAGTATACAAATAAAGCCACAGCTCCGTTAGCTGTTCACTTATAATTGTACTTTCAAGGAATCGACTTAATGTTATTATTTTGCTTCTGTAATGTGGGGAAAAATCAAGATAGTCTATAGGAGTACTGAGTACAGAGCCTGTCACTGAGTGTAGAGTACTGAGTACTGAATACAGAGCACTGAGTACAGAGCCTGTCACTGAAACAGAGTACTGAGTACAGAGTACAAAGTACTGAGTACAGAGCAGTACAGAGCCTACTGAGTACAGAGTACAGGGTACTGAGTACATAGCCTGTCACTGAGTACAGAGTACTGGCTTGTTAATTTTACTCTCCCTTCCTGCCCTTCCAGTCCAATAATCACCAGTAGGGGGCCCCACCAAGGAGAAGGAATCATTTCTTTAAATTTTTTTTTTTTTTTAATAACATGTTGAGGTTTTGCCTGCATATGTTTGTATGATGGTGTCAGATACTCTGGAATTAAAGTTACAAATGGTTGTGAGCTGCCATATGGGTGAACCTAGGCCCTCTGAAAGAGCAGTAGTACTTTATATTTTATTATGTATATATTATTTATTATTATGTATACAGTAGTCTGTCTGCATGTGTACCTACAGCCCAGAAGAGGGCAGCAAATCTCATTATAGACGGTTGTGAGCACCATGTGGTTGCCGGGAATTGAACTCAGGACCTCTGGAAGAGCAGCCAGGTGCTCTTAACCACTGAGCCATCTCTCCAGCCGTTCATCTCTCTTCATTTGAGAAGGACTGGGGGGTGGGACGGTTAGGAGTCAGTCTCAGGAAGCTGTGAACAGCAGGAGCAAGTAGCACCTGCATGGGGAATGTGCTTACAGAGTCTGTTTTCAGTTTCAGCAAACACAGCAAATTTCTGAGAAACAGAGAAACGGTCTCCTTGGGTCCAAGTATTTTTATGTCACCTCAGTCTTTTCTTAAACATTTATTTATTTTATGTGTGTATGTATGCAGTTGCATGGGTGCAGGGGACAGAGAATAACTTACAGGAGCTGTTCTCCACCATGTGAGGCCCAAGCATCCATCAGGTTTGGAGGCAAACGCTTTTGCCTGTGGAACCATCTGTGGCCCCAGGGTAGGGTAGGATGCTGCCATGTATTTTGATTACTGTAAAACTTTAAGGTGGTCATGTCCACAAGCCTGAGCAGTCAAGGGCTCAGGATGGTGGCGCACGGTTCTTACTGGATAAGCATATGAGCAGAAAAGGGTAACAAGAAAAAAATAAGCTGTAATTTCAAAGTGGAAACTTTTAGAATTAAGGGAAAGCCTATAACAAAAATGTCCAAAGTAGTAACCAGAGACTATTTTCAAGAGAACTAAGGAAGTTTCCCTAATTATCTTGTAAAAGGGGATCTAGAATAGGAGGCTCGTAAGTTCCAAAGGTGGGAGATGGCTCCATCCCCAACTCCAACTCTAACAGTTCCTAAGCCACACAAAATGAGAACCAGAAACCCTCAGGGATGCAAAAGCTTCAACGAGGAGAGGAGACAGGTTCGAATGAAGAGGTTTTGCACTTGGGAGACTCATCACAAAGGCAAAAGAATGAAGGGAGTGAATGTGTTAACAAGTTAAAGTCTCGACCAAAGACTGGCCCTCTTCTGTAGCAAAAGATGTTCACCTTCAATCCAGCAGGGAATGCTGGGAGGGAGGACCCTCCTGGAAAGGTGAGGGAGGTGGAAGAGCCTGCCTAGCATCAGCCACGTCAACCCTGCTGACCAATGGGATGAAAGGGGGCGTGCCAGATTGTCCGAACATTGTTTATTAACATTTCACATCCCTGAACTCACGATATACACCAGGCTGGTTTTGAACTTACAGAGCTTCGCCTGCCTCTGCTTTCCGATCGCGGGGATGAAAGGTGAGCCAACCAAATCACATCATTTTTGCTTCTCATTCCTATCTTTAGAGTTTAAAATCTTTCACATGTTCGTGTCCCACACAAAGGTCATTATTCTGCTGTTTCTTCATGTTTCAACAGAGAAAAGAGCGCAGGGTTCCCTCGGAAAATGTTTCCATTACAACTTTTCATGGCCTACTACAGAAATTTAAAATGTAACAAATGGGTATTTGTAAGCTCTACCGCATTCTAAACATCCTAGTGGTAAGAAATAAAGGTAGCATTAAGGACCGGCTTTTAAGAGCTACCCTCCAGACCCCCCCTGGAATGGTAATTATTTCTGTGCAGCATTTTCTTCCTGTGCTACCTGGTTGCTTAGCATTGCCGTAGCCTCCCTCCTAACAGCAGCACATAGAAACCTTCTATTATTCCAAGGGCCCGGAGAGTAGAAAGAATTACACCTTTCACTATTTAATCACCAAATCGATTTCTTTATAAACAGCCTGGGGTTAGGTCTGTAATATTACGGTGTCTCTAAATTCCACTTGAAGGTAAGCAAATATTTACCACCCCACTCAGTGGCTGAATACAATAATATTCCTTTCTGTGGTTTGCACATAAAGCGCTATTGATTATGTTCAAGTGGCCACTTACAAGGCTGCCTTAAGCAATCGCTTGCAGAAATCACCAAACTGAGGTTTTCTAACCCAAGCAAAGACAAAAAGCTACAGGCCTCATGACATCCCTCCCCAACTTGGTCCAGGTTGAAGTCTTGAAAGGCAGTAAAGATCCTGGAAAGATCTAGTTCCTTCCTTCTCCCCAGCTAGATCACAGTGATGCTTGGCTTTGCGCTTTCTGAGAAAAACAAAAAACAAAAACAAAACAACAACAGCAAAAAAGTCCCAACAAACAAAAACGTGCCCCACAGTCACTATTCCAATAATAACTAATACCCCTATGGGGCTCAGGCATTATACATATGATGGTACTTACCATCTTCACGGTACCCTTGTAAGAAGTTACAGTTACTATTCCCCCCTTAAAGGAACAGTTCCTACAGTCTGCCTGGGATCACTTAGCTAGCCTGAGTGGCATGGCCAGGATCATACAAGCTCTGTGCTATGACTCAGTGGAAACCCAATGAGTATGGAGGAAGGTCTTAGGAAACCTTCATCAGGCGACTGGATGATTGAGTGCTATAGCTGGCCAAGATGTAGTCTTCATTTTTTAATATAAATAGACCTGTCTTTAGGCTTCAAAGGAGGATTAAAATGCACAATGCAGAAAGCTGCATTTTGTAAACTTGAATGCTCTTCACAAATGCCCTGTCTCTAAGGTCACAGATCCAAGAATTTACTGTATGCCAGGTGTCCTATCTAGAATGTGCCTTCAGAGAGCTTATTACGGTTTGCTGTTACATTTCTACCAGGGCGACGGACCAGGGGCTACTCAACAACCGGAAGATACCAACCTATGCCAAGCTTTGGGGAGGGTTTGAGATAAACCCGTACTGAAGGCAGCTGCTTTTAAAATGTAGTTTATTTGACAGCTACATATATTGGGTTGACCTTTGTGTAGGCTGGCTGGGAACAGCTCTGGTGAGGGGAAGGGAGGGCTATTGAATAGATGAATGAATGACGGATCATATGAAGAAGTCAGGCTAACTGAACTGCTCACATCGACTGGGTGAATCCACTGAAAAGCCTATGTAATTCTATGTAATTCAGACAATCCGTGCTTCTGATCTGAGCTGGAGCAGCAGGTAGCTCCACGTTGCCCCTCTCCCCTCCCGCTTCTGCCAATGCCCTATGGCAAGGAGTCCAGTTTAAGGATTCCTATGGAGGCAGGGGAGCCGGATCCACCTTCCGTTCATCTGCTGGTGCACAATCCAGTGAAACAGGAATTATTACCATGCGGGGGTTCTGTGGGAGTTACCGAAATCAAAATTTTAGGTTTCATGGTTGTTTTATGTAACCGCGCCAAATTTCTCTCTCTCTGTGGGGAAGTTTCTCAAGCCCACACTAAGTTCCCTGGCTCCAAAACACCACAGTTTTTCCTTTTCAATCAAAAAATGAACAGTTTTGACACTTTAAAATAATAAAACTGTCACATTCAGGATTTGATTAGACTGTTCTAATAGCAGGCTGGAGTCATTAAAACCAGCTTTTCAAGAGAAACTCTACATGCTCCGTAAGTGGCATTTTGGAGTATGACAGCTTCCAAAGGAGGTTTCCAGGCATGGTGGTGTCTCTGAAGCCTGGGGAAAGGAATGCTACATCCAAGCTGCACGGAACAAATGTGCAGAGTGGTGTTTAAGAACACCAACTGCACATCTTCATAACAAAACAATGCTAAATCACATCAATAACCAAACTGCATCTTAGATGAATTATGCTTACTTTTAGGAGAAAAAAAAAAAAAAACAAACCTCAAGATACCCTGTGGCATATTTACATCACCGTGATTTGTAATATGCAAAAAGCACTTTGTAATTATTATTATTTTTTGTTCAGTATTACCATTAGGGGAGAAAAGGGAGAAAACGTCTAATAATTTTGTTAATGGTTTAGAACAAAAATGCCAGATTAATTAAAACAACAACAGAAAAAAAAAAAGGCACAATGTTTCCTAAGATTTACTGCCATTTTATTGAAGGACAAACCTTCTTTAAAATCCCAGCTGTTAGACTGCCTGAGGAAAATTCCGAGGTTGCAGTGGAAAGAGCAGTTAAGGTCTCCAACAGGACTCTGCTTGCCTGCATCTCTGGCTGGCTTTACCCTGGGCTGGCAGATGCCAGCCCTAAGTGGGTGCTGGACAGACCACAGACTCACCAGGACCAGCCTGCTTGTTGCCTTCGGGTAACTAAACTACAAAGCCACACTGTTGTAAAAGTCTGCTCACAGAAAGTAATAAAGTGCTCTTTCTCTCAGGCTTTTATGATCTTATTTTCTTTTAAATAGCTTCATGCTCCTCCAAAGAGCTGAAATATATGGCGGATAACAGTAAAAATGTCAGCCAAGGCTTGCTTTACTGAGAAAGCAAAAGACATTGTTGGGGTGGTGAATATATTGAATTAGTTGCTTTAAAGTCAATCAGATAGCCAGCAAATGGACATTTTTGTAAAAGGACACTTAACCTAATGAAGCCATTGCGTGATTGGCTATTGACTAGTTTCATCTAGAAGTCTTAGCTTTTAGCTTGCAGTTTTAAGTGGAATTTTTTTCTAGAAAAGTAAGAATTTGGGAGTACTAAAGAATTTGCAAAAGGCCTGGGGCAAAAAAGCCTCCCCCCAAACCCCAAAACCACCCCCCCTCAAAACAAACGAGCTTAAAAAACCAAAGGACAAAGAGTTTGGGCTATGTAGTGTACTAGTCACACATTAAACCCCATAAGGATATATCTCTCTTTCCCTTTCTTACTTCTGCCTACTACCAACTGTTCTATTTTCAAACTGTTTCCTGGTGGGTTTTAGGAAGCAGCAACATATCCATTTGAACTGTGAGAGACCGTGAGATCTGAAGAGTGTCTTTATAGTGAACTGATTTAACTGCACTTTTATAATTAACATGGACCAAATTAAACTCACTCAAGTCTTTCCATGCTGAGGGAGCCATCCTGGCCTCAACATTAAACACAGGTGACTGACTGACTTGTTGGCTCTGGTATGGATTCTACCCAACACAACAGGTTCCACAGTGGGGGACATCACATTAGATGGACGGGTGAAGTCTTGTGCTGAAGGGCTTTCTTTCTCTATGTCATCCACAATCACAGGCAACAGCATCTCACAAAATTAGTGTCTAACCAACGATTTTTTTTAGTTTGTTTTTTATTTTTGTGTATTGGTAGCTTGCATACATTTTTTTTTATATCTATATGAAGAAGGTATCAGATCCTTTGGATCTGGAGTTACACAGTTGTGAGCTGCCATGTGGGTGCTGGAAACTGAACTCAGTCCCCTGGGATAGCAGCCAGTACTCTTAACTGAGCCATCTCTCTAGTGCCCCCATCCTCCAACAATTCCTAATATACCAGAAAAGAAAGAAAGAGCCGGAGACTAGCTCTTCAAAATCAAAACGGAGAATTAAAATTCCAAGTTCAGTTAAATGGACAGTTTTTGACAATTCGGGTATTAGTGGGCTCTCTGACATGTGTATTCAAATTTACACTCTTTCTATTGTTCAAGACTGTTTGTTAGCGTGGAAACCATGCCAGAGGAAAAAAGGGCAAAGGAGGCACAAACAGGAAAGAGCAAAGGGGCGAGGTCAATTTCTATTAAGGGCTAGTGTCCAGAACTCCTGTATGTTACTCGGACTAGGCAAGAGGTACTTTCACACCTTATCACGGCTCAAGCCAGTATCTCCAACTCTGAAGGTCATCTCATACGTGGGTACCACTATTCGTAAGAAAGCCCATACAAGTATAGATGCATATCTGAGTCAAGAAAAATGCTCCCATTGTGGCAGGTCAGCCCTATCTGCACACAAGAGGCTCTAATAATAGTAACAGTACTGCTAGCCTTGACTAGTAACATAAAAATAGTAGTAGAACTCCATCCTGAAAAAAAACAAAGAAGTGGTCCAGGGTTTGAGATGCCTGGAATCATAAATCTCTGAAGACGGGTTATATCCGTCCTACATCCTGGAGGCATTTGTCACCTGCTGACAAGATCAAAATGAGATAAGCCCCAGAAAGTCTTTGAAGCTATTAGAAGGCCGATGTTAGGGAAGGGCCTAGAGTTAGACTATCAAACAGCCTTCCGAAGCTCGTTAATAACCAACTGTCACCTGCCTCAGTAGACTGGTGGGACCACATATCCAGCAGTAAGTCACTTCCCTCTCTCCTTGTGTTATATGTATTGCTAGGAAAAGATCCATTTAAAGTATCCACAATAGAAGTAACAGCGGCCAGGCATTACCCTTAAGAACCAAGCTTTCCACTCCCAGTCACTTCTCTGACCTTTGTCCCACCAAATGTTCCCACTACTCCACCCAAGTTTTACTTCTGAATACTTTTTTTTCCTATTCTAGTTTTTAAAATTATTATATATATAATATATATGAGTACTCTGTAGCTGTCTTCAGACATACCAAAGAAGGCATCAGATCCCATTACAGATGGTTGTGAGCCACCATCTGGTTGCTGGGAATTGAACTCAGGACCTCTGGAAGAGCAGTCAGTGCTCTTAACCACTGAGCCATCTCTCCAGCCCTTTCCTACTTATGACTTTTATTTAACTTATGACTGTTGTAGCATGGTCAGTCTGTAGGAGGTTAACTCTACTCTGCCTAAGAATTAATGAAGTATTTTGTTTTAAATTTCTAAACCACAGGTTCAGAAGGTAACACGTTTTTAATTATAGGGTAAAATACATGCTACAAATTCTCAAGTGAAATTTATCAAAGTATAACTGAGATTTGTATGCCTTTCCATTCAGGACGTTTTTGGTATTAATGACCCAGTTCTTAGTACGACATCTATGATTCACTGATATCTATGATATCTATGATATCAGTATACAGTACTGATGAAAAGCCATTTCAACCAAAAGCCATGATATTATTTAGTCATAAGGTATTGCTTAATTGCAAACCACCTACCCATAATCCTACGCTTCAGAACCTAAAGCAGAGGAATCTCAAGTTTTAAGACAACTTGGGGCTACTGAATGATAACCTGTTTTACAAAAAAAAAAAAAAAAAAAAAAAAAAAAAAAAAAAATTCAAACCACAGTGAATCACAGTCAATGTAGCCTTTAAAGATACACTGGGAAAAATATAACTTATTTGCAAATTGAAAGGTTAAGAAAAAAATTAAGGCACATAAAATTAAGGCACATGCATATGTTAATATGGTGATATTGAAGAGGGAAAGACTAAGATGGGAATAGAAAACTCCTAGAGACCATGTGAAGAGACAAGGAATTCAATTTGAGGTCAATAAAATGTCAATGCTTAAAAAGAGTAACACTATATATATATATATATATATATATATATATATATATATATATATATAGGAGATGGATGGTTCAGTGGTTAAGAGCACTGTCTGCTCTTCCAGAGGACCCAGGTTTGGTTCCCAGCACCCACATGATAGCTCACAACCATCTGTAACTCCAGTCCCAGGTGATCCAATGACCTCTTCTGACCTCAGTAGACACCAGACAGACTTGGTGCTTATGCATTCAGACAAACACTCATACACATAAAAATAGACAAATCTGTAAAATAAGACTTAGAACTAGCCATTCATTAGAAATAGATCCATGAATGAGTCAGTTTAAGAAAACAAAGATGGCTCAGTGGTTAAGAGCACTGACTGCTCTGCCAGAGGTCCTGAGTTCAATTCCCAGCAACCACATGGTGGCTCACAACCATCTGTAATGGAATCTGATGCCCTCTTCTGGTGTGTCTAAAGACAGTGACACTGTACACACATACATAAAATAAGTAAATCTTTAAGAAAAGAAAAGAAAGATGTGCGTTTTCAGGGGCAAATACACAGGTTACTTCCAGAACAGGGGAAAGACTTAAGGGTATAAATAAAATGTGAATATTACTTTCTAATATGGAGAAGACGTTATGAAGACTGGCCTTAATATCTTAATTACCGTAAGAAAAGAGAAAATTATATGCAGGTGGAATACACTTGGCAACATAATTTGAGAGACATCACTGGCCAGAAACACTGGATGGCCAACAGAGAGAGCGTGTACTGAAGTCTTAGCAGATGGAATAAAAATATTTAAACTATAACCAGGTCAATTCCGTGATTTTGGAAACTGCAGCTACCTCAGGCCAGTAAGGTGAGTCAAGGAAGAGGAGTAATTCTTCTCCATCTATGTAAGTGCTGCAGGTGGCTTTGTTTTTTAAGTCCAATTTGTTTTCACATTTATTTACAAGATAAATGGACACAGAGAAAGCTGGACAATGACTTGGTATTCAAACAGACTGAGAAGAACTTTAATGTTGTTATGGGAGCCAAGACATTTTTTAGGATTTGAGAGGTGCTATTAATGATTATTAATTAGGGTGGCACAAATGTTTGGTGCTGGTCACCCCTAACAATTAGCAGTCTCCTGCTTCCCCCCTCCTCTTTTTTTGATAGACAGGGTCTCCCTATGCAATCCTAGCTGGCCAGGAATTCCATAGATAGAACGGGCTGGTCTCACATTCACAGAGATCCAGCTGCCTCTGCTTCCTGAATGCTGAGATGAAAGACATGCACCGCTAAATATGGTCTAGCAATGTCTAAAGTGAAATGATATTAAGAACAATTGACATATAAGTCATATCTTTTCCATGATTAAATGTCTCTCTTTAAAACAGTAATCGAGATCTTTCTTGGGGTCATATTTTAAAATCTACAAATACTTACACTTCCCAAGTGTACTTCAAGTAGACTCTACCAGTATACTAATGCATATTTGGAAGACTTGTAGAAGGATTTAGGTTTGGGGATTTTTTGAGGGACAGGGGGAGGGTGTTTCAATTATCTGTATTATTCCAAAGTTTCTAGTGGAACATAAACAAAATGAAAAGGATACATTTACTACTGTGTAATGATGTGTAGGGTCCAACTGCACTAGTAACAGACAGCAATAATTCAATTATCTTACAGAGGATTAACTTACACTTAACTCGCATGATTAACTTATATTCATAATTGGGCAAGAACACTAGCAATAGACAACTGGAAGCACACAAAGACTATAAAGAGTTAACAGAGATCTACATTTCAAACCATTATTCGCCACTGGGAAGTAGTGGTTCGTGCCGTGAATCCCAGCACTCAGGAGGCAGAGGTACAATATCTCTGAGTTCAAGGCCAGTATGGTTTACAGAGAGAGCTCCAAGACAACCAGGACTACACTGAGAAACCCTGTCTCGAAAACAAACAAACAAACTAACTAATTAACTAACCAACTAACCTTTATTCACAAACACCACCTCAATACATTCTATGTTAATACAAACATTCTATGTTAATTTGGGATCCCCTATTCACAGAACTCAGCGACTGCCTTCTGTGGAACAGACCTCTTCTGGCGAGAGCTCTGAGCCTGGACACAGGTTTGTGGTCCCTGAAGCACAGACCTTCCTCAAGCTAGTTAATCCCACCTTGGAGCAATGCAAGGGCAACTGTAGGGAAGGCAAGGTCTGGGGCAGGGGTCACATGACCCTGGGGACTGATCTAAGTGCTGCTCTAGAGTGGTAGTTGTGGGGATGGGGCAGTCAGGAAGAAGTATGGGAAGCAACTCTCCACGTCATTCCTCTGTCCCAAGCTGGCATCTTTTCAAAGACTGAAAGGTGAATGAACAAGCGTTCAATAGAGTAGTGTGGTATAAATGCTATGTGCGCACAGGACACAGGGTCAGGAAAGATAAGCAGCGTGTGTGTGTCGCAAATCAGGTCCTTATGCTTGCATTTTTACCAAATCTCCTTGGCCATGTTGTTTGTTTTGTGTAGCCGGGCTAGCTTAAAACTTGCTATGTAGCTAAGGATAACATTGAACTGTTCACTCCAAACTCCGAAGCGTGTAATTAATTATATGCCCAGCAATCCCCCCTCCAGTGTATTATTTTAACAGTAAGTAAAACCAGAAAAAAAAAACAAAAACAAAAAAACCCTTAACCCTGTTTGCCCAGACACTGCCATAGATAAACATAATAACATAAACACAATAGTATATACTCATGTACTGTCTTCCCCCAAAGAATAATCACTTTGGGGACTGTCTCTCTTTATATCCTGTGTATTTTTTCATGCTATGTTCCATCTGCATTTTTGCTTCTCAGGAGGCACACACTTTTTCTACCTATTGGACATACCGCCATTTTGTCTCAGCTTTTAATGTCTAGCAGAGCTATCTGCTAGCCTTTTCCATAAGTAACATTAAATGAGACATCAAAATGATTCAGGTACAAAGCGAGTTCAGTAAGAGACCAGCTAGAGAGCTAAATAAGGGATCATCTTCAATTTTAAAAACAAAATTCCAAACCTCTTATTGCTCTTAGATTTGCAGTTTTATTTTTTTAATTTCTGTAAATAATTTAATTATATTTAATATAGTAGATACATTCAAAATGAATTTGCAGTTTTAAATGAAGTCAAGTTCCTTGATTTTTAAAAGCTGGCACTTCTGGGCATGCTTTGTTTGGAAAAGGTCATTTCTAGCTCAACAGTGCCCCCTAGTGCTTCTTTTCTTCCTGTTGGCCGAGGGAGGAGTTGTGCAAAGCAGTCACTTTAAGGAAAATCTGTCACTGGACTCATTAACTCAGGTTTTAGATCACAGTATACAGCACACTTACGGCCCAGCTGTGCTGATTAAGGAAATTGATTGCACTGTTCTGTGGTCTTGGAGAAAAAGCAAGGCACAGACTAAAAATCAAAAAGCAGTCATTTAACATTTTTTTTTTTTTAAACCTGACCTGTGCAATTAAACCTGACCCTTTAAACAAGACAAATTAACTCCATTGTGGTGACATGGATAGATGGATCAATCATGGGGACACAGGCTCTTCAATGCTGAAGTTGAGTGATGTGGTATTTGCCAGGTCTGCTGGCCGGTATGCCTGGAAGCTAAAAAGCAGATTCTGAAACCGGAGATCTGCGGAGGGCATCACAAGCACTGTGTGTCCCAGGGCAGTCCTTTCGTGAATCAATTGTAATCAATGTCCCAGCGTGGTGTTTGGTGGCACTGTGGTAATGGAGAAGTGTAGCAGAGCTGGTCTCAGCCTCATGTGCTCATTAGCCAATTGCACTGGCCTGGCACGGAGACACCTGGGTGACTGTGTCCAGCTACCTGACTAACCCACTCTGCTGGTTCCGACGGTCCACTCCCCTTTCTTGAGCCATACACGACCTATGGTTTACTATGCATTGTTAAACATTAGAGTCCATGCTTAAATGATTGTCTTCCAAATGGGTCATGAAGTGACTTTGTGATAAAACTCACAGGAGCCCTAAAGAGTTAAAGAGCTTTGGCCTTGGTTTTAAATAAATCCCACATGGCAGCTCAGCAGACAAGACACATCCCTGACTTCCACAGCTTGTGGACTGTGTGATTTGCTGACTGTGAGTAGCTCTCCTGTCTCTCTGAAGCATCCGGCTTATTCATAATTATGTAAATCCTTAAGAAAGTTCCTGTTCAAATTATCTTTTTTTAATCTAGGAGATTATTTTCATGAGTATGTCAGTATCAATAATAATGAAATTTAATTTTTGAAAAAAGATTTATATTTATTTAATGTATATGAGCACACTGTTGCTGTCTTCAGACACACCAGAAGAAGGCATTGGATCTCTTACAGATGGTTGTGAGCCACCATGTAGTTGCTGGGAATTGAACTCAGGATCTCTGATAGATCTGCTCTTAACCACTGACTGAGCCATCTCTCCAGCCTCCATCTGCAGTTTAATTTAATATGAAATAGTCTGGATAAATTTAATTTTGACCCTAAAAGTTGTCTTAGCAAGTAGATACTTTTAGGATCCTAGACTTTATCACACAGATCCCCTTCTCCCAAATTGTCCCCCAAATTCTACTTTCATTTAGCCACTGACAGAGCGACACGTGGTCCCCTTCCGCAGGATTCCTATGTAATATCGGGGTGAGAAGAAAGTTCATGTATTTTGACCTCCTCCATATTGTACTATAGATTGGGATGATTCTCAAGCTAAAACAAAAGGTCTCTTCTGCTGAGTGAAATTCCAAGCATGATAAAAGCTATTTTCTGAAGGATGTGTTTGAAGAATAAAATTACAGGTTATTTTCTCCTCTAAGAGAATACATAAAAGCTAAAAGACAACAGAAGGAGAAAAAAGGATGCCCACGTAAGCTTATATTATATAGTTGATTAAAAATAGATTCCTTGAAACTAGAAGGGAAGCCATTGCACACTTGTCAAACAGTTGTCATGAAACCAAATGCTGGCAGACACCAGCGTCAGTCTGCAGCCAGTCCTGGCACTGGCCTCTTTGGAAACAGCAAGTGAGTTCACAGGTTAAAGTCTTTGGGTTCAACGGCTTCAAGATCCGCACCACCGGCTGGGACCTTGCGTTTGCTTTTTACAGTATCATGTTATATGAATCCTACCAGGATCTCACGTGTCCTGTGCCCTTAGATACTAATGGAAACATTCAGCCTGATGGGTCTCAGTCTTCCTTGGACATCAGAACACTCACGTGATAAGGGAGGCCTGTCATTCCCCTTCCCAGAGTGACTGGGAGGTAAGCACTATCCCACACACAGCCAAGCCCTGAAGGGAGGACTTCACCTTCCTTTCCCTGTTCCTCCTCCTGACGACCTGGTCATGTGACATGACAGATTATCTCAACAACTTTGTGGTCGGTAAATCAAAGAACAAGATACATGTTTTAACTCTGAACAACTTGAGTAGGTTTCACATAAAAACTAAGTCAGGAAGACAGAAACATTTATAAACTGAAAACAAAAAAAGATCTCACAGGGTGTGGTGGTGCAAGCCTTCTTTCAGGAGGCAGAGGCAGGAGGATTTCTGTGAGTTTGAAGCCAGATTGTTCCACATAGTAAGTTCCAGGCCAGCCAGGGCTACACAGTGAGACCTTGTCTCAAAACAGCAACAAAAGATCTCCTTCCTGGAAGATCTCTACCTAGGGCAATGATCTTTCTGGGGCATATGGCATCTGGATGGGAAAGTCCTTGTATAGCAAGCACAAGACCCTGGGTTTGATTCCTAGCACTGCAAATAAATAATATATTGAAAGCAAATAAAAGTAAAATTTCAAATATTTCCTTTACATGTTTTACAGTAACACACTTATACCACTTTAAAAAATAAAACTAAAAAATTAAATCACACCCTATCAATGTATTTATCCATCAAAGATTAAACCACGACTAACATTTTTACAAATACAAAATCTTTTACAGCTGCCTAGTCATCCATGCAGAGCAGCAAACCTAAGGCACGCAGGTCAACTTCATCCCAGGAGAAGGACCCCAGCTTCTTCTATATTTTAAAAATATTTTTTTATCAGCTAACCAGGGAGTCCCCTTGGTGCTAAGGAGTTATTTTCCCCCAAACAAACATCTGACTGATGATCACTCCGTACTCACTAGCTCTGAGGAACTGAATGGCTGAATAAATAAAAATACTCCCTGGAGTAGTGGGCTAGAAAAAAAATGAGAACGACTTCCCAAATCTGCTTTTAGATGAGGCAGCAGGAAAACAGGCATGCTTCAGTGAGAGCAACCCAGGGCCTCCGAAGGCCTCTGCCTTCTAGAGCAAAGGATAAGCGTGCCTTCCATGCCACCCAAGGGTGATGCCACCCCCCCCCCCACTCTGGTCATGGTCACAGTAGGACCATTCCCATAGCTTCTATTCATGTCTTTCTTCATTTGCTTGGGGCAAGCATCACCTACTCATGGGCACACCACCAGCTCTGCCTCCTTCGAAGAGGCAGCTTCCTTGTTAGCTTCCACATGGGGGTGACATCAAGCACTGCTGACAGACAGGGGACTGGCAGGTTTGATCAGAGAAGAAAGGAAGGGAAAACAAAGCAATAAGCCTAAAAGGATCACGTGTAGTTATGGGCAGTCACAGGAGCACTGCCAGGAAGAGTTCCAGTGAGGGCAGGGCTCACTCTTTCTCAGTATTTGTTCAGATAGATGTTGTCTGTGGCCTTCAAATATGTTTAAGGAGCCAGGAACCTCCACTGTCTAGGAGACAAGTGAACTGGGAGAGCGGCTGCAGCCGCCAGCTTGGGGTTACCACATGAAATACAGAATAATGTGTAAGTAAACTTGACACAAACAGTGAGTGATTTTTAGGCAATGGCACATTTGTACTAAAAATGTATTGTTATCTGAAATGCAAATTTGACTAGCATCACATGAGAGGGTTTCTTTTGGGTTAACAGGCAGCCTGAGGCAGAACAACTTTCCTGCCTTCCATCATGGCAACCATGTTGGGCTCCAGGTAGTTTGGTGTTTAGCATCAAGTGTTTAGCTCCCCCTACTGTGCCGTCAACGTTTGAAAATGTCTTTACTGGCTGAATTCAAGCAAGGAGTCTGAGCCTCACTGTCTGTGGATTTCCCATCAATAAACCAAGAGCATCTGGATGTTGAGAAAATTAATTAAAGCCAGTAAAGCTCTTTGAAATTGGCATGTTCAACCACATATGCTACAAAATATTTATCACACGCCAGACTGCCTGGAGACGCGATCAGCAGCCACGAGAAGACAAGAGATTCCAAAATGTTAAGTCAAAAATTATCATCTTTCCACCTTAAAGGACCATAGCTTTAAGAAGAGAGTTCACCTCTCCAAACAGGATAGATTAATGTGATTTGCTTTCAAATGAAAGTATAGTAGTTTATATTGCTATTCTAAAAGCTGAATTATAGGTTTTTTTTAAAGTTTCATTTTGCTAAATTACAATTTTTTTTTAAAGGAGTTCAAGCAATACCAACAAATGAAGACCTGGGCATGGTGGTATACCCCTTTAATCCCAGTACTCAGGAGGCAGAGGCAGGTGGATCTCTGCGAAGCCAGCCTAGTCTATTTAGTGAGTTCCAGGTCAGACAGGGCTACATAGTGAGACCCTGCCTCAAAAAAGAGGAGAAAGAGGAAGAGAAGCAGAAAGCAGCGAGTCTACAAATCTCCTATGAGGCTGCTGTTTACTATTTACAGTCTGTAGGTTTTTATTTTATTATTAAAAAAATGTTGCATGAAACCAAACAGAGGAAACAACGTAGCAAAGTCACAATCCGAGGCTACTTGATGACACGTGGGCTTTTTCTGTCCACAGAATCTCTTCCAGAAAGTAACACAAGCATCCCAGAAGCACAGCCTGCATCCCTTGGTGCTGTCCAAGTGGACATTCGAGTCTGTCAGTGAACCTGAAGGGTCTGGCGTGTCCTGATGCAATGAAGAAAGGACACGTGTGTACATACCTGGCGGTAGGGCCAGCTGTTCTCAGTCTGTAAGAGGGGTCTCCTATCCCAAAGCTTTCGGCCACCACATGACAAAGACAAGCTCAGAGGGAAGGTTGTCACATGCATCTCTTATTGCTGATAGGAACCGAGCGTTTGTAAAGGGTTGACAAACCCCTAATGAACAGCAAAACCAGTGCTTGAGCCGCGTACACTTGCAACTTAGGGACTTCACACTTCTCTCCTGTTTTCTGTACACTCTGCCTTGGGTCTAGAACCACTCAGTCTCCAATGGCTTGGCCAATTCTTCATCCTTTGGGCCCAGAACTACCTTCTTTTACTTCCTGATGCTTTCTATCAGAACTCACATGGGACAAACAGCCTGTGTCTTCACCTCTGTGCAAGTATAATACATACTATACCATATGCACTATATAATATATAAATGTGTATATATATATATATATATATATATATATGCATTTGTATAAATACATATATACATGTATATTTCATTTCTAATGCCTTTTTTCTCTACCAACAGTTAATTCTTTCACGATTAGACTATTCTTGCCTGGTGTTTGTGTTCTCAGAGCCTTAGCCCAGGCCTGGCTCAATAAAGGCATCTTGCAAGGAAACCATGTCCCCAAATTGAAATAAGCATGACAAAGTTGAATATAAAAGGCTAACATGCACATGTGAGTATAGTGTCTTTCTCCTTTTTCAGGAAAAAGGCAGAAGAATATGCAAATTAGGTATTAGTACTCTGAAGTGATCACATGGTCAGGAAAAGATGAAAGGCCTGGCTATCCACTTAAGAAGCTAGATCAACAGAAGCTGCTGTGATGTCACTCAAGAGTCTCCATGAAAGTGTGCCAGCTGTACCCTTAAGGGCTAGCCTCCAGACCCAGGTCTCAGGCGGCTTGATTTCCATTCTGCCCTTAACAGCGCTAAAGAGACATAAAGGTGTCATTAAGAAACACGGGGTGTCTCTACTGTACTTTCTCACACTCCCATTACCACTGGGTGGTGTTTGATCTTTGAGTCACGGGCTGAGGTGACCCAGATTCAAACTGGTGATTATTAATGTCACATTATGGAGCTCTTCCTATTGCACAGCACTTCGGAGTCACTTAGGAACCTGCTGGGAGATGCAGCACTGCGTTGCTATGCTGATTGGTGCATGGAATATGCCGCCACAGGTGGCCTCATGCTTCCCAACCTGGGCTTCTGATTGAGTCTGGCCTCATTAGAAGGTGACGGACATTTGAGGTCCGAGGATCTGCTGGGAAGTAAATGGTTCAGCTAATTACAGTGCACTAGAAGGTACTTTAGCTGGGCATACGTGCAACCTGTACCAGCCGGCACTAGCACAACACACAGGAGACTTTCCTGTGTACCATGCAGCTGCCTGATTTATCTGAGAAAGACATGAGAATGCTATCATGGATCTTTAAAATGTAAGGAAATCAACTCAAGGAGGTCTATCTTCTAGCAAACCCTGTCACGGCACGGACATTTGAAACACAGTTGTCATTACTATGTGACTTTATAAATCTAAGTGAGCATGGTACTCTGAGGGCCATGCTTTAAATCCTCTCTGCTCCCCATGGTAAACACACTGCTCACAGTTAGCACGTCTTACCAGAGACAAGGCAGCCATTGTTGAATATATAACACACTGGTAGCTTTCAGTTTAACATCCCCACTTTTCTGTTGATTTTATTTAAGGTTTTTCAAATCAGGGTTTCTCTGTGTAGCACTGGCTGTCCTAGAACTCACTCTGCAGACCAAGCTGGCCTTGAACTCATAGAGTTCCACCTACCTCTGCCTCCCCCGTGCTAGGATTAAATGCATGTAGCACCACCACCTCCTGGCTTTATTTATTTTTATTTTATTTTTAGCTATCATGCAGTACTGTAAATAACCCATTTAAACTAACTGTCAGGTCTGGGAAGTATAGATTCTCTGAGCACTTCAAATGTAGCAATTTCTGGGTTGGCCACAGGGAAGAATGAATAAAACTGTAAGTTGAACCTGGTTAATAGGAGTAGTTTTGAGTGGATTCAAATAATTAATTAAATAATTAATTAAATAATTCTACCCATTCATTCAAATAGCGATGGCCATACCACTTCACATCTGCTAGTTACCAACCAGCCCCCCAAGAGGATATAGCCTCCAACTCTCGTACTTTAGAATTAAATAAAGTATGAACTAAAAATGTCACCACCATGACCTTCACATTCTAACTGATGAGACCAAGGCAGAGTAGAGGAAAAAGCCTAGAGATTTATTAAGTGACCCATCCAACTCCCACAAGTTAGTAAGAGTCGTCATTTAAAAGTATTTGCTACGCAGAACGTATATGTATAAGAACAGCACTGCGTAGGAGACCATGGACATCGACCATGTTGGGTAAGCAACACTGATATTCATTTGACTTTCCTGCTTCTCTTTCTTTTGAAACTCTCAACTGCAGACATGCTTCATTCAGGGTCTGCCAAGCCATAGTTGCCTAGCAACCTCAGTCTCGAACTTCATCAGTACGTTGTATTATCTTTGGGTAGGCCAATCCACAAAGTCCAGAATAAAGACCCATGAAGTCTCTCAAAAGGCATTTTGTACTTGGGAGGCATTTGTCTTACTATAGTTAAAAAAAAAAAAAAAAAAAAAAGCATCAAATTAAAACATGATCATTCCTGGACAAATCGGTTGGCTAGGCTTCTTAGAAAGTTGATCCCCTGCCAATTAGTCCCTGGAACATGAGACATTAATATAGTAACTCAAGCAACTAAGGTTCCTAGCAAGCTGGTTGAAATCACTTAGAGGATTAGATGTGCAGCCCTGGCATTTAGTTCAAGAGTAAATGACAGCCTGTCATCATCAGGAGGCCCCGAAGCCTGTCTGAAGACGCTTCCCCTACCTGTCTTTTAAGTATGCAGTGTGGCTTCTCATTAAGAGGAAGGTCATGGAGCTTTCCTGCAGGTGTCCATTTATTCTGACCAAATCCCTCTCTGCTGGGCAGTCTAGGTTCATCTATCACTGTGGGCTGGAGGAAAGGAAGGAGGCATGGCCAGGCCCGTCCTTGACTCTCACCTTTCTCTAGCTTTACTCAAATGAGAGGGAATTTTCTCAGAAAACATGCTAGCCAGGCGGGGGTGGGGGTAGCACATGCCTTTAGTCACAGCATTTGGGAAGCAGAGGCAGGGAGATCTCTGAGGTCAAAGACAGCTTGGTCTACAGAGTGAGTTCCAGGACAGTGAGGGCTACCTGAAGAAACTAAACCACCACCATGACCACCAACAAAAAGAAAGACCCCTAAGCACCAAACAAAAAAGACGGGTTGGGGGTGGGGGTGGGGGAGGGTTTGGGAGAAGGAAGAATCCTGGCTTCTTTTATCTTAGCATTATCTACAAAATGATCCCTAAGCAGCAGCTCTGTAGAGACAGGAAGCTATTTGCTAACTTTATGGCCTTAGTATCAGAATGCAACTATAGTAAAACTTCTTGTTTTTCCTGAGCACTAGATGCTACTGTATACTACAGTGAAAATTCTGTCTGATCACCATATTAAGCACCCACCCTGTTCCCTGAGGGGCTCTAGAGCTGAGGACAGGGCTGCAGACGAAGAAGCAGAGAGATGGGCCTACAGGCCTCGGGAGAAGGGTCACAGGTGGGGATGCTGTCACTGGGCCATGGAAGCCAGATCAGGGTTTCCTTTCTGATCCCAGGTGCCTTGCACAGAGATGTGAATGGTACATGTGCCCTTTAATAGGAGGCTGGAATCCAGCACAAACATGAGATTAGCTGCAAAACTTGAGAAGAGTTAGATCCTTAAATACAAGTGGGAGGCATTCCTCCCTTGATCTCCCACAATCCTTCAACTCTGATAGCTATGGCTTAACTCTTCCTGAGTACAGTGCCCTGCAGCATTCACAGAAATGACTGAAAGTGAGAGTTTTCAGTAACACTGGGCCAACAACCAAAGCAGATAATTCAAGCAGAAACGTCCACTTTGAGGCCTGGGATATACTTTTTTCCCCTTCCCTTCTCTTTTTCTTTCTCAGGCCCTGCTTGCTCTAGCCCAAAGGTCTTTTCTTTTCTTTCTTTTTTTTTTTTTTTAATGTAAGTACATTGTAACCTTCTTCATTATGGATCCATTACAGATGGTTGTGAGCCACCATGTGGTTGCTGGGATTTGAACTCATGATCTCTGGAAGCACAATCAGTGCTCTTAATCGCTGAGCCATCTCTCCAGCCCTGAGGGCTGGGGTACTTGACTTAGCAGTATGCATTTGATAGGAAAAGAGGCACAGAAGAGTTGATTTTTGTGACAGGTTATACCTACACAGCAAGAAGTCCAAGGGATGACGGAATGTTAGTCAGGTATTAGAGTAGTGAATTTAAAAGCTTTTAAAAAAATTAAATTGAACTAAAAACACAATAGCAGGGCCAGGCAGTGGTGGTGCACACACCTCTGATCCCAGTACTTAAGAGGCAGAGGCAGGAGGATCTCTATGAGTTTGAAGCCAGCCTGGTCTACAGAGCGTGTTCCAGGACTGCCAAGGTTACACAGAGAAACCCTGTTTTGAAAAGGAAAAAACCAAAACACAACAACAACATAGTAGCGAACAAAAATCCAGAAAGCTGAAGAAGCATCCAATGTCCTTTTGATTTTTGCTAAGCAGACACACACTAGTGATGCTATTTATTTATTCAATCCCTGTGTTGGAGAAAGGACTCAGGGCCTTACACTTGCTAGACACATGCTCCACCAGAGCCTGAGTGGACTTTTAAAGTTCTATGTAGCCTGCAACAGTGCCCTACTGGATAATGACAAGCAGCATCCAAAGTTTCAAAGACTACTAAAAGAGGCAAAGAAATCAGATGGGCAACAAGTTCCCTAATCAATTTCTACAAAACTATATAATCACTCATTTCCCCAGGCTTGACAGGAAAAATTTCAGATATAGTATCCTAATTGGAAAAAATATTGCATGTTTGTAACATTGTATTGAGATTCTTTGATATGAGCCTCGAGGCACAGCATGGATACAGTTTAAAAGAACTTCATGTTACGGAGACAAGTGGAAAGGGCAAAAGTATTGCTGACTCTAGAAACAGCAATGATTAGCTAGTTTAAAGACTGCTTCACTTGTCCAAAGAGATCGGAACTGGGCTAGAGCAGAGCTCTCCACCTTCCTAATGCTGAGACCCTTTACTACAGTTCCCTGAGTTGTGGTGACCCCCAACCATGAGATTATTTCATTGCTACTTCCTAACTGTAGTTTTGCTATGGTTATGAATTGTCATGTAAATATCTGATGTGCAGGATATCTGATCTGTGACCCCTGTGAAAGGGTTGTTCAGTCCCAGAGGAGTAGCAACTCACAGGCTGAGAACTGCTAGGCTAGAGGGATAGAAAGTTAAGAGAGGAGTCACTCTCCCAGAGGACTTGGGTTTCGGTTCCCATCACCTACGTAATGCACCTCACAACCACCTGCAACTATAGCTCCGCAGGGATCTGCTACCAAATTCCTGCCTCTGTGACTACTCATGTACGCACATCTCTGTTCCTCCTGCCTCCCTCCCCCCAGTTAAAAGGAAAAATAATTTAAAAAACTAGAAATGGTAATCAGTATTTCCATTGTTGAAAGAACAGACCTGTATCTACACACACACACATGCACACGCAGAGTTCACTAAGGACTCATACTAATAAAATTCTATTTAAAAATGTCTGATCTTAAGATTCAAAATTCTTAAAAGTAGGATATGTGATGAAAAACAAAACTGTTATAAACTCATAATTTGTCAGATAAGTTTTAACTTTTTTTATTGTGCTATAGTTGGGTAATAGTTTAACACATATATTTTTCATGATCATGAAAACATGAAATTTATTAGACAGCCATAGGAACTCAACATGTAAGAAGATGTAGGATAAAGTCATTTTTCAACTGTATGCAAATTGCACTTTCTGAAAAACTTTCACTTTGGAATTAGCTACAATTTTCCCCCAGTCTGCCAATGCCTTTTCAAGTAGAGTACTTCCACATTTAAAACAACGGACCAATTGCTAACCTGGAAGAAATTACAGTAAATATGCTTAAGAATATGGTAAATGTACAGGAATGTAATATGCTTATTATGTTCTTTTTCAGATTAGTGAAAGATAATGTTAATTGTGACAGAGTGACAAAAATATAATATGAATTATGCTTTCAAATAATATTTTCACAAAGCTCTTTGACTTCAGGCATCTGTATTTACTGGGGCCAGAGAGTGTCAGGCAGAGATAGGTATCTGGTTCCTCTCTGACATGAATCACCATGAACCATAAACAGAGCAGAGATCTGGTAGCACTAAGCTCTGTGACATTACAATAGTTTGTCAGCTATTGAATGAAAGTAGCCATTCAGAATGGATGAACTAAAGTGGAAGGAGGGAGGCAGAGGGGGGTCGTGAAGGAGTGAGTGGGAAGGGAAGAGGAAAATAGACAGCATTGAAGTCAGTCACTGGGGGCAGAGAACCTCTGACACTGTCTAATTCCGTAGCTCTACCACAGCTGTGTACAGGAATCACCTGAATGGCTGATTCTGACCACATGTGTAGAGTTCTGCCCAAGGGCTGGGGGCGTGGCTCAGAGGCAGAGTAAGAGTTGAGCCTACACAGGTCTTTCTTGGGCTCAGTACCCAGTACTGAGACATAGCTCCCAACCCCTTAAAATCTCTGTACATTATTTGTCCTTTGATAAAGTTCTATAGGTGTTTATGACTAAGTTCTTTAATAACTACGTATCCATCTAATTTTTCCATTCTATATACAAGGAAAATGAAGCCCAGAGACACAGAGAAACTGAATGAAAACCACATAGCTACTGGTCTACAGTGCCACTTGTATGATTTTCAGTAAGAACCGAACTGTCTTCCTCTGTATGGTGGTTACTCATGAGCTCACAGCTGTCTGTCTTAGAATCCCTGCTCAAGAGCAAAGAGGACAACTGGTCAACATATTCTGTCAAAAATTACTGAACCGATGTTAAAAAGCCAGGTGGCACAGACACAAGAAACACCCAGTGGGCTCCTCACATCCCCATGACCTGGACACCTCCTCTCAAGTCCTGTGCAAGGCACTGGTATTGCACAGCACTGCTGTTTGGTTTCCATGGGTCAGTCAGGAAGAAGAGGGGGAAAAATAGATTTTTCTTGGCTTATTCCTTAACATTCAAAAGAAGGTTAAGAAAGTACATTTTCCAATCCCTCAAAATGGAGAAAGCTGGCTGCTTTTCTCACACTTGGCAGGACTGAAGGCCATGTTTTTGGCTATTAGCCTGGTTAGCTGGTTGCGTTTATAGACAGCCCACCACAGGAACATACATGGTTAGGTTAGTTAAACATCTATGTATATCTTCTTCTCTCCCTCCATATTCATAAAAACATAGAAGACGAAAGCATTTCAGGACAATGTGAGGATCAAGCTATCACATCAGCCCCTTGCTCAAGACTTGTGTGCAAATGGGGGCTGAGGCAGCTCAGAGGAATTACTCACAGGATCCTGGAAATGAACAAAGCTAAGCTCAGAATGCGGTACAGAATTCCCACAACACATCTGCACTTACTATAAGAAACATCTGCAGCTCCACTGACTTCAGAGCTCACTTTATCTTTTTCAAAAAGAAATTATGTAACATGTATAAACTTTGAGCACTGCTCGTACTTGTTAATTACCTAGACACAGAAGAATTGAAAATGTCATTTCTCTTGACAGAGGTTACACAACTGCTCCAGCATCTGGGCGATCTTATGGGAAGCCTAACTTGGTCTGGCACAGGTCCTTTAAAGCAAAGGGCCATACAATTAGTCTCTTTTCAGCTCTGAAACCAGGAACTTAAGATTGTTCAAGCATGTACATGGCCTAATTGGAAATATCAGTTACACCTATGCACTTATGGACTTGTGACTTGGCTTGTGTGGGCTGGAATCAGACTGGGGGTGGGGGTGGGGCTCTGTGATGGATTTCTCCAGATTACCATGATATTTGCTTGTCATCAAAATACTACTACTACTACTAGCCCGCATGCCCCTACTGAAGATATAACATAGCTCCAATTAGTCAACTTTTGCTAAAGTGAAATGGTCTAATATTGCTACGACTGGGCTACTGTGTATGCATATATGCCTGTGTGTATTCATATATGTCTCTGTGAATGCATATGCCTATATGCCTGTGTGTCTATACATATATGTCTCTGTGCATATATGGTATATATATGTGTATGCATGTCTCTGTTTATGCATATATGTCTCTCTGTGTATGCATATGTATATATGTCTCCCTCTCACTCTCTTTCTCTTTCTTTCTCTCTCTGTGTGAAGACAGAGGACTGGCCAATATAGAAAAACCTTCTAACAGATGTTCTATTTTAATTTTAATGGTAGCTACTGAGGAATGGGTCCCAGTAGCAAAGGGCCCATATGCAGTGGGTGTGTCTATCATCCTGAGTACTCAGCTATGCAGTAGCACAGACCTTGATTTACCTCTCGCTGAACCAAGGAACCTCCAAGGAAGTTTAATGGATAGCAGTGCCCAAGGATGGAAAAGAGAGATGGAAAGATCTAATAGGGGATGGAAAAAGAGAAAGGCTCTATGTAGGAGCCACTGGATGCCTTCTCACAGCCCTGTTCTACTCAGGCTAAGCTAATTTGATGAAAGATCCCAGTAGACTTGGTTACTGGTCAAATTTGGGATTTAGTCAGTAACCTAACCTCCAGGGTTCAATGACCCTGGGTGAATTTGTGCTGCTCCTGCAGGGGCTCCATGAAATATGGCATTTACAGATTTAGACTAAACGGCACTATTTATTCTGTGGTGGAAACTTTCCAAAAGTGCCAGGAGAGACGTTGGCATTTATGCAAGTCAACTACTGTTGAACCCAAAGAAGCATTCTGTTCTCCAGGATGCTCTTGAGGCACTGAAAGAGTCTGTGTGAAAAGCTTTCCCGGGGATCATCTCAGTGCCTCCCCCATCAGATCGCCTCTGGCTGTGGGTGTTGTGTTTCAGGGGGAGGGAGCAGAAAACCTTTCTGGAAACAGAGACCCCCAGTCTGATCCCAGTCCACACAAGCCAAGTTCCAAGATTGTATATTTTCTTATTTTTAACTTTAGTATATCAAATATATCTGCTGGCTATTAGAGGATTAGAGCCACCACTATGTTAAAAAAAGTTGGAGGCCCACAGAGGAAGTGGATTAGGAAGATTCAGTGCCTGTAGCATAGATGGAATTATTTTCTGTCTCCTGTTTTGTTTTAAGTGTATTTTAAAGTTCTTTCTCTACTGTTTTAGTATTTTTGTTTTAAAACCATTCTTCAAGGTCCTTCAAAAGGTAAAATAGAATAATCTGAATAAAAGACAACAGGTCTAATGATATCCAATGGCCTAAATGTATAGTTATGACAGGTCTTTAAAGAAAAAAAGGAAGAAAATTTGAAAAAATTAACTACTTACAATGTCTTACCAGATAACCTTCCCCTCTTCCTTGGGGAAACCCAATGGCATACAATGTGTCTTTAAGATTCTTTTGTTAAGTTCAGAGTGTTTGCTCAAGGCGAATGGTATCCTAGAAAACTGGTGGCTACTCTATGTTGGCCTCTTTTTGTTTTTATTTTTTAAGGCAACACAAATGGAGGAAAAGGTGGTTATAAAAACCATCACAGGAAACCAAATAGCCTTTATTTAAATTAAAAGCAATCACAGCCTGATTCTTGGAGCACACTAGGAAATGCTTTTGGCATGCAGCTGCTTCCCGGGGCCAATCTTATGTGTAATTGGAAACATTTCAAACAGAATTGTTACTAAAGTCACAGACCATAATTGTGAGCTGTGGGCTCAGTACCTCTGTAAAAGAAGGCCGGTGGGTCTATGGAAGAGGACTCAAGCACTGGGGGACATCTCAATGTAGAATGTCACCCTTCACGGACACATGTTTCTTTCCAAAGGCCTACTGAGAACAGAAGAGCAGAGCAAAGCTGGCAGGAGCTGTAAAATGCACAAGCAGGACCGGGCACCAAGACATATGAAATAGCACAGCCCAAACTTGTTTGCTGAAGAGTATGTATGTAACATGCTGGCAGTGAACCGATCACTCCAACCTCCCAGGGAGAAAAATGCATCGTCAGTTTAACTAGCCAGTTGATTTAAAAACTTTTTCGAACAAAACTTGGGGAGAAGAGTCATATAAAAGTGAATGGCAGCTGTTGCCTCATTTGTCTGTGTTTTCAAATGTTTACACGGGCTTCTGCCTATCTGGTGTTTTTTATTTATAGGCGAATGGCCACGGAAGGTGGTAATGTCTTTGTGTTCTCAAAAGTCCCTTCAGATGTGACCATGAGCTTGTAGTTTAAACAGACAGACACAAGAAGAATTTATCGAACTGTCTGAGAGGCCTGCCCCCTGCCCCGCACCTCCCAACCCCCACCCGTAACTGGAAACAGCCTGTGCCCTGGACCAGCGGCTCAGGAACAGCTCGTGGAAAAATCGTGTCATTTTGGCACACAGAGAGGGATCTGATTATTCTGTCGTATCTTTGTGCCAGAAGCGTCATGACATCAGCATGCTAGAAGCTGTAAAGAAAGTCTCTTTCCACCACCTTCTTCAGGAGAGAGGGTCAGGGGAAACAGGCTTGCAAGGGTTCCTGCTTGCTTGCAAGGGTTCCTGGTTCCGCTGTTCCTGGATGTTCACTCACCAGCCCACAGCAGCCCCCCCCCCCCCAGCTTCTGCTCAGCATCACTATAAACAAGGAGGTTTGTTGGTTACCAGGGTATTGAAGGATAACTTATGCTTATATCCAAAGGGAGGAGTCCAGAAGGGCAGAGCGGCTTTGCTGCCCTCAGGCTATCCTGGTCCCTGACACACTGTTGGAGGCGCTGGCTCCCTTTGCGGCTGAGACTTGGAAGCAAAGCACTGTAGCAGTGCAAGGCTTGACCTCTAGATAACACTGTTTTTCCTCCCCCAATCATTTGTTCACACTCACTTTCTAAAAAATCACTGTGCAACTTGACAAATCTTTACCCAATAACCAGGAGAAAACTGAATAATGGTCCCTTAGCACACCCACTGGGAAACACAGCCTTCCTTTCCCTTATTCCTTGTCACCGTAGAACGTTGTAGACCTGGATTTACACAGTTTTAATATTCTCACAGTAGTAAGAGGTGAATGGAGAATACTAATTACATAACACAGAACTATTTTCCAGGGGTGGGAGGAGAGTCTATGTTGGTCAGATGACATACACATTTCTACGCACACATGAGAATCACTTTGAGTTTGTATGTGTGTATGTGTGTATGTGTGTGTGTATGTGCATGGGGGCGTGTTGCATGTGTATGGAGGTCTTTGCACGGAGGTCAGAGGTGGATGTCCAGCATTCTCCTCCATGTGTTTCTAACTTATTTAATTTTTGTTTAGACAAAGTCTTTCACTGAACCTAGAACTTGCCAATGGTTTAGGCTGGCTGGCCTTCCGAGAGCGTCAGGTTCCTCTTGCCCCGCCCCCTGGTGCTGACTGTAAGCACGGGTGACCACGCCCAGCTGTGTACGCTGGTCCTGGGGATCTGAACTGAGGCCTTCATACTTGCAGAACAAATACTTTACTAACTGAGCCATCCCTCCAGAACCTCATATTGCCTTTTGAAATTCTACTTCTTTAAAGTGGAATATTTACCCATGATAAACTATTTTGTTCAGGGAGGGGAATTAAAAAAAAAAAAAAAAGCCTAACTAGCAAACATAACCTTGATCAGACAATTCAAAAACACAGGGCAGGACATTCTAAGAGTTACTTGTTGGTAAATGAGTTTTAAAAAGGCTCATTCTATTTCTCCAGCATTTGGAATGTCACTGGGGCATGGCTCATCCATGGAGCCCAGGTTAGCTCACTGGTACTGCAAAGACAGTACTTTACAGAACTTAACCTTTCTGTGCTCTACCGACAAGACTTTACTGTAGACTTTAAAGAGATTATCTAATCATGATATTTCAAAAACTTACATCCCAGCTTAATTTGAAAATCTCTGAGGAAACTAAAATTTAACTCTGTTCTTAGGACCAACTCTGTTATACTCCAACTTTTCTTCTTTCTAGCTTGTATTAGGTGTTCCTTTCATAATCCAAGCTGACTCGTTACAACAAAGAGTGGACCCATGGTCTTTGGTTATTAAAAAAAAAAAAAAAAAAACAACCCAAAGTCAACCTTTTAAGCTTCATTGGGCATTACCAGCAGAACTGATTGAATCTGTCAATTTAATGACATATAGCAGTTTTCTCTTCAAAAGAGTCTATGAATCAACAGGCTCACTCAGTGATAACTCTCTAACTAGTACAAAATTAAGAATGAAAAAAATTAAATTACTAAACTCATTAACTCATATCAGCCTGTCCATCTTTAGACATCAGTCCGTCCCTCCCCCCTTCCCGTCTTTTGTGGGGCTTTATTTAGAAGCATGAGAATTCATTCATGAGCCATAATTATTATTTTGAATTATCAGTAAGTGTGTTAACTCTTAACTGAAGGTAACGTCCATTTATTTCTAGTGCCTCTGGTATATAGCCCTTGCATTGTTAACCTTTAAATCCTTAGTATAAACATTTCTGGAAGCGTTTATAAAATATCTCCTTCTGTGTTTTCCCCCTTAGTTGATGGCATTTAGGACTCTCTGGTACCAGCAGGTGTTGTATTTTGTTTTCTTCAGGCTCCAGCTGGCTACAATGATAGATTCTTGTCCCAGCCACCTAGGCTAGGACCACATTGGAGGCAAAATGAACCCAGCTCCACCAGACAGCAAGATAAATGGCTGCTGTTTAAGTTTTAAATCCCCTGGTGGGAGTAAATATTGTTCTAGGGAAAAACGCTTGACAAACATTGCGTCATCCTTACGGAGCTGTCTTGATTAAAACAGAATTTTTAGATTAGATTGGTCCTAATCTAAAAGTGTATCTATCTATCTTGCTGTCAGGGATTTTTTGGTTTTCTCCCTCCCCCCGCCCCTTTTCGACTCTAAAAACAGACATATTGATTGGGGATGGTCAAACACGGCTGACACCTCCCAAGGGGCACGGTCCCACTCTTGGTAATAGAAGGCCTTGGAACACTGACCCTTTACGGAGGATAATGGCGACAGCAAAGGCTTAGCCAGAAAAAGGCCAGTTGTCACCTAAGTGACAGGCAACAGCTGAGCTCACACATCTGGAGCTAGAGGAGGGCAAGCCTTAGCAGCTCTCACTCTGTCTACACCTTGGGCCTGTCTGAAGGGACAGATGAAGTTTCTTTAGTCCAAAAGTACATTAAAAATATCTGATGGTGAGCCGTGTCAATTATATAACATCAGCGCAGACACTGCCTCCCAAAGCGCTGATTAAAACCAGGCGGCAGACAGGACTGTTCAGGGACAGATAGGAGATACAATTTCATCAAGTATAATTTGTCATTCATAAAACCTACCCTAAAAGCCACAAATGCAGCATTCTTAAAAAAAAAAAAAAGAAAGAAAGAAACCCAGCACAAGTGCACTTGGGCTCCGCCAGCGATTTTTACATATGCTCCTTTTAGGCCGGTTCGCGGTGCGTTCTTCTCCTTGATCCTGGCTGCAGTTCTGCCTCTGACACGTTTTAAGACCAGGAACCAAGTGCGTCAGGCTTAAGAATCTGAGTCCTCCAGGGGCGGGCTGGGACTCAAAGCGGTGCCAGCCGTCCCCGCGACCTCCCGGGTACACCCCCGTCTTCAGTCTCCCGAACGCGCAATCTGTGGACAATTTTCCCAAAGTCCCAAAAATAACACGGCCCTGCCAATAGTCGTTGGCGATGCCGTTTGTTTTTCTTAGAGGGCAATGAAAACTCAACAGCTTTCTGCTGCATCCCGAGTCCCGCTCCTGCTAATTATTAACAGACCTAGTTTCTTCAACTTTTTCTGCCAGAAGGGAGGACGCCCGGGCTCCCCTTCTCTCCCACGGGCGAGCTGCGTGCAGAGCAGGGGTCTCCACTGAGGGCGAGCTGCGGCTGCCACTCCAGGGCAGGCGGCCCTTCCCAGGCGCGCTAGGCGCCGAGCCTCCCCGCCGACGCCAGTAGGTGACAGGCGATCCTCAGCCACTCACCCTCGCCTCCCCGATCTCGAGTGGCCGAGCTGCGGGCCGTGCAGCTGGCCTCGGCGCAGGGGGGGAGCCGGCACGACCTGGCTGCCACGCAGCACGAGGGGGCCGTGCGCCCAGCCTCTGCGCAGCTACAGCCCAGCAGCCCTTCTCGTGCGATCCCCGAGCTCCTAAACCCCCGGACGTCCTACCCCGCGCCGTGACAACGCGGCCCGAACCGCGGCGCCCCTCGCCCGGAGCCACTCACCCCACGCGCGAGCGGCGGCCGCGCGGTCCTCGGCGGCGGCGCTGAGAGCTGCGGTTCTCCGCGTCAGGCGCGCTCCCGCGTGCGCAGCCCCGGGAGCGTCCGCAGCCCGGGCCGTAGCGCTGCGGCCGCGCGGTCCAGGTCAACGCAGTCGGCGCGGGGCTGGCATGGTTGGTGGCGGCTCCCGGGCCGCTGCTCGGCTGCAGGCGGAGTGCGCGCTCCAGTCCCGGCCGCTGCAGAGCACCCGCCCCCCCGGCCGCCGCGCGGGCGCCAGCGAAATCCCGGAGCGCGGACGCCGGGGATGCAGGCGGCTCTGCGCGCCCACGCGCACAGTGCGGGGCCGCGATCCCTCCCGCGAGGCAGCACCCGCCGGGTTGCAGTCTGCAGGCCCGCGAGTCTCCGCCCCGCCCCGCCCCCGATGCTGTGCCCTTTTTAATGCTGCTGCCCAGGTTCAGCCAATAATCCAGATGGACTGATAGCGAGATAGAAAGGGTGAAGGAGAGGAAAAGGCGAACCCAATTTCCTCTGATCAAACAGTTTGACGGGGTCCCTATTAGGGTTCCCTTTCCTTTGGGGGCGTGTACAAAGGTCACTAGTTAATTAAACTCTTGATTTCTTCCGGAGCTCTCGCCCCTGGTAAACCCACCTGGACTCGATCCTATCTTGTGTAATTCCTCGGACTGGCCTTACTTAGTCAGCTCCACCGCCAAGAGGGTGAGATTTCAGATCAGGAAGGGCCAAACTGATCGTCTCAAGGAAAAAGCCTGAGGGTTCCAAGCCGAGGACCCTTGGGGACCGCGGTGTCTGGGGCCAGGACCGAGTTAATAAGGCTCACTAGATGCAGGGTCCAAAGCCTTCACTCTACCATGAAGGTAATTTTCATGGACCAAGCCGCTCTCCGCGTTTTCACTGTGCCCGGTCCCTAGGGCTGGGCTGGGCTGTCAGGCTCAGTCGCCCACGTTCAACAGGGACTCTGCCTGTTTGAAAGTTCTGCCCTGACATTTGTGGCCCCTTAAACCTCAGAGTCCCATTACCTTCTCTACTCCCGGATCTGTGGAACCACGCTATGGTACTATGATTCCAGATGGCAGAGCCCACTGCAGCTGATAATTCCAACCTGACATGTGTCCCTACAGAGCCGGACCTTTGTGGACCTCTCCATGTCTTCTAAACCTTCCAAGATGCTGAAAGGAGCATCCGCCAGGAAGAGAAGGCTTTGAATGTTGCGAGTAGGGAGGATGACCTTGATTGATGGATTTATAGCTCTTTGAGGATAACCAAAGCTGATCGACCATTTTAGGACTTTTCTCTGGTAGCAAGCATGTTCCATTTCTTTGGTGGCGAAGCAAAGGGAGCCTTGCTGAAAATGGAGCCAATGATTATGAAGATGTAAAGTGATGATGATTAAAGATAAACGAAGGAGGGGTAGCTCCAAAGCTAGGGTCTGTTTTCCTCATCTCTGACTGGGGTTCAGAACTCCTCAGTCTGTTAACACCCTGGATGCTACTGACAGGCACAAGCTGCTGCTATTGAAATCCTCTCCCTGGTGACCCAAGCCTAGTCGCTCCTCAGCCTTTCATTGGCTGTGGCCTTTAAAGTTGCGTCTCTGCATCTTGTTTGTTCTTTTAAGCTATAAGCATGGGGCTACTAACTAACCTTTCTGCCCAAGAAGACTGGCAAAAAAATGACTTATTTCATGTCTAGACATAGTGGAAAATTAGTACTTTTTAAGGGCGAATCTACTGTCTTTATTAACGTCTTAGATTTCTGTTTTTATCCCCCTTAAAGCTTCAAAGTAAATTGGGTTTTCAAAAATTAAAAATGGAACGATGTAGTGGATGTATCAGGGGAAGATAGATCAGAGGATGGCGACAGTTCCTTCCTACAGTCTCATCCCTTCTGCAGCAGAGTTGGGTGGGAGAAGCTAGAGGAAAGGGCACACTGTATAGTCTACACTTGGACCTCCCTATTAAAAGAAGAAAGTGTTAGTATGTTACAGTATGTCATGAGTATGGTTACAGAGACTGAGCATGTAGTGCAAACACACTATGCACTATCCTCTCAAGAAGCAGTGACCTCTGTACTAGGAACAAATGTACTAGAAACAATGTACTAGACACAAACATCTTTGTAGCAAACACTTGCTTTTCAAAGCAAGATGCTCAAGAAATGACTCGGGCAGTCCAAGAGATGGTCTGAGACTAGAGTAAACTGATTTTACATCCCAAGCTCCATCATTTACCAAATGGAGCCTAAAGGGGTGTCATTAGCATCGCTGACCCTCAGTTCCTCCTTGGTAAGGAGGATGATACCCAAGTCAGAGAACTATTGGATTCCTGGGCATTAGCCTGAAGATTTTATGGATGACGCCTCTAAGCGGTATTAGGAATTGAACATAGGGCCTCTTGCATTCTAGGCAAGAGCTACAGCACTGAGCAAAACTTTCCTGTAAGCCTCTTACAAGGTTGCACAGGCTGGCTTTGAAGAACTTGAGGTCATCTCTCAGCCTCCTGGGTCACTATGGATACAGGCACATGTCACCATGCCTGGCAGAAGAAAAGTAGACCATTTTGAAGTTTAGTGTATTAGGACGGTACAGATGGCTCTTCAGTCAAGAGCATTTATTGCTCTTTCAGAGGTCTGGAGTTTGGTACCCAACACCTACATCAGGTGACTCACAACTGCCTCTATCTCCAACTGTCTGTCCGCTTCTGGTCTTCATGGGCACCCATACACACAAAATATTCACTTCTATAGACATAGAAATACACATAAATAAATAAATAATAAAAATATGTATTAGAAAATTAAGTTTAACTGATTGAACGTCTTCTCCTTTGTGAACTACCTGGCTGTTCTGGGTCTCTTCTTAATGGAGCTCTCTCTCCTTTGTCTTGTCACATAAATAGGATATCACACCTTTTATTTGCAAATCAATTCAGAATCACTTTAAAGCAATGATACTAATTTTTTTTTAATAGAAGTTATACCCACGTGTATTGAGCTGCAAAGCTCCAAATTTTATATGTTGAAGTCATTATCTCCAGTGCTTCAGAGTGTAACCTTATTTGGAAACAAGTTTTTACAGCTGTAATCAAATGAAACCAAAGTCTAGACTGAGCCGTAATCCTATATGATTGAGTTTTTCTTTGGTTGTTTGAGACTAGGGTCTTACATAGCTAGCCCAAGCTATCCTTGAATTTGCTATCTAGTTGGGGGAAGATCTCCAACTCCTAACTCTCTGCCTTCATCCCCCATACCATACCTTGCATGACTGAACGTATGAGAAGGAAACTTGGAGACAGACCTGTGTTCAAGGAGGATGCCCCAGACGTGAATGTGGAGATGGTAGCAATAATCTACAAGCCGAGGAACATAACAAAGTGTAGTGACTTAACAGGAGCTAGTTGAGTGAGGGACAGCTCTCCAAAGGAACAAACTCCAGCTCTACCTTGATCTCACATCTCTCCATTCCTCACCTGTGAGGCAATGTCTTTGTGTCGTCTCTGCTAGCCCACGTAAGATGCTTTCTATGGCGGTGCCAGTCACCAAATATGGTACCCAATGACTCATGCTAATGAATGCTCTTAGCTCACTCAAGATGAAGAATTCACAGCAGTGCAGATAAAATGGAGACTTAAGCAAGAACCCAGGAGTACTGACAAGCCTGACTTGACATCCAGGTCTGATTGGTTCCTACCTTTTGTTTGAGTTTTGTGCTTCTTGAACCCAGACTTCCATCCTGCACTCAGCCTGACATAGAGATTGCAAGGTGCGTGATCTTGAGCCTGTAGTGAGCAGCCATCTTGGAAGACATGCTCCTGTGTTACCAGTCCACGGTGGACTTCCTATGCTTTTTGGGACAAAGTCCACTGTCGTCAGAGTAAGGAGAAGGCTCTCACATTTGCAACTTTCTGCCTCACTTGTGCTTGCACTAATCATACCAAACTCTTTACAGTTTCAAAAGCATCACAAGATTTGAGACCTCTGTGCTTTGATGGTACCTAGAAAGTTACCCACTTATTGCTACCTTCTTTATTATCAAGTTCTTTCTGTCCTTAAAAGCCTTTGCTTAAACACCCAATTCTTGGTAGTCTACTAATGCACATGCTTATACAGTAAGCATTTGACTGATGATACCACCTCCCTAGCCCCAAATTCTAGCTTTTTACTAGCAAAATGGAGATGTTGAGACTGGAGAATTTATTGGTGCTTTGTTTATTATTACTTTTTGTTGTCATTTTGAGACAGGGTCTCTCTGTATAGCCCAGGCTGTCCTGGCATGCAGAATATAGACCATGTTCGCCTCAAACTCAGAGACCCACCCACCTCTGCCCTAGAGTGTTGGGATTGGAGGCATGTACCACTACATCTAGTTTATTTATTTTGTTTCCTGATTCTGGTTTTCTCATTTACACTCCAGAGGAATCAGCTTCGCATGCCTGCAAGATGCAAGAGATGAGAAAAGTAAATGTCCCTTTTGTGCATAGCTAACACTGTCCTATCTGTTGGGCTCCATGTTTTCTTTGTCCAGTTTGGGCACACAAGACTTCCTAGCTCACATTGTTAAGGACTAAAGACTTCAGACAGTGATGTGGTGGCTTCAAGCATCTTTGCTGGAGATAACCCTGGGCTAAAGGTGACATTTCTAGTCTTTTTCACCTCAGGGCAACTCTGGAATGTGGAATGGGCTCACTGAGGGATGGATGGGAAATTAAATCCCTTCTTGACCTCAGAAAGGTTAGATCTTAGGTGTTCTGTGTGTATTTGCCCTTGTAGAAAAGAAGAAAACAAAACAACAACAACAAAAAAAACAAAGCACACCAATTCCTGTTACAGATTCCTGCTGCTTCTGCTACATTTGGTCCCAGGCTTGTGGATTTCTACTGGATAGTATATGGTATTTCACAGATATCTTCCAGCATAACTTGTGATGTTCACTACAGCTCCCCTCCACCCTCCACCTGAGTGCTGTTGGGTAACTTGGGTCTGAGGCCCCTAGACTTCCGGGTCAGGATAATCCTACTTCCTCTTCCTACACCAACTTTCAGCTGAGCACAGGATTTGTTGGGCACTACAAATTTAAAGTGTAAGAAAAAAGATAATTATGTACTCAATAGTATTATGGCCTGTGAGTATAAAAAGGAACAGCTTTTAAGTTCCCCTGAGCTTTACCTCAAAGAGGACATTGGTTTGTGGCTCCACTTCTGGGTTTTGTAGAACAACTGTGAGGGATAATTCAGATAAGGCAGTAAGGGGCTGTAAGGAACCTGGGAATTGGTTCCCACTTCAGTCCCATCCAGGCAGGATGTGGTTTCCTCAAAGGCGAGAGGCACTGATGGCCTGGAAATCACCCTTTTATGCTGGGTGCTAGCCATGTGACCCTGTGTGACATTAGCAAAGTGATCTGTCACTCATGATGCGGTTGAGCAAAATGCACAAAGGAACTCAGTTTACTGACTCCATTAGGTTAAAAGGCAAATGGAGATCGAAACAATAATCAAGGGGTAATATTTAATTCATGGGATTAGTTCTCTGACAGCGGCCTTCTCTTTTAATTTACTTTCTATGTGGCAAAGTAATGAAGTTCAAGGAAGCTTAAAGAAAAAAATGGAGGAAATCCCCCATGCCACACCACTCAACACAATCCTTTCTATAGAACTCTTAAGTTCAAACTCTCTCTTTTCTTGCTAAAAAAAAAAAAAAAGAAATCCTGTTTTGCCTAAAAGCAGAATAATTCAATATGAGGAAGAAAAGAAAAAAAAAATCCACAAAGACACTAAACGTGACTTAGAGCTAAATATTTTTCTTTAAGTGGATGACTAGGGCTGGGGAAATGGCGGACCAGGCTCTTCCTGCCGATCGGTCTTCTGCCTTTGTAAGTTGCATGAAATCTTGTTTCATCGGAAAGTTAAGGGCTGGAGAGATGGCTCATTGGTTAAGAGCACTGACTGCTCTTCCAGACGTCCTGAGTTCAATTCCCAGCAACCACATGGTGGCTCACAACCATCTGGAACGGGGATCTGATGCTCTCTTCTGGTGTGTCTGAAGACAGTAGCAGTGTACTCACACACATGAAATAAATAAATAAAAATCTTAAAAAAAAAAAAAAAAAGAAAGAAAATGAAATTTGTCCATTGACAGTTACAGACCTGGTCTCTTCCTAACGTGTCAAATGGGAGGGAATAAATCAGTAGGTGATCCTGGGTAAGAAATGGAGATACAGTGGTATGCTTATGTCTTTGCTCATTGATTTGAGAATCAGGAGAGGTGTGTGTGGGGGCAGTGAGGGGGACAAGCAGAAGGGGTGCTTTTCAAAATACAGCCAAAGAAAAGGAGAAGAACGGGAAGGTGCTGATGCTATGTTAGCCTGACAATTGAGGGGTGTGTGACTGTCAGGGGGTGTTTGCCAATGGAGCAGAGTTGTTGAAACAGATATAAGTGACTGAGTTTCCCATAGTGCACTTGCCCATCAATGAAGTGAAATGACACATGTTCCATTATCTTTTTATCATTATTTTTATTAGAGCCTTAGGGATTAATAGCTGAACAAATCATGCATTTTCTTCTTGTGTTTTAAATTAAAAGCACACGCTGGTTTACAACATCTAAGCAGAAAACAGCAGTTGATTTTCTTCGCTGATTCATGAGCATGATGTGAATGGGGAAGCCAGTGGCCTTACTGCCTCTTAGTGACTTGTTCTCTCCTTGTTCTGAGGGAGTTTTCTTTGCAATCCTCCATGCGGTGTCTACTTTATATCATTGTGACCCCTCACCTGCCCTGTGCATATCTGTTCATAATGTCTGATGTATTTTCCAAGGTGCTTTTAGGTTCGGATTAGCCTCTTAGCTCTTGGAGGGCACAGATAATTTCTTAGACGTCAGAGACATCCCATAGCTTGGCGTTATACCTACAGATAACCTGAATTCAACAAATATTGAATTGTTGTCATTGTATTTATTCAGTGTGTAATCTCACATGCTAAATTATCTTCTCATATAGAATCATAGTTGTGTCTGTGTTTTATTTTATTTTGAGACAGAATCCATTGTAGCCTGGGTTAGACTTGAACACTCTGTGTAGCCAAGGATGATCCTGAAGATCTGACCCTCTTCCTCTATCTCTGAATTGCTAGTTGTCCTGGCATCTTCCTCTACTTCTGGGTGAGCTCAGAGTTTTATTAGAGAGGTAGGTATAAATTTTCTTCTTGTAATGAGAGACAGCTCCACAATATTAATAGGCCAGCAAAGAAAGGGTTAACTAAGGATTTTGAGGAGGTAAGACAGACTGTTTGAGGGAGGGTGTTCAGTGGAAGAGGGTTGTGATGGAGGGAGACAGTATGAGGAATGCCTTGGAACTCGGAAGTGGTTCAGTGAGGGAGGGAACAGGAAAGTAGAAACCTCAAGATGGTAGGCAAAAGGGTTCATATCACCTTATCCTCCATGATGATGAGGAAGAAGGCATTGATGGAGCAGAAAGAGACTACACAAATGATGGTTTCCTCAGTGCAAGCCTGTTCTGACTGGAAATAGTACTACTCTCCTCACTTTTCTGTAAGATGGATTGCTATCCTTAGGTTTGCACAAAGAGTATGTGATTGTGCTTTTGGAGTGTAACAACACAGCTGGCTGACTTGCATGCCTCTTCAAGGTGAACAGAAAGAGCAAACAGCTGAAAATTGCAGGGACCTGGGTTCTGGGTCCAGGCACCCCATTCATAGGTCATGTGGGATGATGACAATGGGAATTTTCTGGAAAAATTTTCAGCACAAAGATTGTGTTTTGGGGGTAGCGTGTTTGCATATACATATATTAAAGTATTTAGGTGAATTCCAATGAGGATATAATATATAGTAAGGTGATTATAAAGATTATCCACAGGAAAAAGCCAAATAATCCAGTAATTCTTACTTCAGTCTGGGAAGGGATTGGTGATGGACTCAGTCTTCTGAATTGTCACCATGAGTAAGTTTCTACAGGTAAATTTTGTAGTACCACGAAAGTCTCCCTTCTACTCCTGGCCTCCCGTCTCCCCTCCTTAGAACCATTCTTTGTAGCTGGCAAGATAAGGCAAGAAAAATGACAGGTCCAAATCTTTCAACAATTAAGGTGTATCACAAAAGACTTTAAATTAAGCTCCCAAGAGATTTGTCAAGTGACACCTACACAGCGGCTATTGAGTAAAGGAATGGACAGTCAACTCTGTGGGCAATGTAGAAGGTTTTATTATTTCTGAGTGCTTCATCTATTTAAGAAGTTAAGAAAATACTTAGCTTAATATCCCACATTTACTAAGCATGAAACAGACTCCAGTCGAAAGTATTTTTTCAAGAAGAAATCCCTCAAATCCCTTTTACTTTTTGCTCAATAGGATTCTTAATTTAACCTCTAAATTCTGTTCCATTTTGAATAAGACTGCCACCATCTGATTTGTCTTCCAAGATAGCTTATTTGGGCTCAGAAGGAGGTCTTGTGTTACTGAATGGGGAAGTATTTTAGATAAATTTGTCAGTGTTGAACCTTGGCTCTAGGGATAGACCTGACCAGAGAGTGAGGAAATAAGAAACACACAGACACACAGACAAAAGGAAAAACTGGAATCAGGCCAACTGGGCTCTCTGATAGAGAAACTCCAGCACCACAGAAACTCAGCATTTGTATTCTACAGATTTGAACAGAGGTGGGGTTACTGCATACAGTTGAACTAGGAGGGGGGCTATTACATGTAGGTAAAGAGGCAGGGTTTATGATATACAGCTGGGTCAAAGAGACATACTCAGCTAATCTTGGTATAGGAGTAGTCTCTATGGGGAGCAATCTCCAGGCTGTAAATATCTGGAGGAGGGGAGATATGGTGGACAGTTTGGCATACGCTGTCAACATCTCGATTCCGAGAAAAACTTTGGTTTTGTTCTGAGCCTCACTCTGGGGGGGATGGCTTTGGCTTCCCTCCGTGGATCTGAGGCTACAGAGTCCTTGACATGGTTGTACCCATGTCAAATAGTATACATTAACTCAAGACTTCCTATAGTGTTATCCCTGTGTGTTTCATACATGTCCCACACAGGACAGAGCTAAGCTTGACAAAATGACTATGTAGCTGTTGTTGTAGACAGTAATTGGTCAGCAGGTCCAACTGCTTTTAGAAGCCACTCCCAGAAGATATAACCTGGCATATAATTGTACAGGAAGGACTTTCTGTTTCCTTGGGCAAACTCGGAACCGTGGACTTAGGGTTGGTACCAAATGGTCCAGATACAAGTTAAAACCAAAAGGAGGCCATGGTTGACTTCCCTACGTAATGTTAAAAGCCATGCTGCAGCGGAGGCAGACAGTCCATCCGTCTGGCTGTGAGGCTCAGCCTAGCAGAAAGACTATCTAGGAGAAGTATTAAGAGGCTTGGATCAATGTACAACATGCAATCTGGCCATAAATCATCACCCGCGAAACGAAGAACCGACATTGGATCAATAATTGCCAGAAAAATTAAAAATTTCACTTAGTGAAACTGAAGGCAATGTTGAGCAATTAAACTGAAAATCAGCCTCCTCTTTAGGGAGGGCAGAGACCAAGACAGGGCCTCCAATAAATCTTGAAATGAATGAGAGACATTAAATTTAGTGGGTCTTTTCTCATTCTTCCTTCCTTTCTTCCTTCCTTCCTTCCTTTCTACCTTCCTTCTTTTCTTCCTTTCTTTCTTTCTGATGCTAGAGATTAAACTCAAACTTTGTGGGCTCTAACTTGAAGTCTCCTGCCCTTGGCTTCTTCTTATTGTTTTTAATAGTCCTTGGGTCTATCCCAAAGATATTTCTACAAAATATAAATAAATAAATAAAATAAATAAATAAATAAATAAATAAATAAGGCTTGTTAATGATGTAGGTTAAAGAGACCTAGGCTTCCTTGGAGTCTTCCACTTTAAGGCATCTCTTAAGGCGTACTCTGGAGTCTGTACAGTACAGCAAGGGCCCACGTCTACCGTTGCAACAGCAGAGACAAGCCTGACAAGGTCCCGTAATTCCCCGTTCTACTGTTTCTACCGTCTGCTGCCTTTTGGGGGAACATCAAAGTTCATTTCTGTTACATCAAAGGGACAAGTGTCCCACAATGCCCTTCTTTTCTTTCCTGCACCCTGTACACTCGTACCCCATTGTACAGGAAAACTGCCTTTTTGCTCATTTGCTGATGGTATGGTGGTAAATACCAGGCAGAAAAGAAGGGTGGGCTTCTGTGCCAGAAACTGTCTTCATGTGCAACTGATCTCTAGTGCAGAGTGACCCGGCTCCCTGGGCCACTCTTTCAGCCCCATAGCTAATCACCTGTGAACAAATTAGCCTGGGCCTTCTTTTCCCAAACCGGAAGGGAAGGTTTCTCTAAGGTGAAGCGTCTTTGGTATGAAGGAGAGTCACTTACGCGTTATGCGTTTACTAAGCCAGTGTGCCCAGGACAGTTTGTGACCAGAGTCACACAGAATGCTGATGGGATTCCCAGTTAAGTTCAAATGAAATGGGCTTGAATTTCGTCACTCTGAGAGGGCAGCCACTAAGCTCAAGAGCTCCATTCTAAGCATTCCCACCTCTTGCCTCTGTTCCCCGAGTAGAGTGGTGTCTTTTATGCTTTAGGTAGCAAGGAGCCTAATGTTCTGGCTGCTGGGAAGCATACATTTGGTCTTCCCCTTTGTGACTCTCTTGAGATGTGGCTAAGGTTCTGAATAGGAGCTGGGCACAGGTTCTTAGCAGCCAGGCAAGAAGGCAAACAGTGATAGATATGTATATATGTCTGCAGTGTGTGGCTGAGAGCTTTGCCATAGAAGTATTATTTCATAAGAAAAAAATTATCACATAGATAAATGAAGAGAATAGGCCACTCTTAAAGGAGCAGTGTATTGATAACAATCATTCCCAATTGAACTTTTTTTTTTTATTTAAGAAAAGTTATTTATTTTCTTACATGTGCGTTTGTGCTCGTGACTAAGGGTGCTCCTGGAGGCCAGAAGCGTTGAATCCTCCAGGAGCTTGAGTGACAGACAGCTGAGAATCGAAATCTTATCCCCAGAAAGAGCTGTTGATTCTTCTCTGCAACCCCTAAGAGTTCAAATGTTTTTACTTTACCCTGTGTGTTTGTGCGCACGTGTGCGTGGTGTGTGTGTGTGTGTGTGTGTGTGTGTAGGTCAGAGGGCGGTTTCCAGGAGTTGGTTTTTGACTTCCACTTGGAGGCAATGTCTCTTGTTTCTAGGCAGTCTGAGCCAGGCTAGCTGGCCCAGAAGCTTGGACTCCGTAATATATACTTCATCTCCCATCTCGTCATATGGGTGCTGGAATTACAGAAGACCCCACATCCAACTTTTTACTTATGTTTCAGGGATTGAACTTGGGATGTCATGATTGTTCAGCAGTCACTTTTACCTATTGGGAGCCTCCTCCTGGACACTTATTATAAGAATCTTGAAGAAATATTTAAAAAGCACAAAGAAATTGTGCTTTGGATTTTCACAAAATGATCATACCGGACAATTGAAATTTGCTCTTTACTTGATATAAAACATTTCTTCTCTCATTTTTATTTATATTTATTTTTATTATTATTTTTCCTCTGTATTCAGTGTAGCTTGGGTGTCAAAAGTCCAAGGCAGGAGGTACAGCCAGCCGCACATTGCTAGTCTGAGTTCATGAAATTCAAAAGTGCTCTTTATCTTCTAAGAACTTCCATTCTCCTTTCCTTTAGTTTCTTCATTCTTTACATTTTCATCTGAAGGTGGTTAGGAGAAGACTATCTCCCATTGGTTAGAGAGGGGTCTCAAAGTTCACCCTCCCAGTGACACACTTCTTCCAACAAGGCCACACCCACTCCAAGGCCACGCCCACGCCAACAAGGCCACACCTACTCCAATAAGGCCACACCTCCTAATAGTGCCTCTCCCTGGGACACACGTATTCAAACCATTACGCCAAGTATCTGTCCTCTTATCATAATTTTCCTCCTTTAATTCCATCAGTCACTCTGAAATGAGAAGTAACAGCTACATTGCAACAGCGGTGCATAGCAGCCCCAACTCCGTTCTCTGCCATGCTACCGTTTTTCAGTTCCTCCATCCAGAAACTCAAATGAGGTGTTTAGCTTAGAGGTGAACAGTTTCAGTCTCCCTTTGGCCTCAGTACTCCTCTCCAAGAGGAGTGGCCATCCAGGAATCACTGCTGGCTTTTCCCTCTGGGGGCATCATGACCTTTTAAACCAATGTATCGTCTTTCCCACCACACTGCAGGTTCCACAGGGAAGGGATACATTGGCTCACATTGGCTGGATGGCTCCGTGCTGATAGTGGTACTTTCCTTGAGTAAAGAAATTGGATTACTGGCTTACGGAAGCGGTGTAAGTTATCAGACTATCACCAAATTGCATTTTTTTTTTTTACTCCTGCCATAAATATTTTCGATCGATGTGAATGAAATTATCTAGGTAACTGTCGATCGTTTGTTTTTTTTTTTTACTGAAAACAATTTGGCAATTTTATTTATTTATTTATTTATTTATTGATTGATTGATTAAAACCAACCACATAATGGATTCACTGATAGGTATATGATACAATCTTAAGCTACGCCATTGTATAAGACCTGGGATTGTGAATCTTAGCGGGTACTCTACCTTCCAGCTCTTCAGCGCTGGCGACCTGAATGAACCCCCAAAGTATTGATAAATTAATAAGAGACTGATGGAAGGAAGGGTGGATATTCTTAAAGAGCACGCTTAAATTTCATGGCCATAAATCCTACCAAGGAGAGGACGGATGACAACCACTAAGAGCGCAAAGGTTTGGAGATAAATAGTCTTCAGAAAATTCTTTGGCAGGAATTCCAGTCAACGCATGAAGCTCGTCTTCCTCCACAGGGAGTGTCCACACTAAATGTGTGTTTTGCATTACCGAATGACCTAGCTTGTCATTTGTACGCTTCAGTTCTGGTGTTGAAGTCAGTAACACCATGCACATCATGCGTTCAGTGAGCTCACACTTGTCCGGTTCCCACAATCCCTCTCTCTTGTCTCCGGTTGCCTGTAAGTGGAGGCTGGAGGCGGAGAAGAGAGGGAGGGATTGTGTTGCTATTGCCCTGTTTTCATAGAGGACGAGTATTCTGGGACAGATGGGGAGAAAGTGACACATCCGTGTTCCAGAGTCCCGGGAGTGGGCCGTGGTTTATGTGGGAGACCTGGCAAACTTGTTCGGAGCTAAATCCAAATGTTGCTTGCTGGCTGCTGACTTTTTGTTCGGAGCTCTAATTTTAGACACGAATATTCTAGGATGGAACTATGTTTCATGTATGTTAAATGCATGCTCAGAGCCTTTATGTTGGTACCTAGAGACACCCCGAGGCCTCTCATTCTTCAAAACAGCGTTCTCCTCCGGTTTCCTGGCTTTCCAGCTGAGCTCCGGCCCTTGGGCCCACTCCTGGGATGCTCTCCCAGCCCTCCTAATACGGGCTTCCTGCTTTGAGCGGTTCATCATGCTCGATTCACTTCTGCAACGACGCTTCATTTTCTCAACATACCGTTTATATTTAGGAGACACGGTGACTGTGGTGATATGTAACAGACACACAGGAACTTTACAACACCCAGGGCGCTGGACTCCGAGTCTGGGAGATGTTAAGGAGAGGATCTGTCTTTCCCCTGAGAGCCTGGTTTTAAACCGTTCCTTGCTTTAGGCAGATGGAACAACAGCCAAAGAAGCAGATTGCAGTGATGCTGATTTCGCCGATGACACAGGCTTTCCTGTAGCCCGGTCAGCCAAGCCTCTTCTTCCCACTTCCCGACCCAACACCCTAGAAAGTTTGTGAAGAAAATGATGGGGGGGGGGGAGAGAGAGAGAGAGAGAGAGAGAGAGAGAGAGAGAGAGAGAGAGAGAGAGAGAGAAGAAGAAGAAGAAGAAGAAGAAGAGAAGAAGAGAAAAGAAGAAGAGGAGGAGGAGGAGGAGGAGGAGGAGGGGAGGGGGAGGGGGAGGGGGAGGGAGGAGGAGGAGGAGGAGGAGGAGGAGGAGGAGGAGGAGAGGAGAGAGAGATATTAAGAGGCCTTATTTTAAGAGCTGTATTTCAGCAGGTCAGTTTCCAGAACAGGTAGAAAGAACAGTTTCCATTCCGCCCACTCTGTGCTTTTTTTTTTTCTTTTTAAATAAGGCCTGGATTCTGAATTTTCAATTATTCAGGCTTTTTCTCTCACAAATACCTTTTTAAAAATTTTGTTATTTATTACTATAATTAATTAAAGAATTTATTATTCTTTAAGCATTTTCTTATCTCGTACATATTTCTCCTCATTCCCTTCCCACCCTTGTTGGTACCCCTTCCCCTCCAAAGCTTTTTCTGATTTTGTGTCAAATATATTCCACTACTATTCTTCCCTTGTTTAGATTCTCTCTCTTTTTAGACCCCTACCTGATGTTCTCTCTGTCTCTGTCTGTCTGTCTGTCTCTCTCTCTCTCTCTCTCTCTCTCTCTCTCTCTCTCTTCTCGGCTAACATGACATTGACGTTTTGCTTATGATCCCACCTATTCCCACTTAATGTTTCTGGTTCAGTCACAGAGGAGTCATTATTATCCTGTCTTCCCAGTAGGTCACCAGGCACTCATCACCCAGAATGCTTTGCTCATCATGCTTGACTCCCAGCAGCTCAGAAGGAATAGGACCCTACACTTCCTGTACGTTAAGGATGTGTATCTGGGTCCATTAGAATTCTCTCCTTGGGTTTGGAAGGGGGGATTCTGTATTTCTTGTATCAATGTAGTGTTTGAACTTGGGAGCCCTGGGCATGAACTCATGAACGGATAAAGCGGGCACCATGCTAAGAAGGAGGTCTTGTAATGAGCGTGGACAGACACTCGCGCTCTCTGCTCCCTGTCTAGCCCTCTGTTTCTGCACTTGGGCTTTGTGATAAAAATCGTCCATTCTCCCCTCTTTGTGACCAGAGCAAGGCAGTGGCTTCTAATGGAAAGACCACTTCCAGCATCCATGTCTCCCGACGCAGCGTGCAAGAATCAGGGGAAAACATACAGACGAAGGGACAGAGGTGTATACAAACGGTTCATCATGTTGGGAAACCGGAGATTTTCTTTTTCATTTCTGGGAAGCTTACGGTGTACGACACAAGCAGAGTCCTAAACTGAGACTAACGGATGATGAATATGCCATGAGCCCTTCTATGTGAGTGTTTTGAGACAGGGTCTCTTACAGTCTGGGGCTAGCCTTGGACTTGCTATGCAGCTGAAGATGACCTTCTGTTTATGATCCTCCTACTTGCTGATGCCGACTGCTGTGACCACAGGTGCTGTCGCTGTGCCCTAGAATCAGCTTTTAAGAGATGACGAGTCACACTTGGAAGTTTCACATAGAGCCTGACCCTCTCCGGCAGACGAGACCTAGAATCAAATGCTTTCCCAGGACACAGAGTCTTGGTGGGAGCCAGAGATCATTTATCTCTGAAATACGACTTGGGGGTGTTTTGAAGTGTGTATATCACCATTGTTTTGCATACCAAAGACCGAAGGGAGGACTTTAAAAATTGCTTCGAAAATCAGCATTTTCATTCCCCTCCTGACACAGATAATTTATATGCCACTTATGGTGTGACTTACTCAGACACCATTATGTTTCAAACACAAATATTCTTGTATTTTCATTATTACAAAATAACTTGCTGCTTGTCCGAGCCAAGTTTTGGGGAGCCAACCCCGTCTGCTTCTCATAAAGTACATTCCCGCTCTGCCTTGGGCCAGCATTCTGTCTCAGTTGAAATGAACTGGGAGAATCTTCATTGTCGTTGATGTATAGCTTTTTATGAGGAGGGATCTGAGATGAATGTAACTCCGTCCTTGATTCCATGCTGGATGCCAGGTTGCACGAGGAGAGAATACCTCTTGGGCACACAAGGGTAACAGGAGATGATTCTAGTATTTGCTTTTATCATAAGGTGCTTTTTTGATGATTCTTATTTATTTTTTTATGTGCATTGTTGTTTTGCTTGTATGTATGTCTGTGTGAAGGTGTCGGATGCCCTGAAACTGGAGTTACAGACAGTTCTGAGCTGCCATATGGGTACTGGGTATTGAACCAGGGACCTCTGGAAGAGCAGCCAGTGTTCTTAACCTCTGAGCCATCTCTCCAGCCCCTGTCTTGTGGTGTTTTGTGCACGCATGTGAGACAAGCGCTGTGTAAGTAAATGGTATCCTTATTCCTAACTTGAACATCTTTCATGTGGCAATTTTACTTAGGATGAACAAGGTAGTTACGTATTATTCATACTTTTCAGACAAAGGTACAAGTTGTATCCTCAATGAATACTATTAAAAAGCTTTCCTCCTGCAAGTTTTCCTACAAGTGTGCCATTTTTTCCCCCTGAGACCTGGGCTCTCAGCATTCCACACACAGCCTGGATACAGGTTTCTTTCCCCAGTCTCAACTGCTCCATTTCACGTCCGCTCTGTGTTAACTGGCCACGGGCTTAAACAGACCCTTTCCTGGTTTTCATCTTCTTTCTCTACCTGAAACTAGTGAAGGTCTCATGGGCTTTCCCTTCCTGCGTTGGTTTTCCCTTGTTACACATTTTGCCAGATGGCTAGGTTTTACATGGAGAATTTTCCAAAATAACATATCGCTTGTTTTCTATGATCCCACCCCCTCTGTCATCTGCAGGAACCAGGGAAAAGAGCAAAGTATCAAATGAGTCACATACAGCAACAGAGCTTAGAAAAGGAGGAAGAGGAGGAGGAGGGAAGGAGGAGGAGGAGGAAGGCTGAGAAGGAGGAGGTGGAGGAGGGAGAGGATGAGAAGAGGAGGAGGAAGAGGAAGAGGAGGAAGAGGAGAAGGAGAAGGAGAAGGAGAAGGAGAAGGAGAAGGAGAAGGAGAAGGAGAAGGAGAAGGAGAAGGAGAAGGAGAAGGAGAAGGAGAAGGAGAAGGAGAAGAATGAATGCCAAGTGAATGACTTGGATTGCCAAGACTTCATGGAAAATCCTTTTGGAGTGAGGCCTGGGTGATTGTGTGTGTGTGTGTGTGTGTTTTCTATGGTGCTGGTGTTGGGGGAGCTCCATGCACACTCAGAGCTGTGTAAGTCCTTGGAGCCTGTGGCTGCAGGGCTTTTTGACAGATGTGGAGCATGTGGAGCACAACTGGGTAGAGGAGGGAGGGTGGAGATGGGGGTGAGGAGGGGGGAGGGGGGGGAAGGAAGAAAACACTGAGCTTCAGGAAGAGATTCGGAGGCTAACATTGAAGTGCTTGGGGCAGGCATGGGTAGAGAAGGCAGGAAACTCATACTGTGCCAAGGTTTATGTATTAGAACTGAACAGTAAGAAGTAGAATTTCTCACAAAGCTCTTAGTTGTGGAAGCAGAAACTTCATTCTGACCAGTACCAGACAGGTAATGTGCAGACACGGCATTCATATGGAGTGGCGTTCATGGGAAAGCATTTTTGGACAGTGAATTCAGAGAAACTATGTAACCCATCTAGGCTTCAATTTCCTCGATTGAAAAATGAGGCGGTTGGGCTAGAGATGTGGTCTCCAAACAATTCTCTAAACATTCTTCCTAGAAAGTCCCCCCATTTACTCCGTGTCTGGGCAGAGCTGGTCAGACTCTCCCTGCTTACTCCACTCTGTAGATATGTCTGCATTCTACTAGTCAAAGAGGAAAGACCTTTGTTGCAGCCGCTACATTACGCTCCTAACTTCTTCACTGGTTCTATTCTCTGCAATGTGTGTACATTGGGGTTAACATGAACACACTGTGTAGTCAGTTGGATATTTACTGAGCATCTACTGTATACTGGACCTTAGTCATCCGTATGTAGAATAAGGCAGTAAGAGACAAAGCCCTTCCCACAGAGATTCTGGCTGGTTTCTCGAAAGAAGCCTGCCATAATGTAGGTTCCTATTGCTATGATGAAACTCCATGAACAAAACAACTTGGAGAGGAAACAGTTTATTTTTACTTATACTTCCAAGTAACAGTCCAGGAATTTAATCAGAGCAAGAACCTGGAGGAGGAGCTGATGCAGAGGCCATGGAGGGTACTGCTTACAGGCTTGCTTCCCGTTATTTGCTCAGCTTACTTTCTTATAGAACCCAGAACCACCAGCCTAGGGCTGGAACCACCCACAATGGGCTGGGCCCTCCTTCATTGATCACTAATTGAGAAACAGCTGGATCTTATGGAGTCATTTTTTTCAAGTGAGGTTCTCTCCTTTCAAATGACCCTAGCTCGTGTCAAGTTGACATAAAACTAGCCAGTACAATGTTAAAGGGTGTTATCAGAGTGCTCGGAGTGAGTGGCCTATTACAACAGACAAGAGCACAGAAACAGTAAAGGTCACACTGAGGCACAAGTCTTGAATGTACATTTGGGTGATGCTGGGTAAAGTCTCTTGGGTTCTGGAAAAGCTTGGAGGTAGTAGAACAGCAGGTGGGCAAAGACCAGTGGCCCATTTGTTTTTCAGTCTGGCAGAGATTAATTTCCAGGCTTCAGATTATTTTAAGGGAGAAAAATCACCTGTTTTGTTTTTTTGAGATGGTCTCATCTAGCCAGGCTAGCCCCAGGTTTGAAGTAGGATGGAGTCTTGCCTTGAACTTCAATCCTCTACTTTGGGATCAAATAAACTGGGGTTATAGGAATGGGCCACCATGCCTGGCTTAAAGGGAATGCTTGATTTTGTCAGTTTCAGGAAGGGGCGTCTCTCTCATTTCTGTGGTATCCTGTTGTAGAAGTTCTCCCTGCTCTCTTCCCTTTCCTTTGACTCTGCCTTCCTCTTCTGCACTAAGGTTGGCTTTAGCTACGTCACCTTGATATTTAAAGTTGTTATCACTGTCCCCGCTTCCCATCTCTGCCCCCGCGGCCCAGCCAGGGGCACTGTGTTCAGATCGCCCACTGCCACTGCCCCGGCTCGTGGGTCTGCCCAGGTCTTCATTGGCACAGAGCCCTTGCGGCTTTGTTCCATGGCGATGAGAGAATGAAAGGCGTTAGCAAGCAGGGCTTTGAGCTTCCAAACTTGGGTTTGATTTCTGTGTCAACCGAATCAATTGATCTTATTCGGTCTGTTTGTGGTTGTGGTTGTTTTCTCTTTAAATGTCTTAACTACATGAAAGGAGAATGATCTGGGCAGTACCCATGCCTATAAGTTAATGTATGCCAAAATGCTTCATAAAATGCGTAGTAAATAGTAATTTGATTTTCGTTTCATAAGACAACCCTGGGACACTGGCTCCTGCTCAGCATCTCTCTGCCTCTCAGCTCACAGAGCTCCATCCTTCTCTGAGCAGCTGACCCCACTCAGACTACATCGTGATTGTGAGGCACTGGTTGGTATGACCTAGGTGTCTCTCAGACACCATTCGGTACCTTCCGTTAAAAGTTAGCATCCTTTCTCAGATCATTTGTATTTTGCATCATATTTTCACATGCTTGATTTTAATGGAATCCTCACCATAATATTGTGGAGTTTATAAGGGCCGTGACTTGACCCCATGTAATCAATGGCTAGGTTTAGAGTTTCCAAGGAGAGGATCACACTGGCTCTGAGCAAATCTTTGAATAAACCAAAAAGCCAGAATTGGACATGGACTAGCTAGGTTCAGTGTAGGAATCTTACCTCTGACTGAATTCTTATTTCTTTACTTTTCTTTATAATTTTCCCTGTCATTACATACCTTTGCTCAGTCATGCTTTAAGTCTCCACACATCCGTGAAAGTAAAGCCGAGGTGTAATTTGGAATTAGTTTACAGTTTTTGTGTTTCCTTATTTATCATTGAGCTAAGGCTCATTTATTTAACTTCTTGAAAAAAAAAATACTCCCATCACTTTTTACTTAAATGTAAATTGAAAATAAAAACCACTAAATCGGTGTCTGGTTTTTCATCCGACATTTTTTGTAGAACAGGAAAACAGTAGTTCATCCTTCTACCTGGTAGCGAGTGGTCAATAGAGAGACTAAAGTAAAACAGAAGGGCAAGATTGGTGGATTTCATGGATATCATTCCCTCTCAAATTATAGCTATTTAAAACAAGTCTCATGGAGGTAAATGTGTGGACAGACTGATTGCTGCCCTCGGTCACCGAGACACATAAGTCATTACCTGTAGAATTCATGTCTGAGGTAGTGGCAGCAAGCACTATCACCTATGGTCTCTCCTGTAGCTTTGGCTCTTGTCAAAGACAAAAGCATGTCTCAGACATTATGTGCCTTAGGGCCATGCACAGTTCATTTAGGTAGAATGATTCATTATAGATAGACTCCTTATTTATCGGACATTTCTGGGAGAAAATTTGATTTATAACATGTTGCTTAAGATAGATGAGGCTCCGTGTTTTATAGTATGATTCCGCGCCCCCACCCCCAGCCTTTCAAGACCTCTGTCTGAGGTTTGCTGAGTCTCAAAAATCATCCCGTGTCTTGGAGACTGGGTTCAGTTTGGAATGTGTAGCTGGCCTCAGAAGCGCCTCAGTGGAGATCGCTTTGGGTGAGATCCTGGCTCACTCTCCAGCTCTCTTCTTGTAGCTATCAGTGTAAGTACTTGCTATTTTCACATCTTGCTTGGCTGTTTCCTCCTGCCAGTGATGGTTAGAAATGACATCCCCTGTGGAATCCAGGTCTCCATTGCAGTCAGGCAGCCTGAAGCTTTAGCCAATGGGCTTCCATTTTCTCCATCAAATGCTCCCATTAAATAATGTCAATTCATTCTGAAGCTGGCCTCTCTTCTTTTCTTCTTGCCAAATGCATTCCGTCTATATTGAGTAAATTTGGGTTGTCATCTCTAGAAAGTTAAGAGAAAATGAAACATTCTACCTTCCAAGGTGCTGATAAAGGGTTACAGCATCCAGCAAGGCGTGTCCTTTAGACCTTCCTTTACTTCCTAGCCGTCATGCAGCTGTGGGCTCCGAGCCTTTCCTGGCTCTCCACTTTATAGGAGGTTTTATTGGGCGCCTGCTGCACTGGGTTTAGAGGAGAATGCAACTTGTTCTTTCCTGCTTGGAAATCTGAGATGATGGCTGTTAAGAGCTGTGCACTGGGCAGAAACTCCAGTTAGCACCTTAAGGTGTCAACAGGGAGGGAAACTGAGGAAAGATACTTCTGAGACCAAAGAAGCTTTTCAGGTATTTTAAAAGCAGCTTGCCACTTGGGTGAGTTCTTTCCCTACTCCTGTTTAATTATCTGTCAAAGTCAGAGTACATGAGAAAGATGCACAAGACAGTTGTACATGTCTGAGTGTAGGAAAAAAAAGCCTTTTTTTTCTCTGAATGCCTCTGAAACAGTTAAAAATGAAGTTCCTTCAGGACACAGAATGGCAGAATTTGATTTTAATATTTTCTCCTTTCTCTGCTGTAATTATTGTAGGTGACAAAGACCCAATTATTTGAAGAGAACTTGACAATTTTTAGTAACTGCCTTTCAAAACACAGAAGTCAAAAACTCCTATTGTCTGACATTATTATGATTGTTCGCTTTGGTTTAGAATTCCTTCATTGTCTCTCCTCTTTCTCTCTCTCTCTCTCTCTCTCTCTCTCTCTCTCTCTCTCTCCCTCCATCTCTCTCCATCCATCCTTCCCTCTCCCTTTCCTTCTCCCTTCTTCCCTCTCTCCTTCCCTCCCTCTCTTTCTCTTTCTCTCTCTCTTCATTCTTCCCACCCTCCATTTTTCATTTATGTAAAAATATAATTGTTTTTTACTAGCAATCCTAGAATCAGGCAACATCTCTCTCTCTCTCTCTCTCTCTCTCTCTCTCTCTCTCTCTCTCTCTCTCTCTCTCTCTCAGTTAGAACAATGAGCCGGACAGAGCTGGTTGGCTCCCCAGGCAGAAAGGAAAGGATTGGAAACAGAAACACACAAGCAGGTAGTTTTGCTTCAGATTCTATCTGTTTACTTTCCTTGTAAGGATCAAATCAGAGGGGATTCCGTTACATTTTTTTTTAAAATTGATGATAGAGAATTTAGTGCAACTGTATTTTGGTTTGGTTTCTTTAGATCCAGTGTAAGAACTAAGAAAGAAAAACAAATAAACAAACAAACAAGAAAACCAAACAAAGGATGATATCCTGCAAACCTTTGCAGCACTGGTCTCTGAGCACGCTGAGCTTCTGTTTCTGAGGGATGGTCGGCCATCAGATATGTTTATTCTTCTTCAGTTACACACTGACATTTTCCTGCAACCAGCCCACCGCTACCTTTCTTGGGATTGTGATGCCCATCTCTGGGGCTCTCATCTCCATGCACAGGTCTGATTTTGCACTCTCTAAGGGCAGCTATGTGTTCCAAATGCTCACCAGACAGGGCGTATTTCTCTGAAAGAAATGGACACAGTAATAAACCACCCCTTATGTTCTTAAATTGATACCCACAGATGAGGGCAGCTTTCTGTCCTCATCAGAGAAGCTTCTTTTTGCAGTGGAGTGTGGTTAATACAAAAACCAACAACTGGTCAGCATGCAAAACATTACATGCTATGAAGTGCTCAGCTCTAAATGGGATCTCTATCTCTAGTTCCATCCCATAATAGGCCCAGGTATCACCATGGAAGAGGTGCAGAAAGAGGATAAAAGTCACAGGGAGGGGATACTTGTAGCAGAACAGTATTTTCAGGACACAACAGGCAGCTGTTCATAATATGGCTGGGACCACATGCACAGGATTTGCACAAGATCAAGTCAGACACAAATCCTAGCATGGGTTGTGTAGGAGCTCACGAAATCTCACCTCCTGAGGACAGTTTGTGGCTACTGGAGAGGTAGAGCCACCTCTCCCAGGATTTTTAGCTCTGAGAGGCTACCCATAATCCAGTAGATAGCCCACACCCAAGTACACACAAGCAGCAATAAGTAGACTCAGTGGATATTAAATTGGAGAGAGAGAGGGAGAGAACATGTTAAGTTGAAGTTGTGGGGAATGGAGAAATTTTGGGGCAGGAGTTGGCTCCAAACACACTATATAAATGCTTAAATTTTAAACAACATATTTAATTAAAGAAAAGAGTTTCCTAAACATTTCTTTTCACATGGTTTCTGAAGGACAGTATGTTACCGGCTTTGTGTGACCCAGACATAGACAATCCCCTGCCGTCCTGGGTAGCCTCTCAGATGTCCTGTAGACAGGGCATCTGGTTTTTTCTGTAAAATGTAAGTGAGTTGTCTTATGTCTTCTCCATCATCGCAGCCAAGGTTAGGTACTGATGCAGTGAGTGGGCAGGCTCCTCACCAAGGAATGTGGTTGGTCCTCAAGATAGATGATAAGCCAATGGCAATTCAGTGCTGAGAGCCCCTTGTACTATAGATGCTGCTGTCTGATGATCAGGAGTGTATGCGAAGAGACACTGTTTGTAACTTTCTACCCTAAGCCCTTGTTTTCTATTCAAGAAGGAGTAAACAGTCTAGTAACAACAGTGACTTATGGAAGTGACTTATTTCTGAGACAATCTCTTCATGTAAGTTGACTTCAGGAGGTTTCCAGCAAAGCTGTTTCTTGTGATCTATGTAGAACACGAGTAAGGTTAGCCTATGGTTAAAGCCAGAACAAGTAGGATGGAAGAGAGGGTTCAGGACTCCTGGGAACACACAGTCTTTAATACTCACCCATGTTTTACAAGCGGGTAGCAGCATTGCTTCTCATTAAGGGATTAACCTGTGAGAGGTGCTTTCGAAGACTCATTTAACAAATATTGAGCAATGGCCTGCTACCACCAAGGCACTGTCCTGAACTCTGGAGACACAGCGACGAACAGCAAAAAGACGACGACTTCTTCCCTCAGGAAGCTTGCTTTTATTTGAGATAAGAAAAAGTAAAAGTCTTAGGCGGCGATAAATAACTGTGGAGCGATTACTTTGTAGTTTGCAAAGCAAGTCCGACTCACCACAGAGCTACTGAGTATCCCGTCTGTAACCAGCCACTGTGCACATAGCTGTGTGCTGCCATGCTATTTATATTTATAGAATAAAATACTGGACTTAACTGGTGTTAAATCCTACCCCCACCACATCCCAGAGCCCATAGATAGCCAAAGGTCATGCCTTCTGAGTCTAAGTAAAGCTTTCTTTCTAACTTGTAACATTGTACTTGTAACACTGATACTTGGGCTTTGGAGCCAACACTTGTGAAAGGCAATGGTTATGTCTTATTTCTCTTTTCCTTGCTCAATAAAAGCATTTTTTAGAGTTGGGAATTTCTTCCTTGTTTCAGGGGCAGGGATGCTCCTGGACAAGTGTATTGATTTGGCAATTGTTTTGTCCTTGATTTGGCAAAGAATCTGGATGGTCTAAGCTCATTGTAATTTGCAAAAGACATATATTTAAAAAGATGTAGATACATGAGCTGTCCTTTAAGTGAAAGAAGTTAATTCCCTGCACAGTTCCTCTCCGTTTCGTATCCCTTATATCATTTTGTTTTCTCCATTTTCTCTAGTCTTATACATTTTAAACCCAGGTCTACTGGCTTTTCAGCACTGCATTCAGAGTGAGACTCAAAAGCGGCTGACTCTGAATTGGTTTCAGACACGTGAAAGAGGAGGATTCCTGGAGAAGGTCCGAGTTGACAAACGTTTCTGCTGTTTTATAGCAGTTTTCTTAAGCATATAGCTTTTCAAAACAGAACAAGTTTGAAAGAGTTAATGCCACACAGAATTAATAACCGAACGTGTTGGAGGCTGTCACATGCCCCTCTCCCCTTTTCTATTTGCCACAAAGTGGACCAATCCCCAGCTAAACGCTTTCCACAGGATTCAAAAGGGTGAGCACTGCCCTGGTGACAAGAAGAATGCTAACATGGACAGCAGGCAGAGCTCAGTTCTTGTAGTTAATAGATTGGACATTCAAACAATCTTTAAAAACCACAAAAGTAATAATTGTGAAAAGATACAAAGTCAATTTTTCCTCATTGTAGAGATAAACAAATTAATGCTTTAATATGCCTATCTTTTCAGACATGTTTCTTTTTCCCTATTAAAAAAAATAGGATCCTAGATTGTCTATAGACACATAAAATCATTTCTATTTGTTGTATAAATGCAGAAGGGAGACCTGGGAGGAGGAGACTAGGGTAAGGCTTAAGGAAGAAGGGATGGAAGGGTTGGGGAGGATGAATACAATCAAACTACTTGGTTTAAAAGACATTGTCTTTATGAAACCCTTCACTATGTACAATGAAAGTACACCAATAAATACAAGTTAAAGAACATTAAAAAAAAAACCCTACATTTCAGACTTAATTTGTTTTCTCTTCAGGAGGTATATTAGGGCAAATTATATATCATGATATAATAAATGAAAGATACAATTTAACTATTTGCCTACCAGTGTTCCTTTAAATTATCTCCAATCTTCTGTTGACAACTCTGGAATGAATACTCCTAACGGGAGGCTATTGAGAATGCATGTGATTGTTTCCTAAAACTAGCTCATGAATGTTAAATTCTTTGGATGCACAGCAACGTGAGGTGTTTGTTTGTCTTCTCAAATTATGCTCAGAATTCTGTATTTTTCGTAATTAGAGATGGCTGACTAGTCTACTGCAAAGATCTACTCTGTTTCCTGGCTACTGCATGTGTGGGACTCTGAGCCAGCCAATTATCATGCCTGGGCCTTTGATTTCTCATAGATAGAGTTCTGTGTATCTGTGATACTAGGGAAAATAATTAAGCACCATCTTCTCCAAGTGTACAATAAATTCTATGTCCCGGTTACTTATCTCTCCTTGATAGGTTCAAGAATTAGAACGTCCTTGGCTCAACCTCCTTGCTCTCTCATTTTCTCTCAGAACCTCTCATTAGCTTCCCAGTGTCATAGGCTACCTGACTCCTTCTCAAGGCACATGACCAGTCAGAACATTAAATCCCTTTGGATACAGAGATAGAACTGAAAATGGGCTTGTCGTCCCAGCCTCTTATAAAACCATACTTCTGGATTATTTAATTTTTTTTTGGGGGGGGGAAGAGGGTGAGCTGGTTCATACTGGTCTGCAAGAGAAAATTACTAACTTTCTAATTTTGTAAATAATTCATCACATGAAGCCAATACTAATTATACAAACTCATAATTAAATTACAAAAAGACAAATATTACAAAAGTTCAAAACTCATCATTTTTAGTTACTGTGCTGTATTTTATATGACTTTGTTCTTGAGGTTATCTGTGTGACTATATTCTTGAGGGCTCCCACATCTCCATGGTGGAAAAGTTGTGAGATGGACTCTGGTGTATTTCTTCTCAATGCCACATTAATGGTCTCATCTTGGGAGGTTGGAATTGACCTTGGAAATTACAACTACTACTATCCAGATTCTTTTCTTTGCCTGGAAGCCATTTTGGTCATGGTGGCAGCTGGAACTGTTGAAGGGAGATTTGTTTTCTTTTTGTTAGTACAGAGATTTTTTTTTTTTCTCTCTGCTAGTAAGTACAGAGTAATCTTCAGTAGCTGCTGGACCATTCTGATCATCTGGGGAGAGAACCGTAAGAACAATGCTCCTGAAAGACAGCAGAAACAAGGACATGAAGGCAAGCCCCCTTTCCCTTCTAGACTTTGGGGACTTATTTTTTTCTGGACTCTCCCTCTACACAGCTTTATCAAGGCACAACTGACAAAACCAAAACCAATTCTTTTTATATTATTTTATTTTGGTGCTGGGAATTGAACTTGGAGCCTCTCACATGCTAAGAAAGCACTCTACATTATTAGCTCAGAAATTAGATTCTCAATGTCAGGTGAGCGTTGGGTATTTAGCTGGGTGAGAAATTGGCTTAACTCGTATTAGATTTCTGTGAGCTACGAATGGAAGCTTTTATCATAAGGGTTCTATGATCAGAAAGATACTGGTATAGCTCTAATAATATAAGAATTACAAAACTATATAAAAGAAGTGAAGCCCTCAGCTAAATATCTAAGCGCCCATAGTTGATATGTTTGAAGAGACATCAAATAAAGCATTTTATAGTGGATTCCTGGGGGGGACTACATCTTGGTGAGGATCCTACTTAGCTCTTTCCCATTGATACTCTCAACCTTCTCTTCTTAGCCCATTTCCATATCTTTTTGTCAGCCAAGGATCCCCAGTGGCTATACTGGTCTAAGACTCAGAAACAATCTCTACCAGGGATCCCACAGCACCACACTTGCTTAGGATTCAGAGAGAAATAAAACCAAAGAATGGAACATCCATCTCAAGAAAGCCAATTCAGATATTGACACCAAGAAATACCACCCCCGTCCCAATCATATAACTCCAGATACCTAGATCGTGGTGCAAAAACACAAATATGAACAGTTACGATAACACGTCTCCACCAGAAGCCAGCAACCTATTGCAGCAGGCCATGAGCAATGCAATATAGCTAAAGCATATGCCAAGGACTTCAAAATGGCAATTATGAATATGTTCAAATACTATAAAAAGGATATAAATAAGGCCTTTAATAAGTGCATGAAAAACAACAAACAATAAAATTAAATTTATAAAAAAAAGAAAACAGTTCAAGATGTAAATGTATTTAACAAAGAAATTGGTCTGACTAAAGAAAACAAGCACGGACGAGTTCGAGACCTAAGATGTTGAACCCTCACAGGGAAATGTCTCATCAACAGATGCAAGACAAGAAGACAGAATCTCAGCAATAAGACAATGGTAAGAAGAAATAAAATGTAAGGATAACAAGATGTTAAATCTAAAACAAACAAGCAAACTAGAAAATCTGGGAAACAGAAAAGACGATAATTATGAAGAATAGGATGAGCTAAAAAAGAAAGAAACTCTGGCTATAAGACAACTATAAATAGAATTTCAACAAAAGAATCTGTATGGAGCACCACATGTTGCCCTGTTTGGGACTTGTGGACAAACCCAAGCCTGGCTCAGGTTTCTGTGGCCTTGCGGAGAGTCTAATCCTGGCTCAAGTTTGAGACCTGTCTTAGTCACTTCCATACCAGAGCGATTCAACAGGACCTGTTTGGCCCTGCTTCAGCTCAGCTGTTGCTGATGTAAAACTTTGCCATTGGCCCTGTCAGTCATCCCATACCTTCCCTGCCCCCTACATCATCTCACCCCACCAAAACTCCGCCTTCCTATGCTCCAAGTGTATATAAACAAGAGATTGTTACATTAAAGCTGAATTCCTGCTTCAACAAGAGTCTGCTGGGTGTGTTTCTTTTGGGCTGTCGACACTCACCATCACACTCAGCCTCGGAAAGACCCAGTGAGACTGGAATCTCTCTCCTCTCGCCTGGACCTGCCGGCTTTAAGGAGCCAACAAGTTACAAAAGAAAATTTCCCCAACCTGAAAAAGGAGGTGCCCATAAAGGTAGAGCATGCATAAAGAATACCAAATAGACTGGACAAGAAAAGAAATTTCCCATTACTACTACTGCTACTATACTACTACTAAATATACAGAACAGAGAAAGGATATTAAAAACTATAAAGGAGAAAAGACCAAGTCACATATAAAGGCAGGCCCATTAAAATATCACCTGACATCTCTGTGCAGACTCTGACAGCTAGAAGGTCCTGGACAGATGTTTGCAAGCTCTGAGATACCACAGTTGCCAACCCAGGCTACTATACCCAGCAAAATTATCAATAACAAGTGATAAAGAAATAAAAAATTTCTACAATAAAACTAAATTTAAGTAATCATCCGTCTACCATTCCAGGTCTACAGAAAGTACTAGAAGGAAAACTTCAGTCTGAAGCATTTAACCAAACACTGAAGACACAAAGAATAAATAATTTCAGAACATTAAGTCAAAAGAGGGGGAAAAACCCATACCATAATAAAAAATAAACAGGAACCAATAAACACTTCTTATTGATAATTCTTAGTATTAGTGGTCTCAATTTTCCAATAAAAAGTCATAAACTGACAGATTGGATTAGAAACCTGAATTCATCTGTTTCTGCTGCATCTAAGAAATACACCTCACCACCAAGGATAGACATCACATGAGGATAAAAGGATGGAAAAAGATATTCTAAGCAAAAGAACCCCAAAAGAAAGTAGGTGTAGATATCTGTCAAAATAGACATCAAACCAAAACTAACCAGAAGAGATAGATAAGAACACTACATATTCATTCTAGGAAAAATCAGAAAATCATAATTCTAAACAGTTATACATTAAACACAAAGGTACTCAAGTCCATAAATGAGACACTGCTATGACTGTATCCTCACATAGTGATATGTGACTTCATACCTTACTCTCACCAATAGATAGGTTATGCAGACAAAAGATCAACAGAAATGTTGGGGTTAAATGTTGTCACAAGTCAAATGGACCTACATATGTCTACAGAACATTTCTCCCAAGCTTTAAGAGATTTCATCCAGCAACGGATGGGAGCAGATACAGAGAACCACAGCCAAACATTAGGCAGAGCTTGAGGAACCCCTCAGAAGAGGAGGAGGAAGGATTCTAAGAGCCAGAGGGTTCAAGGGCACCACAAGAACACGCCCACAGAACCAACTAAGCAGGGCTCACAGACACTAAAGTGACAAGTTTCAGGAGACCTGACACCTTTACAGACGTGCATGTAGGCAAAACACCGGTGCACATCAAATAAAAATAAATACATCTTTGAAAAAAAATTGGATAGAGCTCATATTAGTGACTTAGTAGCACACTTGAAAGCTCTAGAACAACAAGAAGAAATAAAACCCCAAAAGAGTAGATGGCAAGAAATAATTAAACTCAGTGCTGAAATCAATAAGACACAAACAGACAACATCAAAAAAATAAAAATAAAAAATGAAAAGAATAAGTGAGATGAAAAGTTGGTTCTTTGGAGAAATCAACAAGATTGACAAACCATCAACAACATTAACTAAAAGACACATAGGGAAGATCTAAATTAATAAAATAGAGACAAAGAGAAGAACATTACAGCAGCCACCAAGGAAATTCAGAGACCCCTGAGGACATACTTTGTAGTCTGTGCGCCACCAAACTAGAAAACCTAAAAGAAATGGAAAAATACTTGATATATATGATCTACTAAAGTTAAATCAAGACCAGATAAGCAATTTAAACTAACCTATGACCCCAAGGAAATAGAGACAAAAATTAAGTCTCCAACCTCCAAAAACTCAGGGCCAGAAGCATTCACTGCAGAGTTCTACCAGACACTCAAGAAAAATTTAATGCCGGTATTTGTCAAATTATTCCACAAAACAGACACTGAAGGAAAATTTCCAATTTTTTAAATGAGTCCACAATTACCCTGATACCTAAACCACACAAAGATGAAAGAAAGAAAATCACCACTGACTATTCCTTGTGAACATAGGTGTAGATTCTTACTACAATACTTGTAAACAAAATCTAACAACACATTAAAAAGATTATTCACCATGACCAAGTAGGCTTCATCCCAGGGAAGCATGGATGGCTCAATATATTTAAATAGATAAATGTAGTCTACTACATAAACAGACTGAAGAACAAAATTTATATAACCATGCCATTAGATTCAGAAATGTTCTCTGATAAAAATCCAAATCCTTCATGAGAAATGTCTTGGAGAGACTAGGCTTACAGGAGACATATCTCCACATAAGAAAGACAATTTTTGTTTTATAGCAAATCTATAACCACTATCAATCTGGAAAGAAACCCAAAGCATTTCTGCTAAAATCAAAAAGAAGCCAATGATGTCCACTTTCTCTGTATTCATTCAATATAGTGCTTGATGTCTTAGCTAGAACAAGACAAGGAGATCAAGTCACATCAAACAAGAATGGAAGAAGTCAGAGTATCTTTATTTGCCAATGATACATAAAAGTCTGAAGGACCCTGTCTCAAAAAACCAAAAAAAAAAAAAGACTGAAGGAACTCTACCAGAGACTTTCTACAGCTGATAAGCACTTCAGCAAAGTGGAAGGATAAAGAATTAACATGCAAAAATCAGTAACCTTTCTATACACAAATAATAAAACAGACTGAGAAAGAAACCAGGGAAAAATACTTTCCACAATAGTCTCAAACAACAAAATCAAACAGAACAAAAGGAATCAAATATCTTGGGGGTAAGAAACAAAGCAAATGGAAGACTTGTGTAGTAAAATAATTAATTAAAATAGTTAATATTGTTAATGTGTTAATAATATAAATATATTATTTTAAATACACAATATAACACATTTTAAAAAGAAGTTGTCAAAGACACAAGAAGATAGAATGGTCTCCCACGCTTATGGGTCAGTAGGCTTACTATTGTGAAAATGGCCATCCTAGCAAAATAATCTACAGATTCAATAAAATACTTACCCATCAAATATCCAACATAACTCTTTACAGAAACTGAAAAAAAATTAATTTTCAGCCTTATTAGGATTCACACACACACACACACACACACACACATACACACAAATCTAGAATAGCTAAAACTAACTATCCTGAATGAAAGAGAAGTGCTGGAGTTATCATCTCAGATTTCAATTTGTACTATAAAGCTACATTAATAAAGCCTGGTGTTGGCATAAAAACAGACATGATGACCAATGGAGCCTCGCTGAAGATCCAGATGTAAGTCTCCACTTCTATCAATACCTGATTTTTACAAAGAAACAAAAAAATACACACGGGATTAAAAACAGAGTCTCAACAAATGGTGCTGGTTAAACTGTGACTACATGCTGATGAATGCAAATAAATCCATATTTATCACCTTGCACACAACTCAACTCCAAATGGACCAAGGACAACAACCTAAGACCATATATACCCTGAATCTGATAGAAGAGAGAGTGGGGACTAGAACTCACCGGCATGGAAAAGACTTTCTGAACAGAACACAGGGACTCCACAATTCATAAATGGGACTTCATGAAACTGAGAAGCTTCTGTATGGCAAAGGACACGGTCAGTCTGACAAAGGCTACAGAATTGGAAAAGATCTTTACAAAGTACACAGTTGATAGAGGGTTATATTATCTGAACTACATAAAAAAACTAAGAAAAAACAAAACCAAAAAACTGGACATCAAGAAAACAAATAGCCCAATTAAAAACTGAGGCATAGAACTAAATAGAGAGGTCTCAAAAGATGAAACACAATCAGATGAGAAACACTTAAGGAAATGTTCAACATCCTTAGACATCAGGAAAGTACAAATTAAAATCACTTTGAGGTTTCATCTTACCCTCAGTTAGAACGGCCAAGATCAATAAAATGAATGACAGTATATGCTGTCTAGGACATTAAGAAAGGGCAACACTTAGTCATTACTGGTGGTTCCTCAAAATGCTGAAAACCGATCTATCTCAAGATCCAGCTTCATCACTCTTGATCATACACCCAAAGGACTCTACATCGTACTACAGAGATGCTTGCCCATCTCCGCTCATTGCTGCTCTATTCAAAATCACCAGAAACTGGAAACAGCCTACCTTTCAATCACCCGATAAAATGGGTAGCAGTACATTTACACAGAATAATATTATTCAACTGTTAAAAACTAAAATATGAAAATTTCAGGAAAATGGAGAGAGCTAGATAAAATTCATCCTGTGGTAACCCAGACCCCTAAAGACAAATATTAGGCATTAGATCTAAGATGGCTCCCGGAACACTGGTAAGACATCAAAAAGGAACTTAGGTGTGGGTCTGTGTAAGGGTATCCTGGTTCTTGGCTGGGCATGGGCCTAGAACCCTGAGACTCCAAGGGAGAAACGGCAGGAGTTCGGCCACGCCCCCAGAACCCAGGGTCCTGAAAAGCAGTCTAATCTCCATGGACCTACATTGTTCAGTCACGTAGGACATTACAGCTCCTCCCAAAGTGCACAGGTAGAGGGTGTGACTACAGGCCTCAGGCCCTAGAGACTTACATACTAATGAAGGCCAGAGGGCGGAGCCAATTAAACCGCCCCCAGAACCTCTCCCTTTCTCCTTCCCTACTTAACTCAGGTCTGCCCTGAGTTTTGGGGGGGGGGGTACATCCAGATCCATCCACCATTCGCCATGACAATAAACCCTTTTGGAACCAAGGACTTCCTCGTATCATTGGGGCCTGTCATAGCAGAAGCTTCCAGCCTCTGGAACCTTAGACTTTCTCCTGCATGTGGGACCTGCCTCGTGGAAGTCTCCGGGACTCCTCCACCGCTGCGCCCCATTTTCCCACACGTAGGCCAGGGCAGTGGTGGCTGCTTCCCTCATCTTTACCGAAGTCCTCACAGGTGGGATGCGCTACCCCCTCGCCGATCCTTCTGAGTAACCTCATCAGGCAGAGCTTTCATTGGGTACTGTGATGGTGTGATGAGATATGATTGGCTGAGGATTTAGGGGTTGGGATTGGCTCAAATACTGTATATAATAAGCTTTTGCACTATGCAATAAACTCAGATTTGCTCCCTGGTGCTGGTCTCTGGAGTCTGTGTCTGGGGATTCATTGTCACTTGACTCCATCACCTCTCACCCCTCATACTAGGTTCTGTTCCCATGTCACCTTGTATTTAAGTTGATTTTTATAAAGAATTTTAAAAAAGCCACTTTAAACAACCAACCAACCTCCTTTTGATTATTCCCAGGGACATAATCTGAGCAAACAGCCACAATGCAGCATCCAGAGGCTGTTATGATAAGAATTGCTCATAAGTAGATTATTAGGACATGAATTCGAATCCCCACCAGCCACATAAGCATTGGGGGTGGTGGTTGTACTTGTAATCCAAGAGCCAGGGTTGAAGACAGGCAGATCCTGGGGCCTTGCTGGCCCGAGAGCTTGCCCAGTTACCTCAGAAACTGCAAATGCTACAAAGCCAGTGAGAAATCTTGTCTTAAGATATGTGGTGAGCGATGGAAGAAAGCATTAGATGTCACCCTCTGGGGTTCATATGGGCACACACTTCACACACAGGAGCAAGCATACCATGTGTGCCCCGCAACCAGAACAGCCTCTCCCCCAGGTAAAACACACACACAGAGGCACATCATTACACACACACACACACACACACACACACACACACACACACACACACACAGAGTTGTATTGCTTGCCAAGAATACCATACTTTTGCCCTTGAAATAGTAATTTCATTTCCCAGCAAAATCTACCGTGTGTACCCTGAAGTGCTGTTTTCAACTAGAGCTTGGACCCAGAACCGATCCAATGGAGACCTTTACAGTATTCTCCAATCCGATACTGCTCAAGTCTATACTTACTGCTATTTGCTAACCTATGACCCCATTTTGCTTGCTGTGAATTCCAAAGACTCAAACCCCACCGTGTTTGCTTTCTGGCGCTGAAGGAACTGCAGTGTTGCTTGCTAGTTGCATGGCGATGCGTCAAGTTTCACGGTATGAACAGGAAGAAGAATCTGCCGAAGACCTGGGTTACGTTCCTTCAGATCCTCGTGGTCACATGGGACCCTTAAATCTCAGAGAGGAGAAATGAAAGAAGGCATTAAGAACAACCCAGAGCTATTGCCAGGGACAGTCACCAAAGCAACAAGTGTTTCACACATGGCTCGTTCAGGAAGGCAGTATACCCGATCGATTAGGACACAGCAGTTTGCCAAATCCCAACACAATGTTTCACACATTCGTCCTTCAGAGAGCAGTAACGAACTAGACCACAGTTTGCTCAGTTGGTCCCCTACTTCCAGCCCAGGAGAGACAGGGGCAGGGGACTCTTCAAGTTGAACAGTAGGAAAGGAAGCCAGCACATTTGCACAGGAACTTGGGTGGGGTGAAATATTTCGTCACCGCAGAAATCGTGGAGGGCATCTCCACCCTGCTTTTTATCCCCTCCCACCCTCCTTCTATTAGGCACACAGGAAGCAGCAGTCAGGAACGTAGAAGGCGTCAGGCATCTATAAGGGAGGACCTTGAACTCTGGGGTCTTTAACAGCTCCCCGTCTCTGGCTTTAGTTTGACTCTAGAGCTGAAGTATAGAGGGGCAAAGATGGTCTGGATGAAGGAAATGGGCTCAGATTAGTTGGAAGGAGCACGGTGAGTGACTTCTGCGTTTCCTTCCGGCTCTCAGAGCTGAGTCAGTTCAGTGGACGCAGGCCTGGCTCTTTCCTGGCCACGGTAGGCAGTTCATGTCCCTGAAGCTTTGCCTATGTGGATTCCTTTGTCACCTCCTCCCTCTTGCCTCTTCCTTACCATGAATTTGCCAAGCTTTGCTAATTCTTCTGGGTTAGCTTCGTAAGAGTATTTACTACTATGTAGTCATTTGGGAGATCTTTGTGGAAGACATTGTCTACTTGTCTCGAATATCAGCTCCTAGCCTAAAACACCTTTTCAAAAAATGTAGTATGTTAGACTTCTGCATAAAGGTCACTGGAACACAAGCCTGCAAGACCAGGGAAGTTCGGTAACCGACCAGTACTAAGTGACAGGTTGAAGGGAATGTGGAAGCTGAACAAGGGGACGGTCCCCAGCCCCACAGGGCCACCCCCCAGCAGCCCGCAACAGCCCCGCACAGGCCCCCCCCCCCCCCCCCAGCCCGTTGTCGGAAACCAGGGAGGTTATAGCCTCAGCGAATGTCCCTAATCTCTTTGGGGACCAAGCGTGTAAAATTCCAAGCTGTCCATCTGCTGTGCCCTTGCCCTCTTTTTTACAAACCAACATTTCCTTATCAGTGCTTCCCCTTTTTCGTTTCAGCTCCATGTTTCTCAACCCGGCCGAAATACATGTACTTACCCAAAAGGAACTCTCCCGGGAAAAGGACAATAACAATTTTTTTTTTTAAATCCCCCTTGGGGGGGCGATTAACAAAAATAAATCAAGACCAGTAAGCAATTTAAAACTACCTATGACCCCAAGGAAATAGAGACAAAAATTAAAGTCCCAAACCTCCAAAAAAACTCGGGGGCCAAAAGGGTTTCACGCGAGTTCACCAGACACTCAAGAAAATTTAATGCCGTATTTGCAAATTTTTACAAAACAGACACTAAAGGAAAAAATTTCCTTTTTTTTAAATGAGTCCACAATTACCTGATACTAAACCACAAAAAGAGAAAAAAAGAAAAAACTGGACTATTCCTTGTAAACATAGGGTAGATTCTTACTACAATACTTGTAAACAAAATCTAACAACAATTAAAAAAAGATTTTTACCATGACCAAGTAGGCTTCATCCCAGGGAACCCGGGGTGGCTCAATATATTTAAATAGATAAATGTAGTTTATACATAAAAGCTGAAAAAAAAATTTTTATAACCTGCCTTTGATTCAAAAAATGTTCTCTGAAAAAAACCCAAAATCCTTCATGAAAAATTGCCCTTGGAGAGACAGCTTACAGGAGACAAATCTCCACAAAAGAAAGACAATTTTTTTTTTTATAGCAAATCTATAACCCTATCAATTGGAAAAAAAACCCAAACTTTTCTGCTAAAACAAAAAAACCAATGATGTCCACTTTCTCGTTTAAATTAAATAAGTGCTTGAGTCTTAGTGAAAAAAAAAAAGGAGATAAGTCACATCAAAAAAGAAGGAGAAGTCGAGTATCTTTTTTTCCCAAGTACAAAAAGTCTGAAGGAAACCCTGTCTCAAAAACCCAAAAAAAAAAAAAAAAAAAAAAGATAAAGGGAAACCCTTACCAGAGACTTTCAAAAGCTGATAAGACTTTCAGCAAAGTGGAAGGATAAAGAATTTAACAGCAAAAATCAGTAACCTTTTCTATACACAAATAATAAAACAACTGAGAAAAAAAACCAGGAAAAAATATTTTCCCCCAAAAATAGTCCAAAAAAACAAAATAAAACAGAAAAAAAGGAATCAAAATCTTGGGGGTAAGAAACAAAGAAAGGATGATTGTGTAGAAAAATTAATTAATTAAAATAGTTAATATTTTAATGTGAAAAAATAAAAATATATATTTTAAATACACAAAATAAACACTTTTTAAAAAGAAGTTGTAAAAGGGGACACAAGAAGAAGAAGGTCTCCCCGCTATGGGCCCAGTAGGCTTATTGTGAAAAGGGCCCACCTAGCAAAATAATCTACGTTTTCAATAAAATACTTACCCCAAAAAATTTTTTCCAACATAACTCTTTACAGAAACTGAAAAAAAATTTTTTTCGCCTTTTTTGGATTCACCACACCCCAAAACAACAAAACACACAAATTAGAATAGCAAAAACCCTTATCCTAAATAAAAGAGAAGTGGGGTTATCTCTCAGTTTAAATTTGTACTTAAAGACTTTAAATAAAGCTGGGTTGGCATAAAAACGACTGAGACCAAAGGGAAACCCTCGCTGAAGATCCAGATGTAAGTCCCCACTTTTATCAAACCTTGTTTTTACAAAGAAACAAAAAAAATACAACGGGTTTAAAAACAGATCTCAACAAATGGTGTGGTTTTAAATTTGGCTACGGATGAATGAAATAAATCCATATTTATCACCTTCACACAACCAAACTCCAAAGGGCCCAAAGGGGACAACAACCTAAAGAATTTTAACCCTGAATCGAAGAAGGAGAGTGGGGACTAGAACCACGGGCTGGAAAAGACTTTCGAACGGAAAAAGGGACCCCAAAATTAAAAAGGGGACTTCATGAAACTGAGAAGTTTTGTTGGCAAAGGACCGGTCAGTTGACAAAGGCTCAAAATTTGGGAAAAGATTTTTTACAAAGTACACAGTTGTAGGGGTTATTTATTAACTACATAAAAAAATTAAGAAAAAAAAAAAAAAAAAAACGGGACATCAAGAAAAAAAATAGCCCAATTAAAAAACTGGGGAAAGAACTAAAAGAGAGGTCTAAAAAGATGAAACCCCAATCAGATGGAAACCTTAAGGGAAAATTTTCAACATCCTTAACTCAAAAGTACAAATTAAAATCATTTTTGGGGGTTTCATTTCCCCTCATTAGAAGGCCCAAGATCAATAAAATGAAGACGATTGCTGCCCAGGACTTTAAGAAAGGGAACACTTAGTCATTACTGGGGGTTCCCTCAAAATGCTAAAAACCGTCTACTCAGACCCAGCTTCATAAATTTGATCATACACCCAAAGGGACTCAAAATTTTCCAGAGATGCTTTGCCCATCCCCTCATTGCGCTCTATTCAAAATCCCAAAAAACGGAAACGCTCCCTTTCCCATCCCCGATAAAATGGGTAGCAGTACTTCACAAATAATTTTTTCAACTTTTAAAAAAAACTAAAATAGAAAATTTCAGGAAAAGGAGAGACTAGAAAAAATTTTCCTGGGTAACCCGACCCCTAAAGCAAATTTTAGGCATTGATCTAAAATGGCTCCGGAACATGGTAAGACTCAAAAAGGAACTTGGTGTGGGCTGTGTAAGGGTACCCCGGGTTCTTGGCTGGCTGGGGCCCTGAACCCTAGACCCCAAGGGAAAAAACGGCAGAGTTGGGCCCACCCCCCCAGCCCCCAGGGTCCTAAAAGCAGTTAATCCATGACCTACTTTGTTCATCACTTTAGGCATTACAGCCCTCCCAAAGTGCACAGGTAGAGGGTGTATACGGGCCTCGGCCCTTTTGATTTACAATAATGAAGGCCAGAGGGCAGGCCAATTAAACCCCCCCCAAACCTCCCCCTTTCCCTCCCTACTTAACTGGGTCTCCCCTGAGTTTTGGGGGGGGGGGTCATCCGATCCATCCCCATCCGCATGACAAAAAACCCCCTTTTGGGAAACCCAAGGGCTTCCTTATCTTTGGGGGCCCGTATAGCAAAGTTCCACCCCCGGGAAAACCTTTGACTTTCCCTGCAGGGGGACCCCCCCCGTGGAACCCGGGACTCCCCCACGCTGCCCCCTTTTCCCCCCCTTGGGGGGGGCATGGTCTGTTTCCCCCCTCTTTCCCCAATCCTTTACGGGTTTTGGGGTTCCCCCCCTCGCCGACCCCTTTTGAGAAACCCCCATCAGGCCCGAGTTTTTTTGGGTAATGTGGGGTGTGATGAGATATGTTTGGGGTGGGATTTGGGGGGTTTGGGGTTTTGGTAAATACTTTTAAAAATAAGCTTTTTCCTATGCAATAAACTGATTTGCTCCCGGGCTGGTTTCTGGGGTCTGTGTCTGGGGGTTCCCCCTTTTCACTTGACTCCATCACCCCTCCCCCCCCATAAAGGTTCTGTTTTCCCCCCCCCTTTTTTTTAAGGGTTTTTTTTTTTTAAAGAATTTTAAAAAAAAACCCTTTAAACAACCACCAAAAACCCCTTTTATTTTTTTCCCAGGGGGCATAAACTGAGCAAACCCGCCACAATGGCATCCAGAGGCTGTTTGATAAATTGCTCATAAGTGTTATTTTTTAATGAAAATTTGAACCCCCCACCACAAAACATTGGGGGGGGGGGGGTTTTTTTTTTTTAATCCAAAGGGGGGGCCCGGGGAAAAGGGAAACCCCCCGGGGGGGGGCTGGCCCGGAGGGTTCCCAAAAGGGAAATGGGACAAAGCCGTGGGGGAAAATTTTTTTTAAGATATTTGGGGGGGGAAGAAAGCATTGGGGGGTTCTTGGGAAATTAAAAAGGAAAACTTTTTTTCCCCCCCCCAAACAGTTCCCCCCTTAAAAAAAACACAAGGGCCCTTTTAACAACACAAACCCAAAACCCCAACCCACCCAACCCAAAGGTTGTTTGGGGGGAAGTCCAAAAATTTTGCCCCCCTTTAAAAAAAATTTATTTTAGAAAATCTTTCCTTGGGGTTTTTTGGGGGGGTTTTAAAAATTGGGTTGGACCCCGAACCCATAAGGGGAATTTTTAAATTTTTCTCCAAAAGATAATGCTCAAAAAAACCCTTAAAATTTCTGCTATTTTTCTAACCTATGAAACCCCAAAATTTTTCTTGTGGGATTCCAAAAGGGCTCAAAAAACCCCCCCGGTTTGGTTTTTTTGGCGTGGGAAAGGGAAAGGCAGGGTTTCCCTTTTAGTTGATGGGGGGATGGCCGTTTTACGGGGAGAAAAAGGAAGAAGAAAATTCCAGACCTGGGGTTTCGTTCCCGATCCTTGGGCCTTTGGGGGGCCCCTTTTAAAAACCAGAAAAAGGGGGGGAAAAGAAAGAAGGATTTTTAAAAAAACCCCGATTTGGGGGGGCCCGGAATCCCCAAAAAAGGGAACAGGGGGTTTTTTTCACCCCCTTCCGGGGTTCCCGGGGAAAGAAAAATTTTAAAAAACCCAAAAAAAAAAAAAAAAAAAAGGTTTTTGGGGGGCCCCTTATTTTCCCCAAAGGGCCCCATTTCCCTTAAAGGGGGGGGGAAAAAAAAGGGGAGACAGGGGGGGAAAAGGGGGGGTTTAAGTTGAAAGTAGGAAAAGGAAACCAGAAATTTGCAAGGGGGAATTGGGTTTGGGGTTTAAATATTTTTAGGAAAAAATTGGGGGGGCATTTTACCCGGTTTTTTTCCCCTAATCCCCTTTTTTTAGGGGAAAGGAAGCAAAACAGTCGGGGGAAAAAAGAAGGGGGCAGGCATTTTTAAAAGGGGGGAACCCTTTAACTCCCGGGGTTTTAAAACCCCCTCTTGGGGTTTAGTTTGACTCTAGGTGAAGTATAGAGGGGGGAAAAGATGGGTTTGGGGAAGGGGGGGAAAAGGGAATTTTTGGAAGGGCCCGGGGGGGAGTGACTTTTTGGTTTTCCTTCCGGCCCCTCAGGTGACAGTTCAGTGGACCCCGGGTGGTTTTTTGGGGAGGTGGCAGTTAAAGGGCCCCGAAGTTTGCCTTTTTTGGATTCCCTTTGGGGGCCCTTTCCCCCCCTTTTTGCCCTTTTTTTTTTTACCATGAATTGGGGCCCAAACTTTGTAATTTTTTTTTGGGTTAGCTTTTTGTTTAAAAGTAAATTTTTATAAGTAGTCATTTTTTGGGGGTCTTTGTGGAAAGCATTGTCTATTTTTCTCGAATATTTTTTTTCCTAGCCAAAAAACCTTTTCAAAAAATATGTTTAAGGACTTCTGATAAAGGGATGGAAAAAGGCCCGCAAGACCCGGGGGAATTCGGGTTTTTCCCCCCCCGTACTAAGTGATTTTGGTTTTTTAAGGGCAATTTTGGAAGCTGAAAAGGGACGGTCCCCCCAGCCCCAACAGGCCCCCCACAAACCCCCCAGGCCCCCGCAGGAGCCCCCGCCCCCCCCACTCCCCCCCAAAAGGGGGGTTTTTCCCCCCCCCCCCCCCGGGGGCCCCCCCCCCCGGGGGGTTTATTACCCCCAAAAGCCCCAAGCTTTGGGGCCCCTTTTGTGAAACCCCGGCTTTCCCCCTTTTGGGCCCCTCCCCTTTTTCAAACGCAAAATTTTCCTGACATGTCCCGGTTTTTTCCCCCATGACCAAAACCCCGGTAAAAAAATTTACTTAAACCAACAGGGCTCTGGTGGGCTCCGTTTTTTTGGGGAAATCACTTCCCCCTGGGGGCCCGGGGCTGGGGGGGGGGTGGGGCGCGGGGGGCTGGTGGGGGCGGCTGCGGGGGGGTGTGGGGGGCTGCGGGGCTGGGGGCTGGGGACTGCAGGGCTCACGGGTGGCGGCTGCTGTGGGGCTGCTGCGGGGCTGCTGCGGGGCTGTGGGGCTGCGGGGTGCGCGGTGCTGCGGGCTGCTGCGGGCTGCTGCGGGGCTGCTGCGGGGCTGCTGCGGGGCTGCGGCGCGGGGCTGCTGCTGGGCTGTGGGGCTGCGGACCGTGCCCTTGTCCAGGGTGTCCACATTGCACCTGCCGTTACCCATAGTCACTTAGTAGCTGGTCGGTTACCGAACTTCCTGGTCTTGCAGGCTTGTGTTCCAGTGACCTTTATGCAGAAGTCTAACATACTACATCATGCCTGCTTCATCCCCCTCGATGCCTCTCTTCAAATGTGCATGGTTTGTTCTCCTAGCCCCACAGGAGGAAGAGTGAGAATGGCATAAAAGGATATTTTTTTTTTTTTTTTTAAGGATAAATTTTTTGAGAGAGGGAAGAGAGCATCTTCAGAGAAGTTTATAAATTTATAAAGCCTGTATTCATTTTTTTTATGTTAATCCTTTACTAAGACTAGTGAACAGATCGATCTTTACCACAGATAAGTGTGCCTAAAAGCTGCAGTATATATAAGGTTGGGTTCCAGACACAGTGTTTGGGCACTTGTTGGGGCTCTTGGAACCACCATGGAGAAGGGGCACTATAAGAAATTGATTGATTATGTAAGTGGTAATTTAGGACTCAGGCCTCTGGGACCCCAAATGTGGTGTTCTTAAGAAGGTGATTTTATAATGATAATGCAATTCCCTGTTACTCCGTGCTAACCATGACACTCCTAAAACGGGCAGCAAGCCAACGTTGGAACCCATATTTGCATCAGTAAAAAGTGCAGTTGTTAATTTCCAGAAAGTGATTGAAGGAAGGTACTTTAAACAGGATGTGTTCTGTGGCCCTTTTCTCCCCGATTCTCTGCCTCTCATTGTATGTTTTCCTAAAGCTTGGCTCAGCTTGGAAGTTTAAGATGCAAAACGTTGGGTGAGAAGCTGCTTCCCAGGTTCTTGCAAGTTTATTGGAAAGAGGGGTTCTCGTAAATCACACAGGAAAGGAGCTGGGGGCCCATGGGAGTGCTTGGTTGCCAAGTGAATTCCAACCGATGGCTTTGGAGAGCATGGACATCTTCCAAGATCTTATCCAAATAAAAGTTAAGATTCATACTTTCTCAGACTGAGCTCCCTCTACCAAATTTCAACCGCAGCCGAGCCTTCTTAACACGCTGAAGGGACGCTTCCACCAGCAATGTGAGAGGCGGGGCGGCCAAGAAGTTGGCCAAGAAGCACACATTCCAAATGGAAAAGAGATTTGTAGCTACGGAGTATCCCTAATGACAAACAGGCTTGGGTTATGTGGCTCGCACTGGCTTGAACATTCCTAAGGATGACAGCGTGTCAGAGGCGAGGAATTATGGGGCAAGGCATGATCAGATGCAGTTAGCAGTTCCATGAAGAGACTAGTTAGTGTAAGTTAGGGCTTCAGGGCCTCTGACCTTTACAGGTCTGAAAGAGTGAAAACTCAAAGCCAGGAACACATGTGGACCTTAATCCTTGGGGGTCACAGGAAGTCCGAGAGCTGTGGACCTTGAGAAATTCACGCACCTGTAAAGCTTCGTGGTTCTTCAAGACTTCAGACCCTGAAAGCCACAGGGTGCCCTTTAATTGGCGTGTTTCACAATTTCTCGTTTTGTCACCAAAGCAACTCTGCCATATTGGCTCCTGGGGACTTCTCCCGTGCACACATGCATCCTGCTAATGGGAGGATTAACTGTGAGCTGTGAGGCCACGCCCACTCGGTGGAGACAGAATGAAAGGGCTTTAATTCTGCCCGATCCCGACAATGTCTTTGATGTTGTTGTGTAGTGGTGTCATCTGGGGGAAATCTAAAAAAAAAAAAAAAAAAATTCTCTTAGCATTTATTTATAATTTCATTTGCAATGTGCCTGGAAAGAAAAGGCAAGCTTCTAATTGAATTGCCTTGGTAATTAAGTTAAGTGGCAGGCTAGGTTCAGAACCGTGCCATCAGGGTTCAGGTGCATAGCAGGATGGCTTGATCGTGGAGACGTACAGCGGACGGCATTCACAGTCTTAGGTCGTTACCATGGCATCTGAATTCATCCCTAGTGAACCGAGGAGGCTGCTTTTTTTTTTTTTTTTTATTATACCGGCCTGACAAACTTGATGATACATTCCTGAGTAACATGGGAAAGGCAGGTAGGTAATGACAGCCTACCGTTCTCTTTGTTTATCCAGAAATCCATCAGTCCCAGCAGGGTGACATGTAACCCCATGCTTAACCTGCCATCCATACTTCACGTAATAGTAACACTGATGATAATAATAATCATTTATACTCATATAACCACTTTCATCTAGGCGATCTCAAAGCTATACAAACACTAATTAATCCTCCTGGGTTCCCTGGGAAGTAGGTGAGGCCCAGTTTATGAAGGGAGCAGGCAAAGAAAGGACTGTGACTTTCTCAAGGCCACTGGGTAGCTGGTGAGCAGAGCCAGAAGCCTTGAGAGAGGCATGCCCCTAGCTATGCAGACCGCATCTGATCTTGGGCCTGAGTGGAAGGGGCCTGCCAGGAAGAGTGTCTCAGTCTTCCTGGTTTAACCTTCCACTCTAGCCCCGCAAGAAACTTGAGTGCACCTCCAGAAAACACTTTCCAACCCCATGTAACTCAGTGACCCATCCTTTTTGTGGTCTGAGTCACAGAAATGGGCTAGTAGCATCTGTGTGGTATTTTTGGATGGGCAAGTGAAGAAAGCGCTTGGTGGAGAATTAAATCACTGGCTTCCCTCTGTGTTCACTGAGAACTGACCCTTGCTTTTGACTAGTTCTGTTCTGCTGCGAAGCGACCCGTTTCCCACCGCTACTGGGAAATGCTCACGACTGGGTGACAGGCAAAGGAGGGAGATTTAGTTAGCTCACTGTGTTGGAGATCCACCTGGCTTCTGCAGCTCTGGGGAGAGCCATGCGACTGATGGTATCATGGCAAGAGTAGGCATGAGTGGGAGAGAGACCACGGTCAGGCTGAGCCAGACAGGATTTCTTCATAACAAACTTACGGGAACTGCTCACTCCATGAGACCAGTGTTGATTCCTTCCCAGGAAATACCCACCAATGACCTAATTACTACTCACTAAGCGTCACTGCTCAGCCGCTCTGTCACCTCTCAGTATCGCCCGCTGAGGGCTAAGCTTCTAGTGCTCCAACATAGCATATTCAAACCATTGCACACCATCTGACCTTCTCCGTGCACAACAAAGATGGCATGGTTCATGATGGCCAGTATGCAACTGGTAGAGGCTAATGAGAAGTTTTCTATCCCTTTCTATTTTGGGGGAATTTTTGAAAATTTCCTAAGAAGGTGGTCCTGAGTTCTAGGGAAAATGATGTGGTGTAGCAGTCACCCAGAGGTCTGTTAGCCTGCAGAAGGGGCTCTGTAATTCCTGAGGGGAACCAAGATCATGCTTCCCTCTATCACGCACTGAGCAGTGACACTCTGTCATTGTTCACCATTGGTGAAGAACATTCCAACAGCAAGTTGCTCTGGAAATGCCAGACAAGTGGAGAGAGAGCTGGCTGGTGGGCCACGGTCTTGGTTTAGTAAGAGGTTTGTGATACAAACCCTCTCTGAGTCATGGCTTTATTTATTTGTTGGTTGGTTTGTTTGTTTTGTGTGCTGGCTGCTAGGGATCAAGACAAGACCCTGCAGTTGAGTCGTAGTCGAGCACTTTACTAGTGAGTTATTTTCCTTTGGTCTTGATCTTGGAATCCTATGCCTCAGCCGCCTGAGTAGTTGCAATTTCTGGCAGGCACCACTGTGTCCAACTCTCCACATTTTTAAGTGGAGATCTTAAGTTTTCTGGCAGAGCTGTTAGGCAGATGGATAGAGCACTCCATCAGATGAATCTAGAACATGCTAGAACTCAAACCTTTATTCATTCCCCGGTATATTTAATGACTCCTGTCTGGCTACCTTTTCAAACAATACGTTATAGTCTTCCCCCTATATCTAAAATAATGAGTAGTTATATTTTGTTAGCATATATATTTCCCATATGCTTTTTTAGATATGTGTAAGCAAGTACTCAATACCATTTTCATAAATATTAAATGGGAAATACATGATTAATGGTTGGTATCATTGAGGCTAATAGATGTCACTACTGTCCTTATTTCTGACTTATCTAGACTGTGCAGAGCGATGGCACTGTGTGCTATTCATTCAGTAAATATTTATCCAACTCCTACCGTGATGCTACATCTGGTATTTCCCTTAGAATACAATAATGCTTAAGTTTTTCTCGATTTTTGTTAGTGGCTTAACTCGTTGTGCTTCCTTCAGTGAGTCACTCATTGGCATCTTTTGTTTGTTTTTCCCCTTATATTTTTCTGATTTTTATTTCCTTCTCCATTTGCTGTTCATTCTTCCCTTTTGGAATCTACCAGATTTACTTGGCTTTCCTTTCCTAAAGATCTTGACATAACTAATTTCCCACAAAGCCATTTGATTCTTAACTTAAAAGAGAGCACGGAGAGTTAGACACAGCACATGGGTAGGAGAGAAAGTGCTGACGTAAGACACGGTGCTTATCTTGAAAGTGGCCAGAAGGAACTTTCTGTTTTCTTCGTTATATATTTAGACTTTTGAGAAGAGAATTCTCACCCTCAAAACAATAAATTCTAAGCTGATAACACAGAAAAGAGCCAGGAGAAAAAAGTTGAAACCCGTGTATTTGTGGACAGCAAAGGGCAAGATGAAGACAAATTCGAGTGAATCTTCTAGATTTGAGATTCTCTCATGTTCACACTGGAGCTGTGTGCCAATCTGGGGCTGCTATTTGGTCTTCAAATCACTGACATAGAACCTGTCTTACTGGGATTGCGGGGCACTGAGAAGACTATTGGTGAGAAAGCCATACTCATGGTGAAGTAACTGGAGGTTGCTTCCGAGAGGGCACCCTGCAGATGGGTTTTTGATAAGGTTGGTATGTTCCCCCAAGAGACCATAATTAACCACATCAAAGAAGGACTGGCATCTTAAGCAAATGGACTTTATCTTGCCATATACCTAAAAATGTATCAAATGTTCTTCCATAGCGGGAAAATACATGAATGTTTGGAACCAAGTCTGTAGACTGGACAGTACTGAAGAAAGACTTTTTATGGCATCTAGGTGTCACCTCTTATTTCTTGTCTGGCACCTGGCTTCTCTTACATCCTCCCAGCCTGGAGGCATCATCTATAATTTGCACACATGAGAACGTATTGGCTCATGATTCAGTGATGAACAGGAGTTATCTGGTTAAAGCAGAGAAGGAAGAATTTGATTTTCCTAGCTCATGGACAGTCTTCTTTCTATCAGCTGGCTTTCTGGGGTAAGCGGTTGTTCAGGAACTGAAGATGGTAAATGTGTATTAGGACTTGGCTGAGACTCACTCCGGTTCCTCAGAAGGGTCCTGGGAAGAGTCATTGGCTTGTTTTACACTTTCCTCAGAAAGATTGATTTAATCAGCCAACTTTGGAACTAATAAAAAAAATAACAAGAACAAAATGATATAAGTCTCTAGGCATTTCTAATATGCAGCTAATAGAGGCAGTTCTGGGGCCATGCTGGTCCCTGGAGGCCATTGGTGTCTAATGAGACGCTGGCAGCTTTCCTAAAGGACGACAGAGGATGTTCAGCTTCTCTCTGTCCCATGATTGTTCTTTTTTCACATCCATTTGAAAAGTAATTAGAGATGTTTGATAGGTCAGAAAATCCAAGAATATGTTGAGCTATAATAATTGTGTCTTAGGCCTGTATGTTTACTCTATACATGTTATAATACACATATGTACAAAACATATATGCATATGTAATATACCCATATATGCATATGGTAAATCTACACATACATGTAGTATCTAATTATATATATATATATATGTGTATATATACATTATATATATATATAGTTATATCTATCTATCTATCTATCTATCTATCTATCTATCTATCTGAGATATTTCTCCATAACAAAGCTTTCCTAAATATTATTCACTGAACTATTCATATTTTATTTCTGAAACAGTTATTAAACTAACAACCTTTAGTTTTCAAATACAGAATAAGAACTTGCTTGTCCCCATCCACTTTTGGCTGGCACTGGAGTGTTGGTCACTGGGGACATCTTGTGTACAAGGTTGCCTGGCTCTTTTTTCTGGTGGCCCTCGCTTGTCAAATGCATGGCTGTTGTTTCCTTGGGTTTAATGAGAACGCCTGAGTGCCGACTCACATGTTTGCATTTCTTATGTTACTTTGCTCCCAGTATTAGATCCACACAGTTTTCTACTCCGTCACAATCTAGGAAGTACAACATTTTGGGAAGAACAAGCATAAACCGGAACGTGTCTTCTGGAGCAAAACCTGCTTGCCCAAAGATCTGGAAACCATACTGATGGATAACGTTGAAGGATTGAAGGAGATTTGCCTGGAGAAATTACAGTGTGAAGTTGCAAGATCAACAACTGATTTCCTAATGTAACTTTTTTCTTAATAACGAGAGTTTCTGTTGTCAAAAGAAAACTCACATCCCGCAGGGGTTCAGCCCAGCTCCTGATGGTAGAGACTGTCTTTACCTTTCACCTACTTGCCTTGTCCTGTGTCATAATCATGACTGATGGCAGTAGCAATGATCAAAGCATTCCTTCTGGATGAATCTGAATGTGGTCTCAGAGTTTTTCTCAATGTGTGCTCCAGGCAGCTACTTCTAATTGATTGCACTGGTGCTAAAGACCATACCTGTCTATATTGCCTGCCGTAGAAGTCTCATCCTAATAAGAAGCGATTCTTCCCTTTACCATTAAAGGCCTCTATAATCTGTACATGAATAACTCTCTTATAATTCCCAGAAAATGTTGAGACAAGATTAGGTTATTAAAACTGCATAAAGATAAGCGAATAAGAAAGCGGAGATAAAGTAACAGAAAACCAGACAAACCTGCCCTTTGCTTTCTGACCCATCCTAGGCCTGAGATCCCTAGCAGTGATAACTTTGTATCTCTTGGGTTTCATCCACGGGGAAGAAACCAGTTCTAACCTCTAAGCCCTTGGATATCCTGGTGGCCCCAGTGTCTTGAGATTCATATCCAAGAAAATGGAACCAGGTTGTGGGTGTGGGGAAAGGGATGGAGCTATGAAGGGAGGGAGTGAGTTAGAGAGGGAGGGAGGTAAGAGAGGGAGGTAGAGAGGGAGGGAGGTAGAGAGAGGAGGGAAAAGAGAGGGTCAGACAGAAAAAAGAGAGACAGAGAGAAGAGACAGAAAAGGACAGAGATAGAGAGGGGATAGAGAACACAGAAAGGAACACAGAGAGAACATATACACACACACAGACACAGAGACAGGAGAGACAGAGAGGAACACACAAGAGGGGAGGGAGAGGAGAGAGAGAGGAGAGAGAGAGAGAGAGAGAGAGAGAGAAGAGAGAGAGAGAGAGAGAGAGAGAGAGAGAAGGTTCTCTAAATGCTGCCTTCTGAATTATCAGAGAATTTTCTCTGGGAACAACAAAATATCCATACAATATATTTCTGAGAGAGAACACACCGAGTTTCACATCCATTAGGATCTCAGATTTCCCAAATTCCTTCAGAGGCTTGCACATTCCAAGATTTGAAATGTTCTGGAGTATTTGAGGATCAGCATGAAGAAGACTGTAGGGTTATTGTGTATCCCTGACAAGGGATCACCTAGAGCAGGGGGCAGAATCAGAGGCAAGCCATCCTTGGATTTCAAGAAGGTTGTACTTGCTACAACCAGAGGTGTCCTATGATTAATAAGCTGCTTAGAGCATTTCTGTTCGCTGTAATGCTTAGGCAAAGACTGTCAGAGACAGAGTTTAATGGATTTCTATTTTAGATAAGATATGTAATTAAATCTCTCTTCCACAGGGACACTCCTTCATATTGTAGAAAAGTTTTAGTATAACAAGAATATTTTCATGGTGGTATAGGTAACTTCTAGTTCTTCCTGAGCGGATGCTTGCCAGCCAGTGGGTCCTAAGGATGTTATCTATGATTACTAAATGGAAAGGTCATTGGGTGGGAATGGAAATGACAGGCAAGCAGGAATGTAGCTCTTGACTAACATGCTAAGTCCTGTGGTTTGGGGAAAAAGATAAAAGGATGGGTAAATAAATGTGATAATATACATTGTGGGTATTCAAGTGAATACAAAATGATTGCATTGCACTATGTAATTATACAGTGTTAAAAATGCATACCTATTTAGGATATATATATATGCAGGACAACACACAATACATGCAAGCAATGAATAATTAGTAAAAAAAAATAGAAGTAGGGTGGGGATGAGTTTAGAGGGAGGAAAGGGAAGAGGAAAACGTAATTAAATAATAGTCTCAAAAATATATACATGAACTATAATTATTAGCTTCCAGGTGACTACGACAGTCAATTAAAAATTATTCATATAATTTTGATCTTATAACTATAAACATGGAATAGTATCCAGCTGACCTAATTGGCTGTGGAAGAAATATAATTGTGATCGAAATTACCATACAATGCAGGGAAGACTACGTGAAGGACCACTCCATTTCGGAGGAGGAAAAGTGTGTATTTATGTTTTTAAAAATACAAGGCCTTTTGATGTTATCACTGACAAAACACTAGGTGCAGAAGATCACCTCAACACCGTAGCACATTGTACAAACATATAGGTGTTCTTCAAAGAGGAGCATGTAGTGGTCTCTGTTTCAGGACTGACACCAGGATTTATGCTCCACATTGCAACCGGGGACATGTGAAAGGCTCTCTGCTCCATCTGTTGCTCTGAAGATTTTGTCACCTCAGGAGTTGGGAACATCTTATAGTTATCCAGATCAATTAATAAGTCTGTTTGGAGTTACTTTTTCTCTCATACCTCCGATTACTTGGAACAGTTGGAGACTTTAGTTTGCTGTGACAAAGTCTTTGGATGGTTACCCTCTGCCTCTCTGCTTGCCCTTCCTGAGTGGAAGCCAAACCCTTTGGTGGCTCACTGAGTGTGTCTTCTCTTATCCTTTTGATAAGAGATAATCCAGATGTTGATACCCCTTTTATCCAGATGACCTTGCACCTGTTCTCCCTCCTCCCCAAACTGGAAGCCACTTACTCTCTGAATTCAGGCCACACTTATTTTCAATACTTTAATCACCATAGTATTCATTTAAAAAAAAAATCTGAAAGCAATGTTGCCTTGTATTCCAAATAAGGGGTGAAAACAGAGCCAAAGTCTCCATTCCAGCATAAAACAAAACAAATTAAAACAAAGCACTGCTTAACAGCGTGTTTGAGTTTTGCAAGAAAAAAGGATGTGTTTCAAAAAGTTAAAGATTGATTTTTGTGGGTCAGGACTGTGGATGTCCCCAGATTTCTCAAGTTCCTCAAATAACTGCAGGGAATATTCAGTTTGAACATGAAATGCCTCCCTCGAACCCCAAAGTTCAGGTGTCTTCAGATGATGAACCTGCTTTGTGAGGGGTGGGAAGGACCTTTGAGAGGTGAGGCCTAGCTGATGGAAATAGGAAGCTGGGCAGCATGGCCTTGGGGCCTCTGATTTGCCCTGATGTCTTCCCATCTTCCCTTCTGCTTCATGACTGTCTTCTGAGTGCTCTGTCCCGGCACACGCTTCCTCTGGGAGGAGTCACATAAGCATAGCCCAGACGATGGAGACAGTGAGCCCAGACTGAGACCTCTGAGACCGTGAGGCAAAATACACTTCCTTCTTTAATTTTCCTCAGGTATTTATCACTGTGAAAGTCAAACAGTGAACTGTACTGCTTTTCTATTGCTACCATAACAAATTATACCAGACTTAATGACAGCACAAATTTTACTGTTGTATGATACCGTAGGAGTCCCTTATGGGTAAACTCAAGGTGTCAGGAGGACTGTTCTGGAAGTTGTCAGAGAAGAGAAATGCATTTCCTCACCTGTTTCTGTTTTAGCTTGTGGCCTTTTTCAAAAACAGTGATATCACAACTCTGCCCATTTTGTCTTACCTCCCACTGGCCTGCTTCAAGTAGAAATGAACCCTTTGCCTTTTAGGATTCTCATGATTAGATTGGATTTACCTAAATAGTTCCAGATAATCTTCCCATCCCTTCACTGTATCTGCCAAGTTCCCTTTGCCAGGTGAAATAACACACATCGACTCCAGGAACATGACTGTGTTTGTGGGACAGAATTCTGTGGACCAGGAAAAGAAAACACTTCGTAAATGTTAACCGAATCCTTAGGGAACTCATGAGTCTTTTCCGATAGACACCGTGTCATCTACCATGCTTCCAGGCCGGCTACCAGAGGCTAGAGGACCTGCAGTATAAGGGTCTTTGCTCTCTCAGACCCTACTATGTGAGCACACTCATGAGTCTATCTATATCAGGAAAACACCGCTGTGGCTAATCATGCTCAGAGTTTCTAAGTGATGCCAGGAACACAAGCCTTCCTGTCTCTTTACCTGTTTCTTCCCATTACTTGATTCCTATGGTTATTATAGTCTCTTTGGACTCTTCAGATGTTTGGGAAGGTAGGTGGAAACTCAGTTGCTGTTTCATGGGTAGTTTCCTTTCAAATAGGAAGAAGGCCAGGACTGAAGGACAGTTGAGCACCGTGATAACGAACTGTGAGCATCTTCTTGGTTCAACCCCGGGTGGCTCTAGGTCTGCTTAGAGTTTTCCCAGGGGTCCAGATGGTGACTCATTTGTCATTAGCTGTTCTCAGGGTCCATGCAGGCTGCAAGCTTTACTTGCTCACCGTGTAAGGAGAAAGCTCTTCATGGGTTTTCTAAGGCTGTTCATTTATAGCAATTAGGGAAAAAAAAAAGAAGCAGAGAAAGTCACATCGTTTTCATTGTATGCTCAGCTTCTGCTTGTGTATGGATCACAGAGGCATAAGCAAAGATACAATGTAAAGAAAGCAAAATGAGGCAGGAAGCATCCAAGAGAGAAGGTAGAGCAGCAGCATTCAGCAACTTATGCATTGTAGTGGTTTGAATATGCTTGGCCCAGGGAGTGGGCTATTAGGAGGTGTGGTCTTGTTGGAGTAGGTGTGGCCTTGTTGGAGGAAGTGTGTCACTGTGGGGGTGGGCTTGGAGACCCTCCTTCTAGCTTCCTGGAAACAGTCTGCTCCCGGCTTTTTTGGATGAAGATATACAACTCTGAGCTCCTCAAGCACGGTGCTTCCTCCTGTGATGGTAATGGATTCAACCTTAGAACCTGTAAGCCAGCCCCAATTATATGTTGTCCTTTATAAGAATTGCCTTGATCATAGTGTCTCTTCACCGCAATGGAAACCATAACTAAGACATGCATGATTCCCAACTACAGAGCAAGCTTGAGTCTGGCGTTGTACAAGGCATAGTGCAAGTCTTCTTTGTTCAGCTTCTGAGCTTGCTGTGTGGTCAATCAAGGAAGTATCTGGAGGAGGCTTTTCAGAGACAAGCCTCCAGTAGTTGCCCTCCTTTTGTTAGTTAAGGGATACATTTTGCCTTCCTGGGATACGCTTCGCACCTCCTGTGAAGATGTAAGTGATACAAACAGTTGGCATTTTTTGAGTGTTTATCACAGTTGAGTTGATACACAGGCTAGATGCCTATGTGCCATTCAAGGTGATAAGAATTATCCAATCTAATTAACTGCCAACAATTTAAAAACGATATGGCTATTCTAACTATATAGAAGATCATTTGAGTCTAGTTAATTATATTGTGGGGATTTTTTGCAAGTTTTTTTTTTTTTAAATAAAGTCTAATAAACTGAAAAATGTATAAAGCTACATGTTAATGACATACAGTATGTATGCCATTAAACATTATTGAGATAAAATACACTGAACAAACTTCGACCCTAGCTTGCATTTGTTCTCCAACCCTCTTGCTTTGTTTCCTACATGGCAGCCCTATTAAGTTCAATGACAAGGCCCCACTTTCACTGAGCCATTTCCACGGCGGTGGAAATCAGTGGTCGTCTTCTGGCGGTGGAAATCAGTGGTCGTCTTCTGCTGTTTGCTAGAAATGGAGAGACTCCCCCCCTGGATCCCCACAGGCTAAAGACTTGGTTTCCAGAGTGGCATCCATGGGAGGTCTTTAGGTCGTTGGTGTAGGGCTCTCTAAGGGCTTCATGGACCCCTGAGCTCTTCCTCTTGCTTGTTTGCTTTCTGACCATGGATTAAGTGGGTTTGTCTCCGTGACCCCTGTATGGTGTGCTGCACTGACAAAGGCCCTGAAGCAGTGGGGCTAAGGAACCATGGACTGGAGTCTCTAAAACCATGAACCAAACAAGCCTTTCTCTCTCTCTCTCCTCTCTCTCTCTCTCTCTCTCTCTCTCTCTCTCTCTCTCTCTTTCTCTAAGTTGATTGTCTCTGGAAATTCATGACAGTAGAGGAAAGCTGGGTGATATACACCCTTCAGAGCCAGACAAAATCAATACTCTGATCTGTTTCTTCTATTAGTATCTGGCATTATTTACCTGTGTAAGCATTCATTTTCTGTACATTGATTTTTGTTTCAGGCAATAGTTTCTAGTTTCTTTTCATTAAATAACCCTTGACGAAGGGAATGGCTCTTGGTTTCTCTGCAGCCATTGTGGAAGGCTCATGAGATTTTATTATCTGCCAAGGACCATCACAGATTATTCTCAAATCTTTCTAAATCCCCTTGTATTTCCTGGCTCTTAGTTCAGGTTGTTTTTAGGAAGCCGGGCTCTTTAACATGCTGGACAAACATTGACTGTTGTTTTTCTGATGGACAGCAATGGTGGGAGTTAGTACTGTCCCTGGGTTTGTGTGTTGTCTTTAAGGAAGCAGTGTTGTGAGTATCAAAGCATTGGGAGTGGGATATTAGACATTGTCTGGCAGGAAAAGATATTCTCTGCTTGAAGTCAGAATTGAAAATAGATTTTTCCCACTGGGCAGATGTACACATGTGTGAAATCTCTTGTGCATCACATTGCAGTAGGGGCACCCTGGAGGTCGTCCTTCAGGGATATTGTTATTGGGAAATATTTTGTCCATGTGGCGAGGGATACATAACTACACACAAACAGTAGAATATTAGAAATGCCAGATGCCTTTGTTATGCAATGGAACTTTTGTATCTATTGGCCAGACTAGCTGGCTTCACAGTTTCTCATAGAGATGATGTAGATACACCTCTTTATAATTTTGGTCCTGATGTGAGTGAGCTGCTCTCTGAGGGCTGCCATGAGATAAACGCAATGGGAATCTGTTTTTATTCCTCAGAGCAGAAGTGCAGTGGATGGAAGAAGAATAAAATAGCATGATAACATTTCAAGGAAGATCTTATTAGAAACTAACACAATTTCATAAAAAAAACAAAACAAAACTCCAGTGGTATTTACTCCAGGTAATTTCATTGCGGCCTGGCAGAATCCCAGGCAGTCTACATGACTGGTCACTTTCACGTTTGTTTCTGTCACCAGCTCTTTCAGTTCCTAAAATGCAGGAAATATAAAAGTCTGCAATTTATTTTTGTTGCTGTTTAAAGGGGAGCGCGAGGAAAAGTAGGGGACAGAGTGTTGACTGTACTAATGGTGACACAAAAATAGGACACTTCCCAAGGTCAGAGCACACAGAAGGTATATCTGTTTGCTGCAAGCTTCCTGGGATCCTGAGTGCTTTGAGCCCATCAAATGAACAAGCCCTGGGCTCATCTCTGTAACTGCAGCTTCAGATTGACAGCTGTCATTCTTCCTCAGCAGGAAACAAGGTTCTTCCTATTTTTGGTTGCCAGCAGCGGAGGCAGTTTCGTGAGCCCCAGAGAAGCAGGTCTGTGTGAACATGCAGTCCATAAACTACTCCACTGTTATGGCATAGACTCAAACCCCAGTTTCCGAGTGGGGTCTAACGGCAAAATTTAACATGGAGGTACTGATTAAAGTAAAACCACCCTGTTTCAAGAGGTTTATTCATTTTTTTTTTTTTAAAACGGCCTATTAGGGACTGAATGGGTTTATAGTTGTGAGTAACTGCATGTATGGTCCACAGTAAATAACCTGAACGGCCGTTCTAAATGAGTTCTTTATATTCAGCCTCTCAAAGCTTGTAATTACATTTGAGGCGGGGACATGTGAAGCCAGAAGATATAATGCTATTTAGTCCCAAATGCAACCTGAATTCAGCAACGGCAATTCAGTAGGATCCACTGAAACACAAGAATAATCGCTCCCATTAATCATCTCTTAAAGTGGAAGTGAAGAAAGCTTTACCTTAGAAACAAATAGATTTCTACCGTTTTCATTAGTCCCGGGCTTTCAAAATAAATGGTGATGAACTGTGTCTTCAGTAGCAATCGGGCTATTCCGTCTTCCCTGTTCTGTCTTGCGTGGTTATCTCAGAGAATTATAGGCACAAGGACTGTTTTAGCATTTTAGTTTGAAAAGTGGACTCCTGAGAAGAAAGTTAGGAAGTCAAGAAGAAGAGAAAGAGAACAGCTTTGGTTTTCAATAGCTATATGAAAGTGGAACATGGGTTACTCTGAGAATGTCACCCCATCGATGAAATCATGGCTGGAGAGAGAGAGAGAGAGAGAGAGAGAGAGAGAGAGAGAGAGAGAGAGAGAGAGCAGACACACAGGTCTCAAGCCCCAGACATTTGCATATGCAAATCTCTGAATGAGTGCACCATCTCTCGGTATGTTTATATTGGCAAAAGCATGACAAATTTGAAATAGCATTGTTTTTAAATAGGTCAACTCAAATCTAGTCGTTTTGCCAGTTTCAACACTTAATTTTCTCACTCTTTCCAACTTTCATTCCTTAACTTCAACAGACTGCTCAGTCCACAGTGAGTGGGGCGCTCTGCGAACCAGAAGCTCCGTGTTCACCAGGAATACAGGTCCAATTTCTAGACGCCATTGCTGTCGACCTTCTGATCTTCTCGATTAGAATTAGCATCTCTTTCTGGTCTTGGATCTTAGGGATGGTGAAATGAGCCATCTCCTTCATTGCCTAGGACCTTGATTAGTTGGAACCGGGGCTGTGGAACCACGCAAAAACAACACAGCAGGTCACCATCTGCTGTCAGCCATTCTGCTCAAGTGAGACTTGGCCACACAGCATTTTTCCAGACGTACGCCTCATTTCCCTTTTTTTTTTCTCTTCTGGAAATTTAAATGAAACTTAGCTTTTGTAACTTGTATCCAGGAACTGTCTATGATAACGAGGTGCTATGTGATGATTTGACACATCTATATGGAGATAACATTTAAGTCAAGTCAAACATATCCACCTCTCCCAATACTTTTTTTTTTCTGGCTAAAAATCATCCAGATTTGGTTGTGCCTGGTGTGTGTGCATGTGTGTGTGTATGTGTGTGTGCGCGCACGTGTGTCTTGTGATGTTCACACACACCCCTCTCCTCTATTTTCTCTATCTTAACCCTGTGCAGTTTCAACCAGTCATGAACACCTATCCCAAATCATTGTTTTTTCATTAAAGAGCCCTTGCTGTATCTTCTTCATTCCCTTCTGGAAGCCATTTCTCCTGTTCCCATTTATTTGTGCTCTTCCTTTGGTACCTGTTTGGAAGTGCACTGTTCTCCAATGACACAGTAAGCTCTTTGAAATAACCATCATTTCTATTTATCTAAAGTTTGCTTCACAGTCTTTCAAACAAAAGTCACCCAATACACACTGCTGACCAGCGAGAGGGAACTGGATGCCATTCTACCAATCTGGCATATTGGTTTTATTTCTACCTTAAGTTTGTTTATTCCTACAGACAGTGGAGACCAATGGCAGAGCACAGCAAGAATAAACCTTTGGTCGAAGAGTCCTGAGTACAGCATCAGGACCAGAAGCTGGGATTTGGCTCTTTATTCTAACCTTGTGGCACTAATTTTCCCAGTGGCAGTTTGGGAAGTCACCAATACAGACATCACGTCATTGCAAGCCAGGAGGCCAAGCAGAGCGGTGGGAAAGCAAGCCTATGTTCTAGAGGAAATATACCACAAAATAGAATAGGGGGCTAGAACATCACCACCATGAATGTTCTTTTTGTGGTCTCATTTTCCCCAAGGTTACTCTGGTATGAAAGTCCTTCTTTAAGGAGATAACATAAAAAGAAATAAGCAGAAGAGGAAAAAGTGTTCACTCTTGCAATGGCCTTGTATGTTCCTGGGCTATTTCGATGTAATGTTTATCTAATAAATAGCATTTTGGTGTTAAACAGTAGAGCTGTGTGTATTTCTGTGCCAGAGCTGGACCTCCTTCTGGTCTTGCCACGCTCCTGCTGCTGAAAAAAGTTCTGTTTTAATGAAAAGAGACACTATGTGGGCACAGCAGCCCTGCCAACGCCTGCTTAGCATTTCCATGCTTCTGGGTAGTACAGAAGTCTCAGAACTATGAATTCTTGTGTGTATATTCATGCATGTATGAAAAATGTAGTTTCAGTAAAGACTGACAGTAAGAGGCACCCAGATAATACTTTATTGAGGTTCAATTCTTTCTACTCACTGGCCGTTCTGTCTGGACAATGGCTTCCTGTAATAAATCGTATAAGAGGAAAAGGAATCTGTGACAGGTATTTGTACATCCGCGTAATAACTAATGGGATGTTTTGGTATCACTGTTAAAAAAAGAAGAAGAAGAAGAAGAAGAAGAAGAAGAAAGAAGAAGAAGAAGAAGAAGAAGAAGAAGAAGAAGGGGTGGGGGAGACAAACGCATATGGTTTAAAGTTTAGAAAACGACACTAACTCCAGAACATAGGGAGTGAAGCCTTCATCCAATGACATTAAATAGCCAGAGACTTAAGACAGCATTCGAGTTGTTTTTCTGAAGTGTGGGCTCTGAGCAATATTCTTCTCTAGCCAGAGAGGGGGGGGGGCGGGTTGCCTGAGAAAAACAAGGTGGATTTTCCACAAGGTGGAAGGAAGAGATGAGAGAGGGCAGGTTGAAAGATATTAGAGGAATGAGATGTGGTCCAGTAAGAGGTAGCTAAGCTAAAGAGAGAAATCTATGGTGCTGCCCTGCTCTTGAGATCTGTCCTGTAAACTCAGAAGGCAGCATACACAAGGCACGAAGGTAGCCCCGTGCTCTGACAAGGGATATGGGTTTGCTTCATTGGCTGGGGAGGTTGGGGCTGTAGAATGGGAAGGGTCTGAACTTCTGAACCAAAGCCCCACATATTCATCCCCCAACCTCACATATAAAAGAGTATTAAAGAATCTCACAGGATCGTGTGAATAAGAGCCAGAGAAAGGCAGAAGGCTCACAGACTGACTTCAACATCCAAAATACCTCCTTGGCTGCTGCATGTAGAATTGAGGGGGAGTCCTGGAAAAGTTTCGCTATCAGAGCTTCAAATGTCAGCAACTTTCCAGCTAGTATGTTATCTCTATCAATATACAGTGCCATTGACATCTGGCATGAATAGCTAAACAAGGAAAAGCGCCAAGGAAGAGAGACTGGCAATCAGTGGAAATCAGAGCAGCCATGACCTCAGGTGAGGACATCCCCCAAGAAGGGATAAGGCAGCCATGGAGACATCCTAGAAATTTTAACATTTGCATAGATTTTCGTGATCACCATGTCAGGATACATGGTCGTTCTACTGTTATCTGGTTCAGCTCTCTTATATTATGTCATATAAATGCACTCACACAGTATGCTATTTTCTTATCCTGGCTCCTTCTGTCCAGCACGATGCCTTTGAGGTACAGCCACAGTACGCCAGTGATTTGTTCCTTTTTTATTGCTAAATAGTATTCCATACACCGGGCATCTATCTTGCTCACTGAATAGCATTTGAATTGTGTGCTTTGGTGATAATAAAAAGAGGCATGTACATTTTTTTTTTTTTTTGTATGAGCTAAAGTTTTACACTTATTTTGAGTGACATGGCTGGGCCAGTACCCAACATGGCTGATAGTTGCCAATTGCTTAGTATATCCAGTAGTAAACAAAACAAACCAAACAAATAAAATAACAACAACAACAAAACAATTGCAAGAGACTGTCAAATCATTCTCTATTGCTCTAGAAAGGACAATGCTATGGAATTGGACTATCTAGACCCTCCAAGCTCATCAACCTTTAATCAAAGGCCAAATTGTCTTCAAGAAGCAGTACGGGATATTCTATTCCTGCTGAAACCACCCTGGAGAATACAAGCCCTGCACAGGTGGCTGACTTAGTGCCGAGCCAGAGGTATGTGCTGGTGATGTGAAGGTGTGTCCACACCGTGGCTAAAAAACCAGGCAAAGCTTATTGGCTCCTGAGGAGCAAAGGGAACTTCTGCCTATGATCAGAGGAAGAACATGAACCTCGTTCTACAGCCAACACAGGGCTCGATGCTGGGCATACTGAACATTCAAAACAAAACATGTCATTGGACACTGGCATACTAAGCATGTACCAGACCACATGATGCTAGACACAGACAATATGGCGTTGGACATTGGTCTACTAAGCATTCCAATAGAAGCAATACCCAGTCTGCTGCTTCTGGAAGGCACCCTAAAGAGGAAAGTGACAGTCTCCCAGCGTTTCTCTTGTCTGACTTTCTGAGGGATCTGAGTGCCTGAAACAATCTCTTCGTTTAGAACTGCTTGAAATTCTGCTGGCATCAAATGGTCCTTTTAATGTAATCCACCAGCAGTTGCTCACAGCAAGAGGTTAAACAAATTTCAGAAGTCTTTTCCTAATCACAGAGAAAAAAGCACATTTTGTTGGTATTTTAGCACAACCCACTGCGTTAAACCCAGCGTTGTAGAGGATATGCGCACATTTCAGGTAATTCTGGTAACATTTTAAAAAGGTCTACTTCTATTGTTTAAATTCTCTAATAGCACAGTTTTAAATCTCTTCTAACACAACTACAAAGTCTAAGAACTGATATATATGTGAAGAACATAATGGTTGAGGGTTCATATCAGACAAACCCGTAATTATGAGAACCATGGCAGAAGATAAGCTGCCTTCAGACAGCCTGGGATTCTAGCTTGTGTTGATGGCCACCCAAAGCTTTGTTTCTCAGACACTGGAAAATGTGGACTGGAGTCTTAGGAGAACAAGGATTCTCTTGTGACTTCTTGGGTATTGACAGAACAGTAACTTATAGGGTAATTAGTCCTTCAGCTATTGCCTCTGTCAGCAATGGGAAGCACAGAGATCCAAGCAGATAAAAACAAAAGACCATTCACAGCGTTGGGAGAAATCTCTCTAGTTCTTTGCCATATTCCGAATTGTCTAAGATGCAATTTGGGTTATCACTTCTGTGACGGGTGACCATCTATGATTCGTGTTTTCACTGGGTTGTCTGTGGCTTTCTGTTGCTTTTTTCTAGTACTCTTCATGGCCTTGGACACACCTGGATTGTTCTTCTTTGATGTGTTCTCTCTCTCTCTCTCTCTCTCTCTTTCGATTTTTTGAAAATTTCTTAACTTGTACCCAATGTATCTTGATCATATCTACCCCTCACTTCCCACTCCAACTCCCCACAGGACTGCCCTATCCCATCTTCCTCCAGAAGTTAATTAATTCATTAATCATATATGGATTTAACTCAGTGAATCAGTTACTGCTGTCCATATGCACAGACCTATGGAGTGAATTACTATGGCATGGGAAACCTTATAGCAACCAACCACACCCCCAAAGAAAAGTGACTTCCCCACCCCCCAGTAGCCATGATAACCAACAGTTATCAGCTAGGGCTGAAGCCCAGGGAGCCCCTCTCTGTTCCATGCTAGATGAACCCCTTCCCCTGACACCCAAGGCAGGGTTCTCTCTGAGTAGCCTTGGCTTCCCCTGTAGACGAGAACTCAGAGATCTGCCTACCTCTGCCTCCTGGGTGCTGGGATTAAAGGTATGCTGTACCACTGCCCGGCTCCATTCTAGAATTTTTAGTTGGCTTGTTCTTGTAGAGTCTTGGGTAAGTAACCATGGCTACTGTGCATTCATGTGTGTAACAGCTATGCCATGTTCAGAGGATGTTATTTCACAACTCTCTACTCCATCTTCTGGCTCTTGCTGTATCTTTTCCCCTCTATTCTGAGATGTTCTCTGAGTCTTGAGCTTGAGGTCAGGGGGTGGTCAGGGGCTGATGTAGATGCTCCATCTATGGCTCAGCATTCACAGTCATTTAGTGTCAGGAGTTTGAACTATGATGACTTTATTAACCTCTATCCACTGCAATAAGAGGCATCCTTGGACAAGGCTGGGCGTAGCACAGATCTGTGGCTATAAACGCAAATAGTCAGAAGGCAGTTTGACCACATGATCACTTAGAAAAAAAAGCCACATCAATAGATTTCTCCTTTATAAGGAGAAGTTGCATGCAAAAGATGAAATTTAGCCATTCATTCAGAAGTAGTGATGCCCTACTATGTGCTAGGTACTATTCTAGGCACAGAGGCTAACAGTGAAGTATGTAGATAAAACTATCTGGAAGGGGAGCTTTCTTCTCCTTCTTCTCCCTCTCCTCTCCCTCTTTCCCTTTTCCTTCCTCCTTCACATCCAGACTATATTTTCTCCTTCTTCTACTATTCCCAGTCCCTCCCATCTCCCCTCTGCTCTGCCCCCCACTCACTTCTCCTCTGTTTCCCTCAGAAAAGGGCAGGCCTCCCATGGATATCAACCAAACCTGGCATATCAAGTTGCAGTAAGGCTACGCACCTCCCCTCATATCAAGACTTGACAAGACAACCCTGTATGAGGAAAAGGGTTGTCAAAGCAGCAGAAGAGTCAGAGACAGCTCTGGCTCCCACTGGTAGGAGTCCCACAAGAAGATCAAGCTACACAACTGTAGCATAGATGCAGAGGACCTAGGCAGAAGAAGATCTATCTCTTGAGCTGTATTTCTGTGATAGAGCAGTTCTGTCCCAGATGTTCTTGCAGGGGATACATCTGAGGAGTGGGAAAGGGCATGTGGTGCTTTCTAATTGCCTCCTGTGCATCTTTCTAAACAAAGCAGGCAAGCAGTGTCTCATATCAAGAACCACAGACAGCTTCACCTGAATGCCGTCCTGTTTGTATCTTCGGGTCTGGGTGACTTCTGAAATATCCAAGACTGATGCGGATTACTCAGTGAGATTTGAAATGGTAATTTTTAGTCACCACGTAGGAATGAAAAAATGAAAACGATTGCCTCAAGTTCCTGCAAGACGAGGTGCTATAATTACACGCCAGGTTTCATGATGGTCGAGTCTGACACATACATTCCTGCATCCTGCTGGAATTAATCGAGGTAAAACATTTGCCAGTCTTTCCCCGCTCTTCCCCTCTCTTTGTTTATAATTAAAATGAATGAAAGGAGTCTGATTGCTAGCTGGAAGGAGTTCCCAGGGCTTCCTTCTCCGAGTTGTCCTTAAAGCTGCACAGTCATGCCTTATTGCTACTTTCGTCTTTGGTACCCTTGCCCATCAGATTGCAGCCAGAGACACTATTTTTTATCACACCACAGGGCACCGCATGGAAGCTTTTCATATCTAATGTTATGTAACAGGGGGGGAAAAAGCATTAGAACTCTTCTGAGTGAATCTTTGTTTAACCAACTAGCAAAGAGCCATCTTTTAAACGTACCAGCTGTCTTGAGTAGCTGGATAAAGGCAGTTCTAAGAGGTCACTGGATGTCCTATTTACCACATGCACGGCAGTGTGATGGGCTGGGACTGCTTGATTTCTGATTTTCCTTATAGACTTTTTTTTTCCCCTTCTGGCGTAAAAGCATTAAGGAATTTCGACACAAAGATAAGCTGCTATTTAAAGACCCACTTGTGAGATTGGAATGCAGGGCATTCAGAAGAAATTTACAAGCTATGCGTTCATACCGGTCAGAGCCAACAACGTAGGAAACAGCTCACATCTCAGATTCCACCAACCTTATCCCCTCAAGCATGGAGGTGTTGCTCAATAAGGGTTCTTAGCCCTTAGACTCTATACAGATTTATTAAAAAAGCAAAACATCTTAGTGACAGCAAAAAGAGATGTAATTAGTGCCCAGCTGTTTTGTTTTTGTGTTGCCAAACATCTGGATGTCAAGAGACATGTGGAAAATTTGGTTTATTTCATTTTTGTTTTAAATGGACGTTTACGTTTGCCACCATTTATATCACCATCTGAACTGGGTCACTCTGCATTTATATTTTAATACTCAGATTATAAGCATAATCTCAGAGGTGTTTGCTGGGTTTATTATCTCCCTTTAGGTAGAGTTCTTGATTTTTGAGGAAATTGCATTTAGTTGCGCAAGGGATGTTTGTGAGTCTAATACCTGGGTACGTGACCGCTGTCTTTTAAGTGGATGTTTCAGAGGGTAGCACAGTGCTGACCTGGGACTCTATGTCAAGATGGAACTGGTGACTGACTCAAAATGTTGACCCTTGTCAAGCAAAGCCACGCTTTGTCCAACACTCGGGACAGGTGATAACAGTTGTAATATCAGGTTAAACCACTACAAAATTAGTAATATAAAAATATTCTAATAATAGAGGTTATATAAATAGCAACTATATTAAATACAGGTCTCACCCTTATAGTGTAATTTTGGATTTGTATATTTGTATAAGTAAATTTAATATTAACTAGACATTTGATTATTAAAGTATTAATCTCTGTGGTAATTATGAATTGAGTAGAGGCTTGAAGCAGTTTGGAGAAATATGAGAATTGTATCAGAGGATACTTGAAACCCTATTTCTTTATGTTTAAGCAAAGCATGTTAAAAAGAAAAGCAGAAACTAGTCTTTGTTTCCCCATTTGAGCAATTCCATGGCCTCATGTAATCTCCTTCTGATACTATTTATATTCATATATAAGCCTTCCTGCTATAAGATAAGCCCATCTATCATTTGCTTGTTTTCCATAGATTCTTTTTCCGATTCACATTTTTTTTTTCTTCTTGAGATCACTTTAACTCTCTATCCTTGATGTTCCCAAGTTCGTCCTGGCTAATTAATGCAGCAGTCATTCAACCAGAGGGTACATGTATCTCCTCATAATTCCAAGTTGAAACAAATCTTGTAATGAGCAATTTCTACATAGGACCATGTAGGTTTTTATGGCCTCTGTGGTTACGTTGTCTAGATCCTTTCCCATGGCCCGAAAGGCCTAGCGGAAGGCCTGTTCATCATCCTTCTCAGCCTCTTGACCATCTCCATGCCTCATTCCTGAGAAACACATCTGTTTCATTTATTATGGAGTGGATTATCTCTGAGTAATGGGGGAAGTACAGTCCCCAGAAAGAGAGATTGAAAGTAAAATAGAAGAGACAGCAGATCAGCTTCAGGGCAACAGCAGCAACCATCAGCACATGTGGGGATCAACGCCTCCATTGACTGATGCTGCAGGGCCCTGCCCCTTGTGCAGTCGTGCTGGGCGGGCTTTTTTATTTTTAAATTTTTTTTGGGGAGGGGATTGCAAGGACAGATGGCATATATGGAGGGATGGGGGGATGGGGAGATGAATGGGATTGGGGTACATGATGTGAAAGTCACAAAGAATCAATGAAAAGTTAAAGATAAACTATAGCAAAAAGAAAGAAAGAAAATGAGAAAGGGAAGTGAGGGATAAGGTTTCTGGAGAAATTTCATGTCTCAAGAAAGTGCTAAACACTCTAAGCCCCTGGGGTCATCCAAAGGTTTAGTTTTCATCTCCAATACATTTGGAATCCAGTAAGCGACTTGGTTGGATGCTCTACCCACCATCCAAGGGGAAATGCAAAGATCGGCAAAAAGGTTAGCACAAACTAAAATTGATGAGATTAGGAGGAAGACCTGCGTTAAGACTGGACTGGTTTAGGGACCCACTCTGAACAATGACTAGAGTATGTGGTGGGCAGAAGTTGGGGGGCCTAGGAGTCAGCATTGGTGGGTAAGAAGGAGAGGAAGGGCAGAACAGAACAACTGTCTCCTCTCAAACCTCTCAAACTCATCACACCAAAAGACTGACTTATGGTCAGGCTTGTGCACAGAAAATGAAGGGTTCCTGGGCCTCAAGTAGATCTACTGACTCAGGATCTCCAGGCATAGATTCTGGCAAGCATTGTATGGGAGGGGGAACTTAAAGCAATTGCTAACACCAGGTAAGCTTGGAAGCTCTGTGACAAACCAGAGGGTAAACTGGAAGGAAGGCCTTGTGTTTAGCCTTCCTTGAGAAGTTCATTGCAGAGAATTATTCTCACCTCTCTGGATGAGAAGAATGTCATATTTTGGGGACTCAAGTATCCCTCAGACATGGACACTGTAGATCTCAGGGGTCTCCTCATTGGTGAGCTGCTATCCTGTAGCCTACAATCAGGTGGCATCTGCTGTATTAAATGCTCTTGTTCCCTCCATGGGCAAATGAAGCAGTTCGTTCATTCTTGGGGGTTGCTCTATTGACAGGGCCAGACTGGGATAGCCAATCTGGCTGGGTCTCTTCTCTTTCCATTATATGAGAAAGGAAAGCTCTTAAGCTGTTGGGGACCCACACGCATGGGCAAGACACTAGTGTCTGAGCCAGATCATTCTATGTTTACGATGTGTGCTTTTGTGTCTGTGTCCTGAAGTTGGTGCCACACTCTATTAAAATGCCTTCTGAATTTTACGCTAGCAGAAGATGTAGGTCTTGATGGCACTTTGGATGTCCCCCCGAAGAGCTGGTCTGTTTCACTCTCCTTATTTTCACACCCTTCAAGTTACCTCTGTTGACTGTCCTTTTTTAAAAACCCATTTCTTATTGGCTCTACCTCCTAGGATTGGCTCCTTCTCGGCCTCTGTCCTTTTGGTTTGTGCTGATGTAACGGAGGACCACAAACTGAGTGATTTAGTTGTTTTATATAGGTCAAAAGGTATAAAGCCAACAAACTGGCAGGATTGAGGGCTGTTCTCTTTCAAAATGGCCTCTCATTGCTGCATCTTGGGGGCGGGGGCTGTGAGGGAGGACAGCTGGTCCCTCACATGGTAGATCACAAGTGAAAACAAATCCATGTCCTTAAGCCTATAGTACAGGCCTTCATCCCAGGCAAGGCCCTGTCCCTACCACTGATCACTAAATTAAATGTTCAGTTCTGAATGCCATCCTACTAGCAATTGTCAGTATGAATTTGGGGGTCACGTTCAAATCACAGCATCTTACCTTAGGACTCATTTTTAGCTATCTACACAGAGAGACGGATGTGTTATTGCTACCTGTTTACTTGCTGCTTGTACTCAGTCAGCTTTCTCGTCTCTTCTAGGACCCTAAACCTAAGAACGGTGCCACCCCTAGTAGGCTGTGTCAATTAACAATTAAGAAAATCCTCACAGACATGGCCTCATTAAGGCTTTCTTCCCAGGTGTCTTCAGGTTGTGTCACATTGATGACTAAAACCAACCACCTCACTGTTTTTTATTTCCCTTTTTCCCATTATACACACTAGAAGAGAGACTATCTTTTAGATGAAAATTAAAATTGAGGTCTTCACATTGGATTAAAGCAAGAGTTACCATAAGAGTTTCCCAGGAATGAGGTGAACCAGAAAAGAGGAAGGAAGGCAGGCATCAGTGGCTGAAAAGATGGACGCCACCATTCTGGTGTATGTCTTAGTTAGGGTTTCTATTACTGTGAAGAGACACCATGACCACGGCAACTCTTATAAAGGAAAACATTTAATTGAGGCTGGCTTACCGTTTCAGAGATCTAGTCCATTATCATCATGGAGAGAAGCATGGTGGCATGCATGTAGACATGGAGCTGAAGAAGGAGCTAAGAGCTCTACATCTTGATCTTCAGGTAGCAAGGAGAGTCTGTGTTGAGCTTCCAAGGCTTCTAAGCCTGCCCTGACAGTGACACACTTCCTCCAACAAGTGACACACCCACTCCATCAAGGCCACACTTCCTGGTAGCACTACTCGCTTTGGGCCAAACATTCAAATAATTGAGTCTATAGGGACTGTTCCGAGTTAAACCACCACAGTGTGTTACCTGTGTCAGATAGAAGACTAAGGTCAACAGCTATGGGATTCATCCTCCTAACATTCCTCTTAGTTTTTGGTTCATATATGACATTTGTTTTAAGAAACTTTTATGCTTTGTAGTACTGGTGATTTGAACACCCTCCTTCCTATCCTCAGATGTGGGCTCGGCTAGCCTCACAGTCTAGTTAGGGTGGCAGAGGCTAGGTAGACATTGAACCCCAGCTGGGCTATTCTGAGGCTATTCATGGAGGCTGATGGTAAGGGAAGTCAAGCATGCTCTCTTGTCAGGAGCTAGGATCACCATCTTAGTTAGGGTTACTATTGCTGTGATGAAACACCATGACCAAGGCATCTTGGGGAGGAAAGGGCTTATTTGGTTTACATCTCTACATCACAGCTTATTATCACAGCGAGAGGACTGAGTTAGCCAGAGCCAGGCTGACTCCATGAGCCTTTAAGCCTTACAAACAGGCAGTTTGGGAGACTAGGCCTAAGTTTCTGTTTACTAGAAATGAGAACTTGGATCCAGGGACTCATGGTCAGCCAACTACAGCTGCAGGAAGCCAACTAGGACACCTTGTCATCTGGCCTAAAGTAAGAATAGATAGCTAGAATGACTAAGCAACCCCCTGCAATGTCTCCAGAGCCCTAACCAATTGTAGAATTAGTCAGACCCCTAGAGACAAAGCTAACCAATCAGGGTTCTAGGACACAGGACACACATCCCTCTCTAAAATTCCCCTAACTGACAATTAAAGCTGGGCCTTTGAGTCCATCAAAGGTCTCCATTCCCAAATGGGGAGACTCCTACATGCAGGAAATTCAGCTAAATAAACTCTCTTTGCATTTACATACTATATGAGTCTGGGGTCTCATTCTTCAGCAATTCTTGGACCCTGTCATTAGGAAGTTAGGACAAGAACTCAAACAGGGCAGGAACCTGGTGGCAGAAATTGATGCAGAGGCCATGGAGGGATGGTGCTTACTGGCTTGCTCCTCATGGCTTGCTCAGCCTGCTCACAGTCTAATCTTATACAGGCAATTTCTCAGTCCAGCTTCCCTCCCCTCAGATGACTGTAGCTTGTGGCATTGGCATAAAGCTAGCCAGCACACTCACACGCATGAAGAGTTCCAGAGATTCCACAGGTTTCCTTGTGGAGAAAGTTTGCTTGAGAACGAAGCCAATACTGAAGAAAGAAAGGGAAGAGAGAGCAGGAGGGCAGAATTAGTCATCACTTCAGCCCCTGAATCTAGCTGAGACAGAGACCAAACCAACTATGGTCTTTTTAATTATGTGAGCCAATTAAGACTTCTTCAGGCCAAAAAGAGACCCAACCATGTGTTGGAGTTTTCAGTTACGTGAGCTTATTAAAAGTTCATCAGGCCAAAAATGAATAAAGTTCCTTTCTCCACTTTTCAAAAGAGAGTAAGCTCAGAGCACACTCAGGGGGTTGCCTTGGTCTATGGAGCACTTGTTTCTAACTCCGTTGTTGTTCCCCTACTGAATTTTCCTTGCCTGTCCACTCTCAGGTGCATGGATGGTGACTCACGGCCTTCTACCCTATCTGTAGTGATTGGTTCAGAGCTGAATGTTGGGATCATCTTGGTCTAAACTCAGTTCTGCGGTGTTGGTAGGGGTGATTGGTTATGCAAAGGCAAAGCCAGCTATCTACATCCTGAAGTTCCAATGCTGGGAGACACTGGCCTCCAGCTGTGGGCTAATTGTTAAGTCAGGAGAAGAAAACTCACAGGGATTGGACCGTAGAAGATCAAGGATGATGATATCAAGATTCAGAACAGCTGAGGGTAAGAGGGTCCGGAAGCCTCAGGAACGCGCTAAGGGGAATTGCTAATCAGCTGCAGGGGACACATGTTTAGAATCTCACTGCACCACAGGCAGCGCAGGCAGAGTTCCACACTGGATGGCTTTACATTCCCAGAGAAGGGTTTGTGTGTGTGTGTGTGTGTGTGTGTGTGTGTGTGTGTGTGTGTGTGTAGTGTATCTGGGCAAGAGAGGCGACCCCTGCATTGCTTCCATCAAAGAAAAAGATCGAACCTATTCGTACTGCAGATTACGAAATAGAATTACAGAGCTACAAAGTTTATCACCCGTAAACAGGTAGCTTTCAAACTGTAGGCCAAGCCATTTCTACATAGCTAACACAAACTTCGTCTTACTTTTGGAAAAAAGGTACAGCTCATCTTTCAAACGAACATAGATACACAGTACTGCTTCTTAAGGGTACAGCTAACTTTCAAACGAACACAGTTCTGTTTCTTAAGTTGTTGACTGTAACTACTGACTACCTATGCCTTTAGAAGAGAGAAGGGATGAAAAAGTTCTAAAAACTCATTTTACACAACCGGAAAACAACTTACAAACATTTCTGTGAATTGAAGAAAAAAAAAAAAAACCCAAAGGAAGGCTGATTTGTATTGAGTGAAACAAATATGAAATGACATTGCTTGTCTTGATTTTTTTGATCACAGTTCTATGCCTTGCTGTTACCACACACGGCTAGGGAAAGAGAACGAGTTGCCTCATGGCATGGTACCCAGCGGGTAGAGGAGAAGGGGGAGAGCCTTGCAGATGGGTAACACCCATCTATCACCTGCCATCTTCATCACCACTGTCTGCAGTGTCTTGTCTCATCCCCCCCCCCCCCCTCTCCCGGAAGCATTGACTTAAAATGTTCTTGAAGCACTTTATGGCCCCGCCCACCCTAGGCCTAAGTGACTGCCTGTGCCTAGGATGTTCTCCACCTTCTTCCCTGGCTTAGCTGACACCTCCTCTGTCACCACCACCAGCTCAAGAGTAACCTTGTCAGCATGCATTTCCTTGAATCTTCTTATCTCTTGTTCAAGTTAAGTCTCTCCCAAGGAGCACTGCGGTGGGTCAGAGCACATGGCCCGGCGCTTGATGTCAGTGCCTGTATTGGACCAGTTTGAGTGTCTTCGCAAGGCTGGAGGCTGCCTGCCACAGAGACCATGCCACTTTTGGTAGGTAGTTGATTTTGCTGTCCAGTTATTGGTTAGATTCTTGCAAAGTTAAGTCGGCTGCAAGCGAGTTGCTTTGTTTGTGCTCCCTGCAAGCTCTAACCCCAACTCTGACTTTTTTCATTCATATACTTGATTTCTACTTTTTTGGTGACCCTGTAACTAGTCTTAGAACCCTTCAAGGGCAGAAACTGAGTATATTTGTCTCTGTATCACTAAGGTATGCATCTATTTTTATCCAGAATGTGAAGAGAGGGCCCACCTGCAAGGCTGTGACATAATCAGAAAGCTATGTCCTATATACAGTCTCTTCTAAAAATAGCCCAGCACATGCTTGGCTATAATATGACTCAGATGCTTCCCGTAGTAGATTTTTCAGGGAGACGCCTGTCTTCATACACTACAGCCTTGAAGTCGAGTTAGTCTTTAAAAGGAACTCTTAGGCAACTGTTAAGATGTATCACTCTTAAGCTTTAAGGCGAATATATCACTTCTGGGTTTCACTGGAAGCAAAGACTACTTAACTCATACATCTCTTCTTTTCAGTGTTCCTTTCCACTCCTTACCCGTCAGTAAAAGTGAAAGGGTTGAAGGACACGGGGCCAAGGGCAGGACCACCCAAGAACTGTCTGAAATATGTAATTGAAAATATTGGGGGCTTCACACTCGGGGTTGAACTTGGGTTTGTTCTTACCTAGCTGTGTGACCTAAGTGAGTGGTGGTATCTCTCTGAGTGTTCTTCTCTTTACACAAAGTGAAAACAGGGCTTGTCCGAGCCCACAAGGCTGTAGCAATCACAATGGAGGCTGTGAGGTGCATGACATGCACAGGAATGGTCAATCTTTGCTTCTCCTCTGTCAGAGGGGTCGGTGAGCAGTCTGGTGGGACAGACATCTTGGCATGGGCAATACAGCCCCTCAACATAGCAGAGGGGAAATTCAAGAGGACTGAAAGGGTCTTGGGAAGACACATCTACCATGTGTTCTTCTGTTGGCTGTGGGATGGTGGCAGGGGCTGGGTGTGAGCATCTTAAGGACAGATATACACCAAGTGACTGGGATGTGGAGGGAGTTGTGTGTCTCCCAGTAAGTTTCCTTCAAAAGAACAAGGCAATAAAAGACCATGCACGAGGAAGATAGAGCTGATAGAACCCAGTTCCCTAAGAATCCTGTGATGAAGCCCCTGCACCATGGCAGCCGCAGATTCTGACGGCGTTTTTATTGTAGATTTTGAGTGTGATTTTTTTTTTATGTTTGCTATCTCGTTGTCATATTCACTTCCTCTGAGCCTGGTGATTATTATTTTTTACTATTTATTATTATTTTTTCTTTCTAGCAGTGAAAGTTCAGATTAGACAACAAAGGGAAAGAATATTATATATTTCACAGGGCAACCCAAAGTGAAGAATAATCATTGCACATTCTGAGTCTAAAGAAAGGGTTTTCTCAGTTTATTTTATTTTGTAAATCCAATCTCTAGGCTTGATCTTGGGGTTATAGTCCAGTGGCATCTTCTTTCACTGCAGTCATCTGGCCTCAGGACTCATAGAAGTGACTGGCATCTTTACCAAGTTCCTAGGTTTTTGCTGGATGGTTTAAACCAGAGGTTCTCTACCTTCTTGAGGCTGTGACCCTTTAATACACTTCCTCATGTTGTGGTGACCCCCAACCATAAAATTATTCCATGCTATTTCATAACTGTAATCTTGCTACTGTTGTGAATCACAGTGTAAATGTCTGATATGCAGGATATCTGATCTGCTAACCTCAGAGGATCGAGACCCATAGGTTGAGAACCATTGATCTAAACACACAGTGACATGGAGAATCAGAGCATTTCCTCCCAGGGTACTACTGCCTCAGAGATGCTCACACAACTGACTCAGGGTGAAAGCCATTGAGACTCTCCAGTGCACTGTAGGGCTTCATAGTGCGAGAAAACATTACTTCACAATGCAATGATATCATGACCACTTTGGAATATACCAAAAGGGGAATATGCCTTTCCTTCTCTGCCTTAATGTAACCATTACCATATTGCCAGCGGAACCTCAAATTATGTAATCATTCTTTGGCTTTAAGGCATTGAAATGATTCCCACTTCATGGAACTATAAATAACATAGAAAACATCACTTTCTATACGTGAAAAGTTGTTTACTTCAAATCGGTTATCCAAATCGGAAGATCTGGGCCCAACAATGTAAACTTTTTTTTAATGGATCATGACACTTCTTACCCTTGTGCTTTGATTCTAAGTAATATCGCTCTGTTGATTTGAAAACCTACGCCTTTTTTTTTTTAATTACACAGATATTTATTGTTTCAGTATTGTTGTTGAAGGAACCTTCCAAGACACAGAATTTAAAAGTACTTTAAAAAAGATTTTTTTTTAAAAATGTTTAATTAGGTGATGTGTGTGCACTTCTGTCTGTGTTTGGTATGTGCCCTTAAAGTTCAAGACCTGTGTAGGTCAGGGTAATCCTCTGAAGCTGAAAATATAGGCAGTTACGAGTTACCCAACGTGTTGTGGATGCTGGGAACCAAACACCTCAGGCCCTCTGCAAGAGCAGTAAGCATTCTTAATGGTGGAGCCTTCTTTTCAACTCTAGAGACACTTTAAGCATGGTCCATAAAGTCAACTATCCAGAGCTCTTAGGGGCTTACAGAGACTGAAGGCACAGTCACGGACTGAAGTGGAAACCTGAGGGTTCTTTGGAAAGTCGGTTGGACAGTGTTTTGCTGGGGCAAACATGTGAAGGGATGTTTGTTAAATGGACACGGGTGTGAAAGGCTAAGGCAGACTCGTGAAGTAACGTTTCACTAAAGCAGACACAGGAGAGAGGATGTTCTGCTAAAGCAAGCACGTGAAAGGACATGGGATGGCAGATGCTTTGCTAATGACACACATGTATTGGTCCACCTTACGCTGGATAGTTGAGCTTTATATGGTGGGACTCTGAGGACTAAAGCTGATTGGATGAACATGCTGAGGCAAGGTACGTGGAGCACACGTGATGTTTGGGGGGGTTATAAATAGGACTCCACAGAGTGACAGAGACAGTCTTGGCTTGTTGGTACAGCTAGCTGTGCAACACTTGTGGGTCTCACATCTGCTGATCTTCCTTCCCTGAGTGAGGCACAGCTGACAACTTCTCCTGGTGTTCCTGTTGGTCCCTCCTGCTGACTGGAACCCAGGCTGAGGCCTGGTTTTCTCTGCTATGTAGTGCCACGCTGCAGATTTGTGCTTGCTATCCCAATCTACCGAACTGGACTGCTAGTGTATCCATGAAGTGTTTGTGAGTGGATGGAGCTGCTGCTAACTGCTGACCTGTGAACTGAACTGCCACACAACACAGATGGGAGCTGCTTCAAAAAACCTTTCTAAACAGGTCCACTTCCCTGTATCTTTTCTTTTCCACTACCTCTGATGGGTGAGCTACAAGGTTAAAATATTTAAGAACCATCATTAAAAATAAGGCTTGAAAAAATTTAACAGTGGACTCTATATTGCTCTGAGCTAGGTCCTCTGCATTCATGTTACAGTTGTGTAGCTTGGAGTTTTTTGCGGACTCCTAATAGTAGGAGTGGGAGTGTCCCTGACTCTTTGCCTGTCCTTGGAACCCTTTTTCTCCTTCCACTGGGTTGCCTCATCCAGCCTTGATATGAGGGTTTGTGCCTTGTCTTTTGTTGTTGTTGTTTTTGTTTTTTGAGACAGGGTTTTTCTGTGTAGCCCTGGCTGTCCTGGAACTTACTCTGTAGACCAGCGGCTGGCCTGAAACTCAGAAATCCACCTGCCTCTGCCTCTGAAGTGCTGGGATTAAAGGTGAGTGCCACCACTGCCCAGCATGCCTTGTCTTAATGTAAACTCTTATGCTGTGTTTGGTTGATATCTCTGAGAAGCCTGATTTATTTATTTTTTTCTGAAGGGAAATAGAGAGGGACTGGATCTAGAGAGAGGGGAGGGGAGAAGAAGGGGGAGGAAGGAGCAGAGGAAGGAAAACTGTGGTTGGGATGTAATACACTAGAGAAGAATAAATTAAACAACAACAAACAAAACAAAAACTTGATTCTTTCAAATTTCTAGTGGGATATATGGAGTTTCAGTCTTGGTTCCTATTTAGTGCTGTGGATGCATCTCAGTAGGGAGAGCTGGCCTGGTACCCAGCATCACTTCTCCCATGGATGCTGCTCAGTGGGGAGTGCTGGCCTGGTGCCCAGCATCACTTCTCCCATGGATGCTGCTCAGTGGGGAGAGCTGGCCTGGAACCCAGCATCACTTCTCCCATGGATGCTGCTCAGTGGGGAGAGCTGGCCTGGTACCCAGCATCACTCCTTGTATACTGACTGACTCTTTCTTCATCATCTCTGTTCTTGCAGCTGGCTGCTGCAGGAGAAAGTACAGTGACTCACTTGCCATCCTGTGTTGGCCGAGAAAACAGCTATCTCTTTAGTCCCAAAGTTCAGGAAAAGCCTGTGAGTTGCTTGCACGTGCGAGCATAAGGTGATTCACTTGTCTTAGCGCCCTTGGGTTCTCTGGTGGAAGAGGGTGTGAGGTGTGGTAAAGGCCCTCATTTAGATGCAAATAAAGACTCGGTGTTTTTCTTTCTTCTCTTGTGCACTGGGAAAGATTTACAGTGTGGTAAAGCAGAAACTCTACACTGCCCCTCTGGCTTTTGCAATGACATGGTGCCAACCTGCATAAGGACACTGTAAATTTTGTCCCTAAGTCATTGTTTTGTGTGATTTTTCATTGGGACAAATAAATGGATTGATCTCAGGAACCAAGGGCTGCATGGATGGCTGGTCTGGTTGATCCAACGGCCATAATGGATTGCTGTGCAACAGGGTGGAAAAGCAGGGGACTTGATGGAGAGGCCGTTTTGATCAGAAGCCAAAGTAAATGATGTGAGTTCTTGGGTCACAAAGATGTCTTCTAGTGACTCCAACCACTCTCTGTGGGCTAAGCTGGGCTTGAACTTGGGTCGCCTGACCTTTCCATCTTCAGGGCAAGGATGCCTATGAGTTACAAATGTACACTGTCATGGTTGTGTGGGCTGAGCGGAAGTACAACAGACACTCTGCTGGTATGTGTGTACCTGCATCACATAAACACACACACACACACACACACACACACACACACACACACACACAGAGAGAGAATTACCTAAATATTGCATCCAATAGTGTGAAAATGAAATATCCAAAATCTGTCTACTGTTTGTCCTGTCCCCCTTCCCCTTTTCACTCTCCCTCCCCCACCCTCTCTTTGTGTGTGTGTGTCTGTTGAGATCAGTGGGTGTGGGGAGTGGTGGAGGGGAGATCAGTGTAGGGGCTGGGGGTGGAGGTAAGATCTCTCTCTCTTGTGTGGTGTGTGTGATACGTGATGCAGGTACACACATATCACACATGCTTGATGACATCAGGAGACAGCTTTTGGGGGTCAGTTCTTTCCGCTCACTGTGTGTTCTCAGACTCAGGTTGTCAAGCCCCTTTATACACTGTGGTGGTTTGAGTATGCTTGGCGCATGGGAAGCGGCACTATCAGGAGGTGTGGCCTTGTTGGAGGAAGTACATCACTGTGGGGGTGGGCTTTGAGGTCCTATGCTGAAGCTCTGCCCAATGTGGAAGAGACCACCCCCCGCCACTTCCTGGCTGCCTACTGAAGACAGTCCCCTTCTGCTGCCTGCACATCAAGATTTAGAACTCTCAGTTCCTCCAGCATCATGTCTGCCTGCGTGCCGCTGTGCTTCCCACTATGGTGATAACGGACTGAACCCTTGAAACTCTAAGCCAGCCCCAATTAAATTTTGGACTTTATAAGAGTTGCCTTGGTGTCTCTTCACAGCAATGAAGCCCTAAGTAAGACATACACCAGAGCATCTCACCAGTGCAATTTAGTTTTTGAATAATGAGAACATAAATGTTCTTCAAGGGTGGAAAATAACCCTCAACAAACAAAGAAATGGTTGTGGGAAAGTGCTCTTTAATTTTGTAGGGTTGTTCCTGTTTGATGTTAGTTCCTTCTTAGCTGCCATTGTTCATCTACCTGCTCACCCTTCATGTCCTCCAGCCTTCCCAGGTTATGTACATTGCTTGGCAAGGCACAAGAGTCCTCCACCCACTAGTGAGAAGGGCTTAGAGTCTGTGTATGTAGTATTTGATGCTTCTGAGTATTATCCCCAAATAGCTGAATAATGCTACTGTCAGCTGCCGTTTGCTGGGTGATTTTTGCCATTCTTCCTCACGGTGGCTTCACCTGTGCCCCAAGCATTGGGGGCACCCCAGGCTGGCATTTGCTTGGTGCTTTCTGGCTACAGTACCCATTGAGCTGTGTTCTGGTCAGTCAGGCCTTTCTTTGGAATTAATATCCATGATCTCTTTAGTTGTTTGGCCTCTGAGGCACCGTGTACCTCTCTTTGGTCTGTGTGTATTAAATGACTGCATAATCCACGGCCCAATAAATGATATAAAAATAGGGACAATATGGATTATGTCAACCTTTTCTTTGTAATCATTATTAATTAACTTTAATTAATTAATTATCTGATGTTCTTTCTGTGCTGGGAGCTAGATTCAGAACTTGCATGTTCTAGGCAAGTGCTATACCACAGAAATGCATCATCAGATCTGTTCTGCACTTACTTTGAACCAGGGTCTTGGTAAGTTGCAGGGCTAGCTTAGAATTTGTAATCCTCCTACCTTAGCCACCCAAGTCCTAGGATCTACCAGGTCTGTGCTACCAGGTCTGGCTAACTTTTCTGAACAGAAACTTTTTTTTTCTACAGAGAATAGAAACATTTATAAATTTAGTTTGGGTGATTCATGACTTAACAGAATATTAAATTTCAACATTTGTAAATAAGGTAAAATGGAAAAATAAGGCAAAGGTGCAATATACTCATTCGCTCAATCATTTAATCTACATATTTTATTGGAGCATCTTTTATAAGATTTTTTACACCAAACAATGGAGATAAAAAGATGAACGGCAGCAAACAGTCCCATTGATACTTACCGGGCGTGCTGCTCTCCTTCCATCAAGGTGCCAGGTTTGTCTATGTTTTTTTGTTTGTTTTCTCAACTTGGTAGCCCAATAGAGATGCCACATGACATCACAAGCTAAGACACAAACTTAGGGCCTGTGCAAGAAACCCCACAGGAATAAGAGGCCCAGTTGTCCCTTGGTTGCTGTAAATTACCTATTCTTCCAGCTGTAGTACTGTGACAGCTCACACATGGGGGACCCTAAGTCAGAGACACCTTGTGAAGCCCTGGCTGCAGGAACAGCTTCCTGGTGTTTTATAACACTGTGCCTTCGGTAGATTTGCTGCTACTCAGTAGGAAGATGGAAGAGGTTTTGTTACTCTGTAGCAGCTTGCAGCTGCAGCCCTAATAGAACCCCACATCAGGTAATATTGCATCTGGGCCGCAGGCAGGTACCAGATGTGCCTCGAAGAGATTGTTAGCAGGGCCTTGAAGAATCTGTTATAAAGGTTTAAGGAACAGGAGGAAAACTTGATTGAAAACAAAAGGAGGAAAGGAAGACATGGCTTTGTGCCAGGTCGGCAGTGGTAGAATTAGTTTAGCTCTACTCAATGTACCACAACTGCCACAGTGTGGGCAATGTGTGAATGTGTCCAATGAACCGCCCCATGCATAGAGCCTAAAAGACAAGTACTCCTGAACTCAGCAAACTATTTAGATGCTGTGTCTATTTGAAACTTTCTTATTCCTAGTTTTACCAGCTAGCAAACCTCTCGAGTATTAGTGACTGAGAAAAAAATATTCAGGGCTTCCCTGGAAGATCAAGTTAGGACTTCAGAAAGATGTCAGGGGGTCCTCATAGGCTTTTAATGGAGAACACGTTCCTAGAAACTCTCAAGGACTAACAACAGACTCCGATGATTCTTTGGGAGATTTGTGCAGCTGAGATCTCACAGGAAGCCTATGACAGAACAGGCTCACCTACAAGACTTCTGCAAACACGCACGGAACAGATGTGTGTGATTCCTTCCCAAAGTGGATCTCAGAGTGCCAGTGCGACACCATCTTCTCAGTGCGTCTTTGAGACCATGGCTAATGTCCACGTCTAGAGAATAACTTAGAGCATGTGAGGAGAAGATTCCCTTAATGAAGAGACTCCCCTGGTTCAAATTGCCCACATCACATCCTGAACTCAATGCAGTAATGCAACCTCTTCCCCAAGTGGGAGGGGAGAGGGAGAGAAAGAGAGAGGAGGGACGAAGAGGCAGGCGTATGGGGAGAGGAAAAGAGAAAGAATCTGAGAATTGCAAAGATAATTAGTCAGTATTACAATGTTCCAAACTGCTACTGAAAAAGCATTCAAAACATTCACTGAGGTTGAAATGTTAGTTTGATCCTTTCCAACCGTCACCTCTCTTCCTCTCTTCTCTCTCTCTTTCCCTCCCTGACCCCACATAACACATCTAAAGCTGGTCCATGCATGCCCCAACAAAATCTAAAAGACCTGGGTGAGCATCCTCCTACTATATCCCAGAACCTGAGTTTCAGCATGTCTGTGTTCTTACCATAACATCCTCACTAATTCTGCCACTTAAAACTGTGATTCTTAACCATGTTTGGCTCTTTACGTTTGTGTGTGTAGGTCTAGTCTTTTATTGCATGAGTCTTGAACTTGATAAGCCATATGCCATGCACACCTAAAACTTGTAGGTCTACACAGAGTGTGAGGCAAGAACCTGGCTGGAGAGTCCAAGTTCAACAGAGCTTCACTTTTGGGATAGCACACAATCCCACACCAAGCACATTTGCTGTCGGTCCTTCCCAGTGGAGGCTCTGAAGTGCCGGGCAATGGCTCAGCCCTGTGTGGGATGGAAACTTACAAAATCCTCTAAAGCAGTGGTCTCAACCTGTGTGTGACAGCACTTTTGAGAGTGAAATGACCTTTTCACAGGGGTGGCATACCAGATATCCTGCATATCAGATATTTATATTATGATTCATAATAGTAGCAAAATTACACCTATGAAGTAGCAACGAAAATAATTTTATGGTTGGGGGTCACCACAACATGACGAACTGTATTAAATGGTTGCAGCGTAAGAAAGGTTGAGAACCACTACTCTGAAGTAAATGCCCAGTGCCTTCCACACAGCTGACTACTTAATTCTTGGGTCTCAGGTTCTGTCTGGCATTTCCTTTGTGAAGAGAACTTTCCTAAATACCCTCTAAGTGCCGTAGTAAGCGTCCCTCCCTCGTCTTCCTTCAGGGGACTCCCTCCTCTCTTTTCTCCACATATATCAAAGGTATAATGGCCTGCTGTTTGTTTTGACTTTCCCAGTTGATCATGCAGGAATCATGAAGTTTCCAGACCGTGGACCTGGCATAAATGTGTTTCACAACTTGAACTGAGTGGAACACATGTTGAACTGAACTAAATGTCTGAGTTGAGCTAAACGGCTGAGGGTGGGGTTCAGATATAGACGTTGTCCCCCTAGTTTACAACTTTAGGTGATTTACTTTCTCTTTGCTTACTTTTCTTTCCCTAACACAGATGATCATGAATCCAGTAAGTTGCTTATCAAATTTCTGATATGATTTAAATAAATAAAATGGCATCCATTCTCTCACACGGACATAGAAGAAGGATGTAGTGGTCTAATTAACGTGGCCAGTGTCCTGGTTGTCTGTGCTTCTGTAACAAATCATACCAATTGTTGTGAACTATTGTTCATAGTTTCCCAGAGCTAAGAATCTAGAAAAGCTCAGCTGGCTGAGTCCAGTTTGTAACCTCTCATTTAATCAGACATGGTTGGTATAGCCAGAACAGAAGGTTCAGAAAAGCCGAATTTGGCCAAGTTCTTTACTACACACACACACACACACACACACACACAAACACACTCACACACACGTGCATGCACACGAGCACACACCCACCCACCACAAACACTCACATAAATCATATACATACACAAAAACACACATGTGTATGGTGATACACATATACATTAACATATACACACACAAAAACATGCATACACATACACCATGCACACAAAAAACCACACATACATACACCATGCACACACATACATAAACACACAGACTAACACATAAACACATATAAACATATATATACATACACCATAGACACACAAACATACACATACTATATGCACACACATACATAAACATACACTAACATGTAAACACACAAATAAACATACATATACATACACCACACAAATACACACATACATAAACCATACATACACATATACATAAACACACACATATAAACATACATAAACATATAGCATACACATACAAACACACACATACATACACCATGTGTTCACACATACATACACACACTAACACATAAGCACACACACATACATATAGTAGATGCACACACATACATAAACATACAAACTAACACATAAACACACACATGCACCATATACACCTACATGCAGCATTCACACACAAACACACACATACATACACCATATGCACACACAAACACACACACATTCACACACTGGTGGTAGCAGGGCAGTCACCTTTTGTCTGGCCAGAGCAGGTTCCACTGTAGGTGTCCCACCGAGCATCGTTGGCATCTATAATCTAGCATTGTGAATCATATAACATCCTTTATACTACCCTATGATCAAAACAGTTTCAAAAGCCAGCCTAGTCTTAAGGTACCTATACATCATATACATTACCGATGCTTGTATAGTTTTATTCCATTAAGGTATCAGACGTGAAGCTTAAAATTTGATCATCTGAATCAATTCTAACTGTGGGTGGTAGACTTTGGGCATGGTTTGGGGGTCACGGTTCCATGGGTGTCTGCTCCCTCAACCTAAAGATTAATGCAATGTGAGTCTCTGTTGCACACACCAACCACACGACAGGCCAGAAGAGGATGCATCCAGAGCCTCGCTTTCATCTACGGAAATTCAAGACACGCATAGCAGCTGCCAGTCCATGGGCACTCTGAAATCAGGCACACACATGTAGCCAGCTCTTCCCGTAATCACTGGCTCTGCATTCGAGAGCTGAGTCTGGGCTCTTCGATTCTCTGCCTATTCTACTGATGTCGCTGGCCCTGTCTGTTTTGTTTTTTCTATACAAGTCAGACTGTTTACACCTGAATATAGTTCTGTCTCCTTCCTGCCCACTTCAGTCCAAGGGAAGAGAGACATCTTTTTGTTTTATTCTGTCTCTATTCTTTTTAGTTCAAAATTATCCAGTTCCTTTATAAAAGGGGCTGCTTGCCCCTCCTCACTCTCTTGTTCTCTTGTTCTCTTGCCTTCTTGGTCCCACTCTGTCTCTTTGCCCCTTTTCCCTTCTCTTCCCATTCCCCTCCCCCCCCCTCTCACGTTCTCTGACGACCTCTGTGGGAGACATGTGTGGCCCAAGGGCATTTCTAATTTCCTGTATTTATTGATGTTGGTCTACTGATAACTTTCTTTTTTTTTTTTTTTTTTTTTTTTCTGGTTTTTCGAGACAGGGTTTCTCTGTGTAGCCCTGGCTGTCCTGGAACTCACTCTGTAGACCAGGCTGGCCTCGAACTCAGAAATCCGCCTGCCTCTGCCTCCCAAGTGCTGGGATTAAAGGCGTGGCCACCACCGCCTGGCAAAGGTTCTGGCTTTTTTTTTTTTTTTTTTTTTTTTGGTTTTCGAGACAGGGTTTCTTGGTCCTGGCTGTCCTGAACTCACTCTGTAGACAGGCTGGCCTCGAACTCAGAAATCGCTGCTCTTGCCTCCAAGTGCTGGGATTAAAGGCGTGTGCCACCACCGCCCGGCCCGATAACTTTCTATTATGATCATATACTTTTTTTTTCTGCCTTCTCTCTCGAGGGACATTATATATGCAACTTTTCTTGCATAATTTGTTTACTCCTTCGTATCTTTTAATGTCTTAATCTACTGGAAAGGTCTCATTTGGGTCAGGTTGGCTTTAAACTTTCTATTTAGCTGAGGATGACTTTGGACTCCTGATCCTTCTGGCTTCACTTTCCCAGCATTGGGATCATAGGCAAGTGTCATCACATCTGGCCCGTCAGGGAAGCAGACAATCTGTTCGTATGGAAAGCTGAGGGCAACCTCAGTTTATTGAATTCAGCAATATCTCTCAGGTGTTGGGAGTCTAGAGTTTGCTAAGTGTTTGGAAAAGGTAGTAGTCTCATGTAATTGTCCATTTGTAGGACTATGCACACTAAATGCATACTGGATGACATTAGTTTATATATAAGAAAAAAGGACAAGGCATGTGCTGGTGTGTGAGCTCAGACTGTGCACACACTGGGGATTGTTTCAAAGCAGCGTTTGGAGTCTACATCTAGACAAGGAGATGTATCTGTCCCTGGCTTAATTTGTGACTCATTCGTGTATGAAACGTTTGCTGAACTCCCCGAAGTAAGGGAAGCCAGATAGAGAGAATGTGATACCAGCCATCCGGGAGCCTGCCCGGAAGAAGGGGTGTTTGGCTATTTGTGCTGTAGATCCCATAAGTCACAGGCAGTAACAAAAGGGAATGGACTGCAGAGTCAGACTCGAGCCCAGAGGGGAGGAGTAGAAAGGGTAAGGGGCTGCTATTAAAGAACTGACTGAAAAAGGAAGGAAAGAGCACAGTGCAAAGAGGTCAGGATACCCAAGGAGAGGTCAGACCCTGTTCTCGGTAAGAACAATATTTTACAACTTTTCATACCAATGCTCTAAAAGCCAGCCCTGAAGAGAACTCATGTAAAACCGTATCTTTTTTCCTTCAAGAAAAAAAAAAGTCACCTTGTAAATCATTAATGGCCTACTTGATGCAGGAGATTGCAGTCCCCGGAGTGACTACTTCTCTATTCAGCTGAGAAGTAAAGAGAATCGTATTGAGTTATGTGCACTGAATTGGTCTCTGTTCTCTGGCACCTATCTAGGACAGATTTATAAATACTGAAATGATATAAATGACCATCAGTCAGTCTCTTTAACATGATAGGCTTTTAGTGGAAAGGCAAGGTTACCGAAAGACAGAGCTTTAGTGAAAAGTGAAGCAATCTAAATTTAAACGCCTTTCATATATATTGATTTACACCTAACTCAGACAGAAGATTTTCAGTTAGCTTCTAACTGTGCCATGTCATAGAGAGTTGAGTGAAGAATGTCCTTAGTAAGGAATTCCTTACTAAAGGCAACAATGAAACCTTCAACCAATGGTTCTCAACCTGTGGTTTGGGACCTTTAGGGTTGCATATCAGATATCCACATCGAAACTCATAAGAGTAACAAAATTACAGTTATGAAGTAGCAACAAAATAATCTTATGGGGGGGATCACCACAACATGGGGAACTGTATAAAAGGGTCACAATATCCGAAGGCTGAGAGCCATCGCCTTAGATGGTTAAGTCATTTTTCACTGTGCATATCATTGAGTTGGAAAGAATAATCAGAGACTTAATTTCCAAGCACGGTTTAATTAGTTCTAAGAACGATGCAAGATGGCAAATTGGTTTTCCTCACATGTTTGATCTGGTGTCTCCCAGGGTGATGCTGGGAAGCAGTGAAGGGAAAGGGCAGAGAAGAAGTTGTGCACATTCCAGGCCATCAGCATTCTGTAGCTGAAGAAAAGCAGACAAGAATTAAAGGCAAATCTCCAGTTCCTTAGTTCATGGTGCTAAGGATAGGCATCCAGTTATCCGCATTGCCATTGGGAATGTGCGAGTCACCTTTATGTTATTAGTAAAGAAGAAGAAGAAGTAAGATGACCAGTGTAAGCATCGTATGCCAAGGTCTAGGTGCACCCACACTTGAGAACAATTTACACACATACCTTTTTGCAGTGTTGGTGGGGTGCTGACCCGCAGCCTGGTGAACCTCACAGGTTTCTTTGCTCTTGTTGAGTAGTTCCGTGCCAGCAGCCACCGCCAGCCCTTGGAGTCTCTGATCTTGAGTTCTTTGGGCTCAATTGTGTAAGGAGATTTTCTTGTTCATCAACTGGAACCTCGTCACTACCCCATCTTCCTAGACGTCAGTAAACCACTGGAATGAATCTTGGAATGATTCTTGGAATTATTGTTTTAAAAATGACTTTTGAATACTTTACACATTCATTCGATTTTTTTAAAATTAATTGCCAGCCACATGTGCATATCTTATCGACCTTGGATAAACTTATCTTCACTTACTTGAGTGGGGGAGGGGTCATGAAAATAATGTCAGGGTTAGGAACCTGGAATCCTGAGCTTAAATTCTACGTCTACATTTAATCTCCCAGGTGCCTTTCCTGAGCTCCTATAATGTCTTTGCATTTTGTGTTTTTCATCTGTAGAGCAGCATGAGAAAAAAAAATCACTGCAAAGGGTTATTTTCGATGTCACAGAGATCTGGAAAATGTAAAGTGTTATCTGGATGCCATTTTACTTTATTTACTGTTTAAGTGGGAACTCCTGCTTCTCCTGTGGTGGAAGTTTAAAGCCAGCAGTCAGAGGATACAGGATGTGACACTCTTTGCAACGGAGAGTTGGTGAGATCTCTCTTTGCTCACAAATGTTCCTGCAGTATGACCCTGCTCCTCTGGGATTTGTTTCTTCTTGTAGTACCTTGTTGTGATTGGCGGTATTGACTCCTGGTTTGCTCTCTTGTGCTGCCACACTTAGAACCTAATCTTAATGGCCTGAGGACTTCTGCCTCAGCCTAAGAGAAGCTACACCATGGCAGCCACACTGTAATATCTCAGCTGATGGCCAACATGAACCTGGAGTGAGGGGGCCTTCCAGTGATTCCATCTTCCAGTCATGAACATGTCTAGGCCAGGCTCCAGGGAGTATGGAGTAGAGGGGTCCAATGTATGATATACTCACTCTAAGTTTCTAACTCATCAGAACCTATGTACATAGTAAAATATTTGCTCTCTGCCATCCGTTTGGGGTGATTGATTACACGGCCAAGCAGAACAAGACAGGATGATACATTTACTTCTATTAAACCTATTAAGCTGCAAAGGAAACTGGAGCTGTTTCCACTGTTCTCGTACCATTTCAGCCTGACAGAAAAAGCTGCGGTAAGTGCTGACTGGAATGTCGGAGCGGACAGAGATTTAAGAACATGGATGCTTGCTTTCCTTTTCCAGTAGGTTCCGATAAAATGACGTCAGTCACCATCACCACCTCTCAACTTGGAGTAGAGACTGTTACATTCCTGCTTGAGTCTACTCCCCCAGGAGTCAGGGTGTCTTCGCCGGAAGGACTGCTCTTCCTGTTTTTCTTTCTGTCATTCTGTCTCTGAGAGGCCATAGTACGTGCAAGGCAGATGGTCTGAGACTTGGGTGGAGACAGTGTGTGTGTGTGCGTGTCTGTCTGTGTGTATGTGTCTGTCTCTGTGTGTGTCTGAGTGTACATCTGTCTGTGTGTCTGTGTGTGTCTGTGTGTGTATGTGTGTATGTCTGTGTCTCTGTATGTATGTGTTTCTCTGTGTGTTTGTCTGTGTTTCTGTATGTATGTGTGTCTGTGTGTGTGTCTGTGTGTGTGTCTGTGTGTTTCTATGTGTGTGTGTCTGTCTCTATGTGTGTGTGTCTGTGTGTGTATGTTGTGTGGCTTTGTAATGGTACGCGGCACGCTCATCAATTGGCTTTTTCTGAGCCCTGGTGGTCAACAGTTTAGCTCTATTGTTCATATGCTCATTTTCTTGATGTTTCTTTCCCCATCTCTCAATCCCTCTTTCTCTCTGTCCCTCTTCCTTCTTCTTCTTTGCCTCCTCCTCATCTCATCAACATCTGGACATTCGCCAACATGATTTGTTCTATCCTATCTTTCTTCACTTGCTATCCTCTGGAGTCTAGAAGCAATCGTACCTTTTCCATGGGAGCTTCAGGAAATGGAGCCGATACTGAGCCCATTAGCATACTGTTGGCACTCCATTCAGGGCTCTTAGCACCATGGGTTCCTGTTTCCCTGAAGAGGATGCCATGCCATTCTTGGCAGGGCCACCATCTTGTTCTCCTCCAAAACTCCTAGTGTGGTTTCTCAGGAAATTCTTGTTAAATTCTATAAGGCGGCCTGAAATAGTGCCAGAAGTACGCAGAGTCAGGTGCTTGGCTTCCAGACTCCCGTCTGTCAATAGCAGATTTGGAAAATGGTCTTGGACCTTACAAGTTCTTCACATTTCTGGCCTTAATTTGCTTCTCAATCCGTGGCAAGTTTTGAATAAAGCATTGGTTTTCAATTAAGTATGCTTCTCCGTGCTGCTGCTGCCCAGAGGGTCTTGCACATTCTTGGTGGTACATCCTTGTCTAGGAACACTGTATATATAAAATGCCGTCCCGGTCCAGGGATACATGTGGGCTGGTGGCTAGTGCTGTGGCCTGTGGGTTTGGCTGGAAGGAAGTGAGCTTAGCACTTGGGAATAACAGCAAAAAAGGAATTGAGGCCACTCTGAGTGTACTAGTGAATGCCTATTAAACCAGACAGTGTGCTGAGGCCTTAAGATCACTATTCCTTTGGTCCTCAGCAAGCCCTCTTGAGTGGATGGTGTTGCTGTTGTCATCTATAGGTAAACTCCCTCATCATTAATAATGAGCCATATTGCTGACATAGGTGTCTAAGTACTGGACTTGCTAGCAAACCAGGTTCTGTCTTTCTAGAACCTACACTCCGAAGCACTTCCTGGATCTTTTTCTTAGTTGTGTTTTTGCTGTGGGGGAACTGTTCATGTAGTTATTGGAAGGGCTTGCCTTTCCCACTCTGCAATTCCTTTCTGGGTTCTGTGTGACCATCATTAATGCTGCCTGCCAAGTGACGTTGCACATACAAATAACATTTTTACAGAGACAGTCGTAAAAATATCGCCTGGCTCCTTAAAGTTTGAAAATCTCCGCATGCCATACCAGATCCATGAGAGGCTAGCATCGTGTGATTCTCTCAGGTAGATGAGAACAGGCCTTGCCACTTGTAAGGTATTCTTTTTTCTTTTTTTTTTTTTGGTTTTTCGAGACAGGGTTTCTCTGTGTAGCCCTGGCTGTCCTGGAACTCACTCTGTAGACCAGTCTGGCCTCGAACTCAGAAATCCGCCTGCCTCTGCCTCCCAAGTGCTGGGATTAAAGGCGTGCGCCACCACCGCTCGGCGAGGTATTCATTTCTTGACAAGAAATACCTGGAACTAAAGAGACTAGGATCCTAAGATTACCAAGGGCCAGGAAATCTAGACGCTCACCCAGAGTTCTCATTGGTGGTCAGGGAAGTGCTGGTCTGTAATTGTATCGATGGGGACATCACAACTGTCTTCCATGTGCGGTGTTTCAACCCACAGAACACTGAGGCAATTAGTATTTAATACAGCCAGATAGCGATAATGATTCTACACGAGAACAATTACCGGACCTTTCTGGTCTCCTCTAGTTTCCCTACTGCATAATCTCCAGTTACATCTGTCCTCCCTCTGCAGAACTAAGGAGCTCTCCGTATCTGTGACTGAAGGACTGTTTCCTCTGAGCTCTCCTGACACTCTGCTTTCTAGTCTAATCGGGAAGAACTCCTATGTGCTCTGAGTGCTTCCGTTCTCCCCTGCTTTTGCCTTCCAGTTGTCCTGTCTGCTTAATTTGTTTCTGTGACGTTACTAAGAATCTCTTTCTATCCTCTCCTTGTCTGGTTCTTAGAGTCATTGGCTCTAAGCCACAGCCTTGTTATAGAATTAGAGTTTCCTCTTCTCCTACCACTCCAGTTCACTCTCTTCAGTGGCCTCTGCCAACCTCTGTTAAGAACAAAACTCTGTTACAAAGCTGTGCTTTAGATAATACTTTTCCCTTCTGGGGCAGGTATCAATGGGCATGGTGTGACCAGTACTAGCTGTGATTGAGAGTCACAGGAGAGGAAAGGAAGGAAAGGTAATTGTCATGGATCCCAGCGAGGGTCAGGGAAACAACAAGCAATAGGCCATTGCTCAAGTCTCTCAGAGTTTCTTACTGACTGGTGCTGGGGGCTCAGAATGCTGGGATTAGGGTATTTTAAGTCCCTGTAATGAGAGAACTCAGGCTCATGGGCAACCTCCAGGGGCTTTGGTCTTTCCTAGTGAGTAGTCTAAGTAGTGTGTGACAGTCCCCTCCCCAGCTCACTGGGCAGTGGAGGTTAGTTGTTCCACATGTGGTTTAGGGTGTCTAGGTGAAGTTCTGTAGGGGACTTCTAGGAAGTCTTCTTCAGAATAGGGATAATTGGGTGGATGGCAGCTCTCTGGTTGTCTTCTTTGTTTTTCTTCCCTGAGGATCAATGCACAGACACTGGTATCTCAGTGGTCCCTTGAACCATGTGAGGTGTGTCAAACAGAAATACTCACCCACACTGCACTCTACCACCTCAGACCCCAGCTTTTGATAATGCCGTGGAGAATTCAAGGATTTAAAACCATGACCTTGATTCATGGATCACATTAGTATATTCCACAGAATGCATTAGTTTTCTCTGGCTGCAGAACAAATCACCACACCTTTAGTGGCTTAAGGCAACATAGATCTATTGTCTTCCTCTGAGTGCGTGTAGCGTCTGGGAAGGGGTTAGCTGGGGCTCTGCTGGAAGGGGCTTCAGCCATGCTGTATTTTCCTCTTCACCTTGGGCTCTCCTTCCTGTCGCATAGAGACTTTGGCAGAACTCCATCCCTGGCTCCTTCGGAACTGATGCTTTCTGTTTTCTTGCTGACTTCGATAGGGTCTGGGTGGGAGCTGTCACATGCAAACCTGGAGTTTTTCCTCACTTTCAGTTGGGCCACACAGTCCTCTCACCTATGGCTGGAGACTCTCTGAAGAGCCCAGGCCCACCTAGGATAAACTCTTCAGTTCAGTTAAAGCCAACTGATTTTAAGTTATCTTCCAATTCTGTTCCCCTTTGTCTAACAATAAATCAGATCTCAGGGTGAGGCCCATGTATCTATGGGCCTGTCTATACTGAGGTGAGAGTGTCACTCTAGGTGTATAAACCAGGGGACACTCACAGGGGCCAGTCTGTGTAGTAAGAAGCGGAACAGAAGACAGAGCTGGCGCCCAGCGCCACCATCCGAGGAGGTGAATGAGTCTTTGGACAGAGCTTATGGAAGCCATTGTTTAAGCCTCTGGTTAGCACCAGGAGATCTTCCTGGTTGACTCAGGAACAGAGCTGGGTAAGATATTTCTAAGACTACTGTTTTGTGGTTCCGGAAACACTTTCCTTGTACTATTGTCACTGGCTGGTACTTGTCTTGGATTCATACTCCGCCTGTCATTCATTATATTACACACTCTAGGCCTGACCCATCGCTCACGATCCCAGCACACTGTTCTGCCGGCCATGAGAAGTCTGGGCTTTGAAGCAGAAGCTTTAGCCCCCATCTCTTTACTGGCTTAGGAGCCTTGTGCAAGGTGATTTAGAGAGTGGAGATAATTAATAATCCTAGCATCCCTACTGTGCAGGGTTGATGTGAGAACAAATTCGAGAAAAAAGTGTGTTAGGGCACTCTGAATTCTTACACAAATGTTCACAGTGTGTCATCACCATGCCATCCTCCGCCTGTGCCTTCTGGTACAGTTACCCTAAAACAACTATTCACTAAACATGAAACTAGTCCTGGTGATACTGGTAGGACTAGTGAGAGAGTTCCTGCTCTAACAGGGCTCATGTCTGTGGGAGAAGCAGACACATACATAGCCGGGTATGGGTGGATGAATGTATGGGGTATTCTATGGCAGATGAATGTATGGTTGAGTTGAAAGCTCCTATCCTAGACAGAGGGGGTCAGAAAAGTCTTTCTAGAAGCTATGGGAAATAAAGATTACTCATCACAATCACCACTTAAGAGAAGATCATTATGTGTCAGGAAGATCCTATGTCTGCAAATCGAAAGAACTTGGCATAGACACCATTATTCTAGCCTCCAGGTTTTAGATAAAGAAACTGAGACCCAGAGTGATAAAATAATTTCCCCCATTGAAACATTGCATGTAAGTGTTCACATCCAGACAGGCTCACTTCAGAGCCTGGTATAAACACTGGATGAGGTGTGTGGGGCCCAGGAAGTTGGTTTTAGGATAATATCAATGGGATTGGAGACAAATTTGTGGGTATGTGACACTTGAAAGCATTAGACAGGTAGACTGGGTGTGACTGATAGCTGATCAGGAGGAAGACTCAAGAGCTAGCTGTAGTGTATGACTTAATCCAGGAAAGGCCCTTTGTGGGGTGGATGCTACAGGATCGGTATTGGAGGAAAGGAGAAGAGCCTGGTATGTGCAGTATAGGATGCGTTTGACTCACGCAGATTGTCATGAAGGCAGCCATGGATCTGGGAGGTAGGCGTAGGTCATCAGGACTTGGATTATATTGGAAGTCATACAACGACATGGTCACGTGAGAGCATGTAGACAAGGACCAAGGATGTGTGAGGCACCCATGTGTGAAGTGTGAGCTGTAGGGAATGAGGTATGGGAGGGATGGAGGGAATCTTCAGGAAATGACGTAAGGGGAAGTGAAGGATGTTGGGAGTACCGGATGGGGATCTGCTGGTCTTGGCTATTGAAGGATGAGAGCAAGTTTAGCCACAGATCTAGGAGGAAGGTTTCAGAGGGATGGAAATAAATGGGAGGGGGAGGTGCAAAGTAGATGAGAACACGCATATCACAGAAAGAGGCTTTTTCGGTAGCTGCAGAAGGTATGACATTTATGCAACACGGTTTACTTTTCTTTTCCTGTAAGATGGTGACAGCTGAGCACAGCTCAGTAGCAAGAAGAACAGCCATGCTGAGTGGTGGAATTAAAATAAGAATGCCCATGAATAAGGGTCCTGGGACAAGAAGAACTTCCAGAGTCCCTACCTGCCTGGCCTGTCAACTTGACACAGCCCAGAGTTCATCTACATTACATTGGCCTATGACAATGTAATGTGGGGCATTCTCTTGATTGCTCATTGATGCAGGAGGACATAGCCCACTGTGGGTGGTACCATCCCTAGCAGGGAATCCAGCATAGCAGGGCAGAGGCTAGGGAACAAGTCAGCAAACACCATTCTATGGTTTCTGCTTTGAGTTCATGTCATGGCTTGTCTAGATGGACTGTGAGTTATATGATAAAATAAATGCTCTCCTACCCAAGTTGGTTTTGGTCATGGTGTTCATCACAGCAACAGAAAAGCAAACGAGGACAGGAATTTTAAATTTTTTTCCCCCTCTAACATCTTCAGTGTTCTGACCATATTTATTCTCTTCAGTGTAGACATATGTCTCTGAATGGCACACAAATGTTAGTTGTTAAATTGCAAGAAGAAGAAGATTTGAAAACACAGACCACATTTTTAATAAGACAAAAACTACATTTGTTGTTGATGTTTCTGTTTTGTTTGTTTGTTTTGTTTTCTGTTATTGAAGCAATAGTTTCTCGGCCAGTAACCTGGTGTCTTTCTGCAGTATCACTGGCTGCCCCTCAGAGGACATTTCCCAGGATCCTTTGCCAAGTGGCTTCAGACTCAGCTTATTTGATGTGCTTGCTACAGGCAACTAGAGGGAGCAAAGTACAGAAGAATCAAGATGTATCATCCCCTCTTCAAGATCTGTTCCAAGGTACTCATGTCTCCTAGCAGAGTACCACAGACATGGAGTGTCTCTTTCCTCCTAGCTGGGTACCACAGACATAGAGTGTCTCTTTCCTCCTAGCTGGGTACCACAGACAAGGAGTGTCTCTTTCCTCCTAGCTGGTACCATAGGCATGGAATGTCTCTTCCTCCTAGCTGGGTACCACAGACATGGAGTGTCTCTTTCCCTGCCCAGGTGGGGTCAACTTTGTATATCCCTAGCTGTTAGATTCTCTCACTATTTCCTGCTTTGAAAGCCAATCTGCCTTTCTACAATTGAGCTGATGTCTGACCCTAGATTCTAACGTCAGTCTAGACAAAAAAATAATTCAAGCATCTTCCTCACCACCATATGTGAGAACAGTCAGAGGAATGGAAGTGACGTACATCGAATGGGAGTAAAGTACTTCTACTTGGATTGGTTAGTGCTCATGTCTATCTTAGTTGGATAGTTGTTAGCTTGTGATCGGTTGAGACTTCAATCCTTGCTACAAAGGTGGGCTACTATCTTCTAGGGTACCAACTCAAGTGCAGTTCTGTATGCAGGTGAAATCTTTAATCCAGACTTAGAATGAGAAGCAGCTTGGACAAACAGACCAGCTACCTATTATTTCTTCTAACATCTTTACCTGTAGTTGTCCGTACTAAATTCCCAATATCCTAATTACTCTATGAGGGCTGTTGTTTTAAATTGATATTTGACCAAGACACTTAGTGTAGAAATTTGACAAAAGGTGAATTTTGTAGACAACACTAAGAAAATATATATACAGTCACTACAAATCTCACTACACAAAGATAATTCGGTTAAAATTTTGTGTATATTACTTCAAATTATTTCCATGTGCAAATTTACTTTTAAATAAACATGTCGTTTTATTTCCATTTAAAAAGTTGAAAGTATAGTATTGCTTTGTAAGTTTTCTTCCCCCCCCCACATAGTATATCAGAAGAAATGAAATAACCAGGGACTCTTATTTATTGCTATTATAAAAAATAGTTAATTTCTGTGACACCAAATGGACATATTAAAATTTATTTAAGGATTCTAGTACTGTCTGAGTTTTAGAGGATTTGCAATATTTTGCAATATTAGGTCATTTATAATATCCGAGGCTGTATTTCTGATTGAGTCTATGATAGTTAATACTTATTTATTTGTAGAACTCAGGATTTGCATCTGCTGTATCCTCAGGCTCCCTTTAACTTGTTATTTCACTCCAGCTGCCTTTGAAATAATTTTGTAGCCCATTTAGGACTCGACTTTGTAATCTTTCTGTCCCAGCTCCTAAATGGCTGAGATTAAAGATGTCCATTACTAGGCTAGATGCTTTTAACTATCAGTGAAACTCAGAAGTTCTGTGCAACACATCTCTGGGTGTATCTAAGAGGGGGTTTCCAGTGGCATTGAATCATGAAGGGTCTGCCCAAATGAATGCTTGAATGATAGAATCAAATATGAACAGACTTTGGCGAGGTGGTAGGACTGTGGGAAGTGGGGCCTTGTTGAAGAATGTCCGTCACTGGAGACAGACGTTGAAGTGCTACATCTTGCCCTGGCTCTTTCTCATTATGGCTTTATTCTTCTCAATGTCTGCTGTGATGTTACCAGCTCCCCTCTTCCATATGCTTCTGCCATAATGATATTCTTCTTCACCCTGGGTCCAAAAAGAGCCAAGTGAGCATGAATTGAACTCTCTGAAACTGTCAGCAAAATAAATCTTTTCCCCTTAAGTTGTTCTTGCCAGGTACTCTGTCACAGCAACAAGGAAGCTAACAGTTTTGTTAGGATAAATTAAAAATGTAGTTTCTATGTGCATAGGGTTTTATTTATTTTGTGCTTTGCTGAATTCTCAGTGTCCTGAGGGGCTCTCAGTAACAGTGGCATTCTTGTGGAAACTTCAAGTGGAGAGGTTGCATTAAGGGATACATATGGCTTGGGAGACCTTCTACATGCTGACATGACTCCCTTCCCAGGGCAGAGCTGAATCATCACACAGGGGGCAGTCAGCCCAGAACTAGCTGACTGATTACTGCATTGTACAGGATGGAGCCTCCAGGCTACCACAGCTGTTAGACTCAGCTGGTGGAATTTGCTGTGTTGAAACCAAGAGCCAAATGAATGAGAATGAAGGCCAGAGCTGTGTGGGTTTAGGTGAAGTCCACTATAGCTCCCCCATGACATCCACTGGCTGCTCTACAGAGGCTGGTGGGGTGGACCATCCTGTGCCCTGGCATCATCCTGGCTGGATGAAGGCTGCAGGCCTGACTTCATCTGGCCTTGATCTTCCTCATGGAGTTTTGCCAATTTTGAATCCTTAAAAACCTGAATGTGTGTGTGTGTGTGTCTATCTCTGTGTGTGTATGTGGGTCTGTCTGTGTGAGCGTGTGTGTGTCTGTGTGTCTGTGTGTCTCTCTCTCTCTGTGTGTATGTGTGTCTATCTGTCTCTGTGTGTCTGTGTGTCTGTCTGTGCCTCTCTGTGTGTATGTGTGTCTATCTCTGTGTGTGTATGTGGATCTGTCTGTGTGAGCGTGTGTGTGTCTGTGTGTCTGTGTGTCTCTCTCTCTGTGTGTATGTGTGTATGTGTGTATGTGTGTATGTGTGTATGTGTGTATGTGTGTCTGTCTGTTTCTGTGGGTGTGCATTCAAGGCAAGCACTCTACCACTGATCGTTTTTCTAGCTTAATTTGAGATTTTCAGCTAAACTCTAACTACTGCATTTCAAGAGTTAAGTTCATAAAGAGAGTCTTGGCTACCCCAGTAGATAAGGAACTTCTGTCCTTTTGGTAAGGAAGTCAAGTTGCTTTGCTAAGTACCAACCGACTAATTTAAATTATTCCCCCCTCCCCCATCCCCTAGTCAGGCATCCACAGACAACTAGAATCTCAGGTCTCAATGTTTATCTTTGTTTTGCATAAACCCAAACAATGACTGCATGTCCCAAGCTGAGTAAAAGCAACATGGTCATAAAACAAAACAAAACAAACCCACTGAACCAAAGTGGAATGTGGAGGACAAGCAGATTTTCTGCTGGGGTCAAACTAGAGCCTTAAGATGGATCTGTCGCACCCATTCCTGGAAACCCCCTGCTTACTCGAAACTAAAGGATTTAAAGTGCTTATTTATGGAATCCAACAAGTATTTAGGGATCGTGCTGTGTGTGAAACTACCCCACAGGGCTTCACTGTGAGAAGATGCTGCAGGCACCAATCCACGATCCAGGATCCGAGTTTCTGTAGGCAGTGAGGAGCTTAGTCAAGAGCTCACAGTTGGTTACTTGGCTTCACCATTGCTCTCCATGAGATAGGGTGAAGTTAGCTTCTTTGGCTTCACTTTCGTAATTTAAAAAGGATGGGATAGCTTGAATGGAGAGCATGAAGGGTTAACAGATGTAGTGGATTTGGACTTCAGGGATGTGGTATATTTTCTTTGTTGCTTTGTAGCTTGGGGAAGACATAAAGATGGAAGACCCTGGGGCCTTTGCTCCTTGCCTGTTGTTGGCATATGCCACTACCTTTGCAGAGAAATTTTAATGTTCATCTTTTTGTGACTCTTTGACCTTACACATGGAGCACGTGGCCTTTGGTTTTAGATAACTTCTAGTCAGTTAGGAGTTAATGCAGCACCAGTCTGAGTTCTGTGGGAGAGATGGGATGAGAACACATGGTGTTTTCCTGACATCTCAGTCTCTGAGGGTCTCACACATACCCAGGTCCAGAGGAGAGTCTTTTATTAAATTATTATTATTTAACTATTTATTTACCTTTTTTTTGTGCATGTGAGTGTCCCTCAGAACATGTGTGAAGGTCAGAGGCCAGCTAGCAGGAGTCGGTTCTCTCCTGCCATTTGATCCCAAGAATTGAACTCAGAGCTTAGGTCAATTAGGTTTGGCAGCAAGGGCTTTTGCCTTTGACCAGTCTTCTGCTGGGGAAGAGCCCACGGGGCAGAATGGTGGCATGGGTACAGGGTTCCTTAGAACTGGCAGAGGGTGACCCATCCTGAATGTGGATACACGTTCTCAAGAAAACACAACTTAAAGTCAGGACTCAGGGCACCACACCCAGGAAGAAGACTGCTTAGCTCACTGCTTGAACATTTTACCCATTTGTCCATTTGGTTGCTCACTGGACCTGTATGATATCACTTCTGTCTCCCACTGGACCATACAGTAAATCCACCCAAAGTTCTGGCTTTTGCACAAGCCATGTCACATCTCTTTTAAATGCCCAGTGGTTTACAGGAGCTTCCCGATGCTTATCTTTTTTAGACTCCATTGTTACAGACAGGTTCGATCATTCCGTGTCTGTAGCATGCTCTCATACTCTTATGCTTGAACATTCTCCAACCCTGACTGCTTTGCTTGGAAGGACTATCAGTGTCATGGCCTTAAAATGTAGCAAAGCTCGGCTTCATCACTCCAAATGAAGAATATGAGTCTTTTCGGTGCTTTCTATCTGCCAATGGAATCTAAAGTTGTTTTAGTTTCCAAAAGGTCCGTTATTCGTCCACATCAGCCATAGAACTCATTGTGTAAATCTACCTGCAGAAATTTAAATAACTTTAGTGGACCTATTTTCTGATACAATTGTGAACTTGCCACGTAGAAGTACTTGTGGCTTGGACTTACTGGTAAGCATGAGATTCTATTAGAGCCCCACCCACCTGCCAATCAGTACATTATATTCAAACAGCTGAGTTTCTCCTAGGAGCCTGGGGTGGCTAGTTTTATGTCAACTTGACACAAGGTACAGTCATCAGGAAAAAAAGGAATCTCAATTGAGAAAGTACTTCCCTAGCACTGGCCTGTAGACCAATCTGTAGGGCATCTTCTTGATTGAAGTTGATGTGGGAGGGCCAAGATCACTGAGGGCGGTGCCACCTCTGGGCAGGTGTTTCTGGAGTGAACAATAAAACAGGCTGAGCAAGCCATGGAAAGCAAGCCAGTAAGCATCCTTCCTCTATGGCCTCTGCATCAGCTCTTGCATCCGGGTTCCTGACCTGACTTTTTTGGACAATGCACTGTAGAACTGTAAGATGCAATAAACACTTTCCTCCCTTTGGGTCACAGTGTTTTAGCACAGCAATGAAATGCAAACTAAGACAAGCCAGAGTCTATAGTCACTACAATGTGCTTCTGACTACCTGGGCAAGCTGAGCCTCTTCTTGACTAGGATGATATCCCCTTGTTTCCTCACACAGTGTGGTAGGGATCGACTGTCACTCTCTCCATTGTCTTTTCTTGTATCTGTATATTAGTCTCCTAACAAGGCTTACTTCCTGATGACCTACTGAACTTCCAAAGGCTTCCTCTTCAAATGTTACAGAGCTGAAGACTCAGACGTCACGTTATACATTTTGGGGAACATAACCACCCAGACCACCGCTTTCACTTGTTAGTATCGATACTGGATAAGTCACAGGGCCACTTTGAACCTCAGTATCATCATCTGTAAAGTAGAAAAATAACTACAAGAGTTGAAGTGAAGGCTGACTCTGTGAAGTAGACTTTCCGAAAGGCTTACCATGGTTCCATGCAAATGGTGGGAACCTAGAAAATATATTTAATATGTAATTTTATTTCTTTCCATTTTACCAGATATCCAAATGACAATCAAGATGGATTTAAAAAAAAATCTCATGACTGTAATTACAATATTGTCTTATCTTTGGTCTTTTGCAATTCTTCTGTTTGATTGGCACTGATCTTAGATGAACTTGAGATGCATTTGGAACAGACTTTCTGTGTAGCATTATGTCTTTCTGTGTAGCATTGGATTATCCTGGTGTCAAATACAGATAATACCATTATTGTGTGTTGTGAGAGGCATTCCACAGAACTGAGGCTGAAGGTCAGCCATTTTTTTTCCATAAGTGTGTGGGTTGCATTAGTAGAGTGTGATACAGGTCTTGTTCCTTAGACCTGCTGATAGAAGGGAGAAGCTGTGGGGGAGGGCACGGCTCATAATGGGGAGCTCGGCTCCTGTCCTCTCCTTGAATATTGTTTGTCTAGTGGTATCACAAATAAGAGGTCCTGAGGCCGGTTCACCAAGACCATTTTTACTGTGTTTGGTGGGGTGATAGCTGAACCTCAGTTTGAGCCTCAGTTTCCTTGTTTAAATGTTGTCAGGAATATGAGGCACCTTGAGAGTTAGAAGTAAAATCAATTCTGCATTGCTTATATTTGCTATACTAAGAGAAAATCTCACAAGGGGAAGGCCCACAGAGAGCAGCGCTGTCTCTAAGAGGCCAGCTCGTTAGCTGCATGACTTTCTCTTGTGGCCAGGAGCACATGTCCCGCACATGACACTTCCATGGAGCAAGAACAAACTGATGGTCCGTTGGGACTCCACCCTTGAAGGTCCCCCCCGCCCCGCCCCTGCACATTAAGCTGTATCTACCTTGGGGGTCAGTGGTGAAGCTCTGAGTTATCTCCGCAGACTTTGCAGGGATTTCAGAAGGGGACACCATGTTGGAGGGCAAGCGGTTATAACTATTTTTAGAGCCACGGTTCCCTGGGGCCAGGAGGTTGCGGAGAATCGCCCCTGCTTCTTTCCAGCACTTCTCTGTAGGAGATTTCCACACTCTGCCCCCCTTCTCTGAGTGACTTCTGTTTGTTAAAGGACAACTTTTAGCTCTAGTGTCTCAGTGGGGGCCTCCTGGGAAAGCACTGCAGGGGCTGTTTCAGCGACAAGAATAAACTCTACCGGGAAAATAAATGATGTCTTTATCTCTTTCAATGAAGCATTTGGCAGAAGTGGTTTTATTTTCTCCTTTATGTCTCCCGTATCCCACACGCGCAGTGATGGGGACAGAGATTGCTCTCTCTCTCTGTGTGGTGTTCCAGCCTGGGTTATTTCTAATCTGTGGATACCTCCGTTTCTTTGCTCACTGGGTCAGTCAGAACATTCTCTGCACTGCTCACATTGAGAGGCTGTTTTTCTGCTGGTGAAATGAGGCAGTTCAAGCCAGATTAGATTAGATTAAAGACAGGTTTATTGGGAAGTTGCTCTCCAGTTGATGAGTGCACTGGCTACAAGGAAATCACCATGGGGAGGGAGATGGGATAGGAGGGGGGGGGGGGGAAGAAAGGGCGCATGCGCAGAGAAAGAAGCCAAGAAGAAAAAGAGAGAGGAAGACCAGTGTCTGGGCTATATAGAGAAGAGCCTCTGGGGAAAGAACAGCCCGATCTTAGGACTGGAAAGTTCAAGGTTGGAGGCAGGGTACGCCAGGTAGAAACTGAGGGATGCTGGGAGAACCTGGAGGCCAGGTCTGCTTTGATATGAAAAATACGTACTTCAGTCCCTTGTCCTGGTCCAAACCAAATATCTTCCCACAGCTGCAGCTTACCTTCTGTGAGGGTCCCTTGGCCACTGTTTGGGGTGGGGATAGGTGTTTATTGTTAGAGAGTCAGTGTCCTCTCCGTGTCACAGAGTATTTACAAAGTGGTGAAAAAGTGGTCCGCAGACAGGTTCTATTTCTTTCATTGGGAGCCAGTGCTAGCATCTGGAGCAGTTTCTTCAGGAGGAACCAGTTACCACCTCTGCTATCTCTTCTAGAACATCCTGAAGGTCCACGATAACGCAAGCCCCTTTCTAATTATCACCTCCAGTCATTTTTTTTTTTTCAGGAAATGTAGACCTCATTTATTTTAGGAAAGTGTTTGGTCCCTGGGGATTTTAGCGTGTGTGTTCTGTTTGATTCATTCTATGCTTTCCCGACTGAAAATGATTTTCTTTGGTGGATAAGTATGACATCTCACGTTAGTGATAAGAAAATGATCAAAAGGGTCTGGCTTGTGGTTGGGGTCAGACACGTGCTAGTAGATCCTCTGTTGGACAAGGTAGAGATAGTCTCTATCCTTGAAGGAAGCTCTCTTGGGGGCCTATTAGTTTTGTGTTATATTTCAAAAGAGAGGGACCGCCCTCCGCTGCTGACAGGCAGTGTAAGTCAAGAGAATAAGGTAGAATTCTTCAGGGTCCTATAAATGGCAGCCTGACCTTAGCACTGTGTCTGTTGCCTCAGAGCCAGCAGGACTACCTTCCTCTTGTCATTCACCAGATGAAGCTCAGGATTAGGCCATCTTTACTGGCAGACCCTAATTCCCCTGTGCCTTTCCTCAAAGTGTTTCACTGGCCTTTTTGAATTTAAGAACAACTGGCGCATTCTCTTCAGTCAATCTCCTCTTCCTTCCTTGACCTCAGGAAGACTTACTCCTCTCTGCCCATCCCCAACCCTCTCAAAGGATCACTGGTTTCTTTCCATTCCTCTGCACAGCACAAACCAGAGGCGAGATTATTTATTCTCGCGTATTACCTGCTCTCTGCCAGCCTCCCTATGGTCTCTGTCCATTGTACCTCTTACTAGTAGAGTCATCATTATGTTTAGTCTGTGTACATCTTCCCTTGTTCTTCTCTTCTCCCTGCCCATTGCTCTGCTGTTGAGTGAGCGTGGCTAAGGGTGGCCGCTGGACCACTTTTGTTCTTAGCTCAAATCCATGCTCACCGATGCTCACTGGGTCCAGTTTTGCCTTTCCCCTCCTCTCCCTTCTTAACTGCATGTGCCTTTTGTTCTTCCTGAGAAACGACTTTCTCCTTCTTTTTCCTTCTCATACGCGGTCTTGGCTGGTCCCTTGCACTTCCTGGAGGAAATGACTACAATCTGAGGAGAAGTGCCATGTTGTCCATCTGTGCCTGGTCCATGTGTTGTGCTTTCCGCGACTACAGTCGTCTCTACTCAGGCATGCCACGTCATGGTTCTTTTATTACAAGGACATTGTGGAGGAATGTCCCCTATCACCTTATGATGCTACACTGCTGGATCATTCTTATCTGCACCTAGTTACCATTTCTTTCTTCTCAACACAGTCCCCAAAGATCCCTTCTCCTTCTTCAGTTACTGCAGTGTGTTTTTGGTTTCCTCAGAAAACCTCTTGAATGTGTGTTATCTGTATTCAAAGTCTTTGTAACTGTAGTCAGATCTCATATTCCCACTCTATCAAGACTTTTCTCTCTAAGGTGGCCCACATCCAAAGTCCAATGACTGAATAATTAATTATTTTTATTTCTATTCCAGGTTACTCTCTGGCTTCCTCTCTTATTACCTTGCCTCATGTTGGGCTGTCCCAGGACCTTTGCACTTGCTGTTCCTAGGCTGCAAATGCTCATGCAGGTACTTCATTAAAGTCTGCATCCAAATGTGTCCAAGAAGCCTTCCATAGCAACCGATCTTGCTTTATACTTGTCTTCTCGGTCTCCTTTTTTCATCAGTATTACTTATCACCACATCTAACTTACAGGATTGTTTTAATCAATCTAATTTCTGTCTCCCCATGCCATAAGAGTTTAAGCTCCATGAGAGCAGGGCTGCTCACTTGTCTGTGTCATTGGTTTAGTTCCCTGATGTCTCAAGTGCAGAGCTCCAGGAAGCGGTTAGGACTTCTTTGTGGAGCAAGGAGTTATTGGTCAGCACTAATACTTTTTCCAAGATGTGGTAGCTCATTGTGGAAGAGTGCCGGCTTGAAGCCCTACTGCATAGGGTTGTAACGATTAGATGAGATAATGTGATAATGTATTGTACATCTATAAAATGTAGACTAGACAGGTAGGAATGAGATACGGAATTCAAATATACTATCTACCTTCATCCTTGTTGCTATCCTCTGGGTGATGTCATACCTCTGCTGATGTCATACCTCTGCTGATGTCATATTATATTCTCATTTTCCCATTATACTTCCCTCTGGGATTGTAAGCACAATGTGAACTCATTGGAGTCGATCCTAGTCCTACTCGTCATTAACTTCATGATTTATTTATTTAATCTTTCTGAACCTCAGTTGCTAATGCTAGACTAGGCAATAATACTTTGTTGGCTGAGTCACAGTGAAGAATAAAGGCTGTATTGAAAGGCTCTAGGATCCTGCCTTGATACATAGTAACAGCTTCATAGGTTACAGCCCTTGGCCTTGGGCAGGGTGCAGATGTGGGTGGCAGAGGCAAGCTCACAGGCAAGGAAGACTAGGCGTCGTCAGAGTCTGCAGCAGCCTTCACATTCAGATTCTAAAGTTGGATCCCCATCAGCAAGCAGGCTGTGCAATCACAGCTCCTAACCCACGCCTTCCTTCTTCTCACCCAGATCTCTCCGTAGTGTTTTTTTTTTTTTTCTAAAGCAGAGACTGTAATTTTTAGCGATTCTTGAGATGTGTTTCTTTTTATAGTTTCTGTTTTTCATGGGCTCTTTCTCTCTGATTTTGAAACATCCTGTCTGGAATCTAGAAGAGTACATAGGTCCATTTTCATCCTTTGTTTTCCTTTACCCTGAAGCTCTCTGCCTAGGTTTCGGTCACCTTTGCCTCAGCAGCCAGGCTCGTCTTGTTGGTTAGGTCACATTCAATTTATTTGGTTTTCCCCATGCTTTAGGGCATCCAAGGAGGAATACACACACACACACACACACACACACACACACACACACACGAGAGGGGATGATAGAACAACTATGTGAAGACATCTAACTGACCCGTTTTAACCTATTGTTCCCTCAAGCCAGATGCAGCCAGCATCTACCTCACAGTGCCTGTTCAGTACCACCCATTTTCCCCTCATACATTCTTCAGTATGGCTGCCCAATCTCACGGGCTGTCTCGGTTTCAGAGGGAGCTCCGTGAATGGAAGAGGCCTTCTGGGGACAGAAGGGAGAGTTAAATCCTACCCCAAACACATGAGCTCACCGGTTCAGAATCGTGCAGAACAGAGAGTGGAAGCCTGCCAGCGTTTCACATTGACCAGGAAAACTCCCAACATCACCTATTTCCTTTTTTTTTTTTTTTAAGTGTACTTGATGTCTTTTGAACACTGCCCTAGAAAACTGTGGAGCAAGGAAGAACACCTGATCCGACACCTCAGTGTTATGGAAGGATGTAAAATAAAGTAAGAATGAGCTGAGGAAAGAAATTTTAATATTATTTTAAAAAATAAGTGTTTGGATAGAATGGTCACGTAATTCTTGGAGCCGGCAAGGGGCTTTCCACCTGTGGAATATGACATTCTTTGTTGTGCAGATCACAACTCACTTTTGGAAGGAAGGGAATTGAGCAGCTAATTAGCTGGAATCTATTTAGCTGGATGAGAGAAGGAGTTCTTCTGCGTCTCGGATCCACAGAGCAGTGTTTCACCTCCCACAGAAACAGGGACAGAAAGAACTAACAGCTTCTCTTGCCATCAAGTAAGAGATTGCTAGCCCCTGCCCTGAAATGTTTGTCATTATGTAATTCTGAAGTAGCCATCTCGTTTCTATCTCCCATACTCTTGAAAACAAGCCAAAAACTTTGAAATGGACTTTTTTTTTTTTTGAAGTTTATTTGTTCTGTCCATTATGTTTCTTAAAGAATACACCATCAATAATCTCACTGAAAACTCTTTGAGCTTTTGAGTAGATTATACAACAGGAAGACTTCAAGGGTTAGAAGCCAGAACAAGGGTTTCCTTTCTTTCTCTCTTTCATGGAAATTCTCTTTTCATTGAAATCATTCTTACCACAAAGAAAAGCACACCACGCCCTGGGTAAGGACCAGGTGCATAATTATGAAAGTCCTGAAAATTAGGGACTTCCCCAAGGTCACAAAATTTACTGTGCCATGGAAAGGGCTGGACTTTGTTTTTCCAATCTTTTTTTTTTTTTCTAAAATAGATGTCCTAATCTTTGTTCTAAAAAAAAAAAAACGATAATCTTAGCTCCCAAACTGCCTCATTCACCTTCAGAGAAGATACTGAGTCTTCAGAGTCAGTGTCTCTGACAGTGGAGATTTCAAACCGCACGGTTGGGTTTGATGAGAACCAAGAATCTGAACTTTAACAACATCCCCCGCCCCCAGGTGATCCCTACGCCTAGCACACTGAGGACTACAGCCCTGTAGCTTGAGGCAGATGCCTGATGACTGGTCTCAGCCACCTCCCACTGATTCCTGGAAGTACCTTCAGAACAGATGCTCAAAGACCACAGCAGTGGCAGCAACGCTGGGCCTGAGTAGGCTTCAGTCATCCGCTCACTACACTGTTCATTATCAGTTTACTCCCACTGTGGCTGGGCATGGGGCAGGATGACTAGAGATGGTCCTCGTCCTGTCCATCCTACTGGCCCATCCTGTAATTTAAGGAACCTAGTCCGTCTCTTCTTCAGCACCTTCTCTTTCTTTTCCTTTTTATTCCTCAGCTATTTTATGACTATTAGATCTGCTCTATGATAAACAAGGCGGATAAGACCCTCACGCCCCACCCCGCTTAGATAGTTGACATTTCAGTGTGGACTAAAAAGAAAATAAACAGGTAGACCCGGACTCCCGGGTTAATTACAGATTGCAGTCATTGCAACGAAGTAAATAAACATGGTACTGTCTGAAAAGACTGCCTTCCCGGGATGAGCTCTCAGCACTGATGAACTGTGGGGTGGTATCTGAGCAGAGGCTTGATGGATGGGCTTTAGGTAGGGGCAGGAACTGGGCCAGATGGTTGAGTCCTCTAAGGAAACATCTGCTGTAGTGGGATATCACATGGTACTAATGACATCCGTGACACATCGACCCATCAAGTATTCCTTATGTGCTAGGCTATGTGTCAAGCATTTTCCAGGCTCTGTTGGATTCAGTCTGGATGGTAGACATCAAGGGTTTTACCTGCACCTTCGGAGGAGGAATCAGAGGAGACATGAAGAAGTTAAGTGAGCAGTTCAGGGTCACATGGTAGGAGGCAGTGTGAGTCACTAACCTGTGCTTTGTGGGAGGGCCAAATGCTCTTCATCTTGTGGGTCCCTTCTTGAGTGTCAGAGACAGCTGCTGACGGCAGAAGGAGCATGGTGACAGAACGTGTCTAGGCTTGCCAACATCAGGACGCATAACAGCAACCCCATGGTACTGTTGAGAACCAGGTTTTACAAGGTGCTTTTAACATACCTTATGCTTATTGTGTCACATGATCATCGGTCGATCCAGTGAGATTCAGATGAGCAAATAAGGCTTGAGAGAGGCTAAGCATCTTCTGAGGTCAAATGATTGATCTGGTGAGGGGCACAAACACTTATGGGTCTGCTTCTCCCTGACAGAGTCAGCTAATAGCTGCAGTGGCTTAAGACACATAAGCCAAGGACCAAAACTTTAGGAGTCCTTCCTTTCTGCCAGGGATGTGCCCCACCCCCATTCATGTTACTCTGCCTTCTTGACTTTAGGGATGCTTGTTGCAAAATTGATGTGCCTCCTTTCTCTGTTCTGACAATTACTGACAAGTACTTGGACTCATCCTAGGATAATTTGCTCTGTTTTCTTTCTTTAGAATGGTTGTCAACCCAGCAGGAAACCATTTCTAATCGTTAACAAGTCAATATGGGTTCTTCTGTCACCATCTCTCCACAGGTGGGGGCATGCTGCAAGCAGGGTAAAAAGAAACTACACTGTGAGAATAAAGACACCCGCCATAACTGTCTCTGACACTGTGGCCTCAGTAAGGACTTGGAAAATGCAGGATGCAGTTTAAGGGAGGTCCCAGGAAGGAAAGAAACAATGGAATGGAAGACAGGTAGAGAACCTAAGACACTTTTATCCTGTGCAGCCTTTCCAATGCTCACGTGGCTCCCATTGTGGCATCAGTATTCCCTGTCACAGCACCGAGGGCATACATCAGATGACACCGAGCGCCAGGCTCATAAGCCCACATTGTTGATGCAATATACAATTTTGGTTAAAATCTCCTTCTCGACCCACTTCTGGCCAACCTACTACTTTTAGAGTTTCTAACCTGTTCTGCTTGGCCTGCTGTGGTGTGGGTCAGATTACATGTGGGGAGATGGCCTGGCATGGTTTCTTCTAGCCTCTGGGTTGATGCAGGTTGGGGTTAGTTGAAAATGACTTTATCCTCTGTGATTTGGGGTTGAGCTGAATTGGGCCTGAGGAGGAACCAGGGATCATTCCCAACTCAAGTTTGAACGTCAAGATTGATGTCGTCGGTTTCAATACACATCACATTGTCAGGATCCAAATGTCCATGCAACTTTTCAAGTTTTTACTGGAGGGAAAACATTTTATATATTTAAAGAGTGGCTTTTAGTATTACCTAACTCTTGAACATTCACGGACAAAAGTATATTGGTATCAATGGTTTTTCTTCCAACTCTCTCCAGGGTATTTGTATGTAATAATTAGCTCTCCATAATGTACACATCAAATTGTTAGTGGGTTCACTATCAAAACCTATTAAACTTGGTTTGTGGGATGTTTTATAAAACAGCTCTATAGCAGAGTCTCAGCACAGCATACATGTGCAAGGCTCTGGGCTCAGGATATATTGGCACGAAGATCTCTAGTGTTCTGAGGTGTCACATAGACTTGGGCTGTTTTTCTGATTTGGTACCAACTGGCTATGTGACAGCACCAAGCTCCTTAGCTCTCTTCTCTTCATGCCTCAGCGGGGCATGAGGTAGGCAGAGGATGAAGGTGAAAGACAGATGACCCCTGTTCACCCTTCCATCTCTGGCTATTTCTTTCTTCCTTTTTTTTTTTTTTTGATGAAAATGAATCCTGGCTTATCCATCTGTCCCGCTGTGTGTCTCTCAGAGGCCAGCAGCCTGAGACACACATGTTTTAGAACTCAAATATGTACATTCTATTCTTATTTTAAAGCCATGATGGTAATCTCTGTCCCAAACTCAGTCCAGCACTTCATTCCAAGATGATTTCTGTTGTGTGACAGTTGGCTAGGGAAGTTTCCCCGAGTCTTTTAAATTATAGGACATCATCTCCTCTTCAGGCTTCCAAACTGTAAACATGAACATAATCTTTGACTGTTATCCAAGGCTTTGCTAAAGCTTTAGACAGCAGATATCAAAATCAACCAGCTTTATGCATTGGTTTTATTGTTCTGTAAAAATCCTCTGGCAAGCTTCAATATGCTGGTATAACCATAACACAGTGGGGAAGAATACTCCCCCCCACCCCAATAATAGGAGAACTGAAGACCAGGCTAACAGGTTTGTTGCTGCGCTAATATAGAATAATCTCTGATAACTATAATTAACTCATATGCTCCTGTCACAGGTTGACTCACCAAATACTTGCCCGTCATGACTGATATTCTTCTGTGAGCCGAGAGCAGATGCTCCAACAACTGTCTGGAGCCTTCGAGTGTGTGCCCTTATCCTTGGCAGGAGAAGCGTCTATTTTTAGGAAGGTATTTTGACACTTTACCTCTTGGCTACATTGTTTCTCTTAAAAAAAAAAAAAAAAGAACCATCCCAGTGAATAGTCTCCCACTCCCTACAGGGCGTGCAGAGACACCCAGCCTGAGCATGTTCTCGGGCAGTCAACTGGCCCAAGACCAAAGCAGCTAATCAGCTCTGGGTTTATTTTGGGGTTGGAGGGGGGTGAGGGTGGGGTGAGGAGGAGATACCTTCTTACTCACTGACAGCATTTCTCCCCATTTCCTCTCCTATAGGCTGTCCTGGTTAGCTTGACAATTGTCTTGGGGATTCCAATCAAGGTTCCTCTTAGTGAGAAGGAACACGCCTCGCACTTGCTTTTTCTGAGGACTTTTTCAGAAGGAGCAAAAAAAAAAAAAATTGTTTCTCTAGTATTCCTGAAAACTGCCTGGCTCCTCTGTATTTGCTTAGAAGAGAGTCAGGAAGACTTGCTGCTGTGCTTTGGGGAGTCGCTGGGCACCATAAGGGAGAAGCCCATGGCAAAGGAGGCAAGTAGACATGTCTAGTTGACGTATAAACAAGAAATAAAAGCGAAGGCATTTTATAAACCAAGGCAGGACAGAATTATACCAAAAGAAACCCACCTAAGCCGGTGAGAACACATGAAGTCACAGCAGGAAGGCTGAATTCAGAGTTTTTTCTCTGGTCCCCCGGGAGGGGCTATGGCACACTTTGCTGACCTAATTCTTGTTTTCCTAGAAATTCATCTTCCCTGTTCTCAAGCCCTAAGTCCACAACACCGAAGCAACGGTAGCATAAAAACCGGCAGGCTGAAGCTAAGGACATTCACCCACAACACAAGGTGCCTTCAGAAGAAAAAGAAGACAAGCCCATTGTTAATGCTGTTTATAGTAAATATTAAAAAATTACAGAGTAGCAGCTGTCAAGTTTTCCTGATATGAAACAAAGTTTAATTTGTTTTCAGGCATTGTGGAAGTCTTAACTCGTTTGCTGCTAAAATTTTCTATTTCTTTTTTTTAAGGCTCATGAATTAAAATTCTTGAATTCTTGTAAGTCAGTTACCAGAAGTAGGAACTATTCAGAAACTCTCTAACACTGTCCTAAGTGAAGGAGGGTCTCACCACACTGTTTTTTTCATAAGGAATCTACATACATTGTTGAGAATCTTATGTGTTCAGTCACTTTGGCAAAAACAAAATATCCCTCCTCCCCGCAATCTCCTCAAACTAAAATCAATCAAATGAACTCCTTCCCCAGAAACAAATAATGTTTTAGGTTGGTCATGTAGTTATCAAATATGATTGATGGCATTTGCTGTGAATCTAGTCGGTGCCAGCAAGGCTGGAAGAGACAGCAGAGAATTTTCTAGTCTTGGAGGATTTTTGGCATTGTCTCCCAAACAATCCCATTAAGACCTCCATGTATTGACAGCTCGAAGATTCCAAGAGAGATAATCTGTTCTAAGATTTGGAAAATAATGATTGAAAATCAGGACATTTCCTGACGATAAATGGCCAGCTGGAGAGAATTAACTCTCAGCTTTAAGTTCAACCAAGTGCCATTAACCCACCCAGTCCCTGGGCTGGAGCTAGTTCGGTGGTCGTGTTTATAGGACACATGCTATATTCTCGTGCAGGGTGAGGGGGTTGGGGGCAGAGTGAGGATGAGGATTGTTTGTAGAGAACTTGTTTCATAATTTGAAGGTTGTAAGTTTGAGTCTCCCGGAATAGCAAGCGTGACTCGTAGGGAAGTTTAATGTTGTTATTGGTGGCTGGAGTTGGCCAGGCAGATCCAGCAGGCGGCAGGGTGGAGACCTGGCACAAGGCCTCTGTATGTTTATTGTGCCAACAATCCCTGAGCTCGGTGCCATGTGCCTACTGCAGCTCAGCAGATCTATAATCTTGAGAATCGCAGGCCAGAGCCTATCCTGGCAACCTTTTGAAACTTCTGTCACAATCCTTGGAGAAGCGACAAAGAAACAACTGAAGTCAGCTAAGGGAGAAAAGAGAGGAAACTGCCTCCAACTGCCTCGGAGCCTTCCTCGAGTAAGACTTACTACTTTTTGAGGTCTTGGCAATTACACTTCAAAGCCAAGCAACATCGTCAAAATTTCCCTATTTTCTTTTAATCATTAGTGCTAGCCTCTATTTAATATTCTTTCAAAGCCTGGCATTCCACAGAGCAAGCGATTAGTAATTCTTACTCTGGAGACAAGCAGAGCAGCCGCGGGAAGAGGGAGGTTCGGTCTTTGCGTGAGTTTCTCTCCTGGGACTGGGACAATATTGCTGGTTGAGCTATTTGACTGTTAGCCCAGTGCAATGTACACATTGTTTACATTTTCCCAAAGTCTTAGCAATCAAGCAGAGCATGTTTTAAATGGTAGGGAAAAACCTTCACTCCAGCATTGCTACCTTTAAAAGCTTGCATCTTACTTTTTAAATTAAATAGGGTCTCAAAATGGTGTATCTAAGTCTATAAATGAATAACTGGGGGGGGGGTGTACAATTACTTAAAAATCATTCCAGTTTGCATTTATAATACATTTTAGAGTGAGCAATGAATATTTTATGCAGAACCCATTTTCAACCTGGAGATGGTTTATATTTTAAAATTCTCTATTCAAACGCATTCCCACAAAGAGAACTACCCATTGTCAGCTCTCCCATTGTTTCCGTGTCCAGGCTCCTGTCAGAAGGGAGCATTCAGTGATCTTCCAGCAGCAAGTTTCCATTTGTAGAAAAAACCCAGTAGAGCCCATTTATGCTAATGTGTTATGCTTAGCCGACCTTTGATTCCACATGTGACTGCACAAGCAAATAACCAACGAAGATGGACGCCTGGCATTGAGGTCCGGGCTCTGGAGCAGGAGATTCAGGTTAAAATAGCATTTGTTGCTATGGGCTTTTCTTGTTTGGCTTTCACAGAAAATGGTGGGCACATGAGTGATGTGGACAATGAGATAGGAATAATGTATGTTGGATGCTGTCTGCTGCAGTGGGTAACCTTGACCTACCTTCTGTGCTCTGAGGTGTCCTGCTGTGAAGTCCTTCCTTTCCCCTGTCCTCTCTTGGGGAAGTTTGGGACCCATTGCTTTTGGTACAAGAATAACTGAGCTGAAAGTTGCCTTTTATCCAGCAAGACCCGGAACACATAAATACTTTCTATCAGAAGCTTTCTGACCCTCAGGAGCTAGTGTTCACTATATTGCACTCTCTGTAGCATGGACTATGAATTACAAACGAGTATAGCTTACAGATTCAGAGAGGGGTAGACCAGAAGGAGCTTTGGAGATCATTCAGTACAAGGAGTTTCTGAGTTCCCGTAGTCTGGCTGATCAGAGAGGAGTTAGGAAGTGGGGCTCAGCCTCTGCAATAAAAACAGGTCAGCTTTCATTTTATATATATATATATATATGTGTGTGTGTGTGTGTGTGTGTGTGTGTGTTCTAAGTAGGATTTCTTTTCTTTTCTGTTTTTTAGGGCAAGAACATTCTGTGAGCCCCTACCCCTCACTTAAAGCTTTGGAGAACCCCTGGTGACTTCCTTTTGAGGAGGAACACGAGGTCTAGAGGGATGTATCTTAACTGAACACTATTGCAAATATGGAGACGCCTATCCAGCCCTGGTTTTCTGGTTTAAACTATATGGAGTTAACATGTCACTGCTTTTTCTTGAATCTTCTTATCTGGAAAGCCTTGAGAACAGTGTCAACATCCTGTCTCTGTGTTATCTCTTCAAATTCTTGGGTGTGTACCATTGAGCATGTGTGAATATGTGGGTTCTGGCATATGCATGCATGCATGCATGTGCTTGCTTGCACTAGGCTATGGGTATGGGGACAGTAATGCAACAAATCTCTAGACCCTGGCGATCCAGTGGGCTACCTTATAGCTGAGGGGGACAGTGCTTGGAACACTGTTCTTAACTTTCCATATTATGGCATGTGCTGGAGTTGTAACTCATGATAAATATGGTCTCCAATCCTTTGGCCTCTACTGTCACCAACATAACTCTGAAACTCATGTAGACTAAAGATCCCCGTGATGCTGAGGGAGGTTTATAAAGAGAATGAGAGTGTAGTGTTCTTAACATTGTTCTCAGGCCATTTGCATATCGCATATTCGAGACCTAGGCTGACCCGCCACTGTTATCAATTCTTGAATGGCCAAAAACTCATAGTCACAGTTAGGATCTGAATGTTTTGAACCCTACATTGCTGCATTGTTGAGACCTAGATTGCTGACAGGACAGTTATGCTCTTCCCCTACATAACTGGGAGTTCTATCCAGTTCTGTTTAGTACAAGAAACACATCTTCAGTCATCCTCAAGGCCAGGCACGAGCTGTTAGCCCCTGTGAAAGGAAGACTCTTGGAATTCACTTAGCTCTTGCTGTTCAGCTTTCATTATAAAAGATCATTCCACAGTGTTGATGGAAATAAAAGAAAGGATGCTGCTGCCATGGAAATCAGTATGGAGCTTCCTCAAACAAACCAACGAAAAGTAGGATGACCATATGGTTGAGAAATTCCACTGCTATTCATCCTCCAAATCCGAAATGAGCTAGCCAAAGAGATGTTAGCATGAGTGTGTGCAGCAGTGCTTTAAGAACAACAATGTGGAGGTGATGCTGATGCCTATCAACAAGTGACTACGCAAAGAAAACACGGCATCTATATGCACGGAATATGACTCAGCCTTCAAACCCAGGAAACTGTACTAGCCACAGCAATGTGGATGGATATTAAAGATTATGAACATCTAAGGGGTGCTAAAGCAGGAACTGGAGGGTAACTGTTGCACGATGGCAGACGCAGGGCTTAGCCACGGTCAGGCTTATAGAATGAAAGAGAGGAATGATGTCGGTAAAAGGAAGAAAATGAGGCTCACCGGTCCAAGGGCAAGCAGCCTCAGTCAATCAGGATGAAGGAGCTGGGGTCTGCTGGGTGTATGTGTAGCTGTAGTCAGGAGTGAATGGCAGGCTTTAGCTCTCACTGAAAGGGAGTTCTCGTTAAGTGGTCTTGTCCCATCATTATGAGAACAGAATTGCTAATGGGTATAGTGGGGAGCATCATTTATGAGCATGGGACACATGGGCCTTATTGTCCCCAAATATTCTAATTCAAATGAGGTGAGAGATCCGCATTTTCAGAACACTGTGTATCCCTCTTTGGATGTTTTCACCTGCATTGTATTGGTGTCTGTTTCCATAGCTACAACCTCCATTCCTGGGGTTGGGTCACTTATAACAAGAGTTCTGTTTGCCTATAGTCTTGAAGGCTAAAGAAGGTCAGCTGATTCTGGTGAGGGCTCCCTGGCTGCATTGCACCATGCACACTGGGCGTCATGGGGGATTCATGAAAGAGCGGGAGATTGTATGGTGGGACAGAAAGCCACTGAATGCAGAGTGGCCAGGGTTAATCTTCAGTTGTAGTTCACTCCCTAGGAACTAACTGAGATCCCAGGAGAAGTACTTTCTTCTTTTTGATGGCAGCCATGCCCTCAAGGGTTGTCTTGTACCATAGTTCACCTTTTAACCATTTTACACCCTGTCAAAGCATCAGCACAGTGAGGACCAAGCTTCAAACACTTGGGTCCTTGAGGGGCAAAGCACAGGAGATCACAGCAGAAGTAGAAATCTATGAAGCTCTTGACTGAGATGTGCTGTTTTCAGGAAGCCCAATTTGCCACCAATGCTTTAATGGAACCCTTGAATCTAACCATGGAATCTTTGTCTGAATGTCCTGTTATGTTTAATGGATTGGTGAATGTGAGAAGGCTTGAGGGCATATAGATTTGCATACCTATTATGGTCAGCCAATGAATATTAGTCGCTAGTAGCAGTTTATCAAGGAAGGAACAGAGGAAGACAACAGAGAATAGTTGAACAGTGAAACTTTGAACATCGTTATGGGACCATGTGGAAAACTGTGATCTGGAATTAGAATTCATACGTACTTCTAAGAAAGTACATGATGTGGGAATGCAGTCTTGGGGAACACTTAATGTCAGCTCCAGGCTTCCACACATACCTGCACAAATGTAGACGTGAATCCCACACACAAACAAGTACACAAGGTTCTCTCTTGAAACCAGAGCCCACCAACTTGGCTAGTCTAGCTAGCCACCTTGATCCAGGGGTCTTCAGTCTTGGCTTCTCCAGTACTGGAGTGACAGGTGGGTCTCCATAACCATCTAGTGTTTAGATAGGATCTGAGCATCCAAACTTTGGTCTTGATACTTGGACAGTAAGCATTTTACCCACTGAGTCATCTCCCTAGCCCCAAGGCCAGACTATTATAAAACAGTTTTTGCATTTATGTAGATTGAAGAATTGATTAACTCACACTCTTTGAAGCCCTATTCCAGTTATATTTAAATAATAAATATTTGGCTTCTTGTCTTGGTGGAAACAGTGAAGTGTTTTCCTTGACCGGCAACAGCTGCTGCAGCTGTTATTTTTCCATTATATACGACCGTAAGAATTTGTCTTCTAGATCTTGTCGTTGTAAGTAGAAGAACTTTTATTTCCTGAAGAGAATGAAGACTTTTTATGAAAATGAATTGTTCAAGCGTCAATTCCATGTAACAGATAAACCGTGCTCAGATTAGAATGTACAATTCTAAAGCAACTCTTAAACCACGCACTTAGTGTTTGGTGCTGAGAGAACCACAGAGAACCCATAGAGACCTTTACACCAGTCTTCTTCAGGAGTAAAACAGGACACAGAAAGGTCAGGTTATCCCTTTCTACCACACAGCAAGTCGGACTAGAGTCCTAGTGTCTATCCACAAGGGTAGGAACATTTAACATTTATAGATTCAACTCCACGATTTCAATTATACACCAATCACTTAAAACCTGTGGCATGGAGTCATCACTCTGTTGATTGATACCTATATGTTGATACCTTGAGATGAGTCACTTCCCTGGAGCAGGAGCCATGCTGACCACTTGGTTTCTTAGACAATTCAGCTATCTTGGTTTCTGCTCCAATGGGGTCGCTTAAATGAGTTGGTTATGTTTTATTGCCTGGCTCATGTAGCAGGCTGTCAATAAAATGTTTCTTAATGAAGGAGTGACTGAAAGAGTACCTTTTATAGCGAAAATTACATGCTGCTGCCGAGGCCTTCGTGAGCCTGTGCGATTTCTCATGATTTCTCAGCCGCGGTGGAGGTGAAGGTCAACTGCAGTTTGTATGAACAGGAAAGATTCTTGGATAAGGGGTTGGGGGGGGGCTGTCTTGATGATTTCTCCAAAGGGAGAAGCAGGGCTCATAATTTTGTGATTTAAAAGGCAACATTACAATAGAGACTGAAAATTATCGAATCAAATCCCTTCAGTTCTAAACTAGTCCCTGAGATTAACTTGGGAACATTTCAAAATGGCCCAGGCCCTTTTTGGTCTTTTATGACTTGTTCAATAAATGACTGCTCTAGGGATAAAAACTGTCATGTCTAGATGCTCACGGGTGTAATGTGATCAAAACTCCCCTTTCTGTACGCACATACTTGGCTGGGGCAAGACATTGAGCCTCTAGAGTTCTTGGTTTCCTCATCTGTAAAATTGACAGTGACTCCTGCTGTTAAAAAGGTTTTGGGGAGTTCACAGTGAGCCCCTTGGGAAGATGCGTGGGCCAGATGTGGTGTTCTCTCTCACAGCCTCTCTGAACTCCAGCACAGAGCCCTCCCGGTTTCTGTTGCTTGTTAGAGAAATCCCACATCAGCTGCTCAGTCTGAGAGCGTTATGGGTGGCAGGGAGAACGCCCTGTGCATTTTGTATTCTGATGCCTGGTGAGTATTTCTTGGATAAGTGAAATCCCACACAGTAAGAGATAGTTATGATTTCATCTGGGATGTCTGGTTCTGCAACATGAAGGTACTAGGGATCTCTGCAATGTGCAAATGCTCTCACTTCCTGTCTTTAGTCCTGGCCAGGCTATAAGGAATTGGAGAATGCTTCTAACTCATGGGTTGAGGACTTTTGGCACACCATCGGATTGTGCTGAAAGCTGTCAAGTTGGCATTTCCTGAGCAGGGCTTGGGTTGGCTCACCCTTCAGGAAATCTGTACTTTGGGGAGATGTTTCTAAAGATGTTACAGAGATCTGGTCCCTCCTCCCCTGTTAAAAGCAGAACCATGGAATAGTGGAATCAATAAATAAGATGCTCCTGCAAAGGTGAGGGCACTGCATGTAGTGTCATGGATGTTGGTTCTCCTGCCCTCCGCCTCACCTGTTGCCTGAGTCTCAGCTTAGCGCTTCTGTTATTGTTGATTTTTCTTTCCTGGCTTCACTGAATGTGTTTATGTTTTTGGAAGGTGTTAATTTTAGGTGAGATCCAACTTGGTATTGCTCTTATAAGTTGGCTTTAGTCTAACCAATGGTAGTGAATTGAAAGCCAATAGTGACCCTGGACCATGTTGATCTACAGGTCAATGTTGCAAGGCCTATAGACCAAGGGGCTCTCCCAGTGGGCAAGGGTGGTGGGCTTTGTATGTATTTCCTTTTCTGGATACTTCTGAAGTTCTTGTCCAAGCCCACTACTCTTCTCTCTTGTCACATAGTAAGTTAGTCCTCTGTGCTACAGTGACCACACCCCGCTTTACTGCTCAGCAAAATATCCAGCTCAGTGTGAAAAAGAGGAGAGAGAAAGAGGTGGGGGGACAGGACGGAGGGAGAGTTAGTTGGGTAACAAAGACAGGGTCTTCACTGATTTTGCACTGGGCTGCAGTTTAACTTGTATATGAAATGGCCACCCCCACAATGTAACAGATCATTGTTTCAAAGACTAACATCTCAGGGCTTTCGTCAAGCTAAAAATAATATGGATTATAAGAAATTATGGAAGCAGAATTGGAAAAGTACGTGGCTCCACGATTACTTTCGTGCAATAAAGCATTTGCTTTGCTACAATGTTTTATTGTTCTGTTCTCCCCAAGCACGATTTACAATGGCTTCACTAAAGGCTTTGCAGTCCTTTTGGTAAGTGATCTTTTGTTTATGTGTCTTTTAATTACCCAGATCATTTTTTTTCCTTGACTTCAGCTCATCTTAAAAGTTTTCAGAGGCCATGCCAGCATAGCTTAAGGGGCACCAGGTTTCTCACTAAACTGCCAGAAAACCACTATGTGTTTGTTCTGGGGAATTGTAAAAAAAGAAAAAAATTAGGAAGTGTAAGGGAGTGGTCTTTGTAATCATTTTGTGGGCCCTAAACCATTTCCATGCTTTCTTCTTAGCCTAAACCAAAGCTATATATGGTCTTGGGATGAAATAGCCTCGTGCCAGAGGTAATTATACTGATGTCTGTCTTGAAAGCTTGACACAGCAAGCTGACATTTCCTAAGTAAAGTCATGTGATGTTGGAACACCAGGCATGTGCCTGGACTGTTTGCAGCTTTTCTGTTAAAGACGCAGGCCCCTTTAAGAAAAACCGCTTACATCCTTGGAAAGTCTCAGAACTTTTCACGTTAAGCAAATTGCAGGCTTTCCTGAGGGCATAAACTCCAGCAAATACGCACTCTGAGGGGAGTTTCTGACATTCACGTATGAACGAACGTCATACGGCTGCAAAACATAATGTCTCTTGGAGAATAGAGGTTTGGGGATGAGTCTAGTTTGTCCCGTTTGCTTCTTTACTGTGAATTTGGTCTGAAATCCTGTAACATGTTTTTGGGAGGGGGTTGCGGGGTGTGAATGAGTGTGAGCCAAACACCCATTGCCTGCCCACTTTCCTATCAGCTGTGGGTAACTGAGTCAGATGTACATACAGGGTTGCTGGCTTTGGACTCAGCCTTCTACTGGCTTCTCTGTTGTCTCTGGTGCCCTGCCTAGTCTTGTCCTGCCACCACAGGAATGATAACACATGAACTCACAGAGACTATGACAGCATGCATAGGAGCTGCACAGGTTGAGATCAGTGTACAGGTTCCACTCCTGACCGCATCCTGCTTTCTAGAGCCTGAAGCTTTGCCAATCAAAGAGGAGGGAGGACCCCTGACAAACAGGCTCTCCTTGCTAATATCAAACACTTGTGAAATACTTGCCCTGGTTCAGGTTCTGGGCTTTACATGTACTGATTATCAATACCTCTGTTGGCAAGCTGGTAAATTCCATCTCAGAGTTGGAGAGTTTTCCTACAGTGACTATCTCTGGTGAACCCCTCATTGCTGTATGACCACAGCTATCTTGTAATCTTTGCTGTTAGATGTCATGGCTCTTCTCATCTGGAATCCATGTCTTCCCACTGTAGACAGCTAAGGGGGCGAGCAGGGCCAGTTTCCACCCTCGGTCTGCAGAGCCAACCCAGATCTACTGTTACTTGTTTCCGTGTGCTCCTAGTCTGATGACAGCAGGGGCGGGGGGTGAGTTGGTCCTACAACATTAAATGATGTATCGTAGAAGAAACCGTAATTCTCAAAGTTCAAGAGCGTAGACTCAGGGAGGTCTCCATAGATACTCATCGGTGACTTTATAGTTGATTATAGAGTAGACAGTTTAGTCTGAAAGGCTTCCTTTGTTTTTTTTTTACATTCTATATGTAGTAGATAATCTTGTGTGCTTTAGTAAACTTGTGTCCTTCAGTCTGTCCCCTGCTCAGGTTGTTACTGTCTAAGCTGCTGCTCTCCGTTTCTAATTGTCCTTTTACCCTCGAGTGCACTCCAGACTACTAGCCCTTGAGATTCGCTGTAAGTCCCCAGTCTCTGTCAACCCCCTTCTACTTGGCTAACCCTCATGCCTGATCCCTCTCTGCCCTTAAGCAAACACCTCACCTGTGTAATCTTAACTGTGACACTTGCATCCCACCCTTTTATGTGTGGCCTGGTTGAAGTTTCTAGTTGGATAGTTCCGGGTGACCGTACCTGTGATGTGGAGAATAGTAGTCACAGGCATGAACAGTTTGCCAGAGCGAGTGACTGTGGGAGCTGGACAATATAGCCTGTCTCACACAAGAGTTTCTATTGCATTCAGGAGTTTGGTATTATGATAGTGTAAGATCAGTGTCCATTCAGGAGCTATACTTAGAAGTTGGAGTTTTCCCCCCTGAACTACTGATAGGTGGAACCCCACTCTGACCTTGCATTGGCTAGTCTCAGTAGCTCCTTGGGTGCCAGATATAAACACTGGGTATTCTACACTGTTCTGTATTGCTAAGGGACAATGTCCAAGTGAGCGGTATTAGGTGGTTGTTTGACTTGCAATATCTCTGGCTCATGCTAGCTTTCTTGAGACCTTTGGTATAACAACAGTCATCCTGTCACCTTCCCACTCTACTCTCTGAGTAGAGAACCTTGCATTGTAGCTCTGAGTCCTTGGATATGTGATCTCATAAAGGAGAAGAGAGCCTAGAGACTTAGTATATTCTACTTTTGTTGCAACACTGAGACCTTGTACAGTCTAAGACAACCAGCAGTCACTCTAGACTCTAGAAACCTGTACTTGACTTTCCAACCTCCCTCCCCCGCAAAAGAATAAATTTAACTAAACGATCTTGATAGCTTTCTCTAGTTCTCCATCTAATAGCAAATAAGCTAATATGTTTTAGACGAACGGACAGAATCAAGGTCGAGGAGTCACCTGGTTCCCCAACTCTGTACACTTCCCTCATTATGTGGGTTGAGACTGACAATCGTGTGACCTCACTGTGGTGAGAACAGATTCTTGTCTGACTTCATCATACTTTCCTCAGAGCTGAGCCCTGCCTCAGTGTCTTCCAACCTGTTGAGGTTTTGATTGTCTCTGCTTTGATGCTTAGGGATTTATTAGCCAGCCTGGCCCTCTCCAGGGACCTTGGTGACAGGAGCTGTGTGCCAAAGTCACAAGGCACTCTTTCTGTCACACCGAGATTTGTTTAGACATTCTCGCAGGAACCAGGTTGTCTGTCTGGCTCTGTAGAAAAGCATATTTGCGACATAGCGCAGTACTGTGGCTTACCAGGAAGCTGATGATTCGTACAGTGGACTGTTCCTGCTTTGCTTCGCTGGACATGCTTGGCCGGGAGCAAGACATTCTTCATTATGGGACTTTGGCTCAGATCGCTTCAGAGCCTTGCACTCTCCAATTGCCTTTCAGGTTTTACAAGGTGCTACATCCTTTTCATGTCTTCTGGGAAGCAAGATCCTCCCCTGTGCAGTGAGATCTTTCCCTGGGCAGTCAGATCCTCCTGTACTGATTGCAGAAAGTACAATAACAGATAAAGGGCCGGAGCAATTGTGAATTGCAGCAGTTAATGTCAAATTGGTGGGGCAGTGATCCAGTGAAGTTCATAACCACACAATGCACCCCGAGGCTGGAATGCTGTCTCAACCATTTCTAATGGCAGGGTCATAAAAGCATAAAACTGAAGACCTCTTTCAGCGAGAGCAATAAATGCAATTCATGTGGGTGACCAAAACTCTTAATGAGGACTAGACGGACACTGGTTTTGTTTTGGGATAACATTGCCTTAGTCAGGACTGGGCTACATTCCTTTCTTTTTCTCCCCAACTCTCCCCATCCTGGCTTTCTAACTTTACTTCAGAGGGCAGATGATGAGTTTGCTGTCCTGCTAGACACTGGTGGTCTACAGCTGCTTAGCTCCAGCATGGTCCGTTTACACGGAAGCATGTGGCACGTACTCTCCCACAATCAACAGGGCCCCTAGCATTTGCACACCAATTCTACTAACCAGCTGCCTTCCCAGCAGCAGGAAGAACAATGATCAGATGAAGAAGACACATGCGTGCATTCCCATGGTTGCTTCATACGGAAGGGCAGAGTGGGATGCTGAATATCAGTCTTCTTTCACCGGTGTCAAAGGAGCATGCATCCTAGACATAACCTGTTCAGAGGTTGCAGGGAAAGGAGATGTTGCGACTTGGTGGCCAGAACTATGGAATGAGATGAATAAATGGCCAAAGCCGGTGGGACAGCTGTCAGGGCCGCCTCCTTCCCTTTGAAGTTACTGCTGTTGGATCCTTTCACAGGATCTGTGTGCACAGTTTCCTTGGTAACTAGACAATATCCTAGGCAGGAGAGTGGACCCACAGCTTGAGTTGTTTAAGATGTGGTAGACTTTAGTGATGTATCTTGTAGTTGTTGACACTGTGGTTCATAAAATAACCATTTTGTTTAAGACTGCAAAGGCCCATGAAAGTAAGCAAGGCTGCAAAACATGAACATTTATACAAACCTGGAAAGATAAATATATGAAAGTATATAAAATATATAGGGTTTGGCCTTGAAGGATGAACATTGCATGTAGCTGTGTAGTTCTGATGAACGGCTGAATGGCTTTGCCTTAACCGCTCGTCACTGAGTTGGGCCATTTTGCCATTGAGCATGATTATGGTGGTTCCTTTAGATTGTGTGGATCTGGTATAGACTATGTTACATTTTATTTCATATAATTTGAGGGCATATATTCAGGCTAAATATTGTAATGCTGAATCCTGGTGGATGCCAGCATTCGTCCACTAACTGACCTGTTAAGAACCAGCTGAGGCCTGCTCTCAAGTTGCGGTCAGGGGGCTGAATTAAAACATGTACTTACCCATGCTAGCTTGCTATTTAGATCTGCTTTAAAACAACAACGACAACAACAACAACAACAACAACAACAACAACAGAGAAAACTCATCTCCAAAGCTGATGATCCTCATGCAGTCTTATAGTTAGCTGGCCTGCACTGCTCTGGTCTCAGAGCTCCGGTGTGACTGAGCCTCTTGACTGCAGGAGTGGAGGGTTTGAGGCAAGCCGACTGCAGCTGGTGGCCGGGCAGAAGCAAAAGTCTTCCAGGCAGTTTGGGTTCCACTCCTAATGTTGTCACACCCCTTCCTTTGATGTTTGGCCACCTCAGGAACTTGACTACAGTTCTGTCCTGTGTGTGATGGAGGAAGTAATGTGTCTTGTGCATCATGGTGGGCCCAAGTGATGTGGCGGTTCCTGACTGTGTGTTTGTGTTGAAGTCAGTTTGTGGAGACTGGAGTTTGCAAGCCCCTTACTGGACAGTATCAGAGGACTTGTGTTGGGAATGGAATCTTCGGGTCAAGGACTAAGGATTTCCCTCCTTCTGAAGAAGTTGTGGAGGCTCCAGAGAAAGGGCCTTTGGGTCACAGACAATCATTGTGTCTGGCTGATAGAGAGTCTTTGTTAATGTTTTTAATGACAGTTGTCCCATTTGGAGGAAGCCTGCAAAAGAGAAATCTGATGCCTTAGGCCTCAGGCAGGAACAGTGCTGTGTAACCTTTAACCTCCAGAAACAGTTCATAGCTGTTCTGTGTATCTTGTCTCTGACGCTTGTGGCAGGCATCAGGTGATCCCATCGAATGGACAATCAGTTGGGTTCTGGCTGATTCCAAGTGGCTAAGACGAGAGGTAGATCTGTCAGCAGAGATCTGAACTCACGGAGAAGTGTTTAGGTCCAACTTAATCTGCTTCTTCCTTCCTAATCATAGAATTCCCCTGTGGGTCACAAGAAATGAGGGGTCTTTTGAGCCCCTCAAGAACCAGCTAGCCCCAAACTGGATCTGAAGAGCAAAACACTTGAGCAAATTCTGTCTGAGGAGGGGAGGTTAAATGACCCCCAGGGATGAGCCGGCTTGCTCTGAAGCAACTTCCTTGGTTGGGAGCCAGAGGGCTGGGTGCCCAGTATCTGAAATCACACAGGATTTAAAGCAGAATGCTGTACTCCAGAATGTTCTGTGCTTTTCAGCTGAGTATGGAGGAATTTTATTCCCTCAAATTCTAAAATGTAAACCCATGACCTGCTGGGTACTGGACATAGAATTCATGCCATAGAAAAAGAGGCCTGACCTAGTAATAAAATGTTTGCAGATTAGTGCCATCAGAAGATAAACATCTTAAATCGTAAGCATTGTAAGAGTTCTCCTGCTATTTAATCATAGGCAATGGTTTTTGTTCTAGCTTTTAAAAGATGGTTTACATTTAAAAAGAATTAGGGCAATCCTGTATCTTTGATCAACTCAAAGTCTCTTTAGGGGAAGAGATTTGACACTCTAGTTTTTAACCAGAAATATAAATATGCATCAGCTAACACTCTTCCAAATTAGGCAATATAAACTTAGCATTTTTCATGACATCCAGATGAATAGGAGGCCTGTTTTATACTTAAAAGTGACTGTCTTTGACCCACTCTTGCGTGGGGCCTGTATGTCATTATTTTTGATACAACTTGTCATTGGTTTTTACTTTGACCCGAGTGAAGAGGAATTTTGGTTGTGAGAGTTTGTCTGTCAATTTATTTGTACCCAAACTTAATTATTGCTTCGCAGGTCAGTACCAACATTTTAAGTGGAAAGAAATGTCCTTGACTCATGGGGTGATTCCTCCAATTTAAGATGTGTGGTTGGATTGTGAGTTTAGATGCACAGAAAGAGTTGTTACAGTACTGCTGGGGCAAAGCACGATCTAGACTCCTGGGGAGGAAGACAGGACAAATTCATGCCCCTCCCCACTCTATCTTACACACCACACACATACCATACACACATCACATGCACACACACACCCACCACACATCATACACACCACATACAACACACAATGCATACTACACACACAACACACATGCACACACACATATCATACCACATACACACATACACACCACACACACATACATAACACACACACACATACACATGACACATATATGCATACCACACACACACATCACACACACACACCACACCACACACATCACACACATATCACACACAAAACACACACACCACACACATATACCACATAGACACATAAACACCACACATACACATGTACACCACACACACAAACATACACCACACCACACACAGAGCATACCACACACCATACACACTACACGCACACACACACACACCACAACACACATACACCACATAGACACATACAGACCACACATACATAAGTACACCACACACACAAACATACACACACACCGCACACAGAGCATACCACACACTATACACACTACACACACACATACACACACACACACTATTCACGCACATTCTTCAGGGAAGATAGGCAAGCCCTTATATGGCATGACAAGAAGTCTTTCTCTTCATTTCTCTACCACAGAGCTTTAAAGAATTCCTTAGAGTGGGGGTCACTATTGACACTATTTCGCCCTTATGTATAATTTCCTGGGTATTGGAGTATGTCTGTCATTTCTCACTCCTTTTCTTCAGTTATTTTGGCAACAACATGCTTAAGACTTACTAAACAGATTAGCCATGTTAGAGAATGAGTTAAGACCCAGGTGGAAATCGAAGAGATTTGTGGGGCAAAAAGGAGAAACTTCAGAGCCTGTGATTTCTTGGAGGAGTACCAGTAACTAACTTTGCCTGCAATAACTTGGTAGAAGTTTTCTCCAGTTTGGTGTGAGGTCAGGAATAACATTTTTGAGTACTTACGATGTGCGATGATTTTGTAATAATTATCTCACTCATCACCAATTATGCAAATTAGACATAATTATTCAGTTTTCAGACAGGAGCTTAAATCCAAGAGGGCTGATAGAGACAAAACTGGGAGAGCTTCTCGTTATGTTCAGGAATATTTTTAAGAATTGAAGTGCTTGAATGCGTAGGCTTTGTTCAGAATCAATTGAGAGGCAAACACTAACCCCCTGATTTATCCCCACAACGCTCGCTCTCTGCTGCAGCCACCTGTTGTGTAAAACCACCCCCAAACCTGGTGGACTAGGTCAACCACACTTGTGGTTTTGCTCCTGCATTTGTAATATGAATAGGGCTGGGGAAGGAAGGCTCCTCTCTGCTCTGTCAGGAATCACTGGGGGCTGGACTTATGGCTGGAGATAAGAAGTGGGGTGCTTGCCTCCTCCCACATGGCTTCTGCATGTGGTTTGGGTTTCCTCACAAAATGGTGACTAAGTTCTAAGAACAGGGGTTTCAAGGAGGGAGAGGAGGAGGAAGAGGAAAGAAAGGGAGAGGGAGAGGGAGGGGCAAAGGAGAGAAAGAGGGAGGGAGGGAGGGAGGAAGAGGAGAGAGAGAGAGAGAGAGAGAGAGAGAGAGAGAGAGAGGAGAGAGAGAGAGAGAGAGAGAGAGAACTAGTTTGAGCAAGCTAAGTGGAAGCTAGATTGATTGTCATAAAGTAGTCACAATGCATTTTGGAGGTCACAATGCATTACTTTCCCTGGACAATCACGAAGATCTTCCCAACATCCAAGATGGAGAATACAGATCCTATGTTTTGATAGACGTGGGCAGGGCTGAAGACACTTATTTTTCTATGTGAGAGACACTCACTATGTGAGGGAGAGACTCAGCTCAGCTCATTTAGGGACCAGGCACTATTAAATGATCAAGGAGGACTTAGTATACCAACCGCCTGGGGTGTGTGTGTGTGTTTGTATTCTTGCCCATGCAGGCATATGTGGGGGACAGTGACTGACATAAGACTGTCTTCCAGAATCACAACTCCACCTTAGTCTTTTGAGATAGTGTCTCACTGACCCTGGAATGTGTCATATAAGCCTGTCTGGCTGCAGTCCCTGGAGTCTGCCTGTCTCTCTCCACACACCAGCCCTAGGATTACAGGATTGTACTTAGGTGCTGGTGATCTTAACCCCTCACTCCCACAAGTAGGTTAACCCACTGAACGGTCTTAAAAGGGGTTGTCTGAAGTTGTGGAAAACTTGTTATCCAGTAACAACTTGGGTTCTTCTAACACCCTCCAAAGAATAAGAAGTCATGAGCAGTTAGAGAAATTTAGAGAGAGAAAGGAAACTGTTATCCAACAAAACAGATGTGCGAGTTCTTGGTTATTTTGTATTTGACAGACATTTGTACAAAGCCTGCGTATCAAGCATCCTTCAAATCTCCAGGAGATAGAAATGAGTGGTATATTCTTTTCTCCAGGAACTAAAAGTGGAGGAGGGCATGAAGGTTGGAGCTGAGGAGAGATACATTTGTATATTTGTTAAACCGTTGTCACTGAACCAAGGATAGATGTGGAAGCAAAACTCACAGAGTACTGAGGCCAGCAGAGTTATAACAAGGCTGTGTTATAGGGATAGCCATGAAAGGTGGAGGAAACTCAACCCCAACCTTCATTTATCAAAAATGAAGAATTAAGTTTCTCATAGAAGCAAAGCTTCCAACCTAGCCTTTGTGACTCAGAATCTAGTACTCTTTTTGGAATGCTATGCAACCTTTTTGTACCAAACTGTGGTGTTTGGAATGTAAGTGCATTGGGAGCTCAGTTATTAAATTTTCTTGTAAAGTAGTCTTTGAATCCAAAAGTAATGTAGGTCAAGGTCTTGATTAGATGTGTTAACAGGGACTAGCAGAGTATGCAAATAATGGGACTTAGAGAGTATGCAAATATGGAACTAGGAGAGTATGCAAAGAAGGGGCTTGGAAAGTATGTAAATAATGGGACTTGGAGAGTATGTAAAGAAGGGGCTAGGAGAGTATGCAAATATGGGACTAGGAGAGTATGCAAATAATGGGACTAGGAGTATGTAAAGAAGGGGCTAGGAGAGTATGCAAATATGGGACTTGGAGAGTATGAAGAAGGGGCTAGGAGAGTATGCAAATATGGGACTAGGAGAGTATGCAAATATGGGACTAGGAGGGTATGCAAATAATGGGACTAGGAGAGTATGCAAATATGAGATTAGGAGAGCATGCAAATATGGGACTAGGAGAGTATGCAAATATGTCCTGCTCAGATTAGGCAGAAATCTATTGGATCTAAGGACTTCAGTTTCTTTTTTTTTTTTCTTTTTTCTTTTTTTTTTTTTTTTTTGGTTTTTTGAGACAGGGTTTCTCTGTGTAGCCCTGGCTGTCCTGGAACTCACTCTGTAGACCAGTCTGGCCTCCAACTCAGAAATCCGCCTGCCTCTGCCTCCCAAGTGCTGGGATTAAAGGCGTGCACCACCAACGCCCGGATTAGGACTTCAGTTTCTTAACTAGCTGAAGTTTGACAAGATAATAAGCATTGTGTAGATATATTCTCATGCTATCACTCTATTTCTTGTGATATCTTGAGGGTTATAGTGAAAATATTGGCTATAAGGTAGACAGAAGGATATATAACACACCAGTTATCAGCTAATCTATACATGAATTGTTTTTCGTAGAAACTCATATTATGACCAAGAAAATATTTGACCCTGAATATTAAACACATTTCCCCCTACCTGTTCTTTTGTGTTTTATATATTTGCCCCAGGATCCTAGAAGTTTTTCTGAGATAAAGAACAATGATTACTTAATTTTACTTTGACAGAAGCTTGGGGTATTTGACCTAATCTCAAAAGTATCTAGGAATTTCTAAAATGGAAAACTTTTCAGTTAAACTCACTAAAAAATTAGCATATCAAGAATGACCAAGGAGGACTTCATATACTCCCACCGCTCCCTGGTGTGTGTGTGTGTGTGTGTGTGTGTGTATACTTAAAAAGGAAGTGTCACTCAACAAATGGTAGACTGTGTTCTCTATCCCTGGTGTGTAAGGTGGATGATGACAGACTTTCCAGAATTATGGACTCTTGGTGATATTTCTTGCATCTGGAAATGTTGTCCTGATCCCACCATCCCAAACTTTATCTGGAGCAATTGTATAACAAACCATGCTCTGATTTTCTACCGTGTCTGCCACTCATGCTACTGAGGGTGGAGGAAACATGTGCCTTCCTAGGCCTTCATGTGCCTTCCTAGGACTTCCCAAGACAACTGGAACACAGCAAACCAGAACACTCCAAGATTCTTCTTGTTAGAAATAAAATCAAAACAATGTTTATAACAGGATGGCTGCCACGGGCCAGGTATAATATGCTAATTTTCATAGCGAGCTCTATTTTCAAGTACATTTCACAGTTTAGGCTTAGTGAGAAATGCTCAATTCTCACCATGTGAACTCTCAGACTGTTTTGTTGAGGAGTGTAGACATCGTTGTCTCGAGAACCTTTGAAGCCAAAATTCACCTTGTAAATCTAAGCATCCTTCACGAAAGTGTACACAGGAGGCAGTGCTCTATCTGTGCACCCTAGGTAAGTTTTCCATCTTTGCTGGAACCATGGATGACTGGACTAGCACATGGATCAAGATGTCTGTTTAGCTCTGCATAGATGTACATAAAAGGTTTAGCTTGTCTGGCACGGACACACTCGTGAGGGGTTTGGAATTCTGAAGCTGACTGGCATAGGATATATTTGTCTAGTATAATGGATTTGACTTATATAGTAGACCCGTAGGTGCTTGTGGTAAGATATCCCCTTTCCCCCAAATCCTACAGCATTCAATAGATTACCTGACGCAATGACATCTTGTTGCTTTAAGGATAAAGCTCTAGACCTTCATGGTAGAACTCTCTAGCCTTCAAGGTCTCTGTAGACTCAACCAACATCGTCCTTCCTTCTTTTTTTTTTTGAACCCATATTTTGAATGCCTGCTCTGCCCTCTCTCAAGGCAGCACTGGCTGACTTCCTTAACCGAGCTAACTTTATCTGAGTTCTTCGGTTGGCGGTTACTCATTGTTTAGACTTCAGCTTAAACTGTGCTTCTGCTAGGAAGTGGTCCTTCCACCCTGCTGCATGCTCTGCTCCCACAGAACTGTCTTCCTGGTATTGATCAGCATGTCATCACTCGCCTAAAAGGACACACAACAACAACATGGTTGCCGGCTGGCTCTTCAGCAGGTCCCTGTGAACACAGGGTGACAGATTTCATTTCCCTCGCTTTACTATTCTCAGCATGGAGGGAAGCATCTGGCTACTGAAAACAATCTACAAATATCTGTTGCCAAAAAATATTGTGTAAGGTACCTAACAGAGTGCTTGAGATGTGGCGGCCACCATGTAAAGGTCAAGCATTTTACAATATATATATTTTACAATATACAATATACAACATACTATATATATATATATATAATATAATATAATATATATATATATATATATATATAGTCCTGTCTCTCATCTCTCTAGTCTCAATCCCTTTCAAGGATAAGGGAGAGCAGCCATGTTTGTTTTCACTTTCTGTGTGCCAGAGCCTTTTATATGAACTATTTCATCTTTAATACGCCATTTGAGATAGGTATTTTGATACTAACTTAATGGATAGAAAAAACCTGGGACCTATGGAGAATAAGAAATTTGCCCGAGGGAACCTAGACAGTGAATGAGGTAGCCTCTCTTATGGCGGGCGGCACCACCCACCTTTCTGGATAGTGTTCAAACATCTCTAATACCTGGCAAACTTAGTTTTTGTATTCAAATTCCAGCAAGGGTTTTAGAGGCGCAGAAGCTAGGCATAGATTGTTTTTGGAATGATGTTGAGCCCAAGGACTTGTGTATGGTAACTAAATACAGGCTCTGCAGTCGAACTCCACTCCCTGCCTCACTTCTGGGGATTTTAGTTGAAAAATAGGTCTCCCCTCAGGCAACTTTGCCTGCCTCCCTGTACAAGAGTGTGAAGATCCACTGATAGGAAATGATGTGGCCAGACTGATAAAAACATGAAGCTGAGAAGAAGAGCCTGGAGTTGCTTGCTTAGAGACTGTAGAAATAGCTGTAGAGAGCTCTCTTGCCAGGAGAGTGCAGCCCTGAAAGTCAAGCAGGTGAGAAGCCTGGCTTCTGCCTGTCATAGGGGTACAGATGCAGTGGTTTTACTTTACACAGAAACTTTTCTCCCTTTAGAGGAGCAATGGCTTACAGAAAACAAAGATAATGTCTTACTAACATTCCTCAGAATGAATGGAATTGTATTTTGATTATTATACAAATAAATAGGTTTTTGAGAATTTCACTTATGGATGCTATATTTATACCAATTCCCCCTTTCCATCCTTCTCCAGCCCCCAGCCACATCCTCCTACCCCCTTTCAAATTCATGGTCTCTTATTTTTTAATTATCGTGCTACATGTATACACACATAGTTACATGTATACATGCATGTATATTGTTACATATACATTATACATATACATTGTAAATACAATCTTCTGTGTTCATTTAGTGTTGTCTATATATGCATGTGCTTAGGGGCTGATCACATGAGACTGAATAACCTATATAATAACCTATATGGACTCTCATCCCTAGACAAGACTGATTCTCCTCCCTCAGCAGTCATTAATTGCCTGTTGCTGTTCATGTAGAGGTTGGGCCTTGTGAAATTTGTACCATCTATGTTGGCATGTCAACTGGTGTTGTCATTGTTTTGGTCTTGTTTAGGACACACATTATTGAGCTCTCATGGCTGCAGTTTCTCTGTCATATATAGAAGACATTCTCATGGCGGATGTCTTGGTCCTTTCACTCATCTTCCTACCTGCTTTTCTGTGATGGTCCTTGAGCCTTAGTTGTAGGGATTGTGTTATAGATGTGGCAATTGGAGCTGTGTACCCCGCAGTCAGTTGTTTCCCAGAACACCAAGCAGGCAGGACAGAAAGGAAATTCCCCACATCCCGTAGTCATCAAAACACTAAACATACAGCACAAAGAAAAATATTAAAAGCTTCCAGGGAACAAAACTAACTAACATATAGAGGAAAGCCCATTAGGATAACACTTAACTTCTCAATGGAGACTCCACAAGCCAGAAGGGCCAGGATGGATGTTCTACAAACTCCAAGAGACCACAGTTGCCAGCCTAGACTACTAATCTCAGCAAAACTATCAGCCACAATAGACAGAGAAAGAAAAAGATTCCATAATAAAACCAAATTTAAGTAGTATCTATCTACCAGTCTAACTCTACCAAAGGTATTAGAGAAAAATGTAACCTGAAGAGGTTAACTTTAGTCTGAAGAGGTTAACCACATTCAGGAAGACACAAGAAATAATCTCTGAACAGTAAATCACACAAGGGAGAAACACATCCCATGTTACATCAACAAAATAACAGTAACCAACAAACACTGCTTGAGGACAAGTCAATTTCCCAATGAAAAGACATAGACTAACAGTGTGGATTAGAAAATAGGATCCGTCTTTCTGCTGTATCCAGGAAACACACAGTAACAGCAAGGATAGACACCTCAGGATAAAGGGTGGAAAAAGATATTCCAAACAAAAGCACCCAAGATACAAGCAGTATGTAGCTATTTTAACATTTGGCAAAATAAACTTCAACCCAAAACTTCTAAGAAGAGATAGGGAAAGACACTACATACTCATTAAAGGAAAGATCCCAACAGGATAAAAATTATGAATAGTAATGCACCTAAAACAAGGACAGACAAAGGCACTCAAGTTCAAAAAATAAATCACATATTGACCTTCACACAGTGATAGTGAGTGACTTCACTACCCCACTCTTCTCAATAGACAGGCCATACATACAAAACTAAACAAAGAAAGACTGGAGTTAAAGAACTTCATAAGTCAAATGGACCTAGCAGACATCTATAGAACAATTCACCCAAACACAGAAAAATATACCTCCTTCTCAGCAGCCCATGGAATTTTCCAGAATTGACTACATACTTGGACACAAAGCCAGTCTCAACAGATCCAAGAAAACTGAAATAACACACGCATCCTATTTGACTACCATAGATCAAAACTGGATATCAACAACAACAGAAATGAGAGAAAGTATACAAACTCATGGAAACCAGACAACTTTGTACAGAATGAAAAATGGGTTGAGAGAGAAAAATCACTTGTTAAACATGCTGGCTACACTGGTTGGCTGCATGTAGGAGAATGCAAGTAGATCCAATATTAATCACTCTGCACAAAATTCAACTCCAAATGGATCAAAGACCTCAATCTAATACCACATGTACCCTGAATCTGATAGACAAGAAAGTAGGGAGCAGGCTTGGACCCATTGGCACAGAAAAGGACTTTCTAAACAGAATGCAAATAGCACATGTACTAAGAGTAATTAATAAATGGGACCCCATGAAAGTGAAAACTTCTGTATGACAAAGGACAGCATCATTCAGGCAAAGCAGTAGACTACAGAATGGAAAACTACATTTGCTAATTACACATCTGATATAGGGCTACTCTATAAAATATATAAAGAGTTAAAACAATACTAACCTGGATATCAAGAAAACAAATACAAGTTTTAAAATGGGGTATAGAACTAAGGAAGAGAGTTGTCACAAGACAAAATACAAATGGCTGAGAAACAAATAGTGATCAACACTCTTAGCCATCAAGGAAATGCAAGTAAAAACGACTTTGAGATTTGATCTTACACCAGTCAGGATGGGAAAGGTCAATAAAAGAAATGACAGTTCATGCTGATGAGGATGTGGGCTGAGTGAAACACTTAACCAGAACTGGTGGGAGTACAAACTTGTACAGTCACTATGGAATCAGTGTGGTGATTTCTCAGGAAGCTGGCAAGAGATCTACCTCAAGATCCAGCTCTACTACTCTTGTGCGTATAATATCCCTTTACCTCTTGCTCATCCATGTTGATTGCTGCTCTATTCAAAATCAACAGAAATTGAAAAAAACAGTCTAGATGTGTGTGATGGTTTGTATATGCTTGGCCCAGGGAGTGTCACCTTTAGGAGTTGTGGCCTTGTTGGAGTGGGTGTGGCCTTGTTAGAGTGAGTGTGGCCTTGTTGGAGTGGGTGTGGCCTTGTTGGAGTAGGTGTGACTTTGTTGGTGTAGATGTGGCCTTTTTGGAGGAAGTGTGTCACTGTGGGTATGAGCTTTAAGACCCTTCTCCTAGCTTCCTGGAAGCCAGCCTTCTACTTCAGATGAGGATGTAGAACTCTCAGCTGCTCCTGCACCATGCCTACCTGGATGCTGCCTTGGTCCTGCCTTAATGATAATGGACTGAACCTCTGAACCTGTAAGCCAGCCCCAATTAAATGTTGTCCTTATAAGACTTGCCTTCCTCATGGTGTAGTAAAACCCTAACTAAGACGATGTGCCTTATCAGAGGAGAAATGTAACCACCAATCTAGCTATAAACTTGCAATCAACAAATGTGACTGTCTGCAAGATATACTGGTGTAGCAGTATCAAAATGTAGGAATAAACAACCTCTCTGATTAGATTTAAGGCCCACTCCACAAGATAGAACCCATGCCTGACCTTACTCAGATGCCTAAGAATTTGAGATTTGATAGACCATGGGTCTAGGGGAAAAACATATACTAGTGTTCTGATAAAGCGACATAGCAGAAAGTGACTCCTAATGAAATTCTATACTCATATATGGCATATTTACTTAAAATGACTGCTATACCTGTGTCTTCCTCAGCCATCATCAGAGAAGTTTCTTGCTGCAGATGGGAGCTAGCAGAGACCCATAACTCCGCAATGTGAGAGACGTCGTAACAGTCAATCGTAAATGAAATGTCTTCATTAAACCCTTCTTTTTAGGGCTCAGGGTGTTATTTAGAAGAGGAGGCAGAAAGATTGTAAGAGCCAGAGTGATGGATGACTCCCATAAAACAGGGTCTTAGAGATACAAAAGAACTGATGCATATAGGAGCCCACATGTAGCAGCATGTTTAGGGTCTGCACAGGTTCAAGCCAGATGGGGACCAGCATGGAGAGACAGTAGATTCCTACCCATAACCAAGAAGGTATCTGCAATTGACCCCTGCTTCCCAAAGAAAAAATATTGCTCTCTAATGGAGTCTCACTGGGTATATTAACCATACTTAAGAGCAGGCTTCATGCCCAGCCGTAGATGACCAACATAAAACTAACACAGTAGTATTTTTATAGACTTTTGTTTGCTTCATATTGTTTTGCTTGTATAGTCTCGTTTCTGATTGTTTTGCTTTAATTTTATCTTTTTGAGTGTATGTGTGTTTTTTTAAAAAAATTATGCTTTGTTTTTGTTTGCTTGTTTGTTTTCTAAAGAGATAAAGAAAAGACATAGAGTTGGGTGAATGTGGAGGTGGGGAGAATCTGGGTGTAGTTGGAGGAGGACAACATTTAATCAGAGTACATTGTATGAAACAATTTTTTTTCTCAAAATTGCTTTTCAAAAAAATTTGTGAGTGTATGTGGGAAAAGAGGCCTTCCAAGAGGAGAAATTTTAAGAAGCTCTAATTTAGAATGTGGCATCAGTGTTTCAAGAGCTCCAGAAGTAGAGGGAAGTAGCCCTTCTCAGTTTTGCCTCTGCCCCCAGACTGGGTTCTGAGCATGCAATCTCTTGATTCCTTCAAAACCCAACAGTGTATAAGCTGCATTCATTTAAAAACGATTTCTGTGAGTGTGAGAATATGAGTGGAATTCTTCTTCTGTCATGTCCTAGCTTTAGGAATGTCCTTCATCTGTAAAATAGTGACAAAATATTGTTTGTAACTAACTTTTCCATGTAATTACGTGTATCAACCAAACTGATATGGCCTATGACATCACCACAGGAGTGCAGGACGCTTTTTTCATGTGATGTAATGGGATTATATATTCGGACTTTGCTCCTTGGTTACTGGGGACATCTAAGACCATCTAAGTAACATGGAATCTCCTGAGTGATCAGATGATGAAAACAGATGATGCAAACACCATTTGTTGTTACATGGTGACTCTTGGCACTCGTCTGGTTGTCGTCAGAGGAAGGATACTGCTAGAAAGATTCAGGCCCAACTACAACTCCAGTTCTTATTTATTTAATTCCAGGAATCAGAAAAGGGAACAGATGTTTAGTTCAAGTACCAGCAGCTAGCAATCTAACCAATCCTGCTCATGTTGTGATACTTCTATAAGACCATATAAGCTGTAGATTTGATGACTTCTATGTGGGTGACCACATCAAGGGGCTAGGTGGGTTGTGTGTCTAAAGAGCCCAGGAACCCTCCTCCTCCTCAGCTTGACTACATATCTCTCCGGTTTGTCTGGGTGACATGTGTTCAATATAATAGATGTGATCATGAGTGACGTGTTGTCTGAGTTCTGTGAGACATTCTAGTGAGTTCTTGGTCCCGATGGAAGGTCTGCATTTGCAGACTTGCAGCCAGCCAGGTAAATGTATGGGTAGTTGGACATCCACTTTGTAGGGGAGTATAAATGGATGCGGTCTGGTAGAATGGAGTCCCACAATGCACTGGGCTTACTCTGAGTGGTGACAGCACTGAACTTAATTGTTGGAAACTGACTGGTATTAGAGAACCAAAGGACAGAAGACTGTGGAAAGATCAACTCATTCTCTGTCCAATTTCAACATAAATCATCTAGAGACAGAAACTTCAGGCCAAGAACATGGGGCTAACATGAATCTCTTATAAGGTAGTAAAATTGGCCTAATTTAACACATTATTCTTTGGGAAAGTATTGCACAGTTCTCATGGTTGGCAGCCTGTGTCATGTAGGGACTAATAAAAGAGAACTGTCATTACCCATAGATATAGTCAAGGACCCTATGATGTTGGGATTTGTTGTATAATAGCTAAATCTGCCTTTCCCCTTACTTAGTGCGTGCATTTTAACATGAATTGATTTGAAGTTAGTGCTGGTTAAAATGCTTTATTCCCACATATATAAAAGTCTCAAAACAAAACAACTGTTGGTGCAAAGTACAGCTCAGAGTAGTCCTGGAGGAAGGCCCTGAGGCTGCCTCCTGATCCTGGTCTGCTATGAAGCATGGGTTGATAGGGTCCAAGTCCAAGAATTTGGAAAGCACACCCATTCACCTAGAACTTGTTCTTACAAGTCTAGAGGCCATGCCCAAGGCCGAGGTTCTAGCAGGGCTTTCTTTCCAGGTTGCAAATGGTTACTTTTCCTTATGTCTTCACATAGAGACATGAGGGTTTCCAAAGCAGAGAATGTGGGAAGGAGAAAAGAGAGGGAGAAAGAGGAGGAAAGCAGGGAGAGAAGGAGGGAGGAGAGAGAGAGGGGGAGGGGAGAGAGGATGGAAGGGAGGAGGGGGAGAGAAGGAGGGAGAGGAAGAGAGGGAGGGAGAGAGAGGGAGGGAGAGGAAGAGAGGGAGAGGGAGAGAGGAGGGGAGGGAGGAGGGGAAAAGAGACGGAGGGGGAGAGAGGGGAAAGAGACAGAAGGAGAGGGAGGGGGAAAGAGATGAAGGGAGAGAGAAAGGGAGAGGAGGAGAAGGAGGGGGAGGGGAGGGAGAGAGGGAGAGGGGAAGGGAGACAATATGAGGTTACAAACCATGGTCTAATAGTAAGAGTTAGAGACCATTGTGGTAAAGACCCTGTGAGACCCTATCTCAAGATGAGATCACACTAAAGGCTAAGCCTCAACATGTAACTTTGAGGGGACAAAATTTGTGGCACTAGGTCAATGTGGAGGCCCTGTTCTTTGGGAATGACTGGAACAGAAGCATGTTTAGTGCAGGCTGGATTGATGATGCTCTAGTATCAGTGATAAGTGTGCCAGAGACCTTTCTGAGCTACTTTTGAAAGCCATGGGATGCTGCGTGGAAGTACTGGGATTTGGAGCAGATTCTGATGGGTGGACCAGTGCTTTGAAAGTTAAAGTGTTTGAAATGAACAGAACGAACATGTCTTTAAGGTGCAGGGAACACAGGGAAACAGACAACACTGGCAAATAAGGACAGTCCGGAGGCAGAGGTCGACCAGATTGGTTGAAAGATGATATCTTAGGAGGATGCTTTGGTGCTGATGAGACCGCAAGCCTGGAAATGGGAAATTACAGGGAGGTATCGGAGGCAAGCAGGATTTGCCTTCCTTCCATCCACTTGGTTGCCATTGACAACACTGGTGCAGGAGAATGGGAGCATCACCTGGGGTTTAAGCAACAGGGAGCAGATTCCACAGCATTGCTCTGCTCTAGAAATACAACATGGGGCAAATGGGAGGTACTCATCACTCAGATTTCCCAGTGGTCACACGCTTGAGTTGCCGACCACCACTGCAAAACTTTTTTCAATCCGAGTTGCCACACTGGATTGAAACAATGCAAATTAATTCTCTTACAGTCTTGGAAATCACAGTCTAACATCAAGATGTTGGCTCAGCTGTTTTCCCTCTGGAGTCTTTGGAGATAGTCTGTTTCCATGACAATGCCAGTTTAGAAGCCACATACTTGCTTTCCTCTGTGGCCTGTACCTCCATCATCAACCCTAACGACGGCGGTACCTACTGCGGTTAAATCTCCCTCCTCAGCATCCTCGTGATATTGGATCCCTTATCTCAGTGTCCTTGGCTCCATCCTATATGTGAGGCTCCTCTGGTGCTAAGGCAGCATTTTCTCACAAATAGGGGATTTGGATGTTGGTATCTTTGGGATGCTTTTATTCCTCCACATTAAAAAAAATATCAAAAATTAATTTGGAGATATATAATTTAGTGGTAGAACACTGGCTCGATTCTCAGCACTAAAGAAAAACAATAAATCTAAAATTAAACTGCTGGAATTATTTAACATTTTAACATAGTACGTAAAAATATTGCAAGCATGAAATCAATGCACACACAAGTTGGAAAATAGGGTTGGAGAGGTGACTCAGTTGGTAAAGTCTGTGATCTGTAAGAATGAAGACCTGAGATCCAATCCTTGTGGTACCACACTCAAGTAAATGCCAGCTGTGTTAATGCAAATCTGTAACTCTATTGTTAGGGTGTAGTGGCGTTGGAAACAGGTGGATCCCTCAAGTTTAATGATCAATTAATCTAGCCAACTGGTAAACTTTGGGTTCTGTAGGAAACTCTGTCACAAGATAGTAGGGAGAGCCAAGTGGCAGACCTAAGCCTCAATCTTCTACTTTTTTATGGATGTGTACATATGTACATACGTATCTCCACATGTATACACACATACACCATAAACAAACATACTCTACACACATATGAAACACACATAAAGTTGCGTAGAAGTATGTGTACATGCATTTCCCTTTACATTTTGACTAGAGAGTGCTTTAAGACATATCTCATTTCAAATTGGGCCTTTTCATTGGCTCTGCTGGTTTGGAATCATCATTAAGAACGTTCTAGGTTGTAGCAGGGAATGCTGGGGAGGTGTGGGTAGCAGGCAGTTCTATTAGCTCTTTTTTGTTTTGTCTTTTTTTTTTTTTGGGTTTTGATTTTTCGAGACAGGGTTTCTCTGTGTAGCCCTGGCTGTCCTGGAACTCACTCTGTAGACCAGGCTGGCCTCAAACTCAGAAATCCGCCTGCCTCTGCCTCCCAAGTGCTGGGATTAAAGACCTGCGCCACTACTGCCCGGCTTAGCTTCTCTTATTGACAAGGAGATTATTTTGTTGCAGGGAGGAGGGATAGGTTCTGTTTAGGACAATGGAATGAATTGTTTTTCATGAAGGTAGGAATGTGGGTCTGGGATTCAGAGAGGAGGCAAGCTGAAATTTAGACTGGCTTTGCACAAGAAGGTTGTGGAAAGATTGTGGTTGCAGAGGGAACCTTGGATTTGTCTGAGAGGCCAGAGAGCCACAGAATACTGTGTAGTAGACAGAGTCTAGAGCAGTGGTTCTCAACCTTCCTAATGCTGCGACCCTTTAATACAGCTCCTCATGTTGTGGTGACCCCCAACCACAAAATCATTTCATTGCTACTTCATAATTGTAATTTTGCTACTGTTACAAAGTATAATGTAAATAACTATCTGATATCCAGAATATCTGATATGCGACTTCCAAAGGGGTCACAACCTATGGGTAGACAACAGTTGGTCTAGAGGGAAGAGAAAGGATTCAGAGTCTCCCATTTCTATGGCAGCCACAAGGAGCCTCTTGGTGGGCCTAGTGTGTCTTTCCAGTTCGGATGTGGTCAAGCCATCCACAGGAGAAGCAAGAAGCTGCTGGTTCACCGAAGTGTTCTTTAAAGAGTAACATTGCACTTCTAACTACTGATTAGGTCTAACCCTGGCAAATTTGGTGATGCAGAGCATAAAAAGAACGATTCAGGCATCCAAGGATCAAATTTAAGTCTGTGTCCTATTCAACACTGGCCTCCAAGCTTGTCTCTTAACACCACTTTGCCTTAATTTCTTAACAGACATTTGAGATCCGTCTCACAACTTCTTCGGGTCGCTGTGAGGATTGAATAGATGCTATCGTTTGTGCCCTGCTCCCAAACCTGAGTTTCATTTTAATTCCTGATGTGACTGTCTGGGAAGTGAGGGGGTCTGATGGGGTTGTTCAGGTCCCAAAGGCTTGGCATGCAGGAACGGTTTAAAGCTATTGTAGGGGTTGGTTCTAGATAGAAGATTCCTTAAGCTTTCTCCTGCTCACCCTCCCTGCAACTCTCTCATCATGATTTCCACCATGTTCTGATACAGCACAAGGATCCTGACCAAAGCCAGCATTGTGCATGGGACCTGTGACCCTCCAGAGATGTGAGTCACAGAACTTGTAATACATATATATATTATATATATACCCAATCTGTGGGATTCTGTTATAGTGGCAGCAAACAGACTTATACAACCTTATAGGTATATATTTATTTACACAAACATGCTTTCCTCTGATCTTTTTCAGTTGGTAGAACGGCGTGCCTCTATTCTGGCAATATTCAAAGATTGCTCTTTGCATATTACTGTCGATACAGTGGTTTTCCCCCTGTTACTTAAAGTGACTCTGCTAATACTGGTTCTGGTGCACTAAGATTTGTGTGCGTGTCACCTGTAGTGTAATGTTGAGTCACAGACAAATGGAGGAACCTGATCCTGCCAGTATGTAATTGATTGATGTGGGCTTTAAAAATTGAAAATAGAAGAAAGCAGAAAAGAAAAAAAACTGCGTACACCTAAAGCGATATTTATATTGTTACCAGGAAATACCATTTTATTTTCTAATATTATACATATGAATTCTTCCCCCAAGGAATAAAGACAGAAACATCACAGAATTAAAAGCTTTAGAAGGCCAGAAAAGTGCTTCACCAGGAAACATTTTCCTCTACACTTCGGGGAAGTCGTGCTTTCTGTTAGTGCTCAGCACAGTCGGGAAAGGAAATCCTCTGCACATCCTTGTTCTCTGACTCTTTATACCAAAACCAGGCTTACGAATAGAAATGGAAAATTGCATTTTTCTAACTCTGTGACGTATCTGTTAAGATAAAATTGAAGAGATAGGTGCACACAAACACACACATTTTTAACAACGCCCAACTCATTTATTGGAGAATATTCTATTAAATTTTCTTTCTGTAGATTTTTCCAAGGTTGTACTCTCTTTACTCTCTCCCCCCCCCCCCCCCCCCGTCCCCACTAAGGATGCCTGCAGGGTGCTATCTGGTTTCTTTCTTTAAGGTGACAAGTGTGGTGGTGTCCGAAGTACTGACTCTGGCTGCTGAGATGGGTGATTCTTGGTTGGGTGGTTTTGCCCTCCAGGGGACTCCAACAGCATCTGGAGTTTTGATTTCAGGCCCAGGGAGGGCTCTTGCTACCAGCTGATTGGGGAGAGCTCTGGGCTTCAGCTAAGCATTTGTAGCACACAAGACAGATGGCTGAGCCCTGACTCCTACCTAAGCATGTTCTTGTTCCAGATGTCAACAGTGATGGATGTGGAGGGGCCCTCTAAGCCTTCAAGATCTGGAGGCAGAGTCAGGTCCCTAAGCAATGGTCAGGAGATGTGGCAGAGCCCTCTTGTTTTTAAGATGAACATGTACCATTTTGTCATTCCTAGGAAGTGAAGCAGTAGATGCTATTATGGAGAGAACACTGGGTGTTAGGGTTACCTGTCCAGCTCTGCCACGCCACCATCTCTACATGGAAGTTTCCTAGGGATCCCATGGCCAGCTAGTCACACATTTGCAGTGTGTAGTCTTTTCTTGGCATGTTTGGGGAAGAGACAGGCAAGTTCCCAAGGGTAAACTGTTTTCCCTTCAGCTTATCGCTTGAGTTGCTAAAAGTCACTGCAAGTAAGCTGGTCTAGATAGTAGTCTTCAATCTTCCCAATGCTTCGACCCTTTACTACAGTTCCTCATGCTGTGGTGACCCCCAACCATATAATTACTTGATCTTGCTACTTTATAGCTGTAATCTTGCTACTTTATGAATCATAATGCAATCCTCTGTGTGTTTTCCAGTGGTCTCAGGCAACCCCTGTGAAAGGGTCATTCGACACCATAGGGGTTATAACCCACACAGGTTGAGAAACGCTGGTCTCGGTCTAGAGACAAAGCTGAGTGTTATAACTAAGCCGTTACCTTAAGGTCTTTCTGTAAGAAGATTAAAACATTGCAAGGATCATCAATCAACCTTGGAATAATAGACCCTGATGTGCGAACTTCATGGCCGCATTGCTCATTTTTTTTTTCCTTTAAAATTTTAAATTAATTTTTTAAAATTAGTATATAAATAGGTTTCTTATGGATTTTCAAATGTATGTCTTTATTCCTTTTTTCTTTTCATCCCTTCACCTATTTCCTTCACTCATTGTCTTCTTCCTTCTTGCTGGTACCCCCATCCTCTTCTCCACCAGCACCTCCCTCTGCTCTCATGCATATGCATTTTGTTTCCCTCTCTTATCTTCTCCCTTCCATCTCGACTGTTCCCCTACTTCTTACAGTTCCTTCCTACTTTTGTGCCCTATCTGAGCACACTCCTCCAGCCACAAGTATAATTCTAGATTTCACGTATGAGGGCAAAGATGCTACCTTTATCTTCCTGGAGTCTGGCTTGTTTTGCTTAACATAATAATTGCCAGTTCCATCATTTTTTCTGGCAATGTCATAATTTTATTCTCCTTTGTGGCCAAATGATATCCCCTTGGTCCATTCCTCTGGGGCCTCCAGGCTCCATGGCCTGGTTATTTGGAATGGCGTAGCAAGTGAACACGGCAGTGCAGGTCTCCGTGGTGTGTTGACTGAGCATCCTTTGTGTGAGTACACAGAACTAGTTGTATCATCTGGTCCAGGCTCTACTCTTAGTTTTCTTAAGAACTCCTGTGCCTATTTCCACTGTGGTGGCCCACGCCTACATTCCTGCCAGCAAGAATAAGGTTTGCTCTTTGCTCATCTCATTCTCTGTGTTAGCTGTCATTTGTTTTTCTTGATGATTGGCGTTCTGACCAGGTGAGATGGAGTCTCAAAAAAGGTTGTATTTTCCTGATAGCTAAGGATACTGAAAACTTTTTCAAGTATTTGCTGGCCACTTGAGATTTTTTTTTTTAGAACTGTCCAATTAATTTATTTGATTAGATGATTTGGTTGTTCAAAAACATTTTTATTTTTTATATATTTTAAATATTCTACATATTTAATTCCCTGTCTGATATGTACTTGGCCTAGATTCCCACCCCACTGTGTAGGCTATCTTCCCATATGCTGATTGCTTTGTTGCCCTTTTAATTACAAGCTTTTTGATAACATGTAATGCCATTTGTCAATTCTTGTGTATATCATTAAACACTCCTTCTTAGATAGTCTTTCTTATGTCTTGATGTATTTGACCTATGTTTTTCTCAAGCAGTGTATAGACTTTCAGGTCTTGCATTAAGTTTGTTTGTTTTTTAACTTATTTTGAATCGATTTTTGGGCAGGGTGAGAGACAACCATCTACTTCCATTTGTCTATACGAGGAAATCGAATTTTCTTGGTACCATTATTGAAGGTGGCTGTTACTTCCCACCTTCAAAGTATATTTTTGATACCCCCCCTAAAAGATGATTAGGTGGCAGTAATTTGTGGATTTATTTCACTCTGTTCTCTTCACTGGGCTACACAATCAGTTTTGCTCAGTGCCATACTGATTTTGTTGCTATGGCTTGGAATGTAAGTTAAAATCACCATCCATAGTCTTTTAGGGTCTGTGAGATAATTATTGCTAAAACAGAAACATACCATGTAGATAGCAGGCTGCCATAAAGATTGCTGAGACACAGTACACACAGTGGGGTAGACCTCAGTATAGTTCACCTTCATAAACTAGGATCTGAGACACAGATTGGAGGATTCATTTAGCTAAGGTAGAGGATCTTTCTGTCCTGTGCCCTTGGCACGCTGTGTGAACTCTTGGGTCTGAGGGATCATTTTTCTGAGGACCAGCTGAAGCTGCTCTGTCTGGGCCTTGTTGAACAGACTTCTGAGTTTGGTTTAGATTTTTCTCTATAGGACCCTGGCTGTGTCATCTGTGCTCTGTCTCTGATGGCTTGAGAGCTGTTTCTGCTGCTTTTATTTATTTATTTTTTTGATAAAATTTTCTGTCTCATTTGACTTTCTTCACACCTCTGTGAACATCAGGAACCAAAAGTCTGTAGGTATCTGAGGAGGTAGAATTAGCCAGAGGACCGAGATTGCTAGCACAGCTTTGGCCTGTGAAGTTATATGACCCTAGACTCTGACATTTAACCTTTTGTTTACCTCTGACCCTGGCTTGACCATAATGGTTATTAGGAAATTCACTGTCCCCTGAAAGGAATGCTGGGAAGGTTAATGACATAATTGTACCTAATCTCGGTGGTGAGGAGAAAGTAAATGTCTACCTTTTGGAAATGCGTAATAAATCTAACAGGTAGATTACATTTCCCTTATTGCACTCAACGCATCCTAAGGGGAGAGCAGAGAAGAGGTTCCAGTGGAGAGTTTTTGCCTCTTAGTGGCCTGAAAGAGTTTCTGAGCTTCTAAAGTAGGGCAAGTATATTCTCAGCACCATGTGGCACTTTTGACATTAAAAAAGCCCAGAGCTCCCTGTGAGGAAAGCACCTGGTACCATTGTCTAGTTAGGTCAAGATGTAAAAAGTTCCTCGTGGTCTCCACTGAACCAATTCCTGTGTTTGTCTCCAGATCAGGGGAAAACAAATGCTTCCGCTGTTTTTATTTTATTTTATTTAATCTCACAGATCACTTCATTCTGATACTGTTTTTGCAATAAATATGAGATTGACAAAAAAAAAAAAAAAGCAGACACTTAAAACACTTGCTCTGTTTGCGGCAGGGTGCCCTTTAAACTTATCGAAATCATAGCTGTTTGAGGTTGCAATTCCCCTTTGACTTGCAAGATAAGAGTGGGGGTTACGATACAAAACCACACAGGATCGTCCTGAATACCTGGAGATACAGGGAGGGGGGAGAATCAGGTAGAGGGATTTGCACTTTCTTGTGTCAGCTGTGACTCTTAAGCAAAGAGTTGACTTTATGGAAAGAAGAAAACCAGATGTCTGTGAGCAATTTTTAATATTCTCCACACGGTGGGAAGTCTTTTTCACCTGCGTTCTCTTCCTTAATCTTTGTATCACCTGTCTGAAGGGGTATTATCATTCCTGGTTCTACAGATGAGAGAGTGACGGGTCACACAGCTAGTGAATGAGAAGCAGGATTCCAACCCAAAGTAGTTTGATCCCCGAAAGGCTTGTTCTTTTTTCTTTTCTTTTCTTTTCTTTTTTTTTGTAAACCAAGATCCCTTTACAAATAGCAGATGCTTCCCCCATCTTTCTTTTCCTCTTTATACACTTACCTCTTTGCCATTTTTCTCCCAAAGGGTGTTGGAAAATGGAGTTGTGGCAGACCCAGGAGCCTGAGAAAGCAGAGGCAGTAGTCTTTTTGCAGGCATGGTAGATAACCATTACCGCAAATGCCAATGCACTTGTAGTTTGTAAAGTGCTTAGAGTATGAATACAACCCTATTATTACCTAGTAATCATGTGTATTATTATAATAGCATACAATTATTTAGCTTGGGTAAAATTAGAATGCCGCATATTCGAAGAGCCATCTCTCTTCTGCTTTTTCCACAGTCACCGAGGAACGCTGTTTCTTTAAGGAACTGAAGTGTAATCTGCTTTTCATGGGAAGTTGATTTGCATCAGATTTTCACCTTTACTCAGGAACTTCTGTTTTCTAGTAATATTCATGAATTTGCATTTGTTGACAGTGGGCATGCACGGGTTCCATCCA